>CP126898.1:1232500-2432500 GCA_030440675.1 Furcifer pardalis
GAATACAATGACACCCCAAAAAACCATCTCCGGAAGGGGGACAAATGTAAAACTTGGCCCCGGATCCAACAAACCCTGGTTTTTCCTCCCCCCCTCTCTCTCCAGAGGTCAAAGGTCACCAGTTTTGGCACCAGCCATCCATAAATCCTTTTATTCTCCTCCCCCCCCCATTTTGGCCCTCCTTACCTGTTCTCCCCCCTCCTCTCCCCCCAGATTTGACCAAGACCTTTCTCTGTCCCTCTATGCCCCCCCTTGGGGGTCCCACCTGCCTCCTGTCGCCCTGAGGACGGATGGACGGAGAAGACCCACCTAGCGATTGGCCGGTGTCTGGATCCGACAGGCGATGGTCCAAATTCCTCCCTCGGTGCGTCCAGGTGAGGAGGCCACTTTCCGGATTGCCGTTGCCAGAGCAGGGAGAGCCCTTGGTGGGTTCAGCATCTGGACGGATGGGGGAACCCCTGGATGAATCTGTGCCACTGCAGAGGAACCCCTTCTCCTCCTCCTCCTCCTCCTCCGGCCGGAGCTACATGCTGCGTTTGCTGCCCCCCCCCCCCCCCGGCTCGGAGGCAGAGGCGTCCCTTCCAGAAATAAGAGGGTTCGTCTGTCTGGCTTGTCGGCTGCCCAGAGGAATCTTCCTGCCCTTGAAAGACGCCTCAAACTGCCAGTGCGCTTTGTTTTATGGGATCCTTGACTTCACATCTCTCTCTCTCTCTCTCTTGCACACGCACACTCTGGGTCTTCCTGCCACGGCTGTAGCAACACCACTCTGCGAATCTTGCTTTTTCACAAGCCTCTAGAGCACATCCTACTGCTTAACTCCTTCACTGCCATCCTTTGCCACTTTTTGGCCGAGAGATGCCGAGACCAGTTCCATCCAGCCGGCCGGGAGGAGGCCGTCACTGGCATTAGCTGCAATCTCTCTCTCACTCTCTCCCCCCCCCCCTTTTTCCCCACCTCCAGGCCTGGGCAGAAATTAATAAAATGGTTTTTTTAATTGCAAAAGCAAAACATGGCACTCTTACATTTAGCCACAATCTGAAACCAAACTGTTGGAAGAGACGGTCTAATGCCCAAGGGGAAGGGTGCCCAAACTTTTCGGGCCGTGGGCCGGGCATGTGGTTCAGCGGGCCGGTCACATGGTTCCTCCCACCAGGAGCAGAAGTAAAATGTGCCTTGCCATCTGTTTTGCAAAAGGATGAGATAGATTTTAGGCTGCCGTTTTTCTGTGCTTAAACCAGGGGTGCCCAAACTATGGCCCATGGGCCAGATCTGGTCCACAATGCCAATTCACCTGGCCCACACCACCCTCGTCACTCCTGGAGTGTTTAATAAGCTCATTTTACTTCCGCTTCCAGGAGTGATGAGGGCAGTGTGGGCCAGATGAATTGGCGTCATAGGTTGGATCTGGACAGTGGGCCATAATTTAGGCACCACTAGTCTAGGGTAAGGAAGCCAGGCTGGGTTGTCCCCGTTGTGGTCAATAGCAGGGTGGCTTCCTGCCAGACGTGTAACACTTGAAAACTGCTAAGCTTACAGAGTGAAAATCCTAACTTTGAGATCGAATAATGTAGCAGAGGTAGAAAAACGAGTAACTGATGGGTGAGTCCAGTTCCCGGCAAGGCTCCGTTTGCTAACCTTGTCAAGGATCACCCAAATGAGGCTTCTTTCATGTCCCCAAGAGCTGGGACAGAAACGGGTGCTCAATCCGTCATGCAGTACCCGGGTCTCGAACTGCTGACTTGCCAGCCTTCCAGCCAACAAAGTGACCTTCTTAACCACTGGGCCACCCACAGCCCCTCGGGAAAGACTGACCAAGAGGTCCAGCACCTTGGAGAGCTCTTTCTGGCAAAGCTCGGAATAAAACCCAAGGCACATTCATTTCCCACTCAAAACTCAACTCCCACTCCCACTCCCCCCTCCAGGAAGTAACTTCTCCAGACTCTGCCATTTCTTTGCCCTTGGAGGGGTGGAGGGCCACATAAAATGGCATGTGGGCCAGATCCAGCCTACTGGCCTTAGTTTGGGAACCCCTGCTCTAAGGCAAAGGTTGCCCTTGTTTGAAAGCTTGTTGTATCCGACTTTAGGGTTTGGTGCTCAGCTCTCTTGAGAACCAAACAGACGGTGTTGTCGGTGTCTACAGACGTTTCTGTGGACATGAGGCAGGCATGATTACACATCGGAACGCTGTTAACCTTCCCACCAAAGTGGTCCCTATTTATCTATTTGCAATTTCTTGCTTTCAAACTGCTAGGTTGGCAGGAGCTGGGACAGAGACGGGAGCTCACTCTGTCATGCAGTAGAGTCGAACAACTGACGAACAGCTGACCTGCCGATCTTCCAATCATCAAGTCCAGCATCTTAACCATTAAGGCACTGCAGTCTTTATTATATTATATTATATTATATTATATTATATTATATTATAGTCAATATAAATCTGAATAAAATAAATAAATAAATAAATAAATATTCAAAGATGTCTCCAGGGTGTTTTTCTACCTGGGCAAGAGAGCTGTGTTGGGGTGAACTTTCCACCTGCCTTTCCACCTCCTCAAGGCTCCACTGAGTTGAGTGACCGCCCAATGCCCTTCCCTGCCAATGGGATGTCTCTTTAATCGGATCCCCAGGGACACCTGCCTGCCCAGACGGGGTGGATAACGGAGCCGCGCAACGTTCATGCCCTCTGCCCTTTGGCAAGGCGTCACCTCGAAGACCTCTCGGACTCCTCAACCCACTTTAATTAATTAAGCCCCGGACCATCTGTTGCCAAGAAGGAGCAAGTCTTGGCTATGAAGAAGAAGAAGCCGCCTTCCCCGCAGACGGCCGTCGGGACGCAACTAGATCCGAGGCTGTGTGGGGAGCTGGAGGCAGTGAAAAGTGACCATGACGGAAGAAGACCAGAAATGGCCCTGCCTTCCATTTGAACCCATGACCGGAGGGAAGGTTTAGCTGCCATTTTTCAAGACGTGGGATTCAGCCTTTGGACTTTCCCACTAAGCCCAGCTTTGCCTTCTAGTAAGGTAAAAGTCACCCTTGTTCAAAAGCCAGCCATAGCCGACTCTAGGGTTCAGTGCTCATCTCTATTTATAGCCAAAAAGACTGGATTATTTGGCCCGGGGACCTGGATTACTTGGGCACCATGGGCCTGATCCAGCCCACAGGTCATAGGTTGAGAACCCCTGGTCTAATCCTACCAAAAAGTGGGTGGCAATATAAATGTGAGTAAATAAATAAATAATGATGAATAATAATGAATAAAACATATTGCTGCCATCAACTCACAAAATCCCCTTTCTCCTGTCATTGCCTATCATCCCCTGATATGAAAGTCTCCTACCCCTGCTGTTGACTTCTTGTTACCCTTTCGGGGGTGGGTGGTGGGTGGGTGGGGGAATCCAATATTACTTTCGACCATCTGCACAAGAAGAGAAAACATTTCAGGGCAAACCGGCTCATTGGAGGGATGGCGGCTTTCTCCCATATTAAGGGCTTTTGTTTTAGCAGTTGGGGAGGGTAGAAAACCAACCCAAGGAGAACTTTGTGGATTAAATCCAGGAGCAGGAGGATTAAAAGATTAAAAAGGGGGAAAAGAATGCAGAGAATCCTGGCTGGCCAGGGTTGCATTTTCTCACGCTTTCATTCACGGTCCGCTTGGGGTTTTGCTCCGAAAAGACCAAAAACAGCATTTCCAAGCCATCTGAGTCTCTCCGTTTTCAATCCCTTTCAGTCTCTCTGTCTTGCTAGGAAATGCAACTTCCTGGATCAGGCGTTCCCAACCTTTTAAAGCCGGGGGCCTCAGACAGCTTCGGGGGCCGGATGGCCATTTTGCCCTTCCTCCACCACATGGCACTTCCTAGTGTGGTGGAGGCTCCCCCCCCCCCAACATGAAATAGTGCCATCTCCATTTATAGCCAAAGAACCAGCACTGTCTGCATCTGTTTCCATGGCCATGTAGCAAGCATAACTGGACACTAGAGCGCACGGAATGCTGTTACCTTTCCTGCTGAAGGGGAACCTCTTTATCTACTTGTAATTTCTTGGTTTTAAACTGGCAGGTTGGCAGGAGCTGGGACGGCCAACGGGAGCTCAGGTCTCGAACTGCCGAACTTCCAGTGGTCAGGTTCAGCGTCTTAACCACTAAGCCGCTGTATTGCCTCACAAAGTTCAGATACCTCCCGGCAAAAAGTAGTGGCATGGAGGGCCACCAAGACTTGCAAACTGTGATATCTAAGAACAATACTTCCATCTTCAGGAGCAGTCTACCATTGTGAAAGCTAGCTGGCTCAACTTTAGCAGAAGAAGCCTGGCTCTCATTTGCAAGATTTGGTTGGACTTGATTTTGATTTAATGGGGCTTTCCTAACACCTCAGTGACAAGGGTGGTTGATAAATATGAATAATAAATAAAATAAATAAACATGGTTTGTGGGTCTGATTTTGGCCGCTCTTAATGCTGCTGGGTTATGGGCCCGATCCACCCGTCACCTGCCAGGATTTAAAAAATTCCAGGTGTCCTCTCTAGAAACCATCCTGACCCCTCGGCCAACCCCACCTCTTTCCTCGGGGCCTGTCTGTCCAAGCCACATCGATTACTGGGTGATATATTGCTGCTGCCACTGCCGGCCCAAGAGAATCAATTAATTTGCTTCTGCCAAACAGGGAGAGTGCCGCGGTTGACCCGCTGTAGCCTTTCTGGACCCTCCATTCCCAACCACTGTTGCCGCCGCCGGTTTGACTTTGCCCCCAGCGGATCGATACCGACCCCTTTGATAATGGTTTGGAATAACCTACAGCGAGGGCCAGAGGCCGTTTAATAAGGTAATCCCTCATCACACCTCGCCTAGCCATTTTTATCAGGCGGTGGAGACCATATTTCAAGCGCTGGATGTCTCTGGTCTGTTATTACTTTGGAGGGAGGGAGGAAAAAATCAAAATCGTTGACAACTGTAGCTTTTCTTTCTCTGCCGTAAAAGGAGATTAATTGGCACCTGTAAACACTGCAAAAGAAATAGGAACTGGCTTAAAGATGAGATTTCCTGCACAGGTAAAGAATCTCAAAGTACACCTTCCTTTGATGAAAACTGTACATTTCTTAAGCCAAAATCAATATATGCATATATGCAAATGATTTCAACCACAAGAATGTGAGATCTGAGGCTTGAATCTCATCCCTGGTGGACTAGAGGACCTTCCACAGCAAAGGACATTTGGAACATTATTCTGAAGGCCTGTTCCAAGCTAAAACCCACCTGAAATCTTCCCAGGTTGAGACACTAAGACGGAGGCAGCAGGTTGGATAGTGGTTTCGGTCTGTTGCATCACCTGAACAGATTGCGTCTTTATGCAAATATAACAACCGGAGCTGAGAGTTTGCATGCCCAGTAATCACAGAAGAAGTAGGTGATAGATTTGAAAAAGACATGAACAACCCATCCAATGCTTCAGATTTGAAAAAGTCACGAGCAACCCATCCAATACTTCAGATTTTGAAAAAGACATGAGCAACCCATCCAATACTTCAGATTTGAAAAAGACACAAGCAACCCATCCAATACTTCAGACTTTTAAAGTCTGTGCTATGACACAGCAGCTATTGTATCAGATACAACACGGAAAGGAAAGGCAGGATTACCCCATGAGCTTTAAAAATAACCTTCAAAGTACTGTACTGTTATTTCCATTTTAAAGGAGGAGTTGATGGAATAAACTATTCTCTGTTTGAGAGGAAACATCAGTTTCAATATTTCTTGACTGGATGAGCCTAAGCCAAATCTTCAAAGCATTTCTGGCCATGTGAGGGGATTCTGGGATATGTAGTCCAACATGAAGCAGTGGATGGGTTACTTGTATCTTTTTCAACATTTTTTATCTCAGTCCTGTAGGCACTAGGGTGTATCATTTCCTGTGGAAATCTCAGCCGCCCATTGGTTAAACCCTTCCAAACGTATACTTAGCAACCCTGTCTCGTTATCACCAGTCAATATAACAGTTATTACTTAATGGACTTAAAAACTATAATTTGACTGTCTCTCCCTATCTGGGCATCACATGTCAGCTAATTGCTGCAGGATGTATTTGGGGCTCTTAATGAAAATGCAAAAGTGGAGGCATTAATCAAACAATTACAGTATTTCTTAACCACAAGACAGGTGACGCTCAACCTAATTATGGAATAAACAAAGTGAACCCGTGAGCCGACGGCATCAGTTAATGGCACGTATTTGGTGCGAAAAAGAAATATTACATGGTTTATTAACAGCAGCTCATGCAGGGGTATCGATTGAAAGGAGCAAATTGCATGTTTGTTTGTTTGTTTGTTTGTTTTGGAGGGGCAAAAGGGACCTCAGAGAAGACACACAAAAACAGAAATAAAACTTCAGAGGGGCAAAATGTATTAATCTGAGCCGTTTAGAGCAGGGATTCTCAACCTGCGGCCTGTGGGCCAGATGCAGCCTGCGACACCATTTCATATGGCTTCCCACTGCCTCCACCACATCAGGAAGTGCCATGTGGTGGTAGAAGAGTAAAACGTCCATTCAGCCCCCAAAGCTGTCTGAGGGAGCGTGACCCAGTGGCCCCCGGATTAAAAAGTTTGAGAGCTCCTGGTTTATTGGGCTGAATCTGAGTTACGGGAACAAATTAAACTGGCAAAATGCAAAATATCATATGGTTTAATTTGCAGGAGCTGGTGTCATTTGAAGTTATTAATAAATGCATCAGGAGGATATAATCTCCAAGAAAGGTAGAAAATGATCCCCGTTGTCAGTCCCTGGAGGGCTTTTCCCACTCCGTGTTGATCAGAGCTTGAAAAAGTTCTTTCTTTCTTTCCATTCTGGGATCATAGATTCCAGAATATCTGCAGACTGGGAAATTAATGGCACTTCTGGTTCACTAAAAAAGGAAACCTTCCATCCTCTGATATAAAGTGATATCCAGGCAGATGAGCCCGTCTTCTCACCTTCTTTGTGGCCATTTTGATTTCTTTTTTGTATAAATGAATGAACCAACCAACCAACCCAACCCAACCCAACCCAACCCAACCCAACCCAACCCAACCCAACTCTACCAACCAACCAACTACCCAACCAACCAGCCAGCCAGCCAGCCAAACAACCAACCAACCAACAAATAAAACTGCATATATCTTTATGGTTCTCTGTATGCCCGCACATGATAACCATGCAATAAATTAACACAGGATGATTGCCTGCAATGATGATGCCCCATGTGGGCCAAATCTAATAGCTTCCAGGACACCAGGGTGGAGGTAGAGATGACTTTGCCACCTGGGTTGATGGAACCAAGGTCTCTGTCCCAATCCAAACATTGTCTAGGATCAGATCCAGAATAATCTTTTCAGATTCCAGATTGATAAATGCGCTCCCAGCTCCTGAACAGAGACCCCAGAGCATGCAATAGGGTGGAGGGAGAAGAAATCCAGGCGGTTTCTTCTGCATTCTCCTGACACCGTTTCTGTGTCTTACGCTGCAGGTGTCGTGTTCAATAATATCAAAACCAAACCAAATGAAGTGTGTGCTATGATTTAGCCAACCAAAGCAGAATCTCCAATTGATTTCCCTCTTTTATTTATTTATTTCCAGTTTCACTGGGGCTGTCAAAGAAAATCTCCTAAGAAATGGGAAACGGAGCAGAAAGATATGCTAGCAACAGAAACTAGAAATCTGAGAGTCTGGTTTCGGTGGAAGAGATCTATTGCCATGATGGCGAACCTTGGCACTCCAGCTGTTTCTTGAACTTCAATTCCCAGAAGCCCAAGTCTCTGTGAATCCACATGAATGGGTTTACTGTACATATGATCCAGTAAACCCATTTGTGTGGACTCACAGAGACTTGGGCTTCTGGGAATTGAAGTCCAAGAACACCCATTCGTGTGGATTCACAGAGACTTGGGCTTCTGGGAAGTGAAGTCCAAGAACACCTGGAGTGCCAAGGTTTGCCATCACTATTCTACCCCTTCTCCATCACCTTAAGAGGCTAAATAGCATCCAGAGGATGATGGGATATGTAATTCTCCCGTGGAATACGATTTTCTCCTCTGGTTTTCCTACTGTTGCTTGAAAGAATGTGGTGGAAATAGTGAGTAAATCCCTGTGTGAACTTTCATCTTTCTCTCTGAAAATATGAAGGATATCTGGATCATATCAAGGCACAAAATGGTTATGACGAGCCAGTGGTTAAAGGTGACTGAAACTAATCTAAAAATTAGGAGCTTTTGAATCACAGCAGCTGTTCCTGTATTTGCTGGGGGGGGGGGATTTGAAAGTCAGTTCATTGTGGGCAGACTTGAGGTTTAATGCTGAAGGAAAATTAAAATCACTTCTTGCACACTGATAGAAAACACGCAGCCGGGTAAAACTCTAGATCCAATCCAAATGGGATTTCTCCTTCCGAGTTACATTTTTTCTTGTTTGTCACATTACACAAATCTGTGGTTGAAGCTCACCTAAAAGGACGCCCTTGCGCAAAATCCAGTTGTATCTGACTCTAGGGTTCGGTGCTCATCTCCGTTTATAGCCAAAGAGCCAGTGCTGCCTGTGTCTGCAGACATTTTCATGGACACGTGGCAGGCGTGACTAGACACGGAACGCTGCTTACCTTCCCACCAAAGTGGTACCTATTTATCTACTTGCAATTTCTTGATTTCAAACTGCTAGGTTGGCAGGAACTGGGGCAGAGACAGGAGCTCATTCTGTCATGCAGCGCTCGGGCCTCAAACCGCTGAGCTGCCAACCTTCCAGTTGTCAAGTTTAGCATCTTTACCACTAACCCACCGCAGTCCTGAAGCTCATCTACGTGGATGCAAAAGACAGCAGGAAAGAAAGTGACCAGTTTAAATAAGTGTCAAATGACTCTTTCAGCATAAAAAATGCTTACTTTGGAAACTAGGTGAGAAATAATTAGCGAGCCATTTATAAGACATTTGGGGATTTTAACCTTGATCAAGATCTCTTTTCAATTAACGGATCTGTCGGTCATTCTGTCACGTCCGAAGGACGATCACTGGGCATTGCATAACCAGGTCTGATGGATCCATCAGCATTAAATGTTCCATTTGAAGGATTAACTGGACTCGCTATGGAATAATTCCACGAGAATCATTAACCTAATGAGAGAGGCTTTCCATAAAGAGCTTAGCCAGATTGTAGGGGAGAAATGGGTTTAGTGAACAGGTTCCAGGCAGGTGGGCAGGGAGAGGAAATGCTGACCACTGCCACCCTCTGGCCAGGTGTGACATTACACCTTCTCTGGGGAGGAAAGCCTTCTGGCTTGACTCCACCCACACTCGTTGGCTAGGCTCCTCCCAGGATGGAAAAGTGGTCTAGGAGGACTTCAGGTACAAGACGATGTCCTATGTTTTGCATTTTGGATCGCTCAGTGCAGGCGGTCCCAACCTTTTCAAGCCGGGAGCCGGGCGACACTCTTTCAGTCAGCTGAAGAGCCAGCGCTGTCTCCATTTGCAGACATTTCCGTGGTCATGTGGCAGGCATGACTAGACACCAAAGTGCATGGAATGCTGTTTACCTTCCCACCAAAGTGGTCCCTATTTATCTACTTGCAATTTCTTGAACTGCCAGGTTGGCAGGAGCCGGGACAGAGGCGGGCACTCAATCCGTCATGCATTACTCGGGTTTTGAACTGCTGACCTTCCGCCTCCCAGTCCACTTGAGCCATTGCTGGTGCACTTCATCTTAAAGCACAGTAGCAGGATTCTATTACATTATTTGTACTTTACAATATAGTTAAACTGTCCGGAGATCAAGGGGAGGATTTCGCGAAGGCCGTCCTTCCACCCATCATCTTCTCAGCCAGGAAAAGCGATCTGTTGTTCAGCCGGGCTTAAAGCCACCCTTAATGACTAAATCCGGGGCTTACGTCTTTCATCAGGGCAGGCCAGGGTGACCTCCTGGATATCATCAGCCCAAAAGATGCTTCCCTTTAATTATTTTGGCTTTGGGGAAATGAGATTCCAGAAAAGAGCTTTACTGTCTTTGCAAAGCCAGACGCAACCAGAAGAGATTTCTAAGCGAGGGTCACCCTGAACACGCATCAATGGCAGATAGTAACAACACAATGTTGTGTAATACACAAGGACACACATACACACAAGGCTCCGGTACATTGAGGCAAATATCCAAAGGAAGGGAATGCTATTATAATCCATATTAGAATATTTATTTGTTGATTTATAGGAGGGATTTCCAACCTTTTCAAGGTCACACTCTCTAAGTCAGTTTCAAGGGCTGGACGGACATTTTGCCCTGCCTGCACAATGGGGGTGGCCATTTTGTCCCTACAGCTTCAAAGGGGGTGGCCATTTTGTTTCTTGAATGCCCTTGGAGGGGTGTGGGGTCACATGAAATGGTGCTGTGGGCCAGATCCGGACCACGGGCCTTAGGTTGGGAACTCCTGATTTATAGAAAACATCTGTTTTTTCTAACAGGAGCATGGCTGAACTTCCTTTTGCTGACTAATTGCAATAATTATATTTTTGCTGAATAATGATTAAGTTGCTGAATAATGGAATAACTGCAAAAGCAAGCCAATTCATGAGATAAACATGGACCTCATCTACATGTCTGGTTATTCAATCAAATCAAATCAATCAATCAAATCACTTTATTACGGTCTTTGACCAGCACGATGTCTGATTATTCAGGCATGGAGCTTTGACTGAACTGCGTCTCTGGAGGGAAAACAGTGTCAGGGCAGGAAGTATGCATTTCCCCACCTCATAGCAGCAGCCTTAATTAAAAATCAACCTGCACCGACCCCCTCCTTCAAAATATGAAATAATAAAACATTTACTGCCTTCCTAAACCTGGCTAAGGGAGAGAAAAATATATATTTCCACCTCTCTTGTTTTATGGATCTGCCTGTCCTTCAGTGGGTTTTTTTAAAACAATCCATTTGGTTTTGAAAAATTAATACCTAAATTGCTAGAGTCCTCAATGGCCCTTTGGGTGAATTATTTAGGAAAGAGACAGGAAGAGACGAAAAGAGAGAAGGATAAAAGAGGGACCAGTTTCCTTCAGGGTAGGATGTGAGGCTGTGGGCGATGGGTCCTCATGTTGAGAAGTGGAGCAGAGACATACCACCCCACAGAAGCAGATGATGGAGGTGAAAATCCATCACCGCTCTCCTGGTCTTCCTGGTCCAGCCCAGGAGCACCAGGAGGAAGTGATTGGCTGTTGCTAGGCAACTGCATTCCATCTCCTCCATCACTTGCCTAGCGGACCAGTTGCAGGGAGAGGACCGTTTGGAGGATGGAGGCGATTTTCCACTGCTCCGGCTTTGCGTACCTTTCTTGGCAGCCGACGAGTCTGATGGAAAGAGACATCCGCCCCACTGGTGAACTCATTCCACCCAGGTTTCCCTTTTTTTAAAATCGGAAATTTTAAGCAGTGGTAGAGAGGTAACTTTTTTGCACATTTTGACAGCCAAGATCTGATATTGCTCCTGGTTGCGCTCAAAGGCACATCGCTTGTGTCCCAGTTTGGCTGCCTTGGGTTCATGATTCTGGAAGAAAGGCTGCATGTAAATAAATAAATAAATAAATAAATAAATAAATAATGGATAAAGGAAATCATTATTGGGTCCAGCTTCAGAGTTATTTTTCTCATCTTGAGGGAGGAAATTAATTCCTTCCTTCCTCCCTCCCTCCCTTTCATTCTTTCCTTCCTTTCATTCTTCCCTTCCCTTCCCTTGACAAAGAACGAGAGCGATTTTTGAGCAAATTAAGCATCACCCTGTGGAAAACCTGCCTCTCTCATTTTGTTGGCATTCAAGGAGAGCAGTTAATCCGCTCTTGGTTTTGTCTTGAACTTTACAAGAGCACTCCCGGGTATCCTGCCTATTTAGAAAGGAATGAAATTGTGCATTGAGGAAGGCCAGTGCAAAGTGGAGTCTAAACCTGGGCTGTGACGGATGAAGGCTCAGAAATTCTGCCCGGAGGCGTCCCGCAAAGCCAAGGCAGCCTCAGTCCAGCCGCAGGATGGGTTTATCCAGGCTTCTTTCCATCCTTATTTGGGCCTCAAAACTCATCTCCGTCACAAGGATATTTGGTGTGAAAGCAAACCAAGAGTTCCCCTGAGCATGTGCAGTGTGCAAAGATCCAACTTTCTTCACCAACCCAGCTATGGAGGTTTAGGTGTTCTCAACCTTTTTAAGCCATGGGCCATTGGGTCACTCACACTCCCTCAGACAGCTTTGGGGGCCAGATGGCCATTTCGCCCTTCCTCCACCCCATGGCACTTCTTGGAGTGGCGGAGGTGGTGGTGGGCCACATGAACTGTTTTCTCCCCCCCCCCCTAACTAGAATCAGGTCTTCCTCTCCCTGCCTTTCCAGACCCGGTAGAGTGTTTTTCTGGCACCGTTGTTTTTGTTTTTTTTTGCCATCATAAATTAAGCCATGCGCGGTGAAAACACCTCCCGGCTTTTCGGCTCACTTCATTCTCCTGCTATAAACCCAAGGAGTGCGTAGAGCGAACGCGGCAGCCGCGAGGGCTTTGTGCTCGGGATGTAATTCCGATGAAATCAGCATAATGCACGCAGTTAATATTCAAGGCATGGTTAATCAAAAGACGCTTGTCTCTCCCCGGCCCTCTCGTCTCGCGGCCCTGCTGAGAAGCCCGTATGGAGTCCCACTGCAGCCCAGGATTTACGAGAACAGCTGGAAACGCGTCTCTCCGGCAGTAATAACTTATTTTCCTGATTATGCTGCGTACAACTCGTTTGGTACCAAAAAAAACAAAAAACCAAAACACCACACACACATTCTTCATATTTATTCTCTGGGGTTTGGAAAAATTCATGGAAACCTCACAGCTGCTGTTAAGCACCGGACTTTGGGGGCTGAGGAAGGCAGGCAGGCAGGCAGGCAGGCAGGCAGACAGACAGACAGACCAAACAAGTGAGCGGACAGACGAATAAACACAGAGCGCAAGAAGACTCAGTCCCTACATGATCCTTATGACAATTTTCTCACGCTAAGAGTCTTTGCCTCGTCTGTGGTCCCCCGTGGCAAGTTCAGGGCCAAATAGGGATTCGAACCCAGGTCTCTGGTGTTCTATGACCCTTTCAAGCTGGGGACCGGGCCACATTCTCTCAGTCAGCTTCAAGGGCCGGATGACCATTTTGCCCTTCCTGCACAATGGTGTGGTCTTTTTGTCCCAACAGCTTCAAAGGGGTGGCCATTTTGTTTCTTGAATGCCCTTAGAGGGAGGGGGCACATGAAATGGTGTTGCAGGCCAGATATGGCCCATGGTTCTTCGCTTGGGAACCTCTACTCTAAACTCTACATCACACAGTCTCTTGGAGCCAGGGAAGAGATTACAAGATCGAGATGTCTACGATTCTGCATTATGCCTTTGCCTAATTTATTTATTTAAATTAAAATTTGTTTATCGCCCTCCTCCCCAAAGGGACCCAGGGCGATTCACAACACATCAGCGACAACAATTTAATGAGTTTACTGAAATTAAAAATCTATAAAAGCCTATTTGAAGGGTGTAATGTAAAGGTAAACGTCAAGGTCACCCTTGCTCAAAAGCCAGTTGTATCTGACTCTAGGGTTCAGTGCTCATCTCTGTTTCAAAGCCAAAGAGCCAGCGCTGTCTGCATCTGCAGATGTTTCCTTGGTCATGTGGCAGGCATGCCTACACACTAGAGTGCAGGGAATGCTGTTTACCTTTCCACTGAAGTGGTTCCTGTTTATCTACTTGCAATTTCCTGCTTTCGAACTGCTAGGGGAAAACTCAAATTCTGGGGCAGATCCCAGGGGGCGGGGCTTCTGTGGGAAAAGGGGAGGAGCTTCTACAGCATACAGGTAAGAGCCAACATCTTCCCGGTCGATCCTTTGCAGTTTTCTGGCTTTTGTGTCCAAACATTTTCATCACCTGCCTGCCACCGTCATGGCATTTGCACCCTTTTCAGCAAAAGAGCAGAGCAGGTATTGATTCTGGAGCGGACGGAGCTGCAAATTACCGGGTGTGATGACTGGCTTGGCTGCTTCCAAGATGAGAAGCCATTGATTGGGGGCAATGGGCCAAATCTCATTACGATGGGCAAAGCAGCTCTTTGGCTCAGAAAAAGTCATGCATTGAATGATTATTCCATGGGTATATATTTGCAATAAAGAGGAGACTAGTGGCGCCATCTGGTGGGGAATGGCAGGAAATGCAAGGACCGAACCCCATGAGTAGAAAAGTTCCCGGCGGGCATTCGTTAACTAACAAAGCAGGAGCGGCTACAGCAGGAGTTCTTAACCTTTTCAAGCCGAGGGCTGGGTCACGCTCCGGACGGCCATTTTGCCCTGCCTGCCACACATGGCATTTCCAGGTGTGGCGGAGGGGGTGGGTGGGCCACATAGAACGGTGTCATGGGCCACATCCAGCCCATGGGCCACAGGTTGAGAACCCCCAGGCGACAGCATAGGCCTCTGAAGTTGGAACCCTGAATTCACTGGAAGCCCTGCACAGGGAATGAGAGGCACTTTGCGTATGCTCAGAGAAGCTCCTTCCAGTGGCATTATTTATCACATCCTCATTTGGATTCCTAATTCTCCAAGGATGACCAGAATCAAATTTAAACCTGGCTCATATTTAAACCACTATGACTCGTGTGCAAAAGCCAATCTGCAGATGGATATTTATTGGATTCTGCCTTTGCTAGGAAATCTGCAACGTATAAATAAATACGCATTTTGCCACTGCTGGGTTTGTATGTTGGGGTCGACATTTTTTGGGTAGTACTACCATCTGCTGTTCAATCAGAAAATTACATCTAGGTTCTGATTTAAAAATAACTTATTTATTTACATATTTTGGCACTTTTGTGTTCCTATGATTTGTTTACAGCAGCTGCACATGAATAGCGTCACCCGTACTAGAAAGCCTGGAGGCCAGAGGAATTCTGGGACTTGTAGTCCCAAAAGTAATTTCCTCCAGCTCCAAAAAGGCAAGTAACATTTCCGGGAAGAGGTCTAGCTTAACCTCTCCTTCTGCGTAAAATCTCCCTAAGGTTTGATGTACAGAAAGACAATGCAGAAATGGGAAGGGTTTTGTTTTTAAAAGAACTACATTTCCCAGAATCCCACAGCTAGAAAACCAGGGCAAACAGCTAAGAGTACTGTGTTGTTCAAAAGCTTGCATGCCGGACGATCAATTCTGTCTGGCCCATTCACTGCACCCCAAAAAATTAAATATTGTCTGCTACTTGGTCTAATCCATGTGCCCTAGACTAAATCAAGTGTGCTGAATCCAAATCTGAAGTCCAATTCTGCCTAGGACGTCAGGATCTTAAGTTAGCAAATCTCACCCTCTTGGTTAGGTTCTTGCATTGATCACACAGGGTAGATTTGCCACAAATGAAGCGGTTCATTAACACAGCTGTGCCTAATCATCTTTAGCTCAAAACAGACTCACTCTGGCCTAGCTGTACTATCCATAAGATGGCTTTGCACTAGAGACAAGCCCTTGGTCCAACTCGCCTTATAGACCTATTTCTAACGTCAACTCACTGACTTGCCCAGACATACTGCTGGAACATGCATGCCACCAGGGGACGTGATTCAGCTGAGGCGGTGGCAAGCCTACTAGTAGCTGCAACGGTTATAATGTTCCCATGTAAAAATACATTACCCAATGACTGACCATCTGAACAGCAATAGTACACCTTACGTGATAGGCAAATTCTGAGTTCAGATTTGGAATCGGCACACTCAATATCATGTAAATCACATGTGTTATTATTCCCCAGTCGCGAAATCGTTTTTGTGCAGTGTTATAGATTCAGCATCATATGTGGTGTAAAATGTCTTCTAATGTGTCAATACCCGGACCATGAGATGGGTGTAAAAGTTTGTGCCGAACAGCCACAATCTTTTGACTGAAGAAAAAATGGAGTTGATCTTCTGGGCTCCAAAACACCAGCATTTGGGTTTGAACGTTTCACACCCACCAATGATTTCCTGCTTCAAATTTGTCGCAATTGCTCAGAAGGGAGCTTTGCAGCTCGGAGAAAGGCGTTTGTGTTGACCCCAGAAATGCATTTTATGATACAACCCTCCGACGTGACCCAAACTCGACAGAAACCCCACTTGAACTCAACAGAATTAGCTCTCCATTAAATGTCGAGAGGGCTGCAAGGGGAATCGAGCAATTAATTAATCTCGCCCGCATCAATTTGCCCGTGACCCAAAACGAGAAGGACAATTTTGCTGGCGGAGGGGATAGCTGTGCTTCGGAGGTTGGATCCTGCTATCTAGAGGCAGAAGAAGCCAGGCTCCCCCCTCCCCAGGTCTCTGTGTACCTGCCAGGAAGCAGGTGAAAGGCACTGGCAGACATACACTGACCAAAGCCTTCCTCTTTTCCTACCTCCCCCCACCCCTGGAAGTGTTACCTGTTTAGTAAAGAACAAGGTCACTCTGTTGTATCAAACCCTAGGTTTCAGTGCTCATCTCCGTTTATTGCCAAAGAACCAGCATTGTCTGAGTCTGCAGACATTTCCGTGGTCATGTGGCAAGCATGACTAGAGACCAAAGCACATGGGAAGCTGTAACCTTTCCCACCGAAGCGGTACCTCTTTATCCACTTGCAATTTCTCGCTTTCAAACTGCTAGGTTGGAAGGAGCTGGGGCAGACGACGGGTGCTCACTCCGTCGTGCAGCACGCGGGTCTCGAACCTGCTGACCTGCCAACCTTCCAGTCGTCCAGCTCAACGTCTTAACCACTAAGCCGCAGCGGCCACAAGGCTTCTTCCACCTTGTTGTAATTCTGGAGCCCTTTTCAAGAGTGACTTTTAGGCTGGTCCGCTGGAGAAATAGGACACAGAGGTGGAGTAAAGAAATGGATATCTAAATAGAAAGAGAGGAAGGAAGGAAGGAAGAAAAAGAAGGAAGGAAGGAAGAGAGGAAGGAAGGAAGGAAGAAAAAGAAGGAAGGAAGGAAGAGAGGAAGGAAGGAAGGAAGAAAAAGAAAGAAAGAAAAAGAAAGAAGGAAGGAAGAGAGGAAGGAAGGAAGGAAGGACACCACAGAGAAATCAATCTCCAATTTTCCCTCACTTTATTAGATATATGACATGAAGAGACCCCTGGGGCGGTTATACCTGCATGCAGTGGAAGACCAGGTGGGTTTATCCTGTTTCGTGGTGGTCCAGTTTCCTGATAAGGAGTTGGAAGTAAACGGCCGGTTTGTTTTGGTGGAGAAACTTATTGCATGCTGAAGAGAATGGAAAGAGATGGGGGGAGAGGGCAGAACTGGGGTGGGTGGGTTTGGGGGTCTATGGGGGGGGAGATGTGTGGCCCTATTCCCGATGATCCTTACGGACATGCGGCTATTTACAAAGAAAGGGAAGGCTAGTTCAAACAGTCACAAATTGCCAAGGGGGAGAAGAGGAGGAGGAGGAGGAGGAAGGAGGAGGGATCATCTTCCAGGGAAAGGACCCAGTTTCCATTTCCATTTTCTTCTCAGATTTTTCTCCTCACCATCCTCTGGGCTTAGAAAAAACATCATGGGGGAGTTGGGTGGTGGTGGTGGTGGTGGTGGTGGTGGAGATCCTGAGAAAACCCCCGTGTCCTTCAAAGACAAAGTCTTCTCCTGGCACAAGGGATGAAGAAGAGTGGAAACCCTCAAAACTCGAGGGCCGGATCACGCTCCCTCAGACAGCTTCAGGGGCCGGATGGCCATTTTGCCTTGGGGGCAGCCTGTACATTAAAAAAGGAACCACGCATGGCACTTCTGGGTGCAGTGGAGACGGTAGGGGGGGACCCTATGAAATGGTGCCATGGGCGGCATCTGGCCCGTGGGCCATAAGTTGTGAACCCCTTCTCTAGAGGAAGGCAAGATCCAGGAGAGGTGAAAAAAAGAGGACTTTCCCCTTCCATCAATCCATGTTGAAATGACTCCATTTAACCCTTTGCAAGGGAGGAACTCTTCCTTTTCCAATGGTGCCTTTTTTTGAAGACAAAGATTTACCCACCACAGTTGTGGTTCAAGACGAGGACTTTGAAGGACCGGCCAAGGAAATGTGTTCAGTCACTACAAGTCAAAGGGAACCAACCGGCGTGTGTATTTGTATGCGTGCCGGGCACTGCCTGAACTTGGCTAAAGCGTACAGGTGGGTTCACGTAACCAGTGAACATTTTGTGTCGGCTGTTAAGCAAACTCTCCCTCCTTATTCATATTCTCCTCTCGTGGGTCTATGAAGGTCGCCCTGGTTTTTTGGAGGAAATCCGATCGCTTGTCTTGCTCAGATAATCCTCCCTCTGAAAAGAACATAAATGTGCCATAGACAGACACATACGCACAGTAAACCCATTCGTGTGGATTCACAGGGACTTGGGCTTCTGGGAATTGAAGTTCAAGAAACAGCTGGAGTGCCAAGGTTTGCCATCATGGCAATAAGATCTCTTCCACCGAAACCAGACTCTTTGATTTCTAGTTTCTGTTGCCAGCATAACTTTCTGCTCCGTTTCCCATTTCTTAGGAGATTTCCTTTGACAGCCCCAGTGAAACCGGAAACCGTCACTTCTGAGCTGTAGTAGATGGGGATGAGTTAGAATTGAAAGTTGCCATTCGAAAAAAGTAACTTTTCCCTTCTTGTGGGTGGCTGAGCCTCACTGGTTCTACCAAGGCCAGTGATGGCGAACCTTGGCACTCCAGGTGTTCTTGGACTTCGGCTCCCAGAAGCCCAAGTCTCTGTGGATTCACAAGAATGGGATTACTGTGCGTACGTGAATAAACCCATTCGTGTGGATTCACAGAGACTTGGTTCTGGGAATTGAAATCCAAGAGCACCTGGAGTGGCAAGGTTGGCCATTACTGACCTAGGCCAGTGATGGCAAACCTTGGCACTCCAGATGTTCTTGAACTTCAATTCCCAGAAGCCCTGATCAGCCAGAGTGCTGACTTGGGCTTCTGGGACTTGAAGTCCAAGAACACCTGGAGTGCCAAGGTTCGCCATCAGTGAAATAGAAGGTAATTGGGAGGATGCATTTCTGAAAGATTTCGGGATGCAAAGTAGTGGATACTCCAAGCCAAAAAGATCGTGACTTTGCTTACGAGAATCCAGAGGTTGGTGTCCAAAGACTTTCACCATCTGGCTCGCCAAGCTCAAAGCCAACGGGGTCAAGGGACCGGAGCCATGCGTTGCCTACGAGGGAGGCTAGGCATAATGCTTCAGGTTGGCCCGGAGAAGGCGACGGAGCCAAGAGGAAGGGTGGGAGGGACAAGGCTGGAAGAGGGGAGGCAGTTCCCACATGCAGAGATGGAAATCGGAGGAAGGCAAGCAGGAGGTTTTCAAGGGCACTTAAAGAACGGAGATCCTTCGGCAAAGAGAGAGAACACAACGGCGTGAGAAAAGATGACGCCCGGCCACCGAAAGGACTAGGTTTTAAAGTTTCGGTGCCAGGGTATTGCTTGGAAAGAGGAGGAAAAATTAATCTGTACATCAATGGACCCGTGGCAGGGAAAGACGGCAGGGAGCAAGTCACGAGGGGGAAAAAATGAGAAACCGACCAGGTGTATCAGGGGTTCTCAACCTTTTAAAGCTGTGGGCCGGGCAATGCCTCTTCGGATAGTTGAGTGGGCCGGATGGGTGGTTCCCCCCCCCCTGTAAACGCTGCCGTAAAATCCATCGGCAGCTGCCATAAACGCATTTACGACAGCCACTGGTCCATTTATGGCTGTTGTAAATGTGTCTGCTTATGCTTCTGGTGGTGATGGCAAATGTGGACCACCTGAAATGGTGCCATGGGCCAGGGCCATAGGTTGAGAACCCCTGAGGTATATCATCTTCCTGGGAATGGTGAGGAAGAAGAGGAAGGGAAGGCCGTTTCCCTGAAGCCTGGGCGGGAGGCTGAGAATTACTCCTCCCTTTCCCCCAAGCAGAAGAAGGAACTGAACAAGTGCTGGAAGACAGGATGCCTGGGAGCCTACGGGGAGCCTACGGGGTTAGGCGGGCTGAGGAAGGGGCCGCCGTCTGTCCTAGTCGCTGGCCGCGTGGTTCTCGTGGCGTAGGACGTGCCAGCGCTCAATCTTCTTGTCCTTGTTCTTCAGGCACTCGTACCAGTGTTTCAAGCGCTCGCCTTTGGCGGTGATGCCCAGCTGGCACCCCCCTGCACGGGAGGAGAAGAAGACAAGCCGAGGAGAAGGCCGTTCAGTCAGAGGCCACACCAGGGATTCTCATGGGCCAGATGTGGCCGGTGGCACCATTTCATTTGGGGGACCCACCAACAGCTTCGGAGGCCCAACGGCCATTGTGCCCTTCCTCCACCACATGGCACTTCCTCGTGTGCTGGAGGCGGTGGGGGCCCCACATGAAATTGCACCGGGGCCCACATCTGGCCCACAGACCACAGAATCCTTGCTTCACAACATCTGATGAAGTAGGACACAACTCACAACATATTCTGCCCAACAAAACCATCATCCTAATTTCTGTGAAGTATTAATTTCCAGAGCAATGGGAATGCTGTTGAAGAAGGCTAGACTCAAACCCTGCAAAAGTAACTTGTTCAGCTGGTTTTTTTGAATGATAAAAACTTGAAGTTTCAATTCTCCTTTTTATAAAGAAAGTGGCACATCTAAATCCCCGCTATTGATGAAGGAAACAGTCCCAGCCATCTAATATAACCCGGCCTTCCCAGCCAAAGTACTCACCAATGTAATCATTTGATTTCCCGATATCATAATCCCACACTGATACATCGAGTGATTTCTTGGCTAAGTCCCCGTGTTTGATATCGTAGAAAAATTCCTATTAAGAAAAGCAAAAGAGGGGAAAGACGTTTCAGGACCTTAGACAGTGTCACGCAGGAGCTATCAACTCACTCATCTCCCTCTAAGGGCAGGGGTTCCCAACCTAAGGCCTGTGGGCTGGATCCGGCCCACAGCAGCATTTCATGTGGCCCACCCACCCATCCAAGGGCATTCAAGAAACAAAATGGCCACCCCCCCCCCCATTGTGCAGGCAGGGCGAAAATGGCCATCCAGCCCTCGAAGCAGACTGAAAGAGTGTGACCCAATGGCCCCTGGCTTGAAAAGGTTGGGAAGCCCAGCCGTAGGTTCTTGGACTTCAATTCCCAATGGACTGACTCAGCCTTCTGGGAGTTGTCTATCTTAAGTAGAAACCAGATGAAAAGAAGGGGGAAGCTCTTCCACCTCACCTCATTAAACTCCGGGTTCAACGTCTTCTTCTTAATTTGTGTCTTCTGCTTCGCTTTCTTTCCCATGTCGGGTTTCAAGCAACTGAGAACGAGAAATTGCAAATTTGGAACACAAAGTGGTTAAGAGAGGCACAGCTTCAGAGAACAGGTAAACCCATTCAATGCAACATGGTCAGTGTTGGTTGCACTGATTGCAAATCCCATACTCCTCAGCCAAACCTGTGCCAGCTGTGGATGATGGGACTTCTGGCCCAACATATATGGAGAGCACTTTAGGAACATCTGCCTTACCAACCAACCAACCAACCAACCAACCCAACTGTCCTGTCTTCCTGTCTTCCCAGGTGAGTTTTCAGATAACAGGATTGAGACTAGGACATGTTCTAGTGATGGCAAACTTTGGCACTCCAGATGTTCTTGAACTTCATTTCCCAGAAGCCCTGATCAGCCGGAGTGCTGACTTGGACTTCAGGGAATTGAAGTCCAAGAATACTTGGAGTGCCAAGGCTCGCCATCACTGTAAGATGGTGGACACCAGAAGAAGCAACATGGATTTTGCCCATCCCAAGTGGGAAAACATCGCTGTTGACTTACATTTTCACAAACGGATCCGAGTAGCCATTGGCATCCATGGCTGCCAAGTGGACGCAACGGACGATGCCGACAATCAGCCCGTTTTTCTGGGTGCTGTACATGAGGGAAATCAGAATTTTCCCTCTCTCTTCTACGTCAGCTCCTTGGTCTGCCTGTAAGAAACAGATGCCAGGAAGAGTGATGGAGGAAAATCTGAGTTTCAGTCAGATAGTACATCTGTCCTATAACTCTGCATATCCTCTATTGCATGTGTGCGCAAACTACAGCCCGTGGGTCAGATCTGGCCCCCAGTGCCAATTCATCTGGCCTGTGCCACCCTCATCACTCTCGGAAGCTCATTTTACTTCCGCTTCCAGGGGTGACAAGGTCAGCGCAGGCTGGATGAATTGGTTTTGGGAGCTGGATCTGGCCCACAGGCCATAGTTTGGGCACCCCTGGTTTAAGCAGAGAAAATTGCAGCCTAAAATCTATCTCATCTTGTTGCAAAACAGATCGCAAGGCACATTTTACTTCTGCTTCCTATGGGAGGAACCATGCGACCAGCCTGCTGAACCATGTGACTGGCCAACCTTGAATGATCCAGAGTGTGACCCACAACAGACCTTTTAGTTTGAGATTAATCAGGTAGAATGGACACTTAATAAAGCAAATCAGTCCCCCCCCCGCAATTTCTCCATCAGCAGGTGTTTCAAGCCTTACTTCATCTTCATATAAGGCCATGCCTCGCGTTGATCCAGATGTCCCAGCACGCTTCATCTGGAGATTAGCGTTGGATGGAAAGGGAAAAGAAATTTAATCAAACAGGTAGTTTTAAAATTCTCAAAAGCTTAAAATGTCCAACATTTTCTACTCCCCAACAAACATATCTAGCTTCTCCCCACCAGAGCTCCAGACGATACCTCTAAAAATTAATTGCTTATAGTGCTGCCTCCCTCCCCCCCAAAAAAGTAGCTACAATTATAGTGAACTATTTACGAGAAAGAACATCTCAAAATGCTTTCTTTCCTGGCTTCTGTCCTTTTTGTGTTACAGAGTGCACTCATACACAGAGTAACAAAATGTGTAACCAGCCACCACAAAAGCAACAAGAATGGAAAGGGAGTCTTACTGGGACGACTCGTTCCAGGCAGATGTTGAAGTTCTTCTTCTGGTTGGGCTTCACCTTCTTGAGGGCCACCCTTGTCTCACCGATGAATTCATTGTGTCCAAATTTGTCTTCGTCACAGACGGAGATCCTGAAAGGAAGACAGGACGGTTGGTTGGTTGGTTGGTTGGTTGGTTGGTTGGTTGGTTGGTTGGTTGGTTGGTTGGTTAGTTGCCTTTCTATCTGCCTCAAATGGTGTCACCATCCAAGATCAACATCCTTCCATCTCAGCCCTTGCTTCCCAATAAACCACCAGAGATAAATCCATTAAACCCCAACATTCGACTCCGACATTTGACTCCTAATCCAGCCCATCAGTGAAGCCAACCCACCCAAGATCTCCCCAACTTGCCTGAGCGTCTTCCTCTGCATGTCTTCTTCCGTGATGCCGTGGTAGACAAGAGTCTCATTCCAAACAGGATTACGGGTATTTCTCAAAGTCTTGGTCCTCAATTTGTTTGACTGTCAAACACATACATAAAAAAAAAAGCCACAAGAGTAATTAAAATTGTGAAATAATGTTACGTACATGGAGAGAAGAACTGGATCAGAAAGTTTTCCTCTTGTTTCCATGATGATATTTAATGGACCAAATCCTCTGGCCACAAAATTCTGGTGCAGTCGATGTGATCTACACAAACTTCAAAGCATGGTAGCAAAAAGCATAGACCAAGATTTTAATTCTCTGCCAGTTAAGCCCCACTTTTTTGGACAGTGGTTTCTGCAAATTATTTCTTCCCTAAGAACCCTCGAGAGACAACAGGGCAGGAAATTGTTGAGCAAAGGGAAACACCCTCTCCATTAGACCTGGGGGTTGATCAAAAACCGGCACGTCTAAGAGGTTTATTTCCATGCACTTAATTCTCCTCGTCCTGCAGTGCATGGCTTAACGGAGCAGGTCTTTGATACGGCAGGAAGCCGGAAAAATCTGTCAGAAAGGTCGAGTCCTTCTCAGGAAGGAAGGCCTTTTTCTTCCAACGGTACCAATTAGACCCAGTGAAAACCTTCAAAGCCACGTTAGCCTCTAAACCTCCGGTAATAATTAGATTTGCTGAATCACCAGCTGCACTTTCTATGGAGAATGTCACATTTTCTGAGAGTCTGACTTTTCTCGTTAGCCTGTTTTCTAACATATTCTCTTAGAGTAGCAATCATCACCACCATCATTATTAATTATGCCATCAAGTTGCTTCCAAATCACAACATTTTCTAGCCAGATCAGAGAGAGACAGAGACAGACACAGACAGACAGACATTTCTATGGCAAATTACCAAAGCTGGCCACTAGAGGTCAGTGTAATGTTTACAAGGAATAGAGGTAGACATTTTGGTAGCTCTCATGTAGAATGATGGAGGTATTTGAAACCCCTTCCCTGTTTACATAATTCAGGTATACAGGTATGTGTTAAATATAGAGTTTCAGTTATCTGCATTTTAATGTATCTGCAGAAAGTCTAGGAACATATCCCCCATGGATATGGGGAGAAAGAAGGAAGAAATGAACGAACGAACGATTCGACTGAATAGCATACCTTCATTTTCCTCACACAGAAGCTGGTCTCTTAGCTGAGAAAAAGTAAGACCAGGAAAGCCAAGAATAAATCAAGGCTGACAAACCAAGTCCCACCTTACCTTGCTGGCCCCTGGCAACAGATGGAGTTTCACGTAAGGATCCGCCAGACCATTGGAATCCATCGGCTTCAATCCCTAGACGAGAACAAAACCAGAACAGGGTTCATTTTACTGTTTGGGATGGTAATTTTGCTCCAGTTTTTGTTCTGAACATTAGAGCAGCTATCCAAGGTGCTGACGTTTATCTGTAAATTTTCCTATGACAGAACCTTTGCCGTTCGGACATAAACCCGGAGCATACTCCCCACCATCACCACCCCTGGGGAAATCGGAGTCGACGGCAATGGAGGACTGCGACCGAGGCAGAGAAATGGAGACAATTTATGATGTTACTCCCCAGGTTGTGAGAAAAGAGATGCATCCAGTGGTTCACCGCTTACCTTTGCCTTGATAAGTGTGCACTGAAGGGAGCTGTTCTCCTGGTTGTATAAGAGGCTGAACTCCAACGCACCCAGAGTAGCTGAAGAGTGAGAGAAGACAGTGGATTTACTGCGCTATCTTTCACGAGAGAGAAATGGGCTTGCTCCAGCCTTCCCTCCCCAATTATTTATTTACCAGCCATTAAAGGCACTTAGATACTTCAGCAGCTGCCCTCGATTCCAGGCACCATCGCATTTGAAAAAGAGAGCCGTTCCAGAAATCTAATACACTCCCAAAGCCGTAATCAAATCACTTGCCAACAAAACAGAGGAAGAGATGAATAAGGGATTCGTGCGATCATTTTCCTCTGCTGGAAGATGCTAGTCCTTAGTTTTCCAAAACCTTTGTTGGGTGAAGACGCAACAGAATGGAACGGAGGAACCAAGGACTTACTTGCTTCGTCAGAATCGTAGCTGTTGGCCTCGTCTTCCTCCTCCTCTCGAGGAGGCTGCCGCGTGGGCATCGGTGGCACGGGTGGGGGCGCTGCTTGGGTGTATGGAGCCGGTTGGCGCACAGACCTCTCCGCCATGGGCGATGGAGAATACCCGGCGGCCGCTGGCTCCTCCCGGGACGTTCCCAGGGTGGAATAGTTTGAATCTGCTTGAGGAGCAGTTGTTGAAAGACTTCCTGCAGGAAACGGACAAGAAATAAGTCATTCTTTCTTTACTGGCAAACATTTCTGGGTTTGCCAGAATTCTCCAGGTGGCATGGAATGAATTAAATACAGAGCTTTATAGCAAGAACGCACATTCTTGAGGGGACACAAGAGCAAAACCGAGCTAGAAGTGTGGATTCACAGGGACTTGGACTTCTGGGAACCTAAGTCCAAGAACTCCTGGAGTGCCAACGTTCGCCATTACTAACATTGATATAGGCTGTAGGTAGCCGCTAGGAAATGGCGGTCCTATTTGATCCAAAGCCAGCTTCCGACTGAAGGGCTTTCCGTGAGATGAGAAATGGATTTGGGTTTGTTGTAGCGCCTACGGCACCCGGATTTACCTTGTCTCCCCGGGGAGTGTCTCCTCACCCCTCCGGAAGGACCTGCCAAGTCAAGGGGAAGAAAGAGAATCTGACTGGTGGGACTATTTCTCCGTATGTTTGGTGTCTCAAAGGGGAAAAGCCCACGCGAACGGCCTCTTCCAGGTTTATTTCACCCACAAATGTTCTTGGAGCGTAATTCCCAGCATCCCTAGTCAACTGTTGTGCTACTGGGAGGGTGGGGATGGATGAGGTTTGGAGTCTAATAATTTTGGAAAACATTGGTTTTGGATAAGCAGGAGGTAAGCAAGCATTGGTCTCAGGGCATTCACAGCAACACAAAAATTGCTAATGAATTTTCCCCCACCCTAAATATTCAAGGACTTCCTGAAAATGTTTAAGGATCCATATATTGCACCGCACAACAATGATTTTGCTCCTGGGAGTAAGACGTGTGGTTGACATGGTCTCGAGTGTGGTGATTCCAAATCTGAACTCAGAATTTGCCCATTACGTACAGATTTTAAGGTGTGCTATAGCTGTTCAAATGGTCGGTCACTGGGTAATGTATTTTTACATGAGAACATTATAATAGTTGCACTATGCTTGCTGCTGCCTTAGCTGAATCACGCCCCCAGGTGGCATGCATGTTCCAGCAGTGGCTGGGCATTTCTGGGCAAGTCAGCGAGCTGACCTCAGAAATAGGTCTATAAGGCGAGATGGACCAAGGGCTTATCTTTAGTGTGAGACCATCTTATTGGATAGTACAGCTAGGCCAGAGTGAGTCTGTTTTGAGCTAAAGAGGAGTAGGAAAAGCTGTGTTAATAAACCAGACCATTTTTGCTACATTTGTGGCAAATATGCCCTGTGTGATCAATGCAAGAACCTAACCAAGAGGGTGATATTTGCTATCTTAAGATCCTGACATCCTAGGCAGAATTGGACTTCAGATTTGGATTCAGTGCACTTGATTTAGTATCAGACACATGGATTAGACCAAATAGCAAGCAACATTTATTTGTATTTTATTTGTTGTGATGCAGTGTTATAGACACCAAGGATTAGAAGCTGAAATCATTAATTAATTAATTAATGTATTGAGCAGGGGGTCGGACTCAATGGCCCATAAGGCCCCTTGCACCTCAGGTTGTTCTGATTCTAATCACACGAACCTTCATGCCTGAGAAGTTAGACTTGTAAATGACGCCCATGTTTACCACCCAATGGCCTATAGCAAGCAATATGAGCTAAGATTGCAAACTGTAGGAAATGCTCCTTTCATCCTAGGACTGTCCCAGATTTCACACCTCATCGAACAGAGAGTTCTAAATCGATTCAACAAGAGGGGCGGTGCGTTTTTATTTATTTATTTGTTTGTTTGTTTATTGGTTTCTCCAAAATGTTCTACTCCAAATAAAAGGGAGAAATACTTTAATGAATAATTGAATTCCCAGGTATTTGTTTATTTATCTATTTATCTACTTATTTTATTCTATTTGGGTATGCAGAAACCCTGCCTTACCTTGTTCGGCCGGCTGAGTGGACGGGCTTTGAGTGGAAGGTGGGGGAGAGGACCTTGCCCCAGCGGCTTGGACAGCATTGGCACGCCTAACCCCTGAAAAGGTAGCGAGAAATAGGATTCAAGAGACTGTTTCTCGGGATGTCTTAACACCTCAGCTTATGTCTTGCAATTTCGCTCCTACGTCTGATGAAGTGGACTTGACCCACAAAAACTCACGTTAAAAATACTGTATAGCAGTTAGTCTTTAAAGTGCTGCAGTGTCTTTTTGTTTTTTTCCTGATATACACGGAATGCCGTTACCTTTCCACCGAATTGGTACCTCTTTAGTAAAGGTAAAGGTTTCCCTTGCTCGAAAGCCAGTCGTATCCGACTCTACGGGTCAGTGCTCATCTCTGTTTCTAAGCCGAAGAGCCAGCGCTGTCTGCTTCTGCAGACATTTCCATGGTCATGTGGCAGGCATGACTAGACGCCGGAGCGCATGGAACGCTGTTACCTTCCCACCGAAGTGGTCCCTATTTATCTACTTGCAATTTCTTGCTTTCGAACTGCTAGGTTGGCAGGAGCTGGGACAGAGACGGGAGCTCATTCCGTCCTGCAGTACTCGGGAATTGAACTGCTGACCTTCCGCTTCCCAGTCAGCGTCTTAGTGACTTGAGCCACTGCAGTCCCTCTTTATCTACTTGCAATTTCTGGCTTTCGAACTGCTAGGATGGCAGCAGCTGGGGCAAACGACAGGACCTCATTCCATCCTGCAGTATTCGGGTATCGAACTGCTGACCTTGCCAACCTTTCAGTCCTCAAGTTCAGCGTCTTATCCACGGATCCCTTTGCCTGTTTTATATCCCCTCTCCAATTGGTACAAGCGTGCCTGGGCGTCTTACCTCCAGGACTTTGTCTGACTTCGTTCTCGGCCGCGTAGTCCCGGCTTTCAGTGCTCCTGTCGCCGGGGTATTTGCTGCCGCTTGCTGCCATCCTGGTCTCCGAAGCTTTGCGGTTAAGTTGAGCATAACTTCCACGACTGGAAACAGCTTCCGTTGGCTCGGTGCCTGGATGTTCGGCAAAAAAAGAAATGAAAAAGGCAATAGTAAGAGATGAAGGAATGAACAAATGAATGAACTTTTCTTGTTGACTCTCTTTCAAGTGCCGTATAACCTGGTGCTGATGTTGGAGGAGAAAAAGAAGAAAAATTTCCCCTCCCCACCAAGGAACTGGATTGTGGCTCGCCAGCTGATGATGAAAAGCCAAGGTGCCAATTTCAGCTTGACAGGGTCCTCCTGGATCATCTGCCGCTCTAACGAGCAAGCTAATTACTGTTCTGATGGCATCGGCTCTTGCGACGCTGCCTGGCAGTTCCCGCTTGGGGGGGGGGGCTGGCAATTCCATGCAATTTGCGGAGTGGGCCAGATTTTAATAATGGGGCAATCACTCTGCATTAGAACTTCCTGATGAGGAAACGGCAGCAGAAATTGAGTGTTGTCTGAAGACTGAAGTTTCTCTTTCCACCTGGCCTTGACTGGTGCAAAGCCACCGATATCCATAAAATTGCATATGGGGATTTATAGCTACAGGGGCAAAATTGGGGATGCCTTTTTAAATAATTTGTAGCGAATGAGTTGAATCCCTTCAAATCTCAGTGAGAATCAAGCTCTGAAACAGAGGTCACCTTCAAAAGGAAGCCAGTCCTCTACCAGGTCCTATAATGGAGGAGTGTCCACCTTATTTATAGGCCACCCGGCCACCTTACTTTACAGCTCAAAGAGCCACAAGAGGGTCGACCGAATTCCTCTGTAAGGATTTTGCACACTTGAGCCCGGCAGATCTTCTGTTTTATTAACTAACGTAAAACATTTTGTATCCAACATCCCCGATGCTGGTTTGCGGATACGAAGTCATAAAAACGAGTCATAAAAATCACAAACATTGCAATGGAGAAGCAAAGCAAGCAAGCAAGCAATAGGGCCAAACAGGAATCAAAATGTCATGATGTTAGAAATGTGAAAGTGTTAAGAGGCAGCAATAAAACTAAACAGTAAAAAAATCAAGGAATGAAAAATAGGTCCTGAAATGGAGTTGGAACAAAATGGCTTCTGGCTAGAGAGGATCGTATAATTTGCAAGTTGTTTTTAGTTTTGAGGAAGTGGGGGTGGAAAAAACAACAGAAGGAGGTGCCGGAATTTAAGATTTCCTTGTCATTTATTGCTTACAGGTTTATAGTTTTGTTGCTTCTGGTTTGTTGTTTAATGTGTTTGTTTATTGTATTATGACAGATTGTATATTGTACAGACATTTCTTATTTGTTGTATGCTGCCCAGAGTGAGAGAAGATCCCAAATGGGTTGGATGAATAAATGAAAGACTCAACCAACCAACAAGCTAGTCAACCAACCAACCAACGAGTGAACCAACCAACCAACCAACCAACCAACGAATGAATGAACCAACCAACCAACCAATGAATGAATTAACCAACGAATGAATGAACCAACCAACCAACGAATGAATGAATGAACCAACCAACCAACAAATGAACCAACCAACCAATGAATGAACCAACCAACCAACCAACCAATGAATGAACCAACCAACCAACCAACCAATGAATGAACCAACCAACCAACCAACCAATGAATGAACCAACCAACCAACCAACCAATGAATGAATGAACCAACCAACCAACGAATGAACCAACCAATGAATGAACGAATGAGAGTGATGGAAAAATCAGGTTTTAATTCAGGGAAATCAATGGGACACATTAATCAGATATTATTCTTGGGGGAGGGGTGGAAGTTAAAGGAAAGAAGTGGGACAGAGTATATCTTGCCTTGGCAAAAGTCTAACTTTATCCCTGGCTGGATATTTCAGTGAATTGGAGCAACTGGCTGCAGAGCCAAAGGCTGGGGGTTCGATTCCCCACTGGGCATGCCAAGAGAAGACCCAGAAGGGGAAGCCCATTCTGAGCCCAGCTTTCTCTGTAATCTTTCTGACAATTCAGACTTCTATCCAGCCGGCTTTTCTTTTTGTCAACCTCTCCACAATTTGTGCAACATGTCTTCAGACAAAACTAGGGTCCTTCTCCTTAAAGGAGCAAAGCATGTGGTGGGGGGAAAAAGACTAGACAGGCTGGGAGACTGTTAAAAAAAAGATGCAAACAACCCATCTGCTGCTTCTAGGTCTAGGAAAAGAGGGTGAGAAGCCTTACTGTAGGTTTCCTGTTCCGCAGGCGGGAAAGCGTGAGCTTGGCCTTAGGAAAGAAAAAGAAGAAACTGTTTCCAGAAGAGGAAATGAATCATGGAATAAAGATCGCCCCAAACCCAAAGTGACAAACTTCTCTATATAGCACGTTGCATTGGGGGCTAACAAGAGGATAAAAACATTTGGAAGGAAGGAAGGAAGGAAGGAAGGAAGGAAATAAATGATGGATGGAAGGAAGGAAATAAATGATGGATGGATGGATGGAAGGAAGGAAGGAAGGAAGGAAGGAGGTCTCCAATATTACACTATTAATATACTGGAGGGAAATTAAGAGGAAGGGGAGAAAGAGAGAAAGAGAAATAATAATAATTAGGTAACTAGGTATGTAGATGAGTGGAGGGACTGACAGACAGAGAAGCAGAGGTTGATGTTGAACCGCATCAACTATCACAACGCGTGAGTAAAAGACAGCCACCCCCTCTACCTCCCTGGCATGTACCGTTTTGGCCTACCTTGGTTCTGCTGGTGAGGATACGGCTCCTGGTCCTGATCCGGATCGGGCTGGTCTTTGCTGATGGGCATGGGCTCAGGCAGCATCTGCTTGGGCAGACCTTTGAAGAACCAGGCCCCTGAACGCTTCCACACCTGGGGACAGAGCAGGGAAGGGCGGGCGCTGAGCATTGCTTTGAGAAGCGTCTTGGGCTGCCCTGAGATTGTGTCATTGCCATGGCTGGGAATATTCTCTTCTTTGGACTACAACCCCCATCATCCACAAGCCAGAGTGAGCAGTTTCCTTCCCAACCTTCCCCAACTTTCCCAGGTGATACGTTCCACCTTTTTTGGGAGATCGAGTGAAAAGTGTCAAGGTTATTGGTCCTAATATAGAAGAAATGTGAGAACCATTCTACACTAGCCATCCATCCTCTTTTACAAAGGACAGTTCTCTGTTTGAAAGACTAGCAAAAGGCAGTCCTCTTTTGGGCAAGTCTCCTCTGTTCAAGGTCTCTCCACTCCGAGCCTGACATAAAAATAAAGAGCCACGAGGCACACAAACCTTTTTTGATCGCTTAAATGAGCACCGCTTCTAAATACGAGCTCAGCGTGTGGTTCAAGAGGAAGATGGGGATGAGGAACTTCAATGTTTCTAATCTCTCTCATTAGGATTCTTCCTCTTTCAACTTGACTTTAACATGGCACCCTTTTAAAAACAGGATTGGCCCCTGACAGCCCAAGAAGGACTCGGGAACTTCTGCCTCTGCAGATTTTAGTCTGAATTCATACAGGTCTGAAATCCTGAGGTTCATCACCTTGGAGGGCTCTTGAAAAAGTTCAGGCTAAAACCCAGAACGGATTCACTGTCTTGTGAAATGTGTTCAAGTGGACTCGTGATTTCACCCACTAGAACAGGAGTTCTCAAGCTTTATAAGCTGGGGGCCATTCACACTCCCTCAGACAGCCACATGAAATGGCACCACAGGCTGCATCTGGCCCACAGGCTGCAGGTTGAGAACCCCTGTCCAAGAAGATCAGAGAAGATGACGGAGTCTGGGGATGATTCAGCAGAGAGCAAAACTTTCCCATCCAAAAGGTCCTTCGCGCTCTCTCTCTCTAGCGACAGAACAAACGCATCTAATTGCATCACCAGCGTGAAACATCTGGGCTTGCCATGTGCCTTTGATACCCGTTGCAGAAGGGGGAGGAGGGACACATCAAGTTTCCCCATCCTCCTCCTCCTCCTCCTCCTTCCCCGCTGCAAGAAACACATGCGGAGGTTCAAAGGAAGAGTGTGGTTCTCTCCACGGGAGGAGGAGCGTGTTCAGAAGATCAATTGTCTGGCCACACAGGAAACACACACACACACACACCCGGTGCCCAAGATTAGTGCTACATCAGCCACCAAGAGGTATCTTTCCACCCCTCTCGGGCGCATTGCTTCTCACAAACAAGACATTGCCACCAAACATGGATCCACAGCTAGGCTGGTCTTGGACCGTAATAAAGATTTATTTGCTATGATTTAGATCAGGTGTGCCAAAACATTTGAACCGGATCCGGGTCATATTCTCTCAGTCAGCTTCTAGGGCCTGATGGCCATTTTGCCCTGCCTGCATGATGGGGTGGCCATTTTGTCCCAACAGCTTCAAAGGGGTGGCCATTTTGTTTCTCAAATGCCCTTGGAGGGGTAGGGGGCTCACATGAAATGGTGCTGTGGGCCAGATCTAGAAGACAATATCCGGAATTGGGCAGACAATATCCTGACTTACCTCTCTCTGTTCCAGGCAAATCTTGCACAGCCAAATGGAGTGAGGCCGGTTGTTGGTTGCCTGGGTGCCGCATTTGGTGCAGACATTCTGGACCGGAAGGGAAAACGAAACCGGAATGAAGAAAGTGATGCCACAGAGACCAAACCCAGCAGCCCCCATTTCTAACTCACCAACAGAGAGTTCCTTCAGAGATCAATGGAAAGCCCATGGGCCAGATTTGGCCCCTGATTCCAATTCATCTGGCCCACACCACCTTCATTGCTCACGGAAATGGAAGTAAAACTTGCCCGTAGGGGACGGACAAGGGTGGCATGGGCTGGATGAATTTGCATTGGGGGCCAGATATGGCCCACAGGCCATAGTTTGGGCACCCACGGTATAAAAAATATTCCCGCGAATAATTTAATCTTTGCACAGAGGTGTAAGCATTTTGGTGTGGGCAAGAGAGCACTTTGAAGGAGGGGGGCTTCTTACCTTCTTACAATCTTCACACACCACACTGGCTGCCCCCGGGCGACCTAACTGTTCCCCACACAAGATGCACCGGTTCACGCCGTCCCCTGCCACGTTCCGGCGCATGTCATCCAGGCGGTTCATGAGCCGTCTAAGGAAAAAAGAGTGTCAAAAGCATCACAGCGGGAACTCGTTAGCTATTGTCCCTTAACGAGGCTTAACAGCAGGAGGCAGCTCCTGGGAAGCCAAGTCAAACACAGCCGTCTTTGCGCACCGGGGAAGAGATGCTCAAAGGCACCTCTCAGTCAACATTGTTGGGAAAGCTGACGCCACATAGGGTGTGCGGTCAAGTTAGACTCAATCACCCAAATTCAATGGGGCTGCCGGGATGCGGTATTTTGCCCACCTTTGATTCAACATCATGTAGCAGAAGGGAGATGGTGGAACTGGTTTAAGTTACGTGCTTCCTCTCCAGCATGACGGACTACAACACCCATAACCCAATCAGCCCTGGTTAAGCTGCCGTTCCTCCTTCAGGTCTCAATAATCAGAAATAAATTGTCCCAGTTATCCATTCCCTTTAAGAAGAAGAAGAAGAAGAAGCCCAGGATTCCTAGCAAACTATTAGGAAAGATGCAACCAACCCATCCAGTGCTTCAAAAGATATGTCAAGAACGTTCACTCCAAGAGGGACCTTTTAAGCTTCAGACTCATCACTTCCCACACCAGGAAGGCAACGATGGATGGTTGGGGTTTTTAAAAAATATGGCCTCTCATTCACACATTGATTAAATTGGAGCCAGGCACATCTGAAACCACACAGTGGTGGGTGGGTGGGTGGAAAGAAGGAAGGAAGGAAGGAAGGAAGGAAAGAAGGAACGATGGGTGTGTGGTGAGTGGACGGAGGGACAGACGGACGGACGGACGGACAGAGATGGATGGATGGATGGATGGATGGATGGATGGATGGATGGATGGATGGATGGATGGATGGATGGATGGATGGATGGATGGATGGATGGATGGATGGATGGATGGATGGATGGATGGATGGATGGATAGATAGATAGATAGATAGATAGATAGATAGATAGATAGATAGATAGATAGATAGATAGATAGATAGATAGATAGATAGATAGATAGATAGATAGATAGATAGATAGATAGATAGATAGATAGATAGATAGGCAGGCAGGCAGGCAGGCAGGCAGGCAGGCAGGCAGGCAGGCAGGCAGGCAGGCAGGCAGGCAGGCAGGCAGATGGTCTTCCCTGACTACTTTGAGGGAAGGATGAGCTCATTAAAAACTAAAAATATAATTTTCTGCATGGCACATTGACAGATGGCTGTCGTCTGACGTGCAAAAGTGCAGCGTACTTCAGAGAATGTGCAAAGTGTCTTCCACTCACCCATTTGTTAAAATGTTCAAACAAGAGGGCAGGTTGCCCCCCCCCCCAATACTAAGCAACGTGGTTGCCACGGACTGCCTAAAACTTATCCTCCCCTCCCTCCCACCCGGCCTGGCAGATGGTTTCAAACTGACATGTCTCCCCTCCACAGTCCCCACAGCATCATCTGTGGGGAAAGATCTCCCCCTCCAAGAAACAAGAGCCTCTCAAAATAACTTCTCTCTGCAAAGCTGGGGGAAGATCGAGGGCCGTTTGGCTGCAAAGATGCTCAGAATTATTATTTTTTAAATCCAGGGAGATAAATATAGTGCCTGCAATAAAAAAGAGACCATGTTTTATTTATCCTCTTCCAAGGGAATGTTTAAAAAGAAGAAGCAGAAGCAGGGGGGTGGGGGAGAGGAGAGAAGCCGGCAGGCGAGGCTTTTCCAGAGCATCTCTCCGGTAGGAAATTTCATGCGCTCCCTGATGTGGCGTGACCCAAATCTGACAAAATCATTAAACAGGCGTAGCGTTATTAGAAGAGGGAGGTTGTGGGGTGTGTGTGTGTGTGTGTGTGTGTGTGTGTGTGTGTGTGTGTGTGTGTGTGTGTGTGTGTGTGTGTGTGTGTGTGTGTGTGTGTGTGTGTGTGTGTGTGTGTGTGTGTGTGTGTGTGTGTGTGTGTGTGTGTGTGTGTGTGTGTGTGTGTTACCCGCTCGCCTGGGGCTGCCTCCAGCCCAGAAATCTTGGGTGGTTGCAGATTTGCTCTCTTTTGCCTCACGCTCACCCATGCGTGGCCCTATCGAAGCAAGAAACGGGTGGGAATCTGGCCATGTACAGAAGGCGTTTCTGACCCAGGTACCGATTTATGCCCCACACAATTGCTTTTTCTTCCGTGTCAGTGAGAGAAATGGCAGAAAGGAAGGGGCGAGAGAGAAATCTAGTGAGCTCTGAGCGAATCCCATTAGGATGCGAGATATTTAATAAATGTCCAGAGCTTAGAAATGCTGAGTCTAGAAGCTTTTTTTCAGACTGTCAGATCCATTCATCACTGAAGCTGGCAAAGGTGAGTGGCATTCTGCTGGTTCCTTGGCAAATGTTGCTCTTCTTGCAATAAAAGAAACTCGGTTTGGTCTCTTTGCTGCCTCGGTCGAAGTTTTTAATGCCACGGCGTCCTCTGTGTCGTAAGCAGTGATGTCTACCAAACCAACTTTGTCCAGTCAAGATGAAAGCGCAAGAAGAAAACAGAGTTTGTTGTGGAGAGAGAAGTAGGAGAGAAGCCTATGATTATCAATCTGCAGGTAGAGCGGGGATGGTGGTAGAAAAACGGTAAGGGTGTCTGTTTGCTTTTGGTTTGCCCTACATTTTGAAGGAAGGAGAGAATAGAAGGAAGGAAGGAAGGAAGGTAGGAAATGATGGATGGGAAGGAAGGAAGGAGAGAATAGAAGGAAGGAAGGAAGGAATTCCTACCAGAAATTATTCATTTTAAAACCCGCTTCTCTTTTGGGGGAAAACTCTTCTCCTTCCTTAGGAGATCTTTCTTTAAATTTTGGAGGAAAAAAAGATTTCAAAAACTCCACACCTTTTCTCAGGGTATCCATTTTTCAGCCTTGTTTGCCATCTTCCGTGCTAGTGGAAAGCTCCTCACCCGGAGGATCGGCCCGCATGTAAACCCCAAGTGCCATGAAGAGACACCAAAAATAAACCATGCTTTCAGAAGGGGTAAAAAGGCGCAGGAAATCATGTGGAGAAAGTCACAATGCTCAGCGTGACAACAGGAGCGTCGTAGGGATGGCAGGAGACATGCCAGTCGCCTGGGTACAAGAGAGGATCCATTCAGGGTTTCAAAGGCCCTTTCCGCCAAACCCCTTCCCGAGGGAGGGTTCCTTTTCCCGTCCTTTTCACTCCAGCCGGCTGTGTTTCCCCCCCTCTTCCTCAGGAGAAAATGGTAGGATGATTTCTTTTGAAAGTCGGCTCTGGAAGCTGGAGGCAGGAGGGGAGGAACCGTCCCCTTTTCATCAGCATTTCAGCCAAGAAGATAAATTAAATTCTTTTCTCACTTTATACCGGGGTGCCCAAACTATGGCCTGTGGGCCAGATCTGGCCCCGATGCCAGTTCACCCAGCCCACGCTGCCCTCGTCGTTCCCAGAAGTGGGAGTAAAATGCGCCCGTACAGATTAATGCAAACCACACCAATTGCAGGCGGCTGGCAAGAGACCAGAACACACCTTCTGCCTTTTCACTGGAAATTCTTTAATGCAACCATTTGTCTGAGATGGTTTTGTTGTCGATTTCCCATTGGTCTTGATGATCTTCACATTCCCGGGTAGCTTCAAGGCAGAGGTTTTCAACCTACAGCCCGGGGGGCGGATGAGGCTCATGACACTATTTCCTGTGGCCCACCACACCCAGAAGTGCCATGTGTGGCTGGCAGGGCAAAACGGCTATCTGGCCCTCGGCTTGAAAAGGTTGAGAACCCCTCCTCTAAGGTAAACTGAGGTCCCTGCTGTTTTTCTCTCTTGTTTCTTTTCTAGCTCTACCTACGGATTGATACTCTTAATAGGCTACTTCTCTCCTACTTCTCTCTCCCCAACAAACCCTGTTTCTTCTGGCGCTTTCATGTTGCCTGGACAAAGACAGACTCCTGCCCAGAAATTCCAGTCCTGGGGCTTCTGTATCCAAGGCCAGGACTCTTTATGTGTTTCCATTCTTCTCTAGTGGATTTCCTCCAGAAACAAAACACATATTTTCCATTTGTCTGAGGGTAATTGCTCTCCATTGCACAGTCTCTATGTTGCTGCACTCTACATGTGAGGAGAAACGAAATAATCTATATTTCTAACAGGAACGCTGTAACCTCTCTGTGCATTGGGGCAGAACTGAGCAGGCCAAGTTCCACACTGCGTGCCAAAAAAAAAGGTGAGTTTTTAGGTGTCACCTTTTTTGGTCAACCTGTTACAAACGCCGGCTACAGGGAGCTGGGACAGAGATGGGAACTCACTCCGTTGTGCAGCACTCAGGTCCAAAACTGCCGACCTTCCAGTCAGCATGTTAACTACCTGAGCCACCAACTTTCCTAACAATGGCCTATTTAGTTAGATGTGACCTTACCAAGTTTTCTGGTCCTCGGTTAGGGCTTGAGCTGTTAATTCTAGGGCAACCTTTGACTGTGAATCTGAGGTAATAATAGTAATAATAACAATAAATGGAGAGGCTGGTAAGAGAAAACGCATGAGAAAGCGGCCTCTTTCCGGCTGCCTCTTCTGAGCCAAGACTGATGCACTGCGGTCGCAGCTGCCAAGGAAGGAATAATAAGCCAAGCCAAGCGTTTTCTCCCTTCTGGCCCGCTGGCTGAGCAGGGATTACACAAATAAACCCCCAAATCTCAGGAGGCCGCATGGAGAAGCACAACAACCATGGGCAAAACCCGCTCCTCACTCCTGCCCTCTGATCCCCTCTCCGTGGCCTTTTCCCAAGGAGCCAAGCAAACAAAGCCCTCCTGTCTTGCTGCAGGTCTGCCTTCCCTGCATTTAGCTACCGCAGTTCCTTAATTATCAAGGACAATGGGAGATGTAGTCCAAAGCTATCATGGTTGAGGGCAAAGAGCCAACCACGGGGACGATTGTACTTCCTTTGCCTCGGGTCATTAAAACAGGACTCAAGGAATGGCTGGAGGAGAGAGACAAGATAAGCTTTGATGCTGAAACCCTGGTGGGAAACCTTGTGCCTTTGGGTCAAATCTGACCCTACTAGGATTCCCATCTCTGGCCCTAAAAGTTCTCCAGATCTTCACATGACTTCTCCTATGACACCATGGCTGGGCAACTCCCTCCCTTTTTATAGGGGTTCTCCTCGTCGTAAATGGTTCAAACACAACTCCCCAGGTTGAGTCATCAACGAGGAAAGTTTTGAGTTTAAAAACACTGGGATTTTGGGACAACCCCCCCCCCCCCAAAAAGGGTCCCATATGCCCTTGGGATCTCTCTGCCGAGAACATCTGTGAAGTTGAACTCTGCTGAATGGGTAGAAAGGAGATCATGAAGGAAACAAGTATGTGGGTCACTCTCTGTTCTTCACCAACTCAACCCAACCCAACCCAACCAAACTCAACTCTACCCAACCCAACCCAACCAAACCAAACCAAACTCAACTCTACCCAACCCAACCCATCCAGCTTACCCAATCCGCTCCTGTTCCATCTCCTCCATCTTCTCTGCCCGAGCAATGACCCGGTTAATTATCTCTTTCTCCTCATCGGTGAGATCCTCGCTCTTCCGCCCGGGGTCCATCTGGCCTTTTTGGGGCGACCATCCGCCAGGAGTCCTGCAATGAATGGGAAGAGCATCTCAGAGATGGACACCCCCAAGGTGGCCTCAGAAGGAAATTTGTGTCAAAACAACCCATGGTGAACCTCAACCACAAGTGGACCCATGGAATCCATGGGGTTGATGGAAGGGTGGACTTTCCGTGTTTCCTTGTAATCTACGAGTTTAATCTACATGAACAGGCTAAGCAAGAAGCATGGAAGCTTCATCAAACCCAACCATGCCCTCCACCCTTTATTCAGGGCACTGTGTGTGGCCACATATTCCATGCCAGGATCGGTTTGTGGAGTCACCAGAGACACATCCATCAATGGAGACAATAGACTTCCAGGGGAAAAAAAATCTGTGCTCGGATATGAGTAGCAGCCGACGGCGACATCTAAAGATTAGATTTAGGCCCAGTCTATTTAGGACACGGTTTAGGGCTACAGAGCTGTAGGACTAATGCAGCAAGAGGGAGGTTTAACATTAAAGAACATCATTTCAGGGCTGAGATTGAGAAGGCACTTTAACTGCCAAAAAATAACCTGCTGTATTGGGCCCTTCATCTGCGCACACGCAAAACCATGCTCACAAATCGTGTGCCCCGTGTGTTTCTTTATGAGTCTCTGTTCTGGGCCAGCCGCTTCTGGATTGAGGAGGTTGTTCCGTTCCCTTTGAATATACAAACTGGGAACTGCTGAATGGCCATCACAGAGCAGAGCACCGTGAGAAAGGTGGACAGAAACTCATCCAGACCCACAACAGACAACCTCCTAAGGATGTGGGTGTTCAAACTGTGACAACGGTTTACCGGAGCAGCAAAGCAATCCCACGTCTATCCCGCCCCCATCGCCTTTAGTGCACGCTTTGGGCGGTTCACACGTTCATTAGCGTTTTGCCCCAAACATGCTGAGGACTTGTTTTACCGACCTGGGAAGGATGGAAGAAACTGAGTCAACCTTGACCCCTGGTCAGGATCGAACTCACAACCTTTGGGTTGCAGCACAGCAGTTTTAACCTCACCAGGGATTGGAAGGAAGCCTATTATACCTCCTCTAAGTGACCTTATTCTGACTCTTTCCCTACCCAGCAACCTTGCCGGGTCCCCAGAACGTGTGAACAGCCATTTAATTACAGTATTCTGGTGGGTTTCCAAAATCTCCGCCATGCGCTTTCGGCTTCCCTGCCAAGCCCGTCTCCTCCGCTGCCTTCCTCTATATCCCTATTAAGTTGTTTGTGACACCGGCTGTCTTTTCATTTTGACAAGCCAGGCTGCAGTTGGTAGAGTGGATATGCAAAACCCCGCCAGCCTCGCTCCGGGCGGCTCAAATCCAAGGCAGTTCCTGGGTTCGTGGATGGCAAAAGAGGGTAAGGTAAAGGTAAAGTTTGTCCTTGTTCAAAAGCCAGCTGTATCCAACTCTAGGGTTCAGTGCTCATCTCTGTTTCATAGCCAAAGAGCCAGCCCTGTTTGCGTCTGCAGACGTTTCTGTGGATCCCCAATCCTCGGAGCCGTTCCAGAAGGATACCGTGGCCGGCAGTATCGAAGGCCGCAGAGAGGTCAAGAAGAGCAAGGACGGGCGGACGGCCTCCGTCTGTGGACATGTGGCAGGCAATCCTCGTAGACCTGGCGCGAACTGCCATGCTTAGCTCCTTCAACCCCCTGGTTGCAGCTCCACGGTGGCTCAGTGGGTAAAAGCACTGTGCTTAGAGACCGAAAGCATGGGGTTCGATTTCCCTGAGAGCTGCACAATGGGGGTCTTGAAAGGAGCCTCATCCAGGCCTCCCCTGCAAAAACCCTTTCAACCCAGAGAAATCTCTGACACAGAAACACAAACCTCCTGGTTCACGGCAGGGCAACCTGTCGATTTGCCAGCAAGCCTCTCCACAAAGACGTGGCCCATCTTTCAGGGACCAAGAGCACAAAAACTGGATCGTTCAGACACCAGACAGGCGAAAAGAACGATCTCTCCTTGCCTACTCTCTAGCCAGTTTCCGACTTTTCATCCTGCATCGGGTATTGGATACGGCCAGTTTCCCTCTGCAATCCTGTTTGAGCGTGTCCATGAAATGAGCAAACATCACTACCGCAGAGAAGAGAGAGACGGATCAGCTCTATGAAGCAAAAACATCTGTCGACGCTCTACCAAAGATATCCGATGTGAGTCCTGTTAGATCCCCAGCGGGGAGAAGATAAACCCTCCTTTGAAAGACAGCTAAAGCGTATCTCCCATCTGATAGATATTATCTCTCAACCTCCGGGAGAGATTTTGCATTGGCAGGGGCAATTTTTACAGCAAACTGAGAGAGAGAGAGAGAGAGAGAGAGAGAGACAATGCTTTCGTTTGTAGATTTATAAGAATTCAAAGCACTGGATGGGTTGGTTGTATCTTTCAGATCCGTCACCCTGTCCTTCTGTGCTTGGTGTGATGTGGGCATACTTTGCTTCTCAAAGAGCAAAGACACTGGGAAAGGGAAAGGTTGCCCTTGCACAAAAGCCAGTTCTGTCTGACTCTAGGGTTCAAGAAGGCGGCGATACCCGAGTACTGCACGATGGAGTGAGCTCCCGTCTCTGTCCCAGCTCCTGCCAACCTAGCAATTCCAAAGCAAGGAACTGCAAGTAGATAAATAGGGACCACTTTGGTGGGAAAGTAAACACCATCCCCTACACTCTGGGGTCTACGCATCCCTGCCGCATGGAAACTTTTGCAGATGCAGACAGGGCTGGCTCTTTGGCTATGAAACAGATGAGCACTGAGCCCTAGAGTCGGATACGGCTGGCTTTGGTCTCAAACTGCTGACCTGCTGACCTTCTAGCCGTCAAGTTCAGCGTCTTAACCACTAAACCACCACAGCCCCTTTCCACATCCTGTAGCCCCTTGCATTTGCATACAGACTGGCTGATCGATTAAGAAATCAAGGTTTCTGGTTCCCTTTCATAGCTATGCAGCCATTGGGTCTCCGTTGTAAAATTTTGAGCATCGACAGAAAAGCGTTCGGCTCACACCTGTGGCAGACCTCTTGAAGCTGCGGCCCAAAATATCCGGAAGGAACTCAGATGCAGAAGACTGAACCGTCGAGCAAAAGGAGCCGAAAGGGAGGAGGAGGAGGAAGGAATTGATTTGAAATTGTCAGCAAAAAAAAACAACCCTCCCTTTGGCCGCCGATCGGTAGACCAATTCTATTTCATGTCTAATCAGCCTCGCCATAAATCTCTCCCCATCAGCCGCATCTCAGGACCTTTTGCGCAGGTGATTGAAACCCTCCGTCTATCGGGCTGATCTTTGTGGTACAGCAGAATTCCTTCAAGTGCTCTCCGATCGATAAGCCATCTTTGTTTACGTTCTCTGGTTTCCCCTTCGGAGAGGGAAAAAGCAATAAAATAGAGCAACCGACACATGTCGGGCTGTAACTGAACTCTCGCTGAACAACAGGGAAGAACGTGGTGAGGCTTCGGAAGAGCCAGTTTTGAGGAGGAGATTTGTCTGGTCTGGAAGATCCCGTTCTTTCTTCCAAAGTACACTGGAGTTACATGAATGGGGCTCCCGTGCGTTGAGCTACATGGAACTTGCTTGAAAGCTGGTCGTATCCAACTCTAGGGTTCAGTGCTCATCTCTGCTTACAGCCAAAGAGCACCGTCTGCATCTACAGGTCATGTGACAGGCATGGTTAGACACCAGAGCGCACAGAATGCTGTTACCTTTCCTGCGGAAGCGGTACCTGTCCATCTACTTTCAATTCTTTGCTTTCAGACAGCTAGGTTGGCGGGAGCTGGGGCAGACAACGGACGGTCACTCTGTTGTGCACTGCTCAGGTCTCGACCTGATGACCTTCCGGTTGTCAAGTTCAGCGTCTCCGCGGTCAGTTGATGTTAAAGCACTGTTCAAGCATGGTGGCCATGTGGCACCTAGAAGGAAACTGGTAGAGGCGAGTCCATGGGGACTCTCCAAGAGGGTGGCATGAGAACCCATTGGCCGCAGTCTGGCTGGCCTGTGGGATCGACACCCTCCAAGCCAAGAGAGAAAGATGCTCTCCCAGCTGAAACCGAGGGGCACGTTGGCAATCTGTCGGGAGGAACAAGTGGAAATTGGCAGCTGGGTCGTGAAACAAAGCCCGCAGCGTCGGCAAGGAGCTAAATAAGGGCACGTATAAATAGCACCCGTTGTTCCCGGCGCAGTTTGGGTCATCCCACCAAGGTGGGCTTGCAGGGTGGGGGGGACAGTTTCTTCCATTCATCCCCCTTTTCTTTGCTTTGGGCTGGGTCTCTTTGGGGGGAAATGAGTCAGGGGTCTCTTTGTTACAGGAACCGGACAGTCTGGAAGATGGGGGGGGGGTTTGGTGAGGGAGGGGTCGGCTCAAAAACTCAGCCCCTCTAGCATCATCCCCAGCTATTGGTCATCATCATCATCATCATGGAGACGGGACAAGGAAGTTGCGTAAGCAATGCCAGGGGTGATGGAACAGGGTCAATGGTCAATTCTTCTTTCTATTCCCTGCACGCCACTGATCTCACCAGGTTTCAGAAGCTAAGCAGGGCCCGGAGCGGTTGGTCCTTGGATGAGAGACCTTGAGGTATCTCTGGATGGGGAAAAGATCCATCCAGGAGACACAGGTTAGTGACCCTGGTGGTGCAGTAATTAAACTGCTGTATTGCAGCCAAAACATCGTGAGCTTCAGCCTGATGGGGATCAAGGTTGACTGAAAGCCTTCCAACCTTCCTAGGCTGGTCACATGAGGACCATCCAAAGAGTGCACTAAGTGCTATGGGGCAATATAGAAGGCTAGTGACGGCTCAGTGTGAGCAACACTGGTGGAGCAAGGATCACACCCCATTGAACGCTACGTCCCGTGCAGGGTTGGAATCCAGGCCACTAGGGTTGAATGGGCCATGGAGTCAGTGCAAGAGACCCCAGGTAGCCGCAGCTGCCAGCCAGAGTTGGCCATGCTGGCTCAGTCTGGCCCTTGAAGTCTGCCTCAGCATAAAAGAAAACCTTTTCAATGTTTCTAAGTAAGTTTTTGCAAAGGGATAAAGGAAGGAAATGAACAGCCAAACTGAAATGTGGCCATCAGTCGTCTAGTTTTTGGCTGTTCACAAGCTGTCAAGCTTTAGTTTTATTTTATTTTTTTTAAACAAAGGGAGTGCAGTTGAACAATATTGAGATGATGATGTGCCCTATTGAATTTCTCATGCAAAGCCGTCAGCTGTACCGCATTGCAAAGTCTGCAGAGTGGCAGAGAGATGCTCGCGTCTCTTCAAAAGGACCATTCCTGGCTGTTGCTCGGCTGCAAATCCCATCCATCCACCTTCCCCCCCCCCTCCCTGGGGCTGATAGGAGGTATAGTCCAACAGCCACTGATTGGGGGGGGGGGCCCTGATCTTTGCGTTATCCTGCAGATTGGTCTCCTTTTTAAAAGCATCTCTAGTTCAACTGGTTGAAAGGGGGACGCCATGTCCTCCTCCTGCTTCAGAGCGGCACGTAAAGACAGAAGAAAGCCCATCAGATTTGTTAGCGCAACAGAAAACAGGGATCCCAAGGGAGAGAAACAGAAGAAAGGAAGCAAATTAGGCAGGACGAAAATTCCCCTCTTTCCCTCCCCCCCCCTTTCTATCTTTCTCCAGGGCCAGATTTAGGAAAGTAGACCACTGATCTATCACCCTAGACCAGGCATGGTGAACCTTGGCACTCCAGGTGTTCTTGGACTTCAATTCCCAGAAGCCCAAGTCTGTGAATCCACATGAATGGGTTTACTACGCATAGTAAACCCATTCATGTGGATTTACAGAGACATGGGCTTCTGGGAATTGAAGTCCAACAGCTGGAGTGCCAAGGTCCACCATCACTGCCCTAGTCCGATATCACTGGGGTACCTAATGGTCTACCAGTCAAATTATTTCTTGGATTTATATCCTGCCTTCCCTTTAACGATCTCAAGGCCAATGCACTTTTCCACACCAGTCCATCTTCACAACGACCTGATGAGGTAGACCAGGCTCAGCGTCTATGAAGAATCTAAAAGTCACTTATGACTGAGTGGGGACTTGAACTCAGATCTCTTGAGGTTTTCATTTAGCCACCGCACTACCTGCTATAAGGGGAGAGGCCTGGAAATTGAGGTTCCATAAGGTCATTTCCCCAAAATTTGTCATACACAATAGGTTCTTTTCACTGAGAAACCTGTGGAACATGTGAGGTCCTTGAGATAAGTCCACCTCTTGTCAAGATAAAATATTTGGGATTTCCGTCCATCTATTCCAGGGGTTCCCAACTTATGGCCCATGGGCTGGACGTGGCCCGCAAAACCATTCCAACGAGCCCGTCGCCATCTTTCCCCCGTACCCAGACGTAGAAGCGGTACCATTTACATCAGCCATAGATGTGCATGCTTCCACTTCTGGAGGCATGGTCCGGCTCACGGCACAAAATAGTTGGCCACCCCGATCTATCTATCCAGACAGACGGAGGGAGGGAGGGAGAGACAGACAGACAGACGGAGATTGTCTGACTAGCAACTGTCAATAACATAGCGTTCTTCTACTGTCAACCAAAGGCTTCAAATGTTCCCACAACTTCATCTGATTGTTGACCTCCGACAGAGACCTGCAAAAATTTTAATCTCTAATGGACTCTTTCTCCCTCTCAGTTTTCCACTCCAGCCACACCATGCTATTAGCTGTTCCTGCCATCAAGAACGTTGATATGGAGCAAACACTTCATGGGAGGGAAAAACGGGTGCATACATTATTTAAATTCTCTGAATCTAACTCTGCGGCAGAACCAAAGGGTCGGTTCAAGAGAGGCGGAGGGTCGGGACGAAATGAACAAGCAAAATTCAATTAAGCCAAGCATGGCTGACGGCAGGGACACTCGGGGTTAAATGTGAAACGTGTTCTGGTAAATGTTCCTCCGATTGCGGACTGGGTTGGGTTGTAGAGGTGGCATCTTTGCCCAGGTGAAGTGTGAGCTGTTTTGAAGACCAGCATGAACCAAGACCAGGATGGGGTAGTTTGCCCACCTTCGATTCAACATCACGTAGCAGAAGGGAGATGGTGGAACTGCCTTAAGTTACGTGCTTCCTCTCCAGCGTGTCGGACTACAACACCCATAACCCACCCAGCCCTGGTTAAGCTGCTGTTCCCCCTTCAGGTCTCTATAATCTGAATAACATGTCCCAGCTGTGCCCTTTAAGAAGAAGAAGCCAAGGATTCCTAATAAACTATTAGGAAAGACGTGACCAACCCATCCAGTGCTTCAAAAGACATGTCAAGAACGTTGACTCCAACAGGGACCTTTTAAGCTTCAGACTGATCACTTCCCACACCAGGAAGATGATGATGGATGGGTGGTGTTTTTTTTTAATATGGTCTCTCGCTCACACACTGATTAAATTGGAGCCGGGTACATCTGAATCAGAAGCGGGGGGAAGGAAGGAAAGGAAGAAAGGAAGGAACAGCTATGAAAGTATCTTCCTTACCCGCCTCGGAGGGCCATCTGTCGGTCATTTTGGTACATCCACTGACCATTGCTGTTGCCTATCACAGTGTCCGTCATGGCCAAAACACCTCAAGGCTACCTGGGATAAAGAAGAAAGGTACCAAAGGTTTGTGAGTTACTCAGAAAAGAGTCAATGCCATGTAATGGTGGAAGAGGGGCCAGTTTGGTTGGAGAAGGGCCTCTCCCCACCCCAAAATTCGTCAGCCTTAACCCTGGCTTATACTGATCCTCTGGAAATGGTTTCTACTGCTCCCCCTACCCCCCCCCAAAAAAAAAGAAGAAGAAGAAGAAGAAGTTGAAAACATGCTTAACCATTCAAACCAGGGGTGCCCAAATTATGGCCTGTGGGCCGGATCCATCCCCTGATGCCAATTCATCTGGCCCATGAGCCAGATCTGGCCCCCAACACCAAGTCATCTGGCCAACACCACCCTCCTCGCTCCTGGCCCGTACGGCAAGGAGGGTGACATGGGCCAGATGAATTGGCATCAGGGGATGGATCCGGCCCACAGGATCCATACTTCGAACCCCAGAAGCCCCAGAAAGGTGAGAAAAGTTGTACCCCCCAAAACAAAAAACTTTCCCAAGTTTGGGGAGTTGATTTTTAGCTGTAAAGTCTAACTCATGTGTGTCTGGTTGGTTTGAATCAGGGGTGCCCAAACTTTTCGGGCTGCGGGCCAGCCATGTGGTTCAGTGGGCCAGAAACATGGTTCAGTGGGCCAGTCGTGTGGTTCCTCCCACCGGAAGCGGAAGTAAAATGTGCCTTGCAATCCGTTTTGCAACAGAATGAGATAGATTTTAAGCTGCCACTTTCTCTGCTGAAACCAGGGGTGCCCAAACCAACCAGACACACATGAGTCAGACTTTACAGATAAAAATCAACTCCCCAAACTTGGGAAAGTTTTTTGTTTTGGGGGGTACAACTTTTCTCACCTTTCTGGGGCTTCTGGGGTTCGAAGTATGAAATAATCCTTTCGTGCCCATGATCTCTCCCCTTGCAAAAAGCCAGGCGAAAGAAGGTCGAATCCTGTCCTGCCCATCACAACACAGCACGTGCACGGCAAACAAGCCAGACTCCCCAGAAAAACAGCCGGAGAATTTGCCTTTTGATCATTGAGAAAAGCTGCCACGTTTTCTCTGAGCATTTCTTTCCAGCAGTACAAAGAAATGATAAAAAAAAAGGGGGGGATATATACACACACCATCAAAGGCTGTCTTATTTTTGTTTACGCAGTGCCTTCAAATCCCCAGAGGCAGAAGGGGGGCCGGATGAGAATATTCTCTCTTTGGCTGCTTTGGAGATGAGAAACGGAGGTGATGTTTTGAAAAAGAGCAGCCCTAATTTCACCTCCGCCAGTGAAAGGGGGGGGGGGGAGAGAAACTTATTTTTTGTTTGCTTTAAGATTCGGCACAATGTCTAAACCACAGGCTGTGGGTGGGTGGGCTCCTGAAAAGACACAAAAGCCCGACTCGATCCGCAAAGACAGAAAAGTTGGATTTTTATACTACAAAGCCCATATTTCTCCATTAGGAAGAGATTCTGGAGCAATAATTTGCCAGTCTAGTAAAGTTAAAGGTTGCCCTTGGTCAAAAGCCAGTCGTATCCGACTCTAGGGTTCAGTACTCATCTCTGTTTACAGCCAAAGAGCCAGCGCTGTCTGTGTCTGCAGATGTTTCCATGGTCATGAGGCAGGCATGACTAGTGCACGGAATGCTGTTACCTTTCCCACCGAAGGGGTACTTCTTTATCTACTTGCAATTCCTTGCTTTCAAACTGCCACTTTGGCAGGAGCTGGGACAGAGACGGGAGCTCACTCCGTCGTGCAGCACCCGGGTCTCAAACTGCTGACTTGTCGACCTTCCAGTCACCAAGTTCAGCGTCTGAACCACTTTTAGTCCCTTTTAGTCTTGCAAAACTGACTGCAGTATTGTGGGGTCTCTCCCCCCCCCCCCCCCCGCGGCCCTGCCTGTTGTCTTTTGCAGAGTTGAACAGGTTGAATGTTTTTTGCAATCCAGAAACTCAGTGAGACCAGCAGGAAAGAGTTTCTAATATGCTGGAAGATGTTTTCTTAAACGTTAAACAAGGGGGCTTCGCTGGCAGAGATAATGAAGTCAATTGGGGCCATCGGCATTTCTAGAAAGATGCTCTCGGTTGCCTTTGGCCGGCCAACCAACATTAGAAACCAGCCGGCCAGCTTGGCTTTCACTCTCTTAGCTCTGCAATGCAGTTTTCTCAAATATTGCACCGGTCGGCTGACGAAACTTCCTTGGCTATTGCCAATAAACCATGGATGTCTCATTTCCCCTTCCTTTGCAATGGCAAAATCCAAGATGGAATTCATCTCCGCTTGGAAAGAGTGCGCTCCAGCACCGAAACTACCTGACAGCTTCATGTCGTTTCCCCGGGACATTCATGGGTTTAAAACGTGGGTCTAAACCAGGAGGTCCCCAACCTTTTCAAGCCGGGGGCCGGGTCATGCTCTCTCAATCAGCTCCGAGGGCCAGATGGCCATTTTGCCCTGCCTGCATGATGGGGGGTGGGTGGATGTCATTTTGGAAGGCCAGCAAGTCAGCAGTTTGAGAGCCGGGTACTGCATGATGGTTTGAGTGCCCGCCTCTGTCCCAGCTCCTGCCAGCCTAGCAGTTTGAAAGCCAGAAATGGCAAGTAAATAAATAGGGACCACTTCGGTGGGGAGAAGATCTTGGGGACATGAAAGGGAGCCTCATTTGGGCGTCCCCTGAGGGGAGTTTCTCCAGCAAAAATCCTTCCACCCCAGAATAATTTCAGAACATGAAATGATTATTGCACATTCCCTCACATGCCTGTTGTTCCTTGGCTTCATTTCCCCAATATCTCCTTTCCAGGTAAGCCACATCGAAATGAACCCAACTCTGATGGAGAGGGTAAATTGGGAAGGCTGGAATCGAACCCTCAAGAGCCCTGCCTTCATTCCTCTCCGTCCCCAGCTCTCCCTGGCTCGGGAAGGCCTCCCAATCAGTTCCCCAAGACCCCCCGCAGCTTCCAATTAGTGATTTAATAAGCCGTTGTCTGGCATGTCCATCTCTCTAATGCGCTTCCTCTGCTGGTACAGAGGTTTTAAGGCCCCTATCAGCGAAGCATCTTTTGGCACACGAGGTTCGGCTTGTGCGTTCGAAGGCCCTTATGTCCCAATTAAAATCCTGTCTGACAAAATACACACACACCATGATTCCTTAGTCTCTCAGACCTCGGAGATTCAAACGGAGGCACACAGTGCGACATTTGTCGACAGCCAGATAGAAAAGCAGTAAAAAACACACACACATGCGTAGAACCTAGAAGGGGAAGTAGCACAGGGCTGGGATCACAACTGGCTCAACTAGAAAGGAGCTGTCCAAGGTAGCAGAAGGCAGAGGAGGAGGAGGAGGAGGAGGAGGAGGAGGAGGAGGAGGAAGAGGAAGAGGAAGAGGAAGAGGAAGAGGAAGAGGAAGAGGAAGAGGAAGAGGAAGAGGAGGAGGAGGAGGAGGAGGAGGAGGAGGAGGAGGAGGAGGAGGAGGAGGAGGAGGAGGAGGAGGAAGAGGAAGAGGAAGAGGAAGAGGAAGAGGAAGAGGAAGAGGAAGAGGAAGAGGAAGAGGAAGAGGAAGAGGAAGAGGAAGAGGAAGAGGAAGAGGAAGAAGAAGAAGAAGAAGAAGAAGAAGAAGAAGAAGAAGAAGAAGAAGAAGAAGAAGAAGAAGAAGAAGAAGAAGAAGAAGAAGAAGAAGAAGAAGAAGAAGAAGAAGAAGAAGAAGAAGAAGAAGAAGAAGGCATAAAATTGTAAACCAGATTGTGGCCATAGCGAGAAATTTTGTTGTAACCAGCAGGGTTGATTTTATATCGATTCTTGAAATCATGTTCTTCTTGCGCTTGCTTCTGCATATTTTATCCCCTCGCTTTCATTCTTCGGTTTGTTCATTTAGGGCCCCCAATCACGGCTATTGTTTTATTGTTCTGTCGTTAAGGACAATGTCCTGGAGGGCTTCTTTTTGTGGGCATCGTATCATCGGAAATAATACATGAACGGCTGCAAATAAATTACGGAGAGCCCTCACCATTTGCTTGATGCCTCTCTAGGATGTTTTTAGGGACCCCAACCCTGGAGGTGGGCTCCAAGGAAGGGCCACCCAGCCACCCCCTGTGGGGACCCCTGCTTTGGAAGCCCAGGAGGAATCTCTCCCAAACCCAAAACACTCAAATCAAGGGTCCCCCCCCCCCAATCTCTCTCTCTCTCTCTCTCTCTCACTCATTTCCTAGTTTTGAAATCCAAGGGCACACCCTGGCTGGCCCAGGGCTGGAAGGTGGGCCAGAAACAATGGATGAGACAGAGAGGGGGGAGGAGGAAGGAAAGAGGTATAAAGGGGTGGGCAGGTGGGGGTCTAGGGAGGGCAGAGAGAGAGAGAGAGAGAGAGGTGCCCGTTGCTGCAATTAATAGAAGAACCACTCTTGTGATTAAAAAGCCTCAAGTGAGAGGATGATTATTAGGGTTAGAAGGAAGGAAGCAACATTGTTCAGCTTGAATCTGGCTGCAGGAGTTCAGTCTTGGAAGGAAGGAAAGAAGGAGTAGAAGACAAGACAAAAGGAAAGAGGGAAAGAAGAGAAGAGAAGGAAGGAAGAGAAGACAAGGAAAGAGGGAAGGAAGAGAAGGAAGGAAAGACGAGAAGAAAAGAGGGAGGGAGGGAAGGAAGGAGGACAAGACAAGACAAGGAAAGAGGGGAGGAAAGAAGAAGTGAAGAGAAGAGAATAGAAGGAAGGAATAGAAGACAAGACAAAGAGAGAGGGAAGGAAGAGAAGAAAGACAAGAGGAGAAAAGAGAAGGAAGGGTCAGCAAAGAAGCAAGGTAGAGAGAGAAAGAGGAAAAAGAAAGATCTCGGGATGGGTGGACAGACAGACAGACAGACGTGCAAAAAGACCAGAAGGTGTGCTGAACTATATGGTGAAGATGACAGAACAAGAGAGAGAGAGAGAGAGAGGGGTGTGTGTGTGTGTGTGTGTGTGTGTGTGTGTGTGTGTGTGTGTGTGTGTGTGTGTGTGTGTGTGTGTGTGTGTGTGTGTGTGTGTGTGTGTGTGTGTGTGTGTGTGTGTGTGTGTTTTCTCCCTCCAGATGGTGGCAAGCACTGCAGTGGTTTTGAACGTGACGGGTGGGGAGGGAGAGGCATTCAGAGGGAAGCGCCGCTGGCTCGTGGCTCTGGCGCTGCATTGCTGCAATGCAAACCAGATCCAGGCCTGCAGCATGCAGCAAAAGGAGAGGGTGGGGAGCGGAGGAGGACGGACCCCCCCACACACACACACACACCATGGCAATTCAGACCCACCTAGGGATGCCATGAAGCAAGAGAGAAGACACATCGAGTGAGAATTTACAAGCAGAGTTTCACACGAGCTCCTTTGCAGATGCATGTATGGGGATGCTGCATTTCAGCCCTAGCAACAGCCCTGCGGGGTAGGACACCCAGAAAGAGAAAGGGCTGATGCATTTCCACCCTGCAAACGTCACAAGACAGCCTCCTTTTTCAACCAGTTTTTGCAGCCTGCCCGCCTGTCTTCAGACGGTCCAGAAACAGGAAAGTTCATCTGCTCAATAAATAAATAAATTCGCTCTCTCATCTTCTTAAAGTTGCATGGTGGTGTAAAACAAGGGTGCCCAATCTTTTCAGGCCATGGCCCGGTCACATGGTTCAGCGGGCCGGTCACGTGGTTCCTCCCACTGGAAGTGGAAGTAAAACACACCTTGTAATCTGTTTTGCAACAGGATGAGATAGATTTTAGGCTGCCATTTGCTCTGCTTAAAGGAGGGGTGCCCAAACGACGGCCCACGGGCCAGATCCGACCCCCGACGCCAATTCATCCTCCCGGACTGGTGATCAAAAATCCTACAGAATAAGACAAGGGTGTGTTTCCTTGGGGCCACCATGAAACCCCAGCAGGGCAAACGTTCTCCAAACAGATTTCTTCCAAGTCTACATCCCTGGGAAATTACATCTCCCAGATTTCAGAAAATAAAACTTTCCGCCTACTCAGACTTCCTAACCCTTACGAGAGAATTCACTCTCAAAATAGCCATTGGCCAACCTCCGTTATTTTCTCCGTTGAAGATCGAAACCTAATTTGGGCTCGATGACTTAGACTGCGTAGTACAAAATCCCCTCCCTGCAGAGTAGGACAGTTTGAAAAAGTTCCTTTTCCCCAATCTTCAGAGTCTACTAATAATAATAATAATTCCGTGTCTCCTAATACAGTTGAGTGACTCTAAAAATTATCATCCCCCCCCCCAAACAAGGAACTTTTCCCACGCTTTAGAAGCTAAGCTACTCAAACACCGGTCGTGTCAGAGACCCCCTCCCCTTTCGTCTGCTCCCACAGATGAAAAAAAATGCAGGGTACAAATAAAGAAATTGCAAGTAGATAAATAGGGACCACTTCATTGGGAAGGTTACAGTGTTCTGTGCACTCTGGCATCTAGTCATGCCTGTCACATGACCACGGAAATGTCTGCAGACTCAGACAGCGCTGGCTCTTGGGCTGTAAATGGAGCTGGACCTAGAGTCGGACATGACTGACTTTCAAGCAAGGGGGGGGGACCTGTACAGACTAGGTATACAGCCTAGACCTGGCTGGGTTGCTGGGCGGTTTAGGTATGGGTTGAGAGTTCAATTCCCGCGCTATGCCTCCCGGGAGAAGAGCCAGCCTATATGGCAGGGGTGGCAAACCTTGGCACTCCAGGCGTTCTTAGACTTCAGTTTCCAGAAGCCCAAGTCTCTGTGAATCCACACGAATGGGTTTACTGCACAAACGCAGGAGTAAACCCATTTGTGTGGATTCACAGAGACTTGGGCTTCTGGGAACTGAAGTCCAAGAACACCTAGCCATCTAAGGTTGTACATTGCAGTAGACCCATTTTTCATCATCATCATCATCATCATCATCATCATCATCATCATCATCATCATCATCATCATCATCATCATCATCATCATCATTCAACATCTAGCATCAGTAATTTTGAAGAGGGACCTTTGAGGGCATCCAGTTCAACCCCCCCCCCCCCCCGCTCAACTTAGAAATCCATATCAAAGCAGATGGCACTTGCTGGTGTGGTGGAGGCCGCATGAAATGGTGCTGTGGGCCGCATCTGGCCCACAGGCTGCAGGTTGAGAATCCCTGCCCTAAGCCCTGCCTTCTTGGCAGTCTTGGCGTTATATAAAAACCTTTTGCAAGGAAGGCGTTTCTCTCCTCCGTGTCGGCCGTGGTTTTCTTTATGCACGGAGAGCCGCGCCAGTGGGGGGGGGGGGGTAGAGCTGCAATGCTCAGACCTGTCACATCCAATCACTCTTAACTTTTACCCCCTACACACACACACACACACACACACACACACATTCGTGCCACGCCACGCGGCCCTGGCTCCCTGGTACCGAAAAAAGCCTCCTCACCATGGCAACGCAATTTTTGCCCCTCCAGACAGCCAAGCGACTGAGCCAGCTAAATAATGCCAAGCGTTCAGTGTCAGATCAGGAGCGGTTATTAAAAAAAAAAAAAAGAAATAAAAAGAAAAGGAGAAATATCATCATAATAAAACCACACGCACAGATGCACAGCGGAGCTTAAGGAAATGTGACATGTTGTAAATCCCCAGTAATGACAGTCGAAAGCGGGCCTTTAAATGGCTCTCGGGCACAACGTTTGAATCTATCAGCATCGCTTGAGAAAGAGAGAATCCATCACTGTGGTTTCCGATATTTCTCTCCCCCCCCCCTTTCGCCTCTGAATCATGTTTCGAATTAAGCTGGGTATTATTTCGACGGTCTAGAAAAGGTGAAGATAGGAAGGGGAGGACATGATCCTCCACGTTGAAGGTAGCACATTTCTTTAGCTCCCATCTCTGATCTCATAGCAATAATCTTGTAATGCATAATTTGGAGGAAAGGGTGAAGAAATTGAAATATTGTTGAATTCCAAGCCTGGGGAAACTCAACCCGGCCTTTCTGGACCTTCCTTTCCTTCATTGTCACATTGACTGACAAGTTCCTGCCTCTTTGGCTGTAAACAGAGATGAGCACTGGACCCTAGAGCCAGATACGACTGGCTTTTGACCAAGGGCGACCCTTTGCCTTTACCTAACAGACCATCAAGTGCAAAAATCTATGCCTAGTTTGTGGGTATGACGTGCCATAAAAGTGTAACGCATAAGCCCCGAATTCTAATCCCTCCTCAGTCGTTAGATGCAATGGATCGATGCTCAACTCCGCGTCATCCGCTGGCACAAGAACTGACAGTGTTCAGTAGCTTAGGAGGCCTTAAGCGCAAATACTTATTCACAGAGGAAATACAGGTGAGTAAAGACCATTTTTGATGGCGTCTCCATATATAGAAGCATAACTTTGCATAAGTAAAAGAAAATCACTAGAAATTAAATCAGGGCTAATGAGATGTCAGCTTATGAAAATAAAATGGGAGACAGGAGAATGCACAGAGGACTAGGTTTGGACAGTGCGCTTGGTCTCCGTTGTGGCTGTGGGATTTGGAGGTGGTCATCCCAAGAAAGAAACTTTTTAAACACCAGTGCACTTAACGCCACTTGCCACAACTGCCAAGTGAAAACCAGAGCAATGATGTTGCCAGGATAGATTTTTTAAAAAAATAAAATAAATCTTTTTTCTGCTTTTATAGATCACTTTTCTCATGAAAGACAGTTTTTAACAACAATAGAGACATTAATTAAGAGATGCTATTAAAACCACACCTCCTCTGCTCGGCCTCTCAAACAGACAAATCAATATTTCATCAACGATCTTTCCAAGGTTTGGGCCACAGGTTAGAAACCCACATTTGGCGAAGGAGCAGAGAAAGGGCAGCTCGGTTATAGCACCGTACATTCTGTACATGCACAGAAACTCCTGTTATCTGGGGGCAAGATTCTCCCCTCCCTCCTTGGAAATATTAGAGGGTCTATTTTTGCCATTGTCACAAAGACTCTTTGGCTGTAAACAGAGATGAGCATTGAACTGTAGAGTCAGATACGACTTCCTTCTGAACAAGGGTGGCCTCTAACTTTACCTTACAAATGGACGAAACCTCCTTTTCTGGCTAAGAGAGACTTTTTTTTCAGGAGGAACTCAAACACACACACACACACACACACACACTCACTCATCTTGTCTTCATCAAAGAACTTGGGCTTCTGGGAATTGAAGTCCAAGAACATCTGGAGCGTATGCGCAGCAAACCCATTCATGTGGATTCACAGAGACTTGGGCTTCTGGGAATTGAAGTCCAAGAACACCTGGAGTGCCAAGGTTTGCCATCATGGGACTAGATGGTCTATAGTGACAGGATGAGTCCTGGCCTTCCGCTGGTAGCAAGAGAAAGAGTCCTCTTTTGATCGTCCTTTCCATTTCAGAATCAAGGCATGCATGCCCAGACACAGATATGCACCCAGGTAATCCATAAGAGTGACAGGTTGATTGTTGAGAAAGGCACCAGCAACCCATTTAGACAGTGCTTCAGATGCCTAAACAAAACCGAAATCAGCTGGATTTGGGTCAAATCACACAACTCACACCTGGGTGCAAATTACACAAATGGAACCCTTTTGCAATTAAAGTAAAATCAGGCCATTTTGTGCAAAGCATGCAGTTTTTCTTCAAAACCTGGCCCTTACCAAGACGGCCTTCTCAAGAGGACACAGCAAAGTTGCTCACCATCCTTATAAGCCAGAAGAACGATGCATTTCTTCCTCCTTGGTTCAGAGGTCAAGACAAGCAATGGGTGGCATCCTCAGCAATACCACCTGTGCTTCAGAAATATGTGACGCATCAAGCAGGCCTCAAGGTAGCCGCGTCTCACCTTGAGTCACAGGCACTTTTATTGATCATTCCTGCACGAGACCTGTATTTCTGCTTGATGCTGCAGGACGCACACATTTGCTTTGCCAGGTCAAACTGTGGCGCATGGAAAGCTCCATTCCCCACACTGGCCGGCCAGCCAAGCGCCCCCTTTTGAACCAATTCCTTCCCCTCCTTCTCCGCCCCCTTCATCGGGCAGTCAAAAAGTATACAACCTCTGGACAGAGGGGGGCCATTTCAGAAGGAAGCATGCCAAGTGTGTCCCTCCTGATGTGCCACTGGACTACAACTCCCATCAACCATAGCCAGCCAAGCCAAAATGGAAGGCACACCAGCACTTGGGGTCTTTTTCTATAGCTGTGGCTAATGGGTAGAGCTCACTCCCAGTAACTGAGTTAGGGAATGGTCTCAGTATTTTTATGACCTTTCCCAGAATTCCCCAGCCGACCCAAAAAGATGTTGAGTTTGACAACCAGAAGGTCAGCAGGTCAGCAGTTCGAGTCCCGAGCGCTGCATAATGGAATGAGCTCCCATCGTCTGTCCCGGCTCCTGCTGACCAAGCGATTTGAAAGTGAGAAAACTGCAAGTAGATAAAGAGGTACCACTTCAGTGGGAAAGGTAACAGCATTCCATGCACTTAGATGTCGAGTAATGCCTACCACGTGACCAAGGAAAGGTCTGCAGACGCGGAAAGTGCTGGCTCTTGAGCACCAATCTCTAGAGTTGGATACGGATGCTTTGCCCAAAACGGCCTTCTTCTTCTTCTTCTTCTTATTATTATTATTATTATTATTATTATTATTATTATTATTATTATTATTATTATTATTATTATTATTATTATTATTATTATTTGCAAAAGGGTTTCATATGTGTAATTTGCACCCAGGCGTGAGTTGTGTGATTTGACCCAAATCCAGACTGTTTAGGACCCTGGATCACTAAATGGGTTGCTGGTGCCTTTCTCAACAACCAGCCTCTCAAGCAAGGGAGACCCTCATCTTTACCTAAGAACTCTCCTTCTTTTTTGAAATGTCAGCGACGTCGTTCTACTGTTTTCGGAAGCTGGAGAAATGGCTTTCTTACTCAGAGAGTAGCCCCACAGTCCCAACACCGGGGACTCTAGGGCAGATCCCAGAGGATGAGATCCCTGGATGGGCGAGTAGAACCACGACCGCACCTAAGCCACAACAGCCACAACATTCCCGCGGGCGCTCAGCCTAGAACGCACCATGAAACTTGAACCCAGCACTTGGGGGATGCCGTGCAGAAATTCAGCTCAGTCACAGGTCCAAATGCTGCTGCTTCTCTTTTGCAGAGTGGATCCACTGGATTAGACCAGAGGTACCCAAACGACAGCCTGTGGGCCAGATATGGCCCATGACACTGATTCATCCGGCCCACGCTGCCCTTGCCACTCCTGGAAGCAGAAGTAAAACACACCCGTATGGGCATGTTTTACTGCCATTTCCAGGAGCGGCAAGGGCAGCGTGGGCCGGATGAATCGGTGTCATGGGCCACATCTGGCCCATCATTTGGGCATCCCTGGATTAGACCCACAATTTCATTTGTGCCCATTTTTTAAACCTTTCCTCAACGCCCCAAAGCACATTCAGTGACCAGGAGATCTCAGATGTCTTCCATGATCCCTGCAAATTTGTCCACTTCCCACCAAGCCAGGATCAAACCGCTGCTCCTCGCCATCATGAGACCATCCCTTCTAATTCATCAGGTGGTCTACCTTGTGGGGAGGGGATCACTACTGCCCCTCCCCCCACTACAGGGACCCCCAATATCTTTAGAAACCATCTGGGCCTCATTCCGGAAACGTCACCACTCAACCAAAGCCAACAGAGATTTGGGCTTTCCTTTTGCAAAAGAGATAAAGCCTTCAATCCCATTGAAGTCCCCCCGCTTGAGTTGATCGGCTGAAATCTATCCGACTTTAACATAAGCAATGCTGGGGGCCGGTTAATTTCGGCGCAGTCGCTCGGGCTGGGATTAAAACTGGCCACCGCCCAAAATGAGTAATCCAGAGCGTTTACGATCAACCAGCACAAACGTAGCCATTTGTCGTGTTGGCACTAAATTAGCTCAAAGCAGAGCCACAGAAACATGGTCTGTAACCTTACAGGACAATAAACTAAACCAGGGATTCTCAACCTGCAGCTTGTGGGCCGAATGTGGCCCACAGCACAATTTCATGTGGGCCGCCACCACACCCAGAGGTGCCATGTGGTGGAGGAAGGCAAAATTGTCATTGTCCCCCCCCCCAGGCTATCTGATGGAGCATGACTCGACCCCCAGTTTAAAAAGGTTGAGTACCTCTTTATCTACTTGCAATTTCTTGCTTTCGAACTGCTAGGTTGGCAGGAGCTGGGACAGAGACAGAACCTCACTCTGTTGGGCAGCACTTGGGTCTCGCTCTGCTGACTTGCCAACCTTCCAGTCATCATTTTCAGCGTCTTAATCACTGAGCCAGTCTAATAGGGATTATTCTCTAATCTGGCCCATGAAGGTATTTTCAGGAGGGTGGAGACACAGGGTCATAATTTCACAGCCTGTCCTTAACATTTCAAAAAGGTTTGCTTTGCAAAGATTGAATTATGGCTGCCTCTCCCTGGCTGTGCTGGCTGATGAGTAATGGGATTTGTAGTCCAAAAACTTCGCTTTCCCCAGTTCCTTTCAGAGCTTACCAAGTCTAGTGTCCTGTTTCCATTTACACAACGGCCAACAGAGGTGAAAGTTCACTCAAAGTGTAGCACATCCATCATCACTCTCTGCCCATTCTCAACCGCCAGCAGTTTGGTGGTAGACTGTGCTTGAGAGCAGAAGCTCCATTCTTAAGTGTCGTGCCTAAAACTGCAGCCAGGGGTTCTTGCCCGACAAACTGCGGAACGCCTTGTGGCTTGGTTGACCCATGGCTACTCTAGCGCAGGAATTCTCAACCTGTGGGCCCATGGCGCCGCTTCATGTGGACCCCACTGCTTCCACCATGGATTTATGGTGGCCGTAAATGAGTCCACAGCCGATTCCAGCGGTGGCTGGAGTGAGGTCGGGGGCCAGATTATTTGGCACCCTGAGCCGGACAGCTCCCAGGCAGTAAATTGAGAATCCCTGTTCTAGAAGGGCACCCAGACAGACCTCCTTCCAAAACCCAGCCTCACAGGGGGTCAAACGGCCAAGACTAGCCCCTCCCTCCCAAACGGGGGGGGGGGACTTCAATGCATTGGTGTGGACAGAAAACTGGCACCTTTGCTAGAGTGAAGGTCTGTATCAGCTTTCAAGAGAATTCCTGGCCAGTCAACGAGCTACAATTCAGCCGCTCCGGAACGGTCACCGGCTTGGCTTGCAGGGCGAAACCTGTGTGGCAGAATCCACTGCGCCAGGTGCGGCTTTAAGGGGCTACACCGGCCAGCTAATTTTTCCGCAGGAGTAGATTTTCACCTGTAAGCAGGCGGTGTTTTTTTTTAAAAAAAGAGGCAGAGTATAAAAGATTCCGTATTCACAAGCCGGGATCTATTTTACTCAACTACCCACACCAGGAGGGAAAGGAAGCCTGCAGAAGTGGCTGGACTTGAACACCCATCCTCCCCAACTGGTGGCCATTGGGTGGTCGCTTTCTGCTACCCTTTCAGTCGGTTCTACTCCATTTCCTGTCATTTTTAAGGTGTCTAGGACTGGAATTGCCATAATAATCAATACCTATTTCTCTACCTTCCATAGACGTGGAACTGATGGGACTTGTAATCCGGATAATGCAGATAACCAGCAACCAGAGACTGATCCTGGCTACAGATTTCCCCCCCTGCTTCCAAATTGTCAACCTTAACTCAAGGCAAGAAGACAACCTCCCCTCGGCTTCGCCAGACTCCAACGCTCCTAGAGACCAGGTGCGTCAGGTGTGGATTTAATCTTTGGGTAGCAAAGAGGGGTGTTTCCTGTTTCGCTGCACGTCTCCGCAGCCTAACACAGCCGATCGCACCCCGAAGCCAAGCGACCGGCTACGCGGGGATTACACAAACCCGCCTCGGCTGAGCGGCTCAGCCTAAAGAAGGGGAGAGGAGAGATCCTTTTAATAGTCCTCAAAAACTACGGCTTCAGGCGGGGTGCCCAAACTATGGCCCTGGGGCCGGGACACCAATTCATCCCAGAAGCGTACAGGCGCATTTTACTTCCGCTTCCAGGAGCGACGAGGGGTTCAGGGGCTGGATGAATTGGCGTTGGGCCGGATCCGGGCCTCGGGCCATAGTGACCAGCCCCCTGAACCACGTGACTCAAAAAGTGTAGGTACCCCTGCCTTGTTTAAGGCATATCCCCTCCCTCCTTCCCTGGGTTAGATTTGGGCACCCTGCGCTTTTGCCCCGGGAGCGCACAGCTTACCTCGACTCCGGATGGATCTGCAGCGGGAAAGGAGTGAGTGGATCGGGTCCTTTACTTCCACCCTCCGGGAAGGAGAAAAAAAAAATCACGGAACAAAAGAGCCAGAAAGGAAGAGAAAGACCAGAAGGAGGAGGAGGAGAAGGAGGAGGAGAAGGAGACTCTTTCGGCTACATCGCTCGCCAGCGACAACTGCGTGCGCCCAAGCGAAAGAGCGCGTGGCTGCGCGGGGCTGTGGCTCACTCGGTCTTTCTCTCTGTGTATGTGTGTCTCAGTGCAGCTGTGGAGCAATCATCCTCCCTCCCTCCCTCCCTCCCTCCCTCCACCCCCTCCCTCAGCCTGCGCAAGCCTTCTGGACCAGTCACAAGAGGCCGATCCATCAACTCCACCTTTCAGCGCGCCTCGCGGGCGGCGCGCGCTCGGGTTGCGCATCGGCCTTTTGGCCAAGGGATGAGAGGCGACGGGGGGGGGAGGGCGAACAGCCCGAGGGGGAAGAGGCACGGGGGGGGGGACGACTGGAGGCTTGGGGAGGGTGATCTAGGGGGGCTGCCCTCCCTACAGACTCCCCAACCCCTGGGAAAGATCTTGGGAAAGGCCAGGGCGCAAAAGAGAGGCTTTGGTCTTCTAGGTCAGTGTTGGACAACCTTGGCACTCCAGGTGTTCTTGGACTTCAATTCCCAGAAGCCCAAGTCAACACACCTGCTGATTAGGGCTTCTGGGAATTGAAGTCCAAGAACACCTGGAGTGCCAAGGTGGTCCAACACTGGTTTGGTTTCTTCCTTCCTCATTTGACATGGACCCAAAGATTCCTAATGGATCCCCAGAGAGAGGAAACGCAGTGGGGTGGGTGGGGTTGTGCTGCTATTATGCTTAAATTCACATCGCACTTTGCGGCTCTCACCCACTTGGAGACATGAAAGGAGCCTCATTCGGGCATCCCCTGAGTGGAGTTTCTCTAGCAAAAATAATCCTTTCAGCCCAGAATAATTTCTGACATGAAATTAGTATTATTACCCATTCAGATTCCCAAATCTGTGTGTGTTTTTAAAGCAAGAGCAAAAAAAGAAAGAATTATGGATTTTGATTGAATGCATTTATGTTATTTTAATGTCTGATGAAGTGGACTTGATCCAAGAAAGCTCACAGTTAAATACAGGAGTTAGTCTTTAAGGTGCCACAGCATTTTTTTTTTGTCGTTTTTGCTGTTCTGTTTTATTTACTCTCAGATATGCAGGCATAGACTAACATACTACCCCTTCAAACACTTTATTTTAATTTATTGCATTTTTACACCGCTCATGTGAGATTCCCCCCCCCCCCCTCGGGTCTGGGTGATGTATGGTTGATTAAATAATAACAGCAATATAATACAACAAATGATAAAATAAAGTATGGAATGGATAGTACAGTTTTGGATTTAGCTGTAATTGACCTGTGATATTAAAACAAATTGACGATTGGTGAAATAAGCGGAAAATGTTTAGTTTTAACCCTTGTGAGTCTATTAGCTCTGCAAAGGTCTCTTGCCCCTTTTGAAGAACCAGATCAAAGCCTTCAGCTGAACTCAACAAACATGGAAAGGAAACATCATGTGGAAAAGTTACTTTTTTGTGGACATCGCCTTCCAGAATCCGCTCTGAAACCCCAAAATACATCATCGGCCATATTTTACTCTGTTCAGCAGTGTTGCATTAACACGGCACAACATTAATCATCTTCAAATGTGACTAATTGTCCAATGTCAAGCTGGGGTCGGGCTCAGATCTCAAAAGCACGAGAAAATTGCTTTTGACAAAGGTCTGTTGATGGTCGGAACTGATTAGACGGGTTGTGTTTACATCCTGGGGGTGAGGGAGAGCCCCAGAAAAAAGATCTCAAGGGAAGCGATGTCAAGGGACAGCTGCGATTTCCCCTCCTCTAACTTTTGTGTACCTGCAAACTTCCTACACAAACACCTGTTCATGTTTAGAAATCCATAAGGCGTGAGTTTCAGAGGGCGACGGTTGGCAAATTGTGCTCAAGAAGAGGCAACGGCAACAAATTACTCCTACCATGGCATGCTGGGGGGGGGGGGTTTGACCTTTCTGGGAGGTCCACCTGTCCAAAGGTCACTTACTGCCATCAACTGAAGGCAGAATGATAGGAACAAAATGATAGACTCCAAAGGCATCACTGGAGCCCGCCGGCTCAGATTAAAGTAAATTACATTTTAAAAAACCGAATTAGAAGCTAGGAAGGAGCTCACTGGACAAGGAAGAGCATTAAAGGAGGATCTGGCTGAGGAACTCCGTCTCCCCTACATGTCACTTGGAAGACCCTGAATAGGCAGAGGGTTGGAGTCCCTCAATGCCAGACCAACAGGCTCAAGCGGGGGCTACTGGCAGACAACAACACACCATGTGAATGTGGAGAGATACAGAATCTGGATCATTTACTGGTCTGCCAATTGCTACCAGGAACATGTAACAATGAGGATTTAACTTTGGCCAACAACCAAGCCAAGAAAGTGGCTTCACTTGGGCAGTCCAGTTTTGACGATGACTTTGACCAGACTGCTGTCCAAGGTGCTGAAGGGGGAGCTAAGCTCTGAAGCAACCGATGGGATCACACCAGTTGCAGGTGAAGGAGCCTCTTTGGTGCTGGCGTTATTTTGCATCCATCTGGGATCCACTTTTGACCTACATTTTGTTCCAGAAAAGTTCCCAGGGGTGGGTTTTCAGCGGCGGCTGGGGCCACGTTATAGTCTGAAGCAGGAATTCTCAACCTTTTAAAGCCAGGGCCCGGGTCACATTCCCTCAGACACCTTTGGGGCCTGGACAGTCATTGTGGCCTTCCTCCACCACATGGCACTTCCAGGTGTGGCGGAGGTGTTGGAGGGCCACATGAAATGGTGCTGTGGGACACATCCGGCCTGCAGGCCACAGGTCAACAATCGCTGGTCTACAGGCTCAAGGGAGGCCCGAGACCGAGGGAAAAGGGCAGGGGAAAGCTTTCTCATGGGAAGAAATGCAGGGAAACCGCTGGAAATGTCCAGAAAGGCAGGTCTGAGTGCAAGAGAGGTCTTCAGCATTTGATGCACTCCTCTCTTGTTCTGCATCAGAACCAACAGCATAATTAGCATTTTTTTGGGCACAGAGCCCAAAGCGATTATCACTCATTCACTCCCCACTGTGACACGGCTACGAGTCTTGACTGAAAGAGGGAAAAATCAGCATTTTCCTTCCCCAATAGGAAAAAAAAGAGAATGTTTATAATTTTTTTAAAAAAAGTGGGGGGGGGGAGTGGTGGTAGTGGCGATGGAATTGAATAGGGCTGAAACATGTTGCCATTTATTCTCCTCACCCTCGTCAGTAGATTGGATTCACCTCTGAGTTTTTGTACCCTAGGACCCCGTCAGAATATCCCTGCAAGCAGAAAATCCAAGGAAGAAGCTGGGAAGTGGGGTTTTACCCTTGAGGAGCTAGGTTTCTACTTGCAAGGCATTTGGCAGAAAAACCTTTACAAACTCAGTCTTTGGGCCCTTTTCACACCATCTCTGGCTGTTTCTACAGCAAGGCATGGGGGGCGGCGGAGGATCCCACACATTGCACGGTCTAGGGGTTAAGATGCCAAACTTGATGACTGGAAGGTTGGCACGTTGAGACCCAAGTGCTACGCAACAGAGTGAGCTCCTGTCGTCTGTCCCAGCTCCTGCCAACCTAGCAGTTTGAAAGGAAGAAATTGCAAATACAGTGGAACCTCACTTAACAAAACGGCTCGGTTAACATAAAAACCACATAACAAAAGGAAATCCATCGGAAATAGTGGCTTGGTTAACAAAAATTTATTTCTGAACAGATTAATTGGTTTTCAGTGCATTCCTATGGGGAAATGCATTCAATGCATTCCTATGGGAAATTCACTTTACAAATTTTTCGTAGTACAAAAGGTCTCGGAGAATGCATTAAACTTAACCGAGGTTCCACTGTAGATAAATATGTACAGTACCACTTTGGCAGGAAAGGTAACACCGTTCCATGTGCGTCTAGTCATACCAGCCACAGGACTAGGAAAATGTCTGCAGACGCAGACAGGGCTGGCTCTTTGACTGTAAACGGAGATGAGCACTGAACCCTAGAGTTGGATATGACCGGCTTTTGAGCAAGGGAGACCCTTGACCTTGATGCACTGAAGCTGGTAGATCAGGTCAGGGGCAACCACTTTAAATCCCCCCCGTTTTCAACAAAGACATTGAAGATCAAAGCATGCAAACCGGTTTTGTTGGGAGATCTTCCTCTGTTCTCAAGCCAGCATTAACATTCAGGAGGTTTTGCGTGAGATGCGCCTGTTCTTCCTTCCCTGGGAACAAGGTGTCTGAAGTGACTTGGCACCCTGAATGGCGAGAGAAGTTCTCACGGCACCGGACCGTGCTGGCCAACTTTCCTTCCAGGGACCAAGAAAGACTGAGACAATCATGAGGAAAGCTCACCTCTCCAATAGTTCTGACTTCTGCTATCTTTCCTTTCTGTCCTTTTTTTTCAAGATCAGAGCCTAGGGGTGGGGGAGAAGGACCTTTCCGGACTACAAATCCCAGCATCCCCTTTGCCAGCAAGGTCCCAAGCCACGTTTTGAGGGACATATGGATTGTTTTTAGAGTAAATATGCATAAGAGAAGAGAGGAAGGTGGTGGACAATATTAGACAAGGAATAGAAATGTTAAATAAAAAGGTGTGGGATTTTCCTTATTATTTTCTTTAGACTAGAACAGGAGATCTCAGCCTTTGGATTTTGGACTTCAATTCCCAGAAGCCTAAGTCACTTCCCCAAAGTATTGATCAGCCAGTGGACTAGCTGAGGCTTCTGGGAATTGAAGTGCAAGAACTAAAAGTGGAGAAAACACTGCCTTAAAGGCAGCCCTGCAGTGGCTTAGTGGTTAAGACACTGAGCTTGGAGACTTGAAGGTCGGAGTTTGATACTGGAGAGCTTCACGATGGATTTGGGGAACATGAAATGGTGTCGTGGGCCACATCTGGCCCACAGGCCGCAGGTCGAGAATCCCTGATCTAGATGGAGTGAGGTTCTGAGTTAGGCTTCATATCTTTTGAATCCGGCTCAGGTAACCTCAGTTTGACCCAAAAGTTTCTGGTTCCCTTCCTCAGACCTCTGTCTCCGAAACGTAAAGGCTTCATTTCAATTCGGAAAGGGAAATCCGACGCATGGCTTCTCTGCAGAGTGGCTTTCCAATCATCCGAATTAGCTTTCCCTGATGTCAGTCCGGAAGCCGCCACAAGCAGGCTATTTTCAGAAAACCTAACCTAGAAAAAGGATTCCAACATGATCACTTCCATCAGTCGGAGTGGGAAGAGACAAAACAGCTTCGCGGGGGTCTCTTTGGCAGAAATTTCGCCTCCGAGCGAGCGACAGCAAAGATTTCTTCCTTGTTGTTGTTTGGAAGAAGAAAGGCAAAACAACTCCTGCGGCAACGTTTCTCCTCGGAGGAGAAGGTACAGGATGAAACAGCCCGTGTGTGGTGACACATGATTAAAAAGAACGAGATATCCCTCCAGGTCAAGAGAGATTGGAAGTGTTATGCTGTCTGGACTACAGATACCAGCGTCCCCAACCATCAGGGGCTTGGGGCTTTCTGGGAAATGGTGCCAAAATAGGATCTCAAAAGCGTTGGCGTTTTCTTGTTCCCTTTTGTGGCTTAGTAAAATTTAACACTTCACTTGGATGGGACCAAAACTGAGATCAAGAAGGGCCTTCAAGCTCTCTCTGCCAGTAAGGAAACTTGGCAGGATATTTTGTCTTCTCCTCCTCCTGCCGAGCCTCATGGCGATCAGCCATGAAGACTGTCCTGTGATTACAATGCCGTGGCCTTTCACCTGCCTTCCGCATCGCAGAGTGACACCCCTAGTCCCACGGATCCAGTTCCGTGGATCCCTTTCTGGTCCTGAGCCCTTTTGGCACACAAAGTCCTCATCATCATCACCAGCTCCAGGAGGCCAGGATGGATGAAGCTGCTGCCCCTCCATCAAGATGGATTCAAGTAGGGTTTAATCCACTTGGGGGTCGTCACATTTCCCTGTGGACCTTTGCACCCAAGGCCGTTATTCCTCAGGGTCGTCAGGTTAGTTACGGTAACTGATGCCTGACACTCGGCATGGAGTCACTGACAGTAGGGTCTACTCCAGTGGTGGCGAACATGTGGCACGCATGCCAGAGGGGGCACTCAGGGCCTTCTCTATGAGCACACGTGCCGTTGCCCCAGCACAGAGTTTGCTCCGCCTTTTTTCTCAGCAGCCCAAAGGGAGTGCCTCCTCCTTCCCCCAGCACAGAGTTCACTCCGCCCCTCTGCCCAGTAGCCCAATGGGAGTGCTACCTCCCTCCCCCCAGCACAGAGTTCACCCCGCCCAGTTTCAGCCATAGGAGGAAAGGTAAAATGATAATAAGAGACAACCTCCATGCAATGAACACACAGAGAATTTGGCCCCACATATCTAGGCTGAGCAATTTATAGGGGATCAAGTTTAGGGGGAAAGTAAGGGAGACCTTAAATGGGGCAGGAAAACTTGGACCTCTGGGACCAATGATGGATCCAATCCATCTTCAGGTCACATCCTGTACAAATCCTTCGGAAAGTCACGATATATTATTGGCTGCCGTCATGCACCGAAGACTTCCATGTCTGCAATTTTCCCTCCTCCAGCTAATAATTCCTTTACTATTTTAAGAAACAACTGATGGAAGGATTTTGCCTCCATCTCAGGTCTTAGCGGGCATCAATAGTTCTAATTTAACAAATGTAAACAATATTTGCCTTTTAAAATCTACTGAAGGAACTGGAAGGAGAATTAAGAGCCCGGCTCATTTGCATTACTTACTGATTTTTTTCTTTTCTTGCCCCCCTCCCAAAAAAATAAAAATAAAATAAAAATAAAAATGCATGTTTTTAAACCACAAACAACTTCAGGCTTCCATTTAAATTCTTTAAAAGAATTTAATCCTCATTTAAAAAATAATTAAATATTCCTTTTTTTAAAGGCTGTTATTTGACTGTGTTTCTGTGTTTGATTTTTTTTTTCCCTTTTGGAAAAATCCCAGACCTAATAGGCAAAAATAATAATAATAATACCCAATTCAAAAGAAGATACTGTACTGTATTTCCCCAGAGGGCCAAGCTGGGCAAACTACGACCAAATACCATTTTTTCCCTTTTTCCCAGCAGCTTTTATAAGATTTGGAGCAGAAGAGAAAATGAGAGAAGGAAAAATCAAAGTCGTAAGCTTTGGACCTCTCACCTCTTCGGCAAAAGGCAAGAAATTTTCTCTTCATAAAAATATTTCCTATTGAGTTTCCCACTGGCGTAAAATAATAATACTTATATTACCATTTATAATCAAGTAAGATAACAGATGATCCAGTGGGTTATGAAATGAGAACAGGAGGTGACAGAAACTGGTGACATGGAATAAATTCTACTGCACGGCTAAGAGGCTCACTAGAAATCAAGGCTTCTTAATATACATACAGTATTGGTAACCCAGCTTTCTACTTAACGTGGGTCTGAAACTGGGGTTCCCAACATTTTCAAGCCGGGGGCCGGATCACGTTCGCTCAGTCAGCTTCGAGGGCCGGATGGCTATTTTCCCCTGTCTGCATGATGAGGGTGGTCATTTTGTCCCAACAGCTTCAAAAGGGGGCATTTTGTTTCTCAAATGGTCATGTGGCAGGCATAACTAGACACCGGAGTGGACAGAACGCTGTCTGCCTTCCCACCAAAGTGGTCCCTTATTTATCTACTTGCAATTTCTTGCTTTCATTCGATACCCGACTCCTGCAGGATGGAATGAGCTCCTGTCTTTGTCACACCAGTCATAATACCACTTTAATGCCATCCCCTTCCCCTTCTTTCCTCCAGTCTTTTCTCTGCCCCAGAGAGTCCAGGAGCCGGGAGTTAAACCTGCAATAAACCAACATGCCCTTCGGAAGACTGTTGATTCAGTGACTCAGCACCCGGCGCGCACGGCGTCTTTGCGCTGAGCTATCACTTGAATCCATCTTATGGCAAATTAAAAACAGCCCAGCAATTTCTGAAGCAGGATCGCCTCCAATTTTTGGGAAGCCCATTAATCATCCACGGGGCTTGTTAATTAATAAAGGGGGTGGGTGGGCCTCTTTATAAACTGAGGAGCACTTAGTCCTTAGAACTAAGTTTGGATAAGGAAGAAAAGAAGGAAGGAAGGCAGAAGCCAAGATTTTCATGGCTGGGAAGCATGAAAGGTCATCGACATAACATCTTATTTCAGTTTATTTAAAGCAGGGATGCTTAACCTGCAGCCACATTTTATGTGGCCCACCACCAACACCTCCACCACACCAGGGTCGTGATGGTGAACCTTAGCACTCCAGATGTTCTTGGACTTCACTTCCCAGAAGCCCAAGCACCTCTGTGAATCCACACGGATGGGTTTACTGCGATTCATCCGGCCCGCACTGCCCTCGTCGCTCCCGGAAGTGGAAGTAAAACACACCCAAGATTCGAGCTGGCCTGCCACTCCTAGACAGAAGTGCTAATTCGGCACCCATGGCTTCTGTGACATCACAGCACATGGGAAGTCTTCATCTGGGGATCCAGTTGACCCCAAGGCTTGTTTCATGCAAGATTGCCTGTTTATTTGCCTTTCTTTCTTTCCCAGCTGAAGAGCCGGAAGAATTCTCATTTTCCCCTCCTATACAGCCCAAAATCATTTCCACCCACCCTCGATCCATGCTAAAGGAGATTATGGAAGGATAATCCCAAGAGAACTCTGTTAATGGCTTCTGCATCAGATCTGTGGTCTGCTTTCTTTCCAAAAGGACAGGCTTTTAAAGACCACTAAGAAGGAGAAGACGGTCCGGCTGTGAGATCACTGGGCTGGGATAATTAAGTAAATAGGGCCGGAGCATTGAGATAACGGGCCGGGCCGTGTTCTCATTGGGAACATGCGCTGCTCAAATCAAAGCCATCCTTTGATTAATGACCCGGGCAGCCTTTGGTCGGGATTAGTGGTGTTTTTCAGAAGGAAATTACCATAGCACGGTGTGTAACCTCAATTTGATCCCCCTACATTCATGTCCACAAGAAAGGGAAGGATTTCTGTACAACCAGGGTCACAGAAAGTTAACCTATGATAAGTCAGTGGCCCAGTACATCCAACTCTGACCAGCAGCCGTAGCTTTCCTGGATCTTTTGAGTTTAGAAAGGTCATTCCCATAGAATAATTGAGTTGGAAGCGAGTCCAATCAGGCCATCTAGTCCAAGGGTGCCCCAAACCTTTTGGGCTGCGGGCCAGTCATGTGGTTCAGCAGGCCGGTCACTTGGTTCTTCCCACCAGAAGCAGAAGTAAACTGCACCTTGCATTCTGTTTTGAAACAGGATGGGGTAGATTTTCTCTGTTTAAACCAGGGGTGCCCAAACTATGACCTGTGGGCCAGATCTGGCCCTCAATGCCGCAGACACTGACTGGCAGCCGTGGTGGTTCAGAATTTCAGATTTGGTGATCGAGAGGCCGAACCCAAAATCTCCGCACATAAAGCACAGCACCTTGTCACTATTACACAGACGGACACAAGCAGTTCAAAAGATTGCCCCGATTCTCTTATGAGGGTCACTATACAGTGGAACCTTGGTTAACGTAATGAATGCGTTCTCCGGGACATTTCTTACAGTGGAAATTGCTTTAATTGAATTTCCCATAGGAATGCACTGAATGTGATTTCCCATAGGAATGCACTGAATGCGATTTCCCATAGGAATGCATTGGAAATCCAAAATATATTAACTGAAACATAGTTTCCCATAGGAATGCATTGAAAAAATCAAGGTATACAGTATTAAACAAAACGCGGCTTCTCATAGGAATGCATTGAAAACCAATTAATCCATTCCGGGGGGAAATTCCGTAAACTGAGTCACAATTTTCTATGGGTTTCCTTTTGTTATGCAATGTTTATGTTAACTGAGGTTCTGCTGTATATTAAAGGACTGCGGTGGACAGCAATGTCAGAATTCAATACTCGAGTACTGTGCGACAGAGTGAGTTCCTGGCTCCATCCCAGCTCCTGCCAACCAGTTAGAAAGCAAGAGATTGCAAGTAGTTAAAGAGGTACCATTTTGGTGGGAAAGGTAACAGCATTCCATGCACTCCAGTGTCTGGCTCTCTGGCTAGAAACAGAGATGAACATCAAACTCTATAATCGGATACGACTGGCTTTCAAGCAAGAGCAACTTCTACCTTTATATTAAAGTAACTTGATAGTACGAATCGACATAGTAAACCCCCCGTTTGAGCAATGCCAGTGATGCAGGAGACATTTCCTTTCTCTCGGGAGAGATTTGTTCGTACGGGGAGGCCGACATCTTCCCCTGCGAGTTTGCTCAATCTGCAACGCTTGCCCTAAAATCGTTGCTATGGAGATTCCCGCCGATGCTAACCCGATAGGCAGTGAAGGATGCCGCAAGGTATACACGGGTGGCACATCCGTCACAAATCCCCAGGCTTCAACTATCCCAGGGCGGAGATGGAGACTTGTCTGCTTGTCCTGGAAGGGAGAAATTACAAGGGAAACTTGGATTAACCCCTTCTCTGGGGAGATTGCTTCATGGGCCGGATGAGTTGGCATTGGGGGCCGTATCTGGCCCCCAGGCCGTAGCTTGGACACCCCTGCCATACAGAGTACATGAAGGAGGCGACATCAGAGACAGACAGAGAGATGATTAGATTCGCTTGTCTGTCTGTGGCCGATGGCTCCGAGGCAGCAGGATTCCCCCAACCTCCCGGGCTGGAAGGATGTTGGTTTCCGCCTCTTAATTGGAAAGGACAGCTCTACCCGCTTTCGGATGCAATGTGGCTTCAGGCCAGGCCAGGCCATGCGGAGCCTGGCCATGTGGTCGCTTTGTGGCTTGGGAGAAGAGAGAGCACGCAAGGCGAGCCGTCATGTGCACGCCAGGATATTGACAGGCAATTTAATGGGCTTTCAGTTTGGCCCCAGAGGCCTTTCGGTGCTCTAAAGCGGCCTAGAGGCTCGTTGCCAACAGAGCCAGAGACGGAAGCTCACTCTCTCATGTAGCACTCAGGTCTTGAACTGCTGACCTTCCAGTTGTCAAGTTCAGCGCCTTAACTGCTAAGCCACCCCAGTCTTTTTCCTATCAGGGAACAAGAGATTAAACTTGCCTGGAAGAAAGTCCATTGACAAATTTCTAATAATTTTGTGTCAGAAATTATTCTGGGTTGAAAGGATTTTTGCGGGGGAGACTCCGCTCAGGGGACGACGCCCGGATGAGGCTCCTTTCATGTCCCCAAGACCTTTTCCCCACCAAAGTGGTCCCTGTTTAGCTACTTGCAATTTCTTGCTTTCAAACTGCCAGGTTGGCAGGAGCTGGGACAGAGATGGGTGCTCAATCCGTCATGCAGTACCTGGGTCTCGAACTGCTGGCTGGCCAGCCTTCCAGCTAACAAGGCGAGCCTCTTAACCACTGAGCCAGCGCATCCCCTAACTGGCCTAATGAAAAACATCATTCCAGTGTAGATGCTGGATGGTCTGGGTCCTTAAACCCATTTCCTCGAGTGTTCCTTATATTTCTATGCGTCCGTGTGGCCCTAAACGGGAGGAAAATGCTCATTTCCCTGGCAAGGCTAATATTTACCGTTCCTAGAATGAAATGTATCCGAACGGCACAGGAGTGCAAGATTTGCAGTTCGGAGAAACAGGACTCTTCAATAATGTACGCAAATGCGCCACACGTGCATAATTCATGCCGGCTGCCTCCTCTTCAGCTTCTCGTTGGGAGGGTTTAAAATGGAATTTTTGACTTGTACGTTCCGTAACGTTCCCGCTGGGTGCGCACGCAAGGGAAACACACCGACACACCCTAAGAAGGGTAGCTTTAGACAAGCACCAAAGACAGCATCATAAGAAAATGGATTTTTAATTTCTTGTTGTCGTTGTCGGTCTAACGTTTTACAAACAATGCTTTTACTCTGATAAGCCATGGAGCGATTAAAAAATATATATCACAGCACAGTGATCAACGCAGCCAGAATCAACGCCCATAAATAAAGGCTGGGGACAGACGGGGCCGTTGGCAACTCTGCCTTGTTTTCTTCTTTCGATACACGGCCGATGCTGCGGTTTGCTTTCCTTTTAATGTCAGGTGTCCACAAGGACAGGATGGTCTTGAGCACTATTCCCTAGAACCTGGTCTTCCAGATGTTCTGGGGCTTCTTGGAGTTGTCCGACTCAACTGGAAGGCCTTCAGGTTGGAAGAAGTTGGCCTACAGAAGACACGGGTCCATAAACCAGGGTTGGCCAACCTTGGCATTCCAGATGTTCTTGGACTTCAATTCCCAGAAGCCCAAGTCACCACACCTGCTGATCAGGGGCTTTTGCAGTCCAAGAACATCTGGAGCGCCAAGGTTGGCCAACCCTGCAATAGACGCATGGCAATTCCATCAACTCACACGATAAGAGCCCTTCTCACTTATGGATCCTCTTGAATGTGGGAGACAACGTGGACCAAGTACATTATTCACATATAAAGACCAACAACACCTTACACATATTCCTTTTAAAGGAGAAGGCTGAGTTTCTGCAGGGAGGGTGGGGTTACTTTTGCAATAAAATATTACATTTCATTTAATACTCTGATACAATACTTCATACGTTGCTAGGAAAGGGAGGCGGAGAATAAGGAGGGAGAGTTGGGACATTATTTCAACCTAGATGAATACAATCAAGTTCTTCTCTTAACGAGCCGCTTGTATTATTGTCACAAAAAGAGTCACAAGAGAGTTTATCAATTTTTAAAAGGATGAAAGGAAACAGGGCTTGAAATCACATGGAAATGTAGATCAAAGTATGATGAACAAGGAGGACACATTTGGATCTAGGTCTCCATCATGATGTGGATCTAGGTCTCCGTCATGATGTGGATCTAGGTCTCCATCATGATGTGGATCTAGGTCTCCGTCATGTGGATCTAGGTCTCCATCATGATGTGGATCTCAGTCTCCGTCATGATGTGGATCTAGGTCTCCGTCATGATGTGGATCTAGGTCTCCATCATGATGTGGATCTCGGTCTCCATCATGATGTGGATCTAGGTCTCCGTCATGATGTGGATCTAGGTCTCCATCATGATTGCTATTTCAAGGCATCAAAGTCTTCATCTTTTCCAACCTCTGCTAGGTACCAACGTGGGTCTAAAACCAAGCCATCTGTTACGACAGGCAAGCCAGCAAAGAGGGAGATGTGCCTGCAGGAACATAACTATTTTTCTCCAACATGATTCCAGCCAAGACGTCGTGGCCGTGAAAATATTGCCGAAAGCGTACAAGCTATGGCTTTAAAGATATCTGACAGGTGACAAAACAAGATTTCCGTTCATGCCCCCCCGCCCGGTCCTCCTCCCTGGGAAAAGTCGAGTCAAAATGGACAAGGAATCACCAAGTCAATAATCTACAAGAAAATGCACCTCTCCTCCGTTTCCCTTCCATAGACCAACTTTCCCTAGAAGCAACATCTATTTATGATTGAAGCATGGCGTACGCACGCATCCTAAACAGCAGAAGAGCAACGTGAACAACGCTGACTTAAAAATTAGGTTTCTGGCTCTTGTGAGAGAGTTCACCAACCCAACCCTGCCAGCTATCGGATTCAGCTGCACAAGCAAGAAGTCACGTTCTCCTGGCCCCGTGCAAATAAAGGCAGTGGAAGCAGCCTCTCTTCCAGGGATGGCGAAGCTTCTAGAGACCGAGTGCCCAAATTTAACAGGCTGCTGTCTACGTTGCAGAGGAGCAGGGCAAACTCTGTGCTGGGGGAAGGGAGGAAGCACTCCCATTGGGCGGCTGGGCAGAGCAAACTCTGTGCTGGGGGAGGGAGGAAGCGCTCCCACTGGGCTGCTGGGCAGAGGGACGGGGCGAACTCTTTGCTGGGGCGACGGCGCATATGCCCACAGAGAGGGCTTGGAGTGCCTCCTCTGGCATCGTGCCATAGGTTCGCCACCACTGCTCTATTCCCTGCTTAAACACACCGTTGTGGATCAAAACAGAACAAGCTTGAGCTCTGGACCCACGGCCTCTCACGGCATCTGCCACCATCAATGGTGGACCATGTCAGCCATGGGTTTCTGGGAGTTAAGCGCAAACACGCTCACTCGTCTGCTGCCGCCGCCTGTCTTCTAGTTGTGATGCTCACGATTAACGAGCTGAGCGCCTAAGGCTGCAGCGTTCTCCCCGACGGAGACAAGTGTAAAGGTTTTTGGCAGGGCTGGAAGTGTTTCTAAAACGCTTCTTCGGCCTTCCTGAGAAGCCGAACGGGAGGAAAGAAACTATCCAAATGGACGGACGGACTTGGCTTTGAGGAAAGGCACTTTGAGAAAGGAAAAGCATCACAAAGTTTAGCTGAACGAAGAAGACGGTGAAGAAATAGCCTTCCCTTTCCTAAGGCAATGTGAAATGAGATCTCCCTTCTGTCCCCAACGCTGGATCGAGACCCCCTCCCCACCCATGACCCCTTGGAAGGCAAAGGGGACGGCCTCAGGACTCTCTTATTTTGTCCTAAGAGGGACCCTGGAGCCCCGATTCCAACCCCAGCAAACGCTTACAAGAAGACTAAGAAAAGAGACGACATTCTGAGAATGAGTCTAAGACAGACAGGAACATGACCCACAATTAGCACAGGCGGGGGGCGGGGGGGGGGCGTAGACCGACAACCCAAACTGTCCCAGCAACGACGATTTAAGAAACAAACCGGTTTTCATCTGGTGCAAAACGCGCATCATTCGGAAGTTCTCGGGGTCAGGGTCTTCACGTCAAGGAAGTTAAATACAGCCGAAGCCTAAAACTCTATGAGGACTGGACGCTTGCTTTAAAACCAGTTGACTAACAAGATCCTGCTGGAGGCGCATGAACAGTTCCCTCTTGGAAGGCCAGTTTAGGACTTTTGAAAGGAAATAATAATACTATGTTTTCAATCTGCACAATCGATTTCTCTGCTAAGGCTTTAGTTTTTCACTACTATGATTCCTCCCCTTTAGAGCAGGGGTTCCCAACCTAAGGCCTGTGAGCCAGATCTGGCCCACAGCACTATTTCATGTGACCCACGCCACCCCGCCAAGGGCATTCAAGAAACAAAATGTCCCCTTTGAAGCTGTTGGGACAAAATCCCCCCCCCCCCCCCCCCCCCCATCGTGCAGGCAGGGCAAAATGACTGTCTGGTCTTCAAAACTGACTGAGAGCGCGTGACCTGGGCCCCGGTTTGAAATTGTTGGGAACTCCTGCTTTAGACGGTAAGGTTTTTTTCCTTTAAAAAAATCTACTCTGAATCTGCTTTAAAGCCTCAACATCAAGGAGAGAGAGAGAGAGAGAGAAAATAATAAGAAAGAAAACTTTCAAGTACAACAGTATTGGTCTAGCACAAGAACCCTTAATGTTCAAGAATGGAAACAAACAAATCAGAAATGGTAGAAGTTCAGGCAGGGGAACGGAGGGGGAAAGGCATCCGGAGATTCTGTGAAAGATGCTCTTAAGGTCTTTTGCTTATTAATGAAGGGTTAAAAAAACACCATAAATAAAGAGAGGCTCTAGGCTGCAGTTGGAAGTCCACTCTTCGCGGGACGCTTTTCAAGTTGCTTTGCTTCACTTTTCTTACGTGGAAAAATAAAAGGTTCTATAAAGGGAGGAGAGAGAGAGAGAGAAAATTAAGTATTTCCCCAAATGAAGCGGAGCTTGGAGAAGACCAGGTTCCTTGCCCACAATTCCAAGCACCTCCAAGATGACCACTTAGTCTAGACCTCTCCAGGTCTTCTTGAACTTCAATTCCCAGAAGGCCAAGTCAGCACTCCTGCTGATCAGGGGCTCTTGGGAACTGAAGTCCAAGAACACCTGGAGTGTCAAGGTTGGCCATCACTGGTCTACTCTATGACCATAGCTGAATATCCTGGCAAGCCCAACCAACAAACGATCCACCTCACTGAGGACTAGCAGCTTGTCTTTAGGTTAGAAATCGTGGCCTTTTAATGAACATTCATTCTCCAGGTGTAAAATCCAGAATCTTGGCCACGCAAAGACACAACCTGCCGCTGATCGACTCTTCAAATGAGTTAAAATATGTCCCTCTCCAAAGTCACATCGCTGTTACACATAACACTTGCCTTGCTGCCTCCTGTATGGAGATCCTTCTCACGTCGTTCTCATCTGAAGCTTTTCTGCTGTTGCATCAGGCCGACGTTCTCGTAAACCCTCATGGCGTTGTCTTCTCTCATCCTGGATAATGGGGAGAGAATGGGGAGAGAAGTTATTGGGGGAAATATAAAAGGAACCAAAACAAGACTAGATGAAGCTTGATTTTTCCCAACCTGGCCCGGGACTGGCCCAGCAGCCCGGCGGGTTGGGGACCCCCTGCTCTTAAGTACTTACTCCGGACAGGTTGGGGTGGGGGTACAAGGCGGGAGGGGACTCTGGCTCTGGTCTCCGCTGGCCTGGTCCGCTAATGAGTACTTAATGTTGGTATACTCGTGTCCTTTCCGCTTGCTCTTCTGCAAGAGAATTAGGAGAATCAAGGGAGAATTAGAAACAGATCAACTATGTTTAGCACATGACTTGATAGTCACGGGACTGCAGTGGCTCAAATGGTTAAGATGCTGAACTCACTGACTGGAAGATCAGAGTTCGATTCCCAGGTACTGCACGACGGAGTGAGCTCCCGTCTCCGTCCCAGCCCCTGCCAACCTAGCAGTTCGAAAGCAAGACGTTGCAAGTAGATAAATAGGTAGCACTTCAGTGGGAAAGGTAACAGCATTCCTTGTGATCCAGTGTTTAGTCATGCCTGCCACGTGTCCATGGAAGCGTTTAGAAAACTGCTTTGGTGATGGAATATATATTTTAATTCACCTTTTCACTACCTTTTTATTCACCTTTGGTCAAGAATAACCAGCAAAGAAAGGCAATCAAATAGACTGAGGACTAGTAACTTAGGACGTTTTGTTTCTGAAGCTGCTTTCGATAGCAGTTTCTAGTCTAAGAAGCAACTTCTCCAAGTTAAAGCCAGAGCCAGGGCTGAAACCCATGCAACGGGGGCTCGGGCCCCATGCCCAAGAGCCCCAATCCAAAGCCCCGGCGGTACCTGCTCCTCCTCAATCCGGCGCTGTAACGTCTCGATGTAATGCTGGACCGCCATGTAGATGAACCGGTACTGGGCCTCCGTCTGCACCATCCCCGACCGCTGGGACCGGACCATCTGGATGGTCTTCGGGACGTCAATGTCGCAGTCAACGCCTGGGTTTTCAGGGGGGGGGGGGAGGGAAAGGGGAAACCGCTCAGCATGAGGAGAAGCCCTAGAGAGGTCAGTTCGGGACGCCAGAAGCGCGGGATACACCTTCAGCTCATAAACAAACAGTAAGCAAAGCAATCACACGTCTATACCCGCCCCATCGCCCTTAGTGCGGCGGTTCACAAGTTAAGAGCATTTTGACCCCAACATTGCTGGGGACTCCACTTGACCGACGATGGAAGGCTTTGAGTCAACCTTGACCCCTGGTCAGGATCGAACTCACAACCTTTGGGTTGCAGGACAGCAGTTTAACCCCTGTCCCACCAGGAAACATGACTTTTTGGACTACAAATTCACAGAACCCTCCAGTTTAGTGACACTTTGAGACAGGAACTAACAGCCACCCAGCGGGGCGCTCTGTTCTCCCACCACGGCCGGCCACTTCCCCTTTCCACTCCAGCCTGACACGCTCCAGGGGCCTTGGACTACAACTCCCATAACCCACAGTTTGGCACAGAAATCTACTTAGGAAGCGAGTTGCTCCTCCCGCGTGCGGCCCAATGTTCGGAGCCCACCTTTCTCTCGGATGATGTCTATGAGAATGTCGATCACGATGAAGGTCCCGGTCCGGCCGATGCCAGCACTGTCGAGGGGAAAGAAAGAGACAGGTCGCCCTTGCTCGAAAGCCAGTCGTATCCAATGCTAGGGATCAGTGCTCATCTCTGTTTATAGCCAAAGAGCCAGTGCTGTCTGCGTCTACTGACATTTCCATTGTCACATGACAGGCAAGACTAGACACTGGAGAGCACAGAACACTGTTACCTTCCCCAAGAAAGTGGAACATATTTATCCACTTGCAATTTCTTGCTTTTTGAACGGCTAGGTTGGCAGGAGCTGGGACAGACGGCAGAAGCTCACGTCGTCACGCAGCATGAGGGTCTCGAAATGCTGACTTGCCGACCTTCCAGTCGTCAAGTTCAGCGTCTTAACCACTAAGCCATCCCTTAAGAAACGAAAACATATCGGGGAAACGTTCATATTTTTGGCTCCCGTTGCCCCAGACCAAAGACGCCCTCATGGGGGAAGGGAGGAGCCGGGATGGGACGTTACCTGCAATGGACCACAACTGGGCCAGAGTCCGGGATGCTCTCCTGTTTGTGATGAACCTCCTCTAAGAAATCCAGGACTCCCCCGGGGTCGCTGGGGACTCCGTGGTCGGGCCAGGTTCGGAAGTGATACTGCCAGACCGTCCGCTCCGTGTTGCCCTGGAAGAGAAGGAAATCGCGTGGAAAAGTGTTCCTGGTCAAGCAAGTTGTTTGGAAGTTCTAGCAGGGGAGCCTGACTAGAGTATAGTCTTGACCAAAGAAAGGTAGACTCCTTCTATCTGGGATAGATAATCAAGTTGTCTGAGTCTGGCCAGGTTATCCTGCTGTGGATGGGTTGGTTGCATCTTTCAGAACCGTCACCCTGTCCTTCTGTGCTTGGCGTGATGTGGGCATACTTTGCTTCTCACAGAGAAAAGACACCAGTATTGCTCAAATTGCAGAGCGCATGATTTAAAAAATACAGAAAGGCTCCCTTGTCTTGCTGTTGCATTGGAGGTAAGAGTCTGTCCAGGTTATCCTGCTATGGTAATAGAGGAGATACTACTGCCAGTGACTTAACGCCGAGTGTTAGGTGGTGGTTGACCAACTTGGGAACCCTGAGTCTAATGGCCTTGGGTGCCAAAATTCAAGGGAAGGGTGATAGTCCCCAAGTGGATTAAACCCCACTTGAATCCATCTGGATGGAGGGAAGCAGCTTCATCCATCCTGGCCCGGAGATGATGATGAGGACTTTGCATGCCAAAAAAGGCTCAAGACCAGAAAGGGACTCACAGAACTGAATCAGTGGTAGTATGGAAGTCGCGCTACAATGCGGAAGGCAGATGAAAGGCCACTGCATTCTACTCTCAGGGCAGTCTTCATAGCTTATCATCATGAGGATTGCCAATATTCGGAATTGGATACGGCGGAAGAAAGCAAAGCTGTACCGCTTGGCCCTCAAATGGCATTGCTGTCAAGATCAGCCAACCTTTGGTTGTTACCTGTCCAACCTTGGAAAGCTTGAGTTCTCGTAACGTGTAGTCATGAGCGGCGCTTTCCTTGACGTTCCGGACCCGCATCACCCCATATTCCTTGAGCGCATGTTCGTCCGGCCAGTATTTCACACACTTGCTCTGAAAAGATGAGGCAGCAGAGGGGTGGGGGCAGACATTAGCCTCCAGACTAATTTTGGTGCAATTAAAAAGAAGGTGCATAGAGAGCTGTCAAATCACAATTTCTGCACTGAGATAAACTGCTTTCTAAGTGTGAAAGAGAATACTGTAGGAAAGTTAGTGATGGTAGTATAATACAACAAAATATAGTACATAAAATATATAGCAGCATTTAGCAATCTGTGTATCAAATTTGATAATGTCCCAGAAACCCTTGGCTAATATTCAAACCTCTGTGATGGGTGTCCAACAGATGAATGCATTTGATTTCTGCTGTGTCTCTCTGGCTTTCTAAGTGATTTTTTTTAAAAAAGTGGCATGTTCTCAATGAAAACTAAGAATACACCTCTTATCTTTTACAATCTGTTCTGTTTTGATTGTGCGGCCACTTATTCAAGAGTTGGTAAGACCCGATCCAAAATGGAAGAGGAACCTCCTTCAAACAACCCAACCAGCATTTTAATCCACCTTTTCCTCTTAGGAGCACTGGGTGGTGGCACACATGCTCATTTTCACAACGGTCCAGCGAAGTAGGCTAGATGGCAACGCGTGGTCCAAGGTAGCACAGGAAGCTCCTCCGCTTTTTGTGTGGAGCCAGAGAGCTGAACTTGGCGTTCGCAGATTCTAACCCCATACTCAAACCTCCAGAAGCCTTAAACTGCATTTCCCAACTTTTGGGGGGGGTCTCTTTTTTTGTTCTTGAGGATAAAAAAAATGGAAAGCCGGCAGAAAGCTGGAGAAGTTGGCTGGAGAAAAGCCGAGCTGGGCTATAAGCGGAGTAAATAATCACAACCCTGGGAAAAACAAACAAGGGACGGTGCATCCAAGAAACTGAAGTCTGGAAGCGTCCCAGACAGCCCGTGTTGAAACAACACCCAAAAGGAGCCCCTGTGAAAGGAAAACACAAGAGGCAGGCGAGGGAGATTCTCCGGAGCCAAGTGGGGGGGGGGGGAAGAGCCGAGAACAGGGTTTGGAAGCGTTCCTGGGAAGATGATAAGCGTGATGGGGAGAAAACAGATGGTCCAGAGGAGAAAACAAAAAGGCACACAGAGGGATCAGACAGAAAAGCCCCTCCCTAGCAAAGGTGCCCCTTGCTCCCGATCCAACATCACTTTAGAAAGCGTGCGTGGAAGGAGGGTGGTGTGTGTAGGTATGCATGTCTGTTGATGATGATGCCAACCCAAAGCTGTGTGTGTGTTGATGGTTTGTGATTATGATGCCAACCAAAAGATGTGTTTGTGTTGATGATGATGATGATGATGCCAACCAAAAGCTGTGTGTGTGTGTTGATGATGATGATGCCAACCAAAAGCCATTTGTGTGCTGATGATGTGTCTGTTGATGATGCCAACCCAACGTTGTGTGTGGTGATGATAAGGATGCCAACCAAAAGCAGTGTGTCTGTCTATCTGTGTGGTGTTGGGTTGTTGATGGCAGTGATGGTGATGATGGTGCCAAAAAAAAGCATCCTTGCCTCTGGGTCTGCCCAAAATCTCGAGGGCCGAATCTTCCGTCCCGCTTTGTCAGAAAGCAGATCCCTGTCCCCTGTTCATAACAGAGAGGGCAAACTGAGCCACTCTGCTTCCTTGCCAGAGAAACAGCAGTGAGAGGAGCAGGCGGAGAAAGAGCAAAGCGTTCGGCTGCATCAAGCAGGAGGGAATAAATAGGCTGCATGCAAATGAATGGAGCGCGAGGGGGGAGGGGGATCAGCATGGTCTCCATTCATCCCAGCGGGCTCTGACTTATCCATCCAGTGCTGCAAAATGGGCTTTTTTTAAGACAGGGAAAGCTTTTCTGCCTTGTTGTGGAGGAACGGAGTCTGTCGTGGAGTGAAAGCAGCCAATACGGATTATTTATTCTCTGCAAACATTCCTGTCAGGCTTCGCGCTATAGGACGCTTCCTAGCATTTCGCAAGAGCACCGTTTGGCAGCGAAAAAGCCCAACGCCGAGTCGTTACGGCAAAATTAAAGTGACTGCAAACAGTCGGGCGGGATTTGCAGTTTTTACAGCCAGGCTGGATTAGCCATGACAGCTCTGCCATGAGCCAGGAGAGCACTCGCTCCGTCCAAATTCCAGCTGATTAAGCAGGAAAGGCTTAATGGGATGGGTGATTAAATCTGGGAGGAAACTGCATTTGATCAAAATAATGTCAAGCAGGGAAAGCGTGTCTTCTCTCTACCTGTCTTTTCTGTACTGAATGCTCACACCGACAGGACAGTGGAACCTCGGTCAACAAACAGCTCAGTTAATATAAAACAGGGGTGCCCAAACTTTTTGGGCCGTGAGCCAATCATGTGGTTCAGGGAGCTGTTCACTAAGGCCTGGGGGCCGGGTGCGGCCCCTGACACCAAATCATCCGGACCGCAAAGCCCTCGCCGCTCCTGGAAGCGAAAGTAAAACACCCCCATACGGGCACGTTTTATTTCTGCTTCCAGGAGCGACGAGGGCTTCGTGGGCTGGATGATTTGGCGTCATGGGCCACACCCGGGCCTTAGTTTGGGCACCACTGATATAAAACATAAAAATCGCATAACAAAAGGAAATCCACAGAAAATAGTGGCTCGGTTTACAGAAATTTTTCAGACTCTATTAATTGGTTTTCAATGCATTCCTACGGGAAGCATTGTTTTGGTTAATGCATTTTGGTTTTCAATGCATTCCTATGGGAAACTGCATTCATTGCATTACTATGGTTAAACTAATTTCCGCTGTAAGAAACGTCCCGGAGAGGGTTCCCTTGCCCGCCCCCCTTACCTTTCCCCTCTCGACCTCCTTCGTCGTCATAACGATCACGCGGGAATTCTCCTGGAAGACCATCCGCCAGAAGTCGTTGACGGTGTTCTGCAGGCAGCCTTGGGTGGCGATGTAGCTTTTCTTGGGCTTGGCATTGTTGCATTTGGCTTCGAACTCTGGCTGCAAACCGAAAAGAAAAGACTGCAAGGGAAATTGGGGGGGGGGGGGAGCAAAAGTGTGATTAAATCTGGGGAATAAAACTGGCACAGAATAAAATGATTTCTGAAGGAGAGGGTGGCCATCGCCGTCCTATCCAAGGGCATTAGACAAAGAAAAAGGCCACCCTTTGAAGCTGTTGGGACAAAATGGCCACCCCCATCCTGTAGGCAGGGCAAAATGGCAGTCTGGGTCTCAAAGCTGACCCTAAGAGTGTGCCGCCGCCGCCCCCCCCGGCATGAAAAGTTCAGGTGACCCATGCTTTAGTGATAGTCAATCTCCAAGCATCAACTCCATATAGCAGTTCTTAACCTTTTGCCCTTCTTCCACCACATGGCACTTTCTGGTGTGGTGGAGGCAGTGGGGGGGGGGCACATGAAATGATGCCATGGGCCGCATCCGGCCCATGGGCCACAGGTTGAGAAACCCTGCCACAGCGAGAGTTAGATCTCTTTTTCTGTTGTTCAGTCACACAGTAGATTCCGACCCTTTGCGATGACCCCATGGACCACTGTCCGCCAGGCACTTCTGCCCTCCACCCGCCTCCTCAACTCGCTCAGCTTTGTACCCATTGTGTCCACAATACCATCTAGCCATCTCATTTTTGGCAGCCCCCTTCTTCTTCTTTTGCCCTCCACCCTTCCCAGCATCAAGGCTTTCTCAAGTGAATCCTCTCTTCTCATTTGATGTCCAAAGTACTTTAGCTTCATCTTTATTATTTGACCTTCTAAGGAGCAGTCAGGTTTGATTTCTTCTAAGATTGACCTATTTGTTCTCCTCGCTGTCCAGGGGACTCTCAAAGCTCTCCTCCAACACCACATCTCAAAGGCATCACATTTTTCACGCCTTAGGTAGGCCTAACTTCCTATCTGACGAGGAGGCTGCCCCCAATGGTCGCTGGACAACTTCCTTTCCAAACAGGAAGTCAGGCCAACCCCAGCTCCCAGCTGAGCCTTCTCTCCAGGCGAGCCCCATTTAGGTGTCTGTAAAGCCTGGGTCTTGCCTGTGGAAATTCCCCCAAAAGGCAGAATGATGGAATCTCAAGTCAAAAAACAATTCAAAATGCCTCCTTCCCGTACACGGGCGGGGCTGGGAAAGATTCCTGAATGAAACCCAGGAAAGAAAACGCACCACCCATCCTTTTTGTACATGCTATTAGCTTACCATGATGATATTGGCATTGATGTAGTCGGAAACGGCCTCGTTGGGGTCGCCGTCATGAAGGACGACTCTGGTGTGGTCGACTGGGAAAAACAGAGAGGCCCAGCAAGAAGGCAGACAGGAGAGACAAGAAGTTAACTGGAGGAACCCTACTGATCAAACTTCACATGGGTGGGATCACAGCTCCCATCTTCCTGTTCCAGCAGGGGATCATGGGAACCACAATCCAGGATACCTGAAGGGCCCTGGAGAGTGGCGTCAAGGGAGTGGTTGTTGAGACTGTGAGATACTGTAATTATTTATTCACCTTTATAGCCCACCTTTTTGGTGCAAGCACCACCCAGGGCAGCTTACAATGTATATAATACATTATGCGTATGTTTCTCTGACTCACTTCCAGATTTTTTAGGGGAGTTTTCTGCTCTTCCAAGGCTTCCCTTGGATGGGGGTGGGGGAATCTTGCGAGAGCACTTTTGTGCCACATTTTAAATTTTTAGGCACGTGTTCTAGCAGTTTGGGGATATATGTTTTTTAGGTCGGGAATGGAAGGTTTGGTTTTCAATGCATTCCTATGGGTGGGAAAACGCATTTTGCACCACGAAAATTCCGTACAATGAAAGGTCCCCATGGAACACATTGATTTCGTTATCTGAAGTTTTACTGTAATACCAATTTAAATACTTAAGATACTCACATGGCAAAATATTTTTGTATCTGTTCTTGTTCTTATTCTCCTGCCGCTGCCCTTCCTTCCGACTGTACAAGAGTTTGCATTCCTGCTGCTGGAGAGTCTAAAGGGAAAACCCGGCAGCACAAAAAAGCGGGTCAGGAAATACCTCCATCCTCCTTCGCCCCCAGATTATTCCCCTGCCCCCCAAGTAGCACCTCCTGCCTATCCAAAAGCAAAGCGATCTTACTTCTATGCAACCTTGATCCTGGTCAGGATCAAATTCACACCCTTTTTGTTGCAGGGCAGCAGTTTTTTTTTTAAATTAAAACTTTTCTAAATCTCTGGAAACAGGATGCAAAAGTCGGGTCGCCAACCTTCAATATCTATCCCATGTAGCTTCTACACTTCACAGATTCCGTGTGAAACAAGGCGCTCCTGACACCAGATTTTCTGCACTTTCTATACCTTTTTAATCTATACTGTACTATCTTTAAACCTGCACCTTCCGATGAGGAGTTCTGCAGAACTCAAAAGCTGTCTTCCCTTGTAAGTTCTGCTTTTTAAACACGTTTCATGTCTCACCAAGACTAACAGGTTTTAGCACACAAAAGCTGATGCCACGTGAAATTTGACAGTCTTTCCCATTCCACAAGAGGTTTTATCAATGTTAAACTGAGAGAGAGATCGTCCAGTGTTCAGAAGAGCCAGCATGCGAAGTCTTGCGCTTTCCCAACCAACGATGTTCCTTACTTCCCCTCCAAATTACCTCAAATTCTTCCCAAAACCCTTGCTTGACTTTGTCGGTAGTCTCGGCCAGCTTGCTAAGTTCCCGCACCCGGCTCTCAATCTCCGCCGCATTAATCCGCGTGGTATTGAGAGGCTGGAGAAAGATTAAAAAACGGTTAAATTAATCCAGTAAACACTACAAATGGAAATTGTGCAGAATTCTGCATTGGGGGCAGATTCAACCTGGTCTTCTCGGAGATGGGCTTAGGAAGAATTTTGTGAACTTGACGACTGGAAGGTCGGTGGATAGGCAGTTCGAGAAGTAAACAGCGTTCTGTGCACTCAGGTGTTTAGTCATGCCTGCCACATGACCAGGAAAATGTCTGCAGACACAGACAGTGTCTTTGGCTATAAACAGAGATGAGCACTAAACCCTAGAGTCAGATATGACTGGCTTTAGAGCAAAGACAACCTTCACCTTTACTCTTACAATTACAAAACCTCTTCAGAAACTTACAACTACTGTATTAGCCAAATCTTTGCACGGCCTTCCTGTCACCTCAGAAGTTCCCTCTACAACCAGTCATGGGCTGTCACTATTTTTCTATATATACCCCCCACTTAAGACTAAACAGTGCAGTGCACTTCCTATGAGGAAAGGTTGAAAACTCTGGGGACTTGCAAACGTTTTCTTCTTTAAAGATGCCTAACTTAAATACGCATTATAAATTGCCGGAAGAAATCCCTCCATGACTTTTTCAGCTAAACAAGCATAAGGCAATTCGTGCCTCACAAGAGATGAGTTTATTCAGAAATTTATTTCCAAGAGAGATGAAGCTGCTCAAAATAACTGAGGAGGTGGAAGAGATCAAGGGTCTCAAACACTGTCAATATTACTGCATCTCAACATTATGAATGCTTATTACTCACAAAGACTCAACTCTACCTGCTTCAACTGAAGGACAGTCCCCAGGGTTTCAACCATAGGGTTCTTCTTGTAATGTTCGACAAGGTCTGTTAGGGAATCAAACTTTTCCCCTCCACCAACATCGTACTTCATATCCTAGAAAGGAGAAGAAAAATTAGCTCCACAATGCAAAAAAAGACAACAAAAGAGAGAGAGAGTCTACTTCAGGGATGGCCAACTGGGCACTCCAGCTGTTCTTGAACTTCCAATTCCCAGAAGCCTTGATCAGCAGGAGTGCTGACTTGGGCTTCTGGGAATTGAAGTCCAAGAACACCTGGAGAGCCAAGCTTCGCCATCACTGGCCTATTTCCTACTTTTTCTGTTTATGGGGCTACCCTTGATGACCATTCGGAGGCTACAGGTGGTTCAAAATGCGGCTGCCCGTGTAGACAGAGCTCCTACCCTTCCGGAAGGGCTTAAAGACCTGGCTGGCGGAACAAGTGTGGGGACAAAGGAATGTGGGATCCCACACAGGGTGGTTAATTTAAGGGACAGCCTCCCTTTCTGTTCGGTTTTATCCCGTGGGGCTGTTTTGTTTCCTGTTTTATTTCTTGTTTTTATGAACTTTTAAAGTTTTTAAAGTTTTTAATTTATTAGTATTTTATTGGTTTGGTTTGTGATCGCATTTTATCTTGTAAGCCGCCCAGAGTCAGGTACACCCGATTGGGGCGGGATAACAAATGTGAGCAAATAAAATAAAATAAATAATAGTGATGGGGTGTGGGCAATATGCCCATGCCTCACCTCTGTTGTGGGAGCTGCATTGGCTACTGGTGTGACTCCGGGTGCAATTCAAGGTGTCGGCGATGACCTTGAAAGCCCTACATGGTAGTGGACCAGGTTACCTAGGAGACCGCATTGCCCCGAGGACATCAGCCAGTCCCACGAGAGCAGACCGAAGGGGCTCCCTGAGGGTTGCATCAGCTAGAGAGGATTGCTGCTCTAGCACCGAGAGGAAGGGCTTTTCAGTCTATGCTCCAACCCTTTGAACCTCCTCCCATCCTGGCGGAGCTCCTCCCTTTCAGAAAAATTCTCAAAACCTGGCTCATGAAACAGCTGTAGGATACTGCCAGTATAGAAATCTCCCCCTGCTGGCTGATATAAGGCCTAGACTGGGCCTTGGAGGTGGCAGAATGAGGGTACGTTTAACTGTATTTTTAAGGTTTTCAATTGTCGTGGAATGTTTTTCGTATATGTTTTTATATTTCCATATCTGTGAATCGCTTGGAATCGGTTCAGCAAGGGGGTGGCGGTACAAATGTGAACAATCAATCAAATGCCTTTTCTTTACCTGGCACCGGATCATGACGTGGGTCACTTTGGACTTCCCATCGTTGCTCTCGCCTTTATCGTCTCCTGTCCGTACGGAAAGGACAAAGTCCCCCGGGTGGCTCTGACTTTCCCGGACGAGGAAGCTCCCGTGTTTCCCTTTTTCCGTCAATAGCTTCTCTGCTTCTTTCCCAGACAGATGGCCATGGAACCACCTTCGAGAAGACAAGAACACAAGGCAAGTCACGCCGGAGGCCGCCACCTGTTATCAGCCACTCTCAAACCGAACAGTGAAATCAACAGGTTGGGGAGTCACTTCCCTGGCTTCTTTTTTTTTAAAAAAAAAACCAGTTTTATTAATATTACATACTAATGTTACATAACAAGATTTAACATAACAATACAAAATATGAAAATAGACATACACCATCTTAAAAGTAGCAACAACAAAACATTATATAGGCGACTATGTGCACCCGCCATAATGGGACATTATAAGCCAGGGACTCCCAACATAAGGCCTGCTGGCCGGATCCGGCCCACAGCACCATTTCATGTGGAGGGCATTGGGTTAGGCCAAAGAACCTTAGAGTCTCCATTCTGCGGGTTCCCAATTTTATTCCCTTCACATTCCTCAAATCCCCACAGGGAAATCCTCCAACACAGCAATTAAGTCGCCCCCTCATCTCACCTTTCAGAGGTGGGATCAGCACAGTTAAGTGGATACTTGAGCTCAATCACGTCCCCGTTCTTCTCCTTGAGCTGCCCGTGATGCTCCATGTAATACTGCACCAGCTCTGCCAAAGTGGCAAACTTTTCCCCGCCATAGAGGTCGTAGTAGTCGCCCGTGTTCTGGATCTTGATGTGGGTGACGGCTCCATTCCGCCTGGCCGGGATGGGCAAGAGGAGAAAAAGAGAAAGGAAAAGAATTCACACTTAATCACCAGTTAAAAGGAAACTCAGTGGATTCATTAAAGTATTTCTAATGAATGGATAATTGTTCCACAACAACAATTTTGCGACTGGGGAATAATAACACATGTGATTTACATGATATCGAGTGTGCTGATTCCAAATCTGAACTCAGAATTTGCCTATAACATACGGATTTTAAGGCATGCTATAGCTGTTCAAATGATTGGCAGTTGGGTAATATATTTTTACATGGGAACATTATAACAGTTTCAGCTACCACTAGTCCTGCTGACGCCTCAGCTGAATCATGTCCCCGGGTGGCATGCATGTTCCAGCAGTGGCAGGGCATATCTGGGCAAGTCAGTGAGTTGAGGTCAGAAATAGGTATATAAGGCGAGATGGACCAAGGGCTTGTCTCTAGTGCGAAACCATCTTCTTGGATAGTACAGCTAGGCCAGAATGATTCTCTTTTGAGCTAAAGATGAATAGGTGCAGCTGTGTTAATAAACTGGACAATTCTTGCTACATTTGCGGCAAATATACCCTGCGTGAACGCAAGAACCTAACCAAGAAGGTGAGATTTGTTAACTTAAGATCCTGACATCCTAGGCAGAATCGGACTTCAGATTTGGATTCAGTGCACTTAATTTAGTCTAGGATGCCTGGATTAGACCAAGTAGCAGACAATGTTTATTATTTTGTGATGCACTGTAATCCAAGGATTGAGCATAAGGATTCTTGTGCGCATACCTCCGTCCGCACACAAGCTACATACCGGACTGAAAGAGTAAAATCCCCTGGGTTGCTTTTGCTGGGCCGGGCCAGGAAGCTGCCATCAACACCTCTGGTCAGGAGCAGGTTCTCTGCCTCCACTCCAGTGATATTTGGGTGAAACCATCTAGAAGAGAAGGAGGAAAACTTTGCAAAAACAAAAACACTGAGGAAAGAAATCCTAAAGTACAGTAATACCTCAGATAACGTTTACCTCGGATAACGCTAAAATCGCATAACGTTAAGTAATCTGGGAAGGAGAATTGGATCGAATAACGTTAAGGTCCTCCTATGGGATGGATCGAATAACAACCGCTAAAGCCCGTGCGGTTACAATGTATCTCTAGGGAGCTTTAACGTTATCTGATCCATCCCATAGGATTTTAACATGGATCGGATAACACTAAAAATCGGATAACACCAAGACTGGTGGAACCAAGTTTTAGTGTTATCCAAGGCTTTACTGTATCAGCAAAACTGTTCAGCAACACCAGATCACTTGACAAAAAAAGGGATTGTGGTGGCTCAGTAGTTAAGAAGCTCGCCTTGTTACCTGGAAGGCTGGCAAGTTGACAGTTCGAGACCCAGGCACAACATGACTGATTGAATGCCCGTCTCTGTCCCAACTCTCGGTGACATGAAAGGCGCCTCACTTGGGCATCCCCTGAGCAGAGTTTCACCCGCAAAAATCCTTTCAACCCAGAATAATTTCTGACACGCAATTATTATTACTCAACAAAAACAGCAAGACTGAAAACTGCCAAAAACCTATGCTGGAAATCTGATCAGAACGCCAGTCAACCTCAGCCTTCTGCAATGCTGAACTTCCAAATGTGCTGGACTACAAATCCCAGCATCCCTGTACTGGCAGGTCTTATTCCCTAGCCTTAAGGCTACAAGCCCTGCCATTGGATTCATCGCATATATCACACGGATATCCTAAAAATGAAACAAGAAATAAATCCTATGTCAATTGACGGCTCCCCTGCCCAGTCACCTAGAGGAGGACATCTGTTCTCTGTAGGTGAATGGTTGTCTGTAAACCAAGAAAAACACTCTTGTCAGAATATAGACCAGTGATGGCCAACCTTGGCACTCCAGCTGTTCTTGGACTTCGATTCCCAGAAGTCCTGATCTGTAGGAGTGCTGACTTGGGCTTCTCGGAATTGAAGTCCAAGATCACCTGGAGTGCCAAGGTTGGCCATCACTGATAGAGACCCTCGGGTACTTCTCGAGACACAATTGCATTTTCTCTTCTTTGCTGCAAATAGCCTTTAAGTCACCACCTGTTACATTGACCGAAACCAGACAAGAAACCAAATTATCACCTCATGCTTCTCCAACGCAAACCGTCCAACAGTGGAAAGCAACTGGATAATCACTCCTCACTCTGGAAGACCCCTTCCAAGTGCCAGAGGTTTGCAGATTTAACAGGTCTGACTCTGTCCCATGAGACCACTGCTTCACTTTAGTGCAAACCCCCTCTATATATCCTTTTGCTCTCCACCACCCACCACTATTTACCCCTGGGACTAATATAGCATCTTGCCGGTTGAAGCCTCCACCTTTTGAAACGGCATTTGCCACCACTGTTGTAAGCGCCGTCCGGCTTATTTTTAGAGATTTGGTTCACGGAGTCAATATTTTGGCTCAAGCTAACCATCCCACTCTGAAACCGTAGGTGGCTGAAAAAGGCTGCAGGAGGCATATTTATAGTAACAGGACCAAAAGTCAAACCCCCTGTCCTGGTAAATTTACTGGTTAGATGTAGATTTTAATTCTTCTCCTCGCGTGTCTAAGTCAGACTTTAAACCAGTGGTGCCCAAACTAAGGCCCGGGGACCGGGTGGGCCCCCTGATGCCAATTCATCCGTATGGGCGCGTTATACTTCCACTTCCAGGAGCGACGAGGGCTTCGCGGGCCGGATGAATTGGCGTCGGGGGTTGCACCTGGTCCCCAGGCCGTAGTGATCGGCTCCCTGAACCACATGATTGGCCCACGGCCCCAAAAGCTTGGGCACCCCTGCTTTAAACCGACAAAGCGAAGCCACCTTTCAATGAATTCATTCTGTCATTCCTTTCGCCTGACCTAGTGTGAGACCTAGATTTTAATGGTGGACACTGACAGAAAGCATAACTCACGACAAGACTGAATATTAAAGGTGAATTTTGACTGCTTGGTTGATAAAGTGATTGACTGGTTGTGAATTAATTTATGTGCCACTGCAAGTATCTATAGAATCCTTAATTACAGGCAAAAAGTTACAGACTTTAAGAAAAACTATTTTTATATAAGAACAAGTAAACCAATAGTAACAAAATAACGAGAAAACAAAGGTGTCACTTTAGAATCAACATATTTAGAATTTAATCTTGGTAGAGAAGCTGATTATAAATTCAGCCGGTCTTCCAGAAACAGCAAGTATGTAAACTAAAGCCTTGTTCTACATTCTGTATGAATGTAAAACTTAGCCTAAAGTAACATACCGTTTGAAAAACAAGTTGTCCTGTCACAACAGCATCACTGTATTCTTGTTCATTGCTACATTTAAAAAAGTATCCAATTAAAATTTGTTCTATTATTGCTACAGTAATTTAATTATTTTAATTGGATACTTTTAAATGTAGCAAAAATGGAAACGAGAATGTACATTTTATTCAGACAGTGATACTTTTGTGACAGTACAATTTGTTTTAAATGTTCTCCAGCAAAAGATATTCTGCAAGGAAAATGCTATGTCAGGCTGCATTAACAGAAGCATAGTCTATGAATCTCACGAGGTACTTGTCCTCCTCTATTCCAGATTAGTTAGACCACATCTAGAGTACTGTGTCCAGTTCTGGACACCGCAGTTTAAGAAGGAACAAGTTGAGATGGCAACAAACTGGAACAAGTTGAGATGGCAATAAAGATCAGAGGACTGGAAACCAAATCCTAGGACAACCATCTGTTGTTATAAGGGGTTCTACTGTATTCGAAATAGATAGATGTGAAATGAAACATTTCAATAAGGGTTAGGAATGTGAAAGCCCACTTTTTTGCTTTGGCACATCTTTGGCTTCAGGAAGGAGAGAGGATATAATGATGGAGAGTGGAAGAACTTAAAAATCACTTAGCACCATTCCTCACACCACCCATTTATCCTGAAATCTCTTTTCTCTCTCTCTGATCATCTACCACCCACCACTATGTCCCATCATAAAAGTTTGGCATTCTGCAGCTAAAAAGGTATAAAGCATGAAGTTCTCAAACAACCATAGAATTCTGTGGGGTCTTTCCCCCTCCCCCATTGCAAATTCAAAGAAACCATCATGAACTCTAAACCGTCAGCAGACAGAAACCACAGAGTAGAAGCTGCTGGAAGAAAACAGCTTCCAAGCAATCGCCATCCGAGAGTGGGGCTCTATTTGTGAATTTTGCTCTAAGGCTATCTGCTGATCCAGGTATATTTGGATGAAAGTGGGAAGAGGCAATTCTCAAGAGCCTGAAATAGAAGGATATGGGGGTGTATCAAATCAGCCTCAGTCTGGAAAGTTATGTCAAGTAGTTCCGGAGGTATGATCAGAATAACAGTACTCAAGAGAAAAGAAAAAGGATGTGTATTTGAGGTTAACAGCCAGCATTTCTAAAATGGATAGTGAGGGGTGGGATTCATGACTGCACAAACCACCACCACCACCACCACCCCCAAAAAAGAGAGAGAAATTATATCAGAGGAGCAAAAAGATTAAAGTTGGCTTGAAAGAATTGGACTGGCCGGGATGGATACCTCTTTATTAACTGTTTCCTGTTAAATCTTTCAACAGGATACAGACTGCAAAGTTCTCGCATCAACTTTCCCCTATCCCTCATTATAATAATACAGTACTGTAATTTCATGTCAGAAAGTATTCTGGGTCGAAAGGATTTTGGCTGGAGAATCTCCGCTCAGGGAATGACCAAATGAGGCTCTTTTCATGTCCCCAAGAACTGGGACAGAGACGGGAACTCAATCTGTCATGCAGTACCTGGGTCTCGAACTGCCGACTTGCCAGCCTTCCAGCTAACAAGGAGAGGTTCTTAACCACTGAGCGCCTTATTGACGGGACACTTAAAATCCCGCAGAGAACGTAACTTTGTTCGTTCCTCTAATTAAACTGCTATCACAACAGGATTGTGATTATTACAGGATTGTGATTATCCTTTAAAAGATGCTGCTAATAAAAAATGGTTCACAAATATCTATGAAAATGTCCAGCCCTGCTTTGCAGAAACTTGTTTTAACTGTAATTAAAATACTGCAATTGAAAACATAATAAGAGTGTAGAGGACTAAATGACATAGGTTGAAACATGTCATTAAGTACAGGAAAATGGACTGGGGGAAGGGGGAATTACATATTTCAGTAGGAGAAGAAGCTGTTTTTGCATGTTTGCTTTGGGAATAACAGATGTAGAGTTGAATATGCCACCTGGAATTAGTTTACTAAAAATCTTGTAAGGATGTAATGAAAGGTTTATGGCAAACTGCAGATTTTAGAAAGAAAAGTTGAGCAATGAAAAGTAAAGTAATAGGTTACACCAGGCATAGGGGGCAGGGGGAATCAGTACAGTATTAGCATATTTTCCACTTTTACAATCATCTCTTGGGACTAAGAAATTGCAAGTAGATAAATAGGGACCACTTGGGTGGGAAGGTAAACAGTGTTCCATGCACTAGGCATACCTGCCACATGTCCACGGAAACATCTGCAGATGCAGACAATGCTGGCTCTTTGGCTATGAACAGAAATGAGCATTGTACCCTAGAGTGAGGTACAACTAGCTTTCGACCTTTTACCTTTACCATCTTCTCTTCCTGTATCAGTGAATCCTGCAGATGATGTTGACACTAGAAACTTGCCTGCTTCCACACGTGCAACAACAAGATGAAAACAAAGACGGTGGCCTCTTGCCAAGCAGACCCACTTCTGTGTAAACCTTGGTGGATTTCGACCCATTTCCTCAACCCTATGAGGCGCCACAGGGGCAGCACACTTGCCCAAAACAATAACATGCAAACAGCCCATGACATTCACTTAAAGTGGGGTGCCCAAACTTTTTGAGCCAGGGGCCGGTCACATGGTTCAGCAGGACAGTCACGTGGTTTCTCCCACTGGAAGCAGAAGTAAAAACACACTTTGCAATCTGTTTTGCAACAGGATGAGATAGATTTTAAACTGCCATTTTCTCTGCTTAAATTAGGGGTGCCCAAACTATGGCCCCCGGGGCCAAATCTACACCCTGGCACCAATTCATCTGGCCCATGCTGCCCTCACTGCTCCTGGAAGCGGAAGTAAAACGTGCCCATCTGGACGCGTTTTACTTCCGCTTCCGGGGGCCATCGGGGGCTGGATCTGGCCCATGGGCCGTAGTTTGGGCACCCTTGACTAAAACCAGACTAAACCAAGGGGAGCAGACGCTGAAAGTCAGCAATGCGCTTTTTAGGCCCCATCTGGTGGCAAGGAGTTCCCCCGGCTGAACAACCAAGGACAGAAAGACTGGGAGAGACAGTCCTTTCCAACCCTCCTGGATTAAGGGACCACTTCTACCACAGTGGGAAAGGAGGGGCTGACACCACCACCACCACCGCCAGCCTCATTGGCTTCCTTTCCCAGCACTGGACTGGCTCCGTATCCCATCATCCCTGGTCAAGGGGAGAATGGGATTTGTATTCCAACAATAACGGGGGGGGGGGGGAGGAGAGGATGTCACGCCTCTTGTCCCCTTCCCTGCCCCAAATAAAGACACCACCCCCACCCCCATTAGAGGGAGGGAGGGAGGGGGGAGAAACATGGGGGGGCTCCCCTCCCCCACCCAGCAGTGGTAAAGCACCCCTCCCTCCCCCCCAAAGGGAAGTGCGGAGGGGCGGGGCTTGGCCTAGCCTTCCCCCTCCTCCCCCCGCCACCAGCTCACCTCCTGGAGGTCATCTTCCCGCCTCCGTCGTCCTCGCATGGGGCCCCTTCGCCTCGCGGGGGGAGCCCGGCCCGGAAGGCTCGGAGCCAAAGCCAACCCAGGCCCGGGCGCCTTCAGGACAGGCAGGGAGGGAGGGAGGCAGGCGCAGAGCGGCGCAGCCCAGCGGGCGTCATAAGTCTGCGACCCGCAGGCCACGCCCACCGCTCTTTTCCTCCTTCGGTCTTCCTCTCCGGGGGGGGGGTGATAGAGAGGCGAAGATAGAAGAGCTCCTTCCTGCGCAGCCTCCTGCGAGGGGCGCTCTAGGCACCACCATGTCTATGTCTTTTTGCAGGCTTCTCTAAGCAACTCTTGGCTACCCAAAATGTTGCATTCTTTGCTCATTGGCAGAACGCGACCTTCTCCCACCCACGGCCGCCACTCTCCTGGGGGCTTTGGCTAGATAGAAGGCAAGCCGCAAGTGGCAGAAGAAGAGGTCCCTGGAATTAGAAACTACACCTCCCAGAGTGCCTTGGGGGCCTGCGCGCTGACGTCACGTCCCGGACCTCTTAAGCGCCGAGTGCCCCGGATGTCGCTTCCTTTTCCTTTCTGCGGAGGTGAGGATGGCGGCGGCTGCTTCGTGTCTCTTCCCCCGAGGCCGGCCTTCAGCATCGGCGGCCATCCTCCGCGGGGGAGGCCCAGGCCAAGGGCGGAGAGGGCCCGGGGGCTGCGGGAGGGCCTGGCGGGTCGAACGGGGCTGTTCTTTTTTGGGGGGGGGAGGAGAAGGAGCCGCGGGACCGGCGCGCCTGGCAGGCCGCTTACTTAGGCCGCGGGTGGTGTCTTCTTCTTCTTCTTCTTGGGAGCCTGGGCAACCGGGGGGTGGGAGGCGTTCGGGGACCGTATTGCACCGAATCGACGCGCAATAGAAAGACAGGGAGACGCGGAGCTTTTGTTTTTGCGCATTTTCCTTGGGGAGGGGATCCTCTGGAAGGAAAGGATGTTGCAGGGAGATTATTTCGGGGGCCTTCGTGAGTTGCCGCCTCTTTCCCCTGGGTTACCAAATGGTCCCCCTCCAAAAAGGGCTTGCTGATTAGTTGATTGAGTGATTGATTGATTCCTTGATTGCCTTTTTACAAAAAGTGCCCTTTTGAGGCTGAGACAGTCATGGGTGGTGGCGGTGCTTTCTCGGGGGGGGGGGGGGGTCTTGCGCTTTTCACAAACCTGCCCTATGGTTCCCCTGGAGGAGGGTATTCTCAATTGGCTGGATGGATAACGCTGAGGGGCCTCCCTTGGAAACTTGTTTTCATCCTCACACCCCTCCCGGCATTGCTGCAGGACCAGGACAGGGCTGACTAATGGCTTTGAAACAGATGAGTACTGAACCCTAGAGTCGGATACGACTGGCTTTCAAGCCAAGGAAACCTTTAAGCATGGGAAGTTGAGTAATGAAAACTGTTTCCTTCGATCAAGTGGCTTTATTTGAGCAAAAGAAAGAATTGAGCTAAATGAATGCTCTTGATTCTGATGAAAGTGTAATTGGGATCCTCTACGCAGGTGTTTGGAATCTGGTGATCCTGGGTCAGTGATGGCAAGCCTTGTCACTCCAGCTGTTCCTGGACTTCAATTCCCAGAAGCCCAAGTCTCTGTGAATCCACACAAATGGGTTTACTATGTGTGTTCTTGGGCTTCATTTCCCAGAAGCCCAAGTCTCTGTCAATCCACACCAGTGGGCTTACTGCGTGTGTTCTTGGACTTCAATTCCCAGAAGCCCAAGTCTGTGAATCCACATGAATGGGTTTACTGGAGCGTGTGCACAGTAAACCCATTTGTGTGGATTCTCAGCAACTTGGGCTTCTGGGAATTGAAGTCCAAGAACACCTGGAGTGCCAAGGTTTGTCATCACTCTTTTTGCAGTTTTGAGAATTAGACATATGTTTTGGTATGTGTTGCTAGAGGTATTATTGTCTCTTGTATTCTTTCCTCTTGTGTTTGTACAAGATATTAATTTGAACTTCCTTTGTTTAGATGGCGGGCGAAAAGAAGAAGACCAAGAGGGTCCGGAAGGTCCATACTAGCCGTAACCCAGTGCTGGCCCAGGGAATCGGGAGGTATTCCCGATCGGCCATGTATGCCCGGAAGGCCATGTATAAGCGCAAATACAAAGCACCTGAAACAAAGGTAGGGAAAATAGATATCCTTTTACATTCTTGGGGGCAGAAAGCTGTATAGTTAATTTGACCTTTGGTGCCAAGTGCCTTTATCTAGGGAAAAGGCTTTGTTCTCATACAATTAGCCCCAAGTGGGGTCATTTGCTCACAAAGCTGAATTGTTTGGAAGAAAGGATGGGCTCCCTTAACACCCACAACTAAATGATGGAACTCACTGCCACAAGATTTAGCCACCGTCTTATATTTTTGTGTAGTGTGTCTGGATGCTACTCAGTATGGGCAAAAAGCTGGGGGGAAACAGCAGAGCTTGAATCTGATGGGGATTCAAACCATTCTTGCTAGTTTATATTCTTACCTTCTATTGCTATGGGCAGTTGAGATGGCAAAGATCTCTTAATATGGCCATGCTCTCTCTTGCTTGCAGATAGAGAAGAAGAAAAGAGAGAAGGAGTTGGCCACCAAAACAAAGACTGTCGGAGGTGATAAGAATGGAGGCACCAGGGTGGTCAAGCTGCGCAAAATGGTAAGATTGTGGCCTCCCAAGAGGTCCATGGAGTTGAAATAGGGACCCTTGGATATATTGCTTTTCTGTCAATTATGAATGTCAATCCCTGCCATGTGGCTTATGTGCAAAAGCCGCCCCATGTTATTGGAATGCTAAAATATTGTTACCATAATAGGCAAGGCAAGGCATTGAGACCTGTAGGATTCTTTTATCAGTTTAGGCCAGGAGTTCTCAACCTTTTTAAGCTGGGGGCCGTATCACTTTCCCTTAGACAGCTTTGGAGGTCGGCAGGTCAGCAGTTCAAAAATAAGAAATTGCAAGTAGATAAATAGGGACCACTTTAGTGGGAAGGTAAACAGTGTTCCATGTACTCCGGTGTCTAGTCATGCCTACCACATGTACACGGAAATGTCTGCAGACTCGGATAGCACTGGCTCTTTGGCTATAAACAGAGATAAGCACTGAACCAGCATCAAAGCATCTTTGGTGGCAGAGGAACAATAAAGCTGAGCTTCTGCCATTAAAAGGGGCAGAATCAGGTCTTTTTCAGAAGAGACCACACTGAACTCCATCCTGCATTGTTTTCTCTCTGTAGCCTAGATATTATCCAACAGAAGATGTTCCCCGCAAACTCCTGAGCCACGGCAAAAAGAATTTCGCCCTACACAAGAGGAAGCTGCGGTCTTCCATCACCCCAGGAACCGTCTTGATTCTTCTTACCGGGCGCCACCGAGGCAAGGTAACGGGAGCCTTGCATTTCTCTGTGTGGTGAGCTGCAGTTTTAGACTTGTGTTCCTTCGTAAACTGATTTCCTCCTGTCTTTCCAGCGCGTGGTCTTCCTGAAGCAGCTGGGGAGTGGCTTACTGCTCGTGACAGGTAAGCCCGGGCTCTGCATTTTTGCAACATTTTACTCTGCAGTGATTCCTGGGAACCTGGTTTCAGATGTCTCCTAAACTGTTGGGAATTCAGAAGCGCCATGTTGACTGATCAGCAAAGTCCAGAATCTCTTCCTGAATTGTACCTTTATTAGGGGAAGGAGCACAGAAGGGCACGCAGGCATTCCTGGACACGTCACCCAGGTGGTTGGAAGAAGGGCGGAATGAAAGGAGGCACAAAAGGAAAACTAGACTGTCCCCATTGGAGATAGGGTTGGGAAGACTGAGGTTTAGCCAAGCAGAATGCTGCTGGTGCTGAATTGGGTCAGAAGTAAATAGTAAGGAAAATAACGCATAGATTTTAAAGTACGTTGTCGACGGAGATAACATGCCTTGGTTGTTGCTCATGTCTTTGCAGTGTTTACAACAAGGCTGAAAGGCCACAGTGGGTGATTTTGGCCTTTTGGAGGTCCTTTGGCCACGTCTGCTGTCATATCCTTCTATTGTCTGTGCTTGCTGTGGCTGATGGGAGTTGGGGTGGGCAAAAAAAAATCTGGAAGGCCGCTAGTTCTAGGTTCACGTACCCACGCTGTGCCTTGGCCCGTAGGTTCCTGTGTATGTGGACGGACATCCTGCTGATCCCTTTCCTGTATTTTCTCCCCGCCAGGTCCCCTAGTCCTCAACCGTGTTCCTCTGCGTCGGGCTCACCAGAAGTTTGTCATTGCCACTGGGACCAAGGTAGACATCTCTAGCGTGAAGCTTCCCAAGCACCTCAACGACCTCTACTTTAAGAAGAAGAGGCTGCGTAAACCCAAGCACCAGGAGGGGGAAATATTTGACACGGAGAAAGAGGTGAGTAACAATGAGACTGGTATACCGCCCTATAGCGTTTAGTGCTTTCTTTGGGCAGTTCACACGGTAATTAGCATTTTATCCCCAACATGCTAAGTACTCATTTTACAGACCTTGGAAGAATGGATGGGGGGGAGTCAACTTTGAGCCCTGTCGGGATCAAACTCACAAAGCCATCAGCTTAACCACTGTGCCACAAAGCCTGCTCAGTGTACTTTCATGCTGTGTGTGTGTTGAGGCCCAGTTTATTTTCAGGAAACTTCTAAAATGAAGCATCTCCTTGCTTCCTGCTCACGCACCCCACACAGACACATTAGAAAGGAATGCCTGGGGAAGAAAATAACTGTCAGAGGAGAGTTGTTCAAAAAGCCATCCAGATGACATTGGACTATAGATTCCATCAGCCCCAGCCAGCATAACCAACGTTAAGGGTTGTAACTGCAGTATTGGGAGGCTTGCTCTTTTTCCACTCCTGTTTCTCCCTCGCATTAATTTTGTTTTTAAAAGGTATGATACCACCAGTTTTCATTTGTACTTCTCAGGTTTATTGGTTTTATATCATATCTTGAAATCAAATCAAGGCCATTGCACTAATGAGTGAGGTAAAACTACTGTAGCTGAAAGTGTTCACATCAGAAGTCAAGTCCTGGTTGCTTTTAGTTCAGATTGAATTATTCCATTGACATCAGATTTTTCTTTTTATTGGTGCGTTGTATTATCAGCCCCAGAGAATGCCATCAGACTGTAAATATGATAGACTGCCTAAGTTATTTCTGCCTCTAAAATTGTCCTAACGAATGTCGTAATTGAAGAGTTTGTGAAATTGTGTTGGTTGAAAGGGGATTAAAAAGTCATAAGAGATCTTTTAAGTGTCCCAATCCAAAACACAAAGGAGAGGGAGCGAATCTCTTGGGTTGAGACCAAGATGGAGATGCCCGTAAGCTCCCAAATGGATGCAAGTGTTCTAGGAAATTAGTATCTGAAATAATTGTTGGTTTTTGGGTTCTCAGAAATATGAGATCACGGAGCGACGCAAAGCAGACCAGAAGGCGGTGGATTCTCAGCTCCTGCCAGTCATCAAGAAGGTCCCTCAACTCCGGGGCTACCTGCGTTCCACGTTCTGTCTTTCCAATGGAGTTTATCCTCACAAATTGGTATTCTAAGTAGTCTGGAGACTTCATAGTAAAATGTTTGGAGAAAACCACCCGCGGGTCTGTTGGTCCCATTTCTTTTCAAAAGTGTCGTTCTGGTTGTTAACTTACTCCGAAAGAGTTGCTAATTCATCCGCTGCCTACTGCCTGATTTTGAACTTTCACAAATTTGCTTTGAGTGGGGATAAGATTTCACTTAGTTTATTTTTGGTATACCAAAGGACAGATTCCTGGTGCAGGGAAGGGGCCCTCTGGTTTTGTGAACCTAAACTTCCTACTCTAGCTTGGCGTGCCTTTAGGTAAACTATTTAGTTGAAATTTTTACCAACATTTATGTAAGCTGAATAATGTCAATTGCATGGATTTTATTTCATCTTCGGATTGACAGAGCAACTGACCTGTGACAATAGTGGAAGCTGACTGAAGGGAGAGTTAACAGTTGAGTCCTATAGCAGACAGGGGACAGCCTGTGGCCATCTTGATATCGTTGAACTGCATCTCCCATCATTCTACACCATTAGCTAAGGCTGATGGGAGCTGTGATTCTGCAGCCTTCAGTGGACTCTGCGTTCTCTACTAAAGTGACTGTAGAAAACACAGCTGAGAACACCTTTTTTTAGTGCAGGGGTTCTCAACCTATGGCCCATGGGCCAGCCCACAGCACCGTTTCAACTGCCCTAAGTCACTGCCGCCACCAGAAGCTGATGCGTTTATGACAGCCGTAAATGCAGCTGTTGTAAACACGGTTACAACAGCCGCAGATGCGTTTTGCGGCAATATTTACAGTGGGAACCACCAGTCCAGCCCACAGCTTGAAAAGGTTGAGAATCCCTGCTTTAGTTGATTGCGATTTGTCTAGGAAAATACTGCAGCCGTTGTAATGACTGTGTGGAATAATTGCTGGGCTGAGGCACATGCTCTTCCTTTGGTCCTGTGAGTAAATCAATTTCCCCTGTTTTCCATGTTAAGACTTCAGGACCATCCGTTTTAAGTTTATGAGGGTGGTACTGTCCATGTGAACAGGTAAGATTTAGGAGCGTTTCACTGCTGCTACGTAAAAACACCATACGCTGCCTGTGGAGTAACTTTACTCATACAGTCTGTTGAAAATGGGAATTGTTCAAAAGGACAGGCTTGCTCTGGAAGGGAGAGCATGGACCTTTAAGCCAATGCCACTTGGTTCTGTCTGAAAAGGAGAAGTAAGCTTTGCAAGTGTTCCTGGCCCTAATTATTTCCCGGCAGGGGGAGCTGATGGACAGTTGCAGGTGTGGATTCTACTTACTTCTGATAGTAAATCTATTTCCTGAAAACATAGTCCATTAACATCAGATCAGCTTTTTGCAGAAGTTTAAAAAGACGTGTATCCAGCTATTGGACATGGTGAAGGCTGTGTTATAGAGACAGATTAACAAATTGGAGAGTGTAAAGAGGAAAACCTTAGCAGAATTTGTTTGGGTAGGGACTTGAATAGGGAGGAGTTGCATAAGGTTCCTCCAGTATTAAGTTCATTTAAAATTTTTGTCTATCCTGCTTCCTCTACAAATTTGGTTGATATAATCTACTTAAGAATCCTGGAATGGCAGCCTGTCCACCTTTTCAGAATTTGAGCGTATTCTACCTGACTGCAAGATACAGTTGTAGAATAACGGTGCCTGTGGTGAGGTGGAGCACCAAGGATTTGGTAGCCAAAGACTAGGAGAGTTGCAAGTAGGGAAAGGCTGAGGGATGAGCCCATTGTTTGGAAGACATCGGTCCCACTTCCTTCAGAGGCTTCAGGAAATAGTCATCAAACAAAACTGCACACGGCAAGCCTTCCAACATAGACGTGTAGTAACTTGCCAACATCTGTTGATGTTGGTAAAGCAGTCTCTTGAAAACAAGAATACAGTAAAACCTCATATAACACTAAAACCTGGTTCCACAAGTCTTCGTGTTATATGATTTTTAGTGTTATCTGATGCATGTTAAAATCCTATGGGAGCCATAGAGATACATTGTAACCACACAGGCTTTAGCGGTTGTTATCCGAAGCATCCCATAGGATCTTAATGTTATCCGATGCAATTCTTCCCCCCAGATTCCTTAATGTTATGCGATTTTAGTGTTATTCGATACTAATGTTATATGAGGTATTACTGTACTGCTTTTTCCAGACCGATGGCGGAAAGATGCGACCGGGGAAAAGAATGGTGCCTGTTAAGGGTGCCATTTTGCAAGATAGGTGGCATGACGTAGGTTCATGACAGCCCCACAGGAATAGGGGACACCTGTAGCATTATACTGACCCGATAACTCAAGTTCAGGGAGGCTTTCCAAAGAGGTAGCCGTGTTTGTTTTGACATGTGAACCAAAACCAGAAAAGACAAAATAGTGAAGCATTTGGAAGACTTGTTTCCATCTACAGTTTTATTAATCAAAATCCACTTCGAGAAACGGGTGGATAGTACTAGGGCTGGGTTGGCAAACCTTGGCACTCCAGCTATTCTTGGACTTCAGTTCCCAGAAGCCCAACTCTCTGAATCCATATGTGCAGTAAACCCATTCATGTGGATTCACAGAGACTTGGACTTCTGGGAATTGAAGTTCAAGAACAGCTAGATTGTCAAGGTTTGCCATCACTGTACTAAGGTATGGTAGCTTGTCATCTTTTTGTTTTGCTGAAGGCACCAGTTAATTGCCTCCCCAGAAAATTTCTAGGGACAGTAGATGTTACGGGTCTGTAAGACGTTTCAGGGTTGTTTTTTTAATGATGAGAAGAATCCCTGCCGGTCTTTGGCTGCTCCATGCAAAGCTTTTGCCTGGTAGAATTGATAATAAATCTTGGACATACAGAATCGCCAGTAGCTTCATATTGCAGAAGAAACCATTCATTTACTTGGGAGAGGTGTGCTCAAAATGTTGCCATTAAAAAAGTTAACAGCTGGCTTAGGATAGTTGGGATCTGCAGAATTGCAGTAAAAATCCCGGTAAGCATTTTTCTTTTCTCTCATGACCCATTTTTATCACCCAATTAATGCTGCTTCTCCGTGTCTTGAGCCTCAAATAATTTCACTAGAGGTTTCTCCCATGTACAAAAAAAGGCATAAAAATAATATGCTGCCTGTATCAGCTTTCCTGTATCTTTCCCGCTTCAGGTTATTCCACCCTTGGGAGGTGGACACCTTTGCCAATCATCAAAAACGGATCATTTTTAAAGCAAGTTGAGTAAAAAACGATGAAAAGCCACCAGCTGTACTTGATTCTATTAGTTCTGATGTGTAATGGAGAGCAACCAGCCTACTTGCTTGCGGATGGCAAACCTTGCAAATGGTAACGGCATAAAATTAAGGGGCCTGCAAATCACTAGGGCAGCAAGAAAATACTGGAGCTGGAAAGAACCTAAACATCTGGCACACTTCTGGAAATTGTTTCGAAGTACATGGACTACCCGGGAAGTGCAATACTTGCATGAGATGAACCCTCTATGTCAGTGATGGCAAGCCTTGGCACTCCAGATGTTCCTGAACTTTAATTCCCAGAAACCCTGATCAGCAGGAGGGCTGAGTTGGGCTTCTGGTAATTAAAGTCCCAAGAACAGCTGGAGTGCCAAAGTTCACCATCATGGCTCTGTGGATATATTAATAGTACATCTGCTGAGTAAAGTGTGGAATTGGTGCCACACTTATTTAAGCCATGCGTATAATAAGCCAGTCTGCAACAGCTGGAAAACGTAGAATTCACACTTTTTCTCCAAAAAAAATATAAGCCCCTTTTAGGTCACTGGGGTTTTCCTTGAAGGCATTGATAGTGCTGTAGGTATGGTGGGGTAATAAAGACCCTAGTAGTAATGATCAACAAAAGGTGTAATTAAAAGGCAAGACTAATGAGCAGTGTGATAGCAAATCCTGAGGTTATTAAGCTTCAGCCCGAGGAAAGGGGGGTTTGTATCCTGCTTGAGGGCAGAGACCTTTTCCACATAATGCTTTTTATGGACTTATAATAGTTCTGAAAATAAAGGGAAATGAAAAGGAATTTTTGGCTAAATGAGAAATTTAGGATGGCAATACAGTATAATGTTAATTGCAACAAGTGCGGTGCATAGATTTTTTTTAATAGGAATATTCTATGAGGTGACAGAAAATACGTTATTTTATGTCTGCTTCTAGATTAATAAAATTCTCGTACCGACGTGTATGCTAATTAATAATCCGAATCCTAACTAGGGAATGACACATTGTGATAACATGGCAGTGGTGTATATATTCCAGAGTAATAAAACCCTGAACTGTCATGACTGAGGAGACCAAAGGTCGTTTTCTTCCTTCTGAGGGAAAACGGATTGTGAGGTAACAAAGTCCTGAGGCGTTCAAGGTCTTTATTTTTCGAAACTTCGCGACCTCTTCATCGCTCCTATTAATAATTATCCATATTAATAAGTCAACACTGAGAGGAGGGGGAGAAGCAAGAGCCGGTTTTCTGTCACTTATTCCCTCAACATAACGAGGCGAGAAACCTCTGAGGAGAATTAAAAAGAACCACCGCCTCAGAGGGTGGGGCGGGGCCACCGGCCCGTAGTGGGCGGGCTTTTTCAACCTCCTCCCTCCAACCCGCCCAGTCACCGAGCCGCATCCCGGTCGCTCGGCAGCGGGGACGGGGCGTGGCACCTGTCAGTCACAAAACGGGCTCCTCCCCCCTCCCGCCGGTATATACCTTTTTCCCTAAGTGGGGGGGAGAAAGTGGCGGTTTATTTCCCCCACCTCCTCCCCCGCCCCTGCCAGAGAGGAGCGCGCGCGTGCGCACACCTGAGGCAGGCGCGCGCGTCTCTCCGTGTATGTGTGTGTGTGTGAGAGAGAAAAGAACACCATGCGCGCAGTGCATGCCGGTCGCCACCGCCTCACAGCCTCCTTTCGCTGCTGCTGCTGCTGCCCAACATGGCGCCGCGCTGTCACCTGTGAGGGGCGGCGGCGGCGGCAGCGGCTGCTGAGGCGGCGGAGGGCAGCCGCGAGCGCCTGAGGGGACCGCGAGGGGGGCGCCTTCCAGCCCCCATTTTCCCCCCTCAGGGACCCCCCTTTTCAAGACACCCCAACCAACCCCATCATCCCGGCCATGTTGAGGGGCTGACTGAGGGGAGGTTCCCGCCTCAGCGCTCGCTGGCTTGGCTTGGCTTGGCTTGGCTTTATCCCTCCCTCCCTTCCGCCGTGGCCGCCCCCTCGGGACCCCCGCCCTCCCCACCACCGCCGGCCTCCTCCTCCTCCCCGTCCCTGTACCCTTCCTCCTTCCCTTCGCCCCCCGGGGAGCTGTCCAGCCGCCTCAGCCTCGCCTCCCCGCCCTCCTTCCCCTTCTTCTCCCACCCTTTCTCCTCCATGGGGTCCCCCGCGGGAGGGTCCGGGTCGTCCGCCGCGGCGGCGGCAGCCACGGCGGCGGCGGCGGCAGCCGACTCGGCTCAATGGCTGTCGGTGAAGGAGGAGACCATCTTCCTCCACGACGGCCTGATCCGCGTCACCGACCTGGCCGAGCTGCCCAGCGAGATCGGCGGCGTGCCGGAGCCCGGAGACACCGAGCTGGAGGTGAGGGGAGTGGGGGTGGGGTGGGAAGAGATGGGTAAGTAAGGGGGCAGAGAAGGGTAGAAATTGGCCCTCCTCCTCCTCTTCGAGAGATGCTTTAACAATAAGATGTGCAGGGGAAGATGATTTGACCATCATCCTCATCAAACACCCCCCACTTTAGGTTTTGGGTTGGGGTCCAATAGCTGTCCATCATCCTAATCCCTTACTTACCTGGGAGGGAAGATACCATGATCATTCCTCTTAATTAGTCCTTAACCATTGAGCTGTGGGGTGAGTGTGAAGGTGGGAATCTGGGTAGGGGGGAGAGAAGGGAGAAATTGGCCTTCCTCCTCCTCTTCCTCTTTGAGGGATGCTTTAACAATAGGATGTACAGGGGAAGATGAAGGAGCCCTGGTGGCACAGGGGTTAAACGGCTGTCTTGCAACCAAAAGGTTGTGAGTTCGATCCTGACGAGGACTCAAGGTTGACTCAGCCTTCCATCCTTCCAAGGGCAGAAAAATTAGTACCCAGCATGCTGGGGGGCAAAATGCTAATTAACTTGTGAATTGCCCAGAGAGTGCACTAAGTGTGTTTGCTTTGACCATATTCCTCTTCCTCTCCTCCCACCCTCATCAAACGCTCCCCATTTTAGGTTTTGAGTTGGGGTCCAGCAGCTGTCCATCATCCTCATCCTTTACTTACATACCCTCTATATTGACAAACACACAAACAGGAAATATGCCACTGGTGTGAATTTGTTTAAGGTGGATCCCAGCTTGCCAAGTAGTGACCTACACACTATGATCACAGAGCTATTTCCTGTCCTTAACCATTGGGCTGTGGGGTGAGTGTGAACTTGGGAATTTGGCCTTTATATCTTCATCCTTATTGTCATTATCAGCAGCCTCTGTCCTGTTCTCTCTGCTGCCCTCCCACTTCTCAATTGATTCTTTTTAAAACATTGGAGTTAGAGCCCTGTTTTGACCATCTTCCTGCAAAATAGTCTCTAACAATAAGATTAGGGGAGGAGGGGGATGGATCTGGCCTTCATCTGGCCAGCATCATTGTCATCGTTCCCGTCATCATGCTGTGGCAAATTAAATTATCATTAGAAGCAGAGGCTCAATTATCTTGCAATTTAATGCTTAACAATAAAATGGGATAGAGGGAGTTGGTGACCATCATCAGGCATATCTAGTAGTTCTCCTTGCCTTAATTCTGGGAATTGATCTTTAACAATAGCAATCTGCCCTTTTATCACTCACATCCAAGGCACTGAATGAGATAGTAGCCATAACATGCCTGCCAAGGTGAAGAGGCAAAGAGTCTCTGAAGGGCTCTTGAATGTTCAAAATTGGAATGGGAGGGCTTTGAACCACTATTTCCTAGACCTTCCCTCTTTATTCCCTTTTGTATTTATTTCTTCCTGCTGCCTTCCTGCTCTTCTTCTCCCCACCCTGCCAGGAAAAAAATGGCATAAAGGTGCTGTTTTTAATCAACAGCTTGTCAAGAGCTTTCATTATTAAGGGCTAATTTGACACCTTTCTTCTCCCCAGTTCCTTGATTATCCATGGGCTGTTGTATATCACTAAATTTATATTTGAATGTTATCCAAACAGTATGTCAAATCAAGGCTTGGAGAACAAATTAGGTGTCAAGAAGAAGGGGAAGGAAAAATGGAAGGATGAGAGATATTTTCTCAGATGTGTGCAGCTTGAAAAGAAATGGTATAGTTAGGCAGGGGTTTTTCCTGCTAATTAGATGTAGCTGAAATCAAGGCTTTGGGGAAAGGCATGATGTCAACACTGGAAAGAGAGAGGAGGGATTGCAGATACAGTACCTTAGATTATGACATTGGAAAAACTAGAGAAGGATAAAATAAGGCTGGGAAGGGAATGCTAAATGGCAAGGAGCTGAAGGCAGGAGAATAAAAGAAAGGCTAATGGGTTAAAATGGTATTTGGAAATAATTGTGATGGACGATCAGGATGGTGTGGTAAGATCAGGATGAGGGGAAGGAGGAGGGTTAAAATGAGGAAGATGTGGAGGGCAAAAGGTTACAAGGGGCAGTGACCAGACTCACCATTTGAACTGTGGCCTGCTGGAGTTGAAAAGTATAGGGAGCCAAAAGAGTGGGAAACCAATGAGCAACATGTAAGGAACTTCAAAGGAATGGGATAATTATGGGGAGGGTCTATTGCAAAGTGCTTGGAATAACATTGGCAGGACAGGATGTAATGAATAATTTTGGGATGGAGATAAGATGGAAGGGCTTGATTTTCCAAAAGAGCCTCATCTCAGCAAGATCCTCACATGGGGTAAAATAAGACAACAGGAGGGGTGGAACCATCAAGTCACACACATACCACACCCTCTGACAGATATATGTCATTATCCAAATCTCTTGAAATGGGGTGCAAAGGTGATTCAGCAGTAGGGAATAAAAGAAAGAAGGGTGGTGGTGAAGATAGGATGATAGAGCTTTTGATGGTGCTTCCCTTTTGCTCAGCCAGCAAAAGGCAAAATAGCTCTGTTCAGAGGAAGATGCCATCTAAAGCCATCCTTACAAATGTCTTGTTTTTACCTTGAAATACTGTATGTCAGCAGTTTGATTAAGTGCTGGGTACCCAGGCTGTGATTAGCATGACTGTTGACAAACCAAATGAGTAGCTTTGATTATTTCCCCCCTCTGTCTCCCTCCTCCCCCTGCAAATGTGGGCATTTGATTGTGTGTTGTTTGGAGGTGGGGGAATAGGTTCCTGGGCAGAGCCTCTGTCAGTCATTTCTGTTGCCATCTCTTCCAGAGCCTGCATTGCCTTTTCATGCACCTCCCTCTATCTCCACCCTCTCCCCCACCCAGGACTCTGGTTGTCAGTGACACAGGTTCTTTGTCAGAAGCCATGTGGCATGAACCAGATAGGGAAGGGTTCAGCAACCACAGCACTGAATGCTTGTGCCGATTGCCTTCATTTGTTTAGAGGACTTGGCAAAATGGTTTCCCTTTTCTGGCCAGAAAGTGGCCTGATAGGGAAGCCAGCTCTGTCTTCGTGCCATTAATCTTGATGTGGAAAAGTAACTTGATATGTCGTAATACATTTACCCATCTATTCGGGGAATGGTGTAAGAAGTGTTGGAGGCCAGTTGTTATTGGAAGAAATGCTAACGGCAGTCAAAAACCCAGCCTTTGTGATAAGCACCTGCTTTTTCTGAGAGCAGTCCATAGTTCCTTCCTCTCCCTCCCCACCTTTATTTAAACGGTTTGTGTACAGAAATGGAGTTGAATCCATTGGCTCTGCAAGTTGAATGGTTCAAATCACAAGTCTGGGAGCTGTGATCCAGTCATATTCATAATGCTCCTGAGTATTTGTTGCTCAAAGAGTGTACCATATTCTAAGGGGTGTTTTATTAATCCTGCTGGTGTACATTTGATATAGCAATAGGATCAAAATTGACATGTGGGTTCTTGATGTTGTTGAAAAGCACCCACAATTGTGCCACTCTTATACTGTATAGTAGCCAAACATGAATCTATCAAGCATGCAGGCCTGTATCATTTGAACACCTGAATACCTGAAATCATATTTTGTTGATTGATTTGGGTTCTAATGTTGCTTCACTCCTCTAACACCAATTAATCTACCCTGGAGATCATTAATCTGGTATGGGCTTTGTTGTAATGGTTGTACCATTTAGAGTTTTAGAAAATCTGTGCTCTAATTTGGTGACTTATCAGCCCTTTGATCCTATCATTTAATATATTTCCATTTTAGGAAGTAGAGGGACAATTTCCCCCCAGTAATCTCCGTTTCTTTCATCGTAACGTGGCTGTCTGTTCAGCTGGCAAATGAATGCAACGTGATTCTAAGAGTTGCTAAATTTAACAGGCATAAAATCCAAGTCACTTTTAAACATGTTTAGTATGTATATGTTGGAAAACGTGCTTGCGTGGGTGGATATGATAGACAACACTTTAAAAACTCCCAAGCCCATTCAGAAATCTGGAGTTCTTTTGAGTAACTGATTATTTTGCTGCTAAATGTAGTGTAACCAAGAGCTTTAGAACATTTCGCTCGGTCTGAAGCATACCATTGTTGTGAATACAATTGATGTATATTGTTGTGGTGTGACAAAAGAGACAATCATAGATCATTATAAAAGCAGGTGTCCCTGCCCAAAATTGTTTTCGTATGAAGAGGCATTGCTACATCCTGTTACATTCCTTCCCTCTCTCACCTTTTCCCCTTTACAAGAAATGTAGTTCAAACTTAATGGCACACAGTGATTATAGCAACCATGGAAAGAGGAGGGAATTCACACCCTGAAGGAACATACAACTCAGCAAAACAGAGGTCAGGAACACTTTGCCTGTGTTGCACACTAGGAACACAGAGTTAATTTCGGAACACATTTATAGAGGCATTGAAGGCTTACAGTTCCTTACACAAGTGGAAGAGGCTGACAGTTCTCCTTTAATTCTTCTTTAGCCCCATTTCTGTAACTCTCTGGGGCAGGAGGTTGCAAGGTGAATGTTGCCAACTTTGGGTCTTATCCCACTGAACCACTGTAATCTTGTAATCAAGCATTCAGCTTTAATGTTAGTATAAAATATGCCTTGTTTGACTCTTACTATTGCTCAGCCCACCTTCTTGTACAGTGGTGCCTCGCTTAAAGAGCATAATGCGTTCTACAGGATTGCTCTTTAAGCGAGTTTGCTCTTTAAGTGAAACACCATTGTAAATGACCAATTGTGTGTGGGGGGGTGTACTGCAAACCCCAATTTATTTGTTAAGCGAGTTTTTGGTTGGTTTTGTTTGTTAAGTGAAGCGAACATTCAGAGAAATTTCTGCTCTTTAAGTGAGTTACTCTTTAAGCGAAACACTCTTTATGCGAGGTTTGACTGTATTGCATTGTCTGCAGTGCAGGTAATGGGGTGCCCCCCACCATCCAAAGAGGCACCTCCAGAATTTCAGGTAACATTGTTCCTTTATGGCAAATTGCTGCACACGTTCTACACATTGTTTGTGTTTTAGGCATGATTTCCCCAGAGCACCGCTGATGTGTAGTGAGGCAAGAACTGGGGAATGCTCCCTATTTAGAGAGGTCAAGATTCGTGGGAGTTCTTTGTAATCATGTCCTAATAACTTAAGCAGGAAGATGGTTTAAATGGAATGTGGATGAGGTTGAGAAATCTATTCAAATTATAGCAAGACAAAGGCGGAGAAGCTAATTCAGGTATTTAGATCTTTAAAATAAAGATGTCTGCACATATGGTTGCAGAGATGAACATTCCAAACATTGGCAAAGTGAAAGATAGATGCTGCATCGTCTAGCTGCCCTGCTATGACGATATGAAGAGCCATGGTGGTCTTATGCTACTAGCCTCCATATGGCTATGAATTAGGGAAAAAAGAGTCATGGGACTATGTTATTAAAAGGGAATGGGATGTTTTTAAATTTTCATAAAATGGAGCAAAAATCCCATGTATAACATAAGATGTATAGTGTCAAAGAAGAAGTAATTTAATTTAATTTTCACACTTGTATGCAGTTAAAAGCAGCAATATTAACTGGGTACTAGTCAAAGACAGATGCCTCTAATAAATTGGGCCACGGTTCATAAACAGCAGATGACAAATAAAGTGTGTTAGTCTTTAAGATGCCACAAGGTAAGACTTTTCAGGCTGTGTCTCCCATGTTAACAATGCTCCATCTTGGATGTGAAATCTATACACATCACCTCTTTATAAAACTGCTCAGTTGCTGTCCAACCGGGAAAAGACCAAAACAGTGCTGTTATATCTTTTGTAAGCTGCTGGACCTCAAGCAACTTCCTCTTTCTTATTTCATGCACCATATGTTGCGTATCACATGCCATAGGAGAGAAAATTGCCTCTACTATACTATCCTGCACTCATATGGATTTAGTGGCCCTATGATCAGTTTCAGGGGCCAGTTCTCCTATGTCAGTGGTGGTGAACCTATGACACACATGCCAGAGTGGCCATGTGTGCCATCGTCCCAGCACAGAGTTTGCCCCATCCCTCTGCCCAATAGCCCAATGGGAGTACTTCCTTCCTCCCCCCCCCCAGCACAGAGTACATCCTGCCCCTCTGCCCAGCAGCCCAATGGGAGTGCTTCCTCCCTCCTCCTAGCACAGAGTTTGCCCCGCCCCTCTGTGGCACGGACGGCAGCCTTTTGAGTTTGGGCACTCGATCTCTAAAAAGGTCACCATCACTGTCTTATGTTAACCATGCTAACTTCCTCCAGCTAAACGCAGCCCAGACCATCCAGCTGTTCCAGGCATCTGGGCTCTGGATGCTCACCCCAAGGAATGCCTGGAATCTGATGACAAGGAACTGGGCCTTCTTGGTGGTGGCTCCGGTCACCTGGAAGTGTAAAGCAATTTCCTAAGTTTCCTCATTTAAGTAAAACTAGTGGCGGATATTTGCAGTTCTTTGGTGTCTTGAAGCCTAGCCCCTGGAAGCATGCATGCTCTCTTAGAAGCTACATTTGTGGCAACATTCTGGAGTAGGTCACTGGTGATTCATCTTGGTTGCCAAGCCAGAGGAAGTCATTGGCCTTACGGGCATCTGGGTGGCAGGATCTCATCCCACCAATTATTTCATTAGGAGCTAATTGATAGGTATTTATTTCTACATAACAATTAAACAACTGCAGAAGGGTTACGGGAACATAAAGAAATGTGCTAAGGCAACCCGGGAGTGGTATTTCAATTGGAATCCCCTTACCTAGTGATTTTTTAAAATCTCATTTACCTAGCATTTGCCTAATGTGACTTTTCATGTTGATGTGGTCAAAAAGATATCTTGTGCCTCTGGAGGAAAAAAAATATCTCTTTTTATTCCCATGCCCACAAAGTTCTTTCCTCACATCCCTTCTTTCCTCTTTCCTTTGTGGCAAATTAGGTCAGTGAAACTTTTCTTTCTCTTCTTATTTCATGCCTGAAGCATTTTATCATGTTATATATACTATAGTCACTGCATACTGGGCTGTGTTGCTGTCACAGGGGAATCGTTTTGCTACAGCCCAGAGGTAGCAGGGAAGTAGTAAGCACTGCTTTGTTCATCATAGCGTGAAACATTGCCTATTTAGGACATTGTTTGAATCTGAGCTTAAACCAAAGATTTAGTTAAAATGTGGAATAACATGAACATTTACTGACTTTGCAACGTTGTTTTCTCAACAAGCTATAGTGTTTATTTTAATATCTGGAAATATCTGAGATCTTTGGTATTAACCTTACTTGATGAAGAACTCTGTGTCGTTTGAAAGCTTACACACCTCAACAGAATTTGATATACCAAACATTAACAGCAGCAATGCAGTGGCTTAGTGGTTAAGACGCTGAGCTTGGAGACTGGAAAGTCAGGTTTCGATACCCGAGTGCTGCACGACGGATCTTGGGGACATGGAAGGAGCTTCAATCAGGCATCCCCTGAGCAGAGTTTCTCCTGCAAAAAGCCTTTCAATCAATTTCTGACACAAAATTTATTTACCGTATTTAATTCTCAGCCACTCCTTTGAACGTTCAGCATTTCCCTTGTTTGCTTGATTAATATTGTGATTGTGTTAATAATATTAGTTTCTCCTTTCACACTTGCCAGATATTTCTTTAAAATATAGCTAAGCCTGGTCATAGGTTTTTAGGAATGGTACTGTTAGTTAGCAGAAAGCAGAATCCATATTATAACAGCACCCAGTTGGAAAAGTTGGATGGCGTGAGGAACCAAGTCTGGATGTGTGCCTACCTTTAGTTGACATGTTCTGGTCCAAAGTAGGCTTAAGGCAGGAGTTCTCAACTTTTTAAAGCCGGGGAACAAGTCACACTCCCTCAGACAGCTTCGAAACCCGGATGACCATTTTGCCCTTCCTTTACTACATGGCACTTCCTGGAAGCAGTGGGGGACCACATGAAATGATGTCGCAGGCCGCATCCAGCCTGTGGGCCACAGGTTGAGAATCCCTGTTTTAAGGGCTAAAACTTTGGCAGACAGGAGGGCAAAATATTACTGTCAACCTCTAGTGAGAGAAAAGGGTATTCGTAAAAATTTGCCGGTTGCCACCGCAGAGCAGTAATATTGAAAAGTATAATGGGTTTTGAAAAGCAGTTCTGTGTTTTGAATATTGATAAATCAATACTTGTAGCCATTGCCCAAGAGCGTATACCAGCTGACATTTGTTTGGTTATTTATCCTTGAAATCCTTTCTGGATGATCTTATGTGTTGCATTTTGAGTCTTGACCTTGAAAATTACTTTAAAATACCCCCAAATGCCATCAGAACTATTTTGGGGGGGTGGGATGGAACCCTTGCTTCTGTATATCATGTAAATTAATCTATAAAATATGAAAAGTAAAAGAATATTGTTATCCCAGGATGGGGATTTGACATTAATGGCGCCTTTGTGGAGCTCAAATTTATGTAAAGGTAAAGGTCACCCTTGCTCGAAAACTAGTCATATCTGACTCTAGGGTCCAGTGATCATCTGTGTTTCATAGTTGAAGAGCCAGCACTGTCTGCGTTTGCAGACATTTCCGTGGACATGTGGCAGGCATACCTAGACACCAAAGTGCACTGTTTACCTTCCCATCCAAGTGGTACCTCTTTATCTACTTGCAATTTCTTGCTTTCGAACTGCTATGTTGGCAGGAGCTGGGACAGAGATGGGCGCTCATTCCATCATATAGTACTGTACTCAGGTTTTGAACTGCTGACCTTCCACCTCCCAGTCTGCGTCTTAACTATTTGAGCCACTACGCAGTACAATTGGCATTGTGTGGGTAAGCTAGGTGTTTTCATTAGTTGGGGAGGGACACGGTTTGTGGGAGTCAGTAGCCAGAGGGGAGTCCCAGCTTTAGACTTGGTGTTCAAATGTTTCTCTGTGAGGGCACAGCAATAAAACTGGTGAGCTTAGAAGGTGAATAGATCTTACCTGCTTTTCCCAGGGCAAATGTTAGATGGTGCCCCTGAATCAGGAATAGTGATATTTACCAGTGTGGGTGGAGTACAAGAGTCAAAGAAGACAAGAATGGGTGGAACAAGGAGTGGCAGACAGAGCCAGGGCAAAAGTGAGCATACACACTGCAGAAGTGTTTCTGTCCCATTCATTCAGATGCACCCTCATCCCTGCCCATTCATTCACTCCTGTATCCTGCCCCAAGTGAGGAATATTCCTACCTGCCACTGCATCCCTCTGTTCTTGGTTTCATAGCAAGGCAATTACCCTGTTCACACACTTTCACTGCCTTGTTTTATCTCCCCTCCTATCTCTCTCATATACTGTACAATACACACTCGTTGACATAGAGCAGTGGTGGTGAACCCATGGCACGCGTGCCAAAGGGAGCACTCAGAGCCCTCTCTGTTGGCACATGTGCCGTTGTGCCAGCACAGAGTTCGCCCTGCCCCTCTACCCAGCAGCCCAATGGGAGCGCTTCCTCCCTCCCCCCAGGACAGAGTTTGCCCTGCCCTTCTGTTTGGGCATTTGGTCTCTGAAAGGCTTGCCATCACTGACATAGAGTGTAGTAGTGACAGTTCAACAGAAGGGGAGCCATAGGCAGAGCTCTGACCCCACCAGACCCCCAACTCTAGCTGAGGGATGGGCTGAGTCAGGGCTAAGGCCATGCTCCAGTGGGTATGATGGGCCAGTCGCTACTGACTTGTCTGATTAATAGCAGGGAATGGGGCTGAGTTTTGAGGCTTGGTGTGAATCTGAGAAGGCCAGAGTCTTGGGTCTTATGAAGTGGGACTTTGGGGAAGGATGTGTGCAGCACCAATGCCTATTTGTCTGAGCATCTGTGCAACTGATTCGTTTGCTCCTGCTGAATCAGAAGAGGTACTTGGCAGTGCCGGTGGAGTGCAAGAGGCATAGCAGTCAATGGTGGGTGGACCCCAGGAGTGACAGGCAGTCTCAACTTAATGTCTGGAAAAAGGAGAAACCTGCTAATTAAAGAAGGAAAGAACTGCTGACTGAGATTTTCTGCCATACGCCTTCCATACATTTTGTTTCTTTGAAGTGGTGTCACTTGTTCTCAGGAGGAAGGTGTTTCATAATGAGGGAGATTGGAAGATAAAAATTCATATTGCAGAGTAGTGCAGAATTTATAGCTTTAGATCGCCTAGCTGAAATTACAGAGCTCAAAGAGAGAACATTCTGTCGCCTGACATAGTGTCAGGAACTGTGTTGTTCCACAGCAATTGAATAATAAATTTCAATTAACAGATTTGTTTCCAATGAAGAACCTATTGTTTGTTTGTTTGGGTAGTATCTAATATATATATACATCTACAGAGGTTGAGTAAGATGCATGTTTGGATTGCAAGCTACCAGGATCACATCACTGAATGTGGTCATTAGTCTGAGGAAGTAGCTATTGCAGTGATGGCGAACCTTGGCACTCCAGGTGTTCTTGGACTTCATTTCCCAGAAGCCCAAGTCTCTGTGAATCTGCATACATGCAATAAACCCATTTGTGTGGATTTACAGGGACTTGGGCTTCTGGAAATTGAAGTCCAAGAACACCCGGAATGCCAAGTTTCACCATTATGGAGCTATAGCAATTACACTTGTAGCACTTAGTGCACTTGCTGGGCGGTTTACAAGTTAATTAGCATCTTGCCCCCAACATGGTGGGTACTCATTTTACTGACCTGAGAAGGATGGAAGAGGCTGAGTCAACTTTGATCCCTGTCAGGATTGAACTCAGAAGGTTTTAGCTGCAGTGCAACAGTTTAACCACTGCACCACCAGCACTCAAGTAGCTTTTCTAAGTGTGATATAACAATTGTCCTTGAGCCAGTGAAAAAACTCTGCTAAAATTAATCTTGTACAGTACGCTACTTCCAACAGTGTGAACTTCCCCCTTTTTATCTTTAGATCTTAACTTTTGAGACCAAGAACCCGACGGAACTGTCAGAGCGCCTGCGTTCAGTTTGCGGAAATCAGAGCAACGCCTACGCCCGGCTGCTGGAGTACCGCTTGAATGCTCTGCGCGGACTCTGGAACGCCCAACGCCAGCTTGCCTTGGAAGAACAACATGAGCGAGAAAACTCCGGGGATGAGGAAGCCTTGGCCTTGCTCAAGCGCCAGGGTCTGCTACAACAGCCAGAGCAGGCGCCCTTCACTTCGCGGATGGGGCTGCTGCTGGTCTTCCCCCTCATTGAGTCCCAAAGCAGAACGGACCCTTCCCTGTGCAACATCACTGCCGAGGTGCTCTTGACTTGCCTTCGCGACTGCCAGCCCTTGAGCTTGACTAAGGAGCCAGCGGACTGTCTCAATGGCATCGAATCCTTGCTTTGCTCCTGGTTGGAAGAAACGTCCACTTCAGGCCAACAGATTCCACACAAGCAGAAAGAAAATGCCGCTGCCGCCCTTGTTGCTTTGGCTTGTGCAAGGTAAGCGAAGAGGCTTTCCAGAGAGAGAGAGAGTGTGTGTGTGTGAAGGTCTGGGTGTGAGGTTTTTTGGACAGTGATGGTGAACCTATGGCACGCATGCCACAGCGGTCACTTGGAGTCGTCTCTATGGGCACCCATGCAGTCATCCCAGCACAGAGTTAGCCCTGCTCCTCTGCCCAGCAGACCAATGGAAGCGCTTCCTCCCTCCTCCAGCACTGAGTTCACCTGTCCCTCTGCCCAACAGCCCAATGGGAGCATTTCCTTCCTCCCCTATTGCTATGTTGGCACTTTGCGATAAATGATTCTGCAGTTTGGGCACTCGGTCTCTAAAAGGTTCGCCATCACTGTTCTAGGACATCTTCAGTTTTCTTCTTTCATGTACAGATCAAGCTTTGAACTGCCAAAATGAAACCATTTTCTTGGCCTTGTTTTTGGCTAAACTTAAGTCATCCATGGCAGTGTTTTTCAAACTTTGGGGTTTGGACTTAAATTCCCAGAAGCCTAAGTCAGTAAATTGGGTGTTCAGTGCTTTGGGGGAATTGACTTAGGGCTTCTGGAAATTGAAGTCCAAAAACTAAAGGTTGGGGAACACTGCTCAATGGTACATGTTTCCGGCAGTCATCGGCAGACCATCCAATGAGCCAGATTCTGTATCTCTCCACATTCACACAGTGTGTTGTTTTCTGCCAGTTATAAGGCAAAGGTTCGCAGAGACCACCCAGTACCTTCTTTTACAGCAAGGGCTTGGAGCACATGGCTGGATTACATATCACATCAGCCCTCACCATTTGTTCGGACAGATGGGAGGTGGTCTAAAAGCCCCTACAGCTCAACATTCTCTCCTATTCCACCTAGTGTTTTGTCACTATTAATTTCCTTTTCCTGTCCAGTTTAGCAAAATTGTAGTCCAGTGCCAATTTTTAACTAACACACTTTACTTCACTGAGGGGTTTTGCTCCTTACATCCTGCCCGGAGCTTAGTACACCTTGTCTCTAGGTTGGCACATTAGTATTCTTGAATTCTCTGATAATAGGATGCTAAGCTTAACTGTGTTTTGCATCACACTTTGCAGGATGGCACAAATCAGTATACTCCGGATCACACTGTAAATACGTGTGTGAGGTGCCTCCTTTCCCGGAATGGTGCTGTGGACCATTTTAATGTATTGGGCTGTCTTCAGTGTCACTTCCATTTTCCTTGCAACTGTGATACCAACTAAAAAAAGACCTTAAAAAGGAAACATGGAAATTAGATACTGCTAATAAAATATTTATGTGAAACGTTTATTTTAAAATTCCATTTTGTAGCAAGGTTACTTTAATAATCGCAAATGGTTTCCTTAGCCTACATAATTGCAGAAGTAACACCACATGCATTCTGATAAATGATGGGGAACAGTTGATACCTGGGAAACAACAAGAGAAATGGGTTTTTAAAAAATAATAATCTGGGTGCCATATTGGAATCTGTGTATTATCAAGAGTATCTGCAGTCGTATCCTCGTACGCATTCTTTGTGCAACTTTCACACGTTTGATTGCATGTTTATTTAACAGCTGGTGCCTCAGCTCATCATCTTATTAATCTTCATTTGTGCATACAAAAATGCTAAGTCTCTCTGTAGCAGTTCTATGTTGATTCCTATTTATTTTTCTTCCTAACCTATCTTAATCATGTTTTTATATGGTGTATCTTAGCAAGTAACTGCATCATATCAAAGTATAACAAGCTGCAGAATTCAACTCTCTCATTTCACATCTCCTCAAGACATAAGGCAAGACATCTCCTTCTAATTAGATTCTCTGCAGTTTTCTTGCCCTTAGGTTTGTGTTCTGCTTTGATCAAAAACAATATAGGGTGGAAGACTGCTGTACTTGGTTTCATCTTTTCTATGCTAACATTTTGTGATGACTCACTGCTTGATAATCCATTCCTTTGGATTTCTGTTTGCCTTGGAAGGAGTTACCATAACGGGGTGGGCAAGTTTGGCAAGTACAGGGACCAGTTTTATGTTCCTGAAGTCCTGTGGGTTCCACATGGACTGCCAATTAAAAAAATAAACCAAAGTAGAAGCAGAAATGAGACCCAAAATGGTACATTGGGTAAAGGGTTTCAGAGATGGAAGTTCATCTTTTTCAAAAATTGCAGAAGGACAGGGGAGTGTTGTAGGGTCTGATGTGTCAGAAGCATTACACTGCATCACAAAAAATCAATACATGGTCTAACCCATGTGCCCTATACTAAATCAAGTGTGCTGAATCCAAATCTGAAGTCCAATTCTGCCTAGGAAATCAGGATCTTAAGTTAGCAAATTTCACCCTCTTGGTTAGGTTCTTTTGTTGATCATGTGGGGTATATTTGCCACAAATGTAGAAAAAATTATCTGATTTATTAACATAGTTATGCCTACTCATCTTTAGTTCAAAACAGGCTCACTCTGGCCTAGCTGCACTGTCCAATAAGATGTTTTCACACTAGAGACAAGCGCTTGGTCCATTTTGCCTTATATACCTATTTTTAACATCACCTCACTGACTTCCCCAGGCATGCCGGGGCACTGCTGGAACATGCATGCCACTAGGGGATGTGTTCCAATGTAAAAAATACATTACCCAATTACCAACCATTTGCACAGCTATAGCATGCCTTAAAATCTGTGAGTGATAGGCAAATTCTGAGTTCAGATTTGGAATCATCACACTCGATATCACGGAAATCACATGTGTTATTCCCAGTAGCAAAATCATTGTTGTGCAGTGTTATTGAAAGGGCATATTGTGGCCCCAGTGATGCCCTTTACTCACCCCTGCCCACACCCCACACTACACCACCCGAGCCCACCATCTCTGTACCAGTGATTCCTTTCACCACAATTCTTCTGTGAAGGAAGGCAACACAAAAGACTCTTTTTGTTTGTGCCAGTTGCGCCTGTGCTCTCTCAAACTGGCTGGCTCATTTCACAGTGGCTGTGCTATTTCACAACAGTGTGCAGTCTGATTTGTCTTGCTGCATATCAATTGCGCATCTGACAAACTACTGGCCCCCAACCTTTGTTGCTCTTGCTATGCCACTGGCGTGTCTATTGATCAGAACCTTTATTTTGGCCGAAGATTCTGTGTTGCACTAGTTGCGATGCTTTGTTGACAATTTCTTTTGAATCCTGGAGGGTTTGGCCAGTGGTTCTGCCTTGCTAAAGAGACAGGCTTTAAGAAGGTGTTTGGTTTTTAGTAAAGCTTTTACGTTTCCTAGAATATTGTTTTAGGTTGTAAAATATTAAGAATGTGCTCAATGGTTCACATTTTAGAAACATACTTAGTTCTTAGTTGGCATCTCACACTTTTTCCAAGCACTGACTACTGGCTTTGCATTTTGGCTTTTCCTTCAGGGGATCACTGAAAACATTTGTTCACACTGTACATCTTCTGCAGAAACAAACTGACTTGGGATCCCTGCCTGTGGCTGACGTGTTATACAGGTGGGTCGGATGAGTTTTGATAGTGATTGATTTGATTTATTGGGTTTGTATTGGATTTGTACACCACCAGCAATGATGGTGAATGTCATTACAGGTGTGGCAGGAGGGAGGAAATCTGGGAACACATCTGGTTTCCCGTATTCATATGAAGCTCACCCACTCTCAGAAAACTCCCTTCATGTGAGCTGTAACTACCTATACATCACTAGACATCTCCATTTCACAGAAGTTTTCTTTTCCTTTCCAATGCTCTCCTCTGTGCCTGCTCTGTGAAGGCTGCTGCTTTTGGAAGGGGGACCTGGATCACCCTCCTGTTTGCTGGGAGGCAAACATCTGGTGTCCTGGGGTTTTGAAGACATGCTGCCTGCACCTGATGCCACCCCAGGCTCCAGCTCAGAGAGTAAAGGTGAGATAAAAGTCACTTTAAACAGCCAAGAATATTCAGCCATTCCTCATAAGAGTTGGTTTGTGTCTACCTCGTCATTTTTGCCATCCTCCTTGGAACACGTTCTAGCTTGCCAGTGCCCTTTTCGAAATGCAGAATTCCACACTAGAGCTTGACTAGGATTCCAGGCAAGTATTTAGTTGTCTTTTCTTAGAGAGAGTGAGAGAGAGATTTTGACCAAGGGAAGACATACCCTCTGGGTCTGATGGGATACCATTCTAGCAAATGCTGCGAGCTATAATATGACATCTTATTCATTCATTCATTCATTCAATTTGTATAGCTCCCCCAATCGACATGTGACTCTGGGTGGCCAAAGTTTTGCAGGCATATTAGTTTAGTGTCATGGTGGCGAACCTTGGCACTCCAGCTGTTCTCAGGCTTCAGTTCCCAGTAAACTTGGGCTTCTGGGAATTGAAGTCTAAGAAAACCTGGAGTGCCAAGGTTTGCCATCACTGGCTGAGTGGCAACAAATCATGGTGAAGTCCTACGCCTCCAGCAGCAGGAGGCGGCACTTGCTATCCATGGTGGAGAAATGATTTAGGCGTTGTTCCAAAAGATGCAGGAAGGCAGCTGTCCTTCTCTCCACATTGCTGGACCTCAGAAAAGGTTGCTACCTGACCACCTTCTCCTTCTTACAGATGCCGACTTAGGACGCTGTCTTGCAGCAGACGGACTTTATCTTTACACCACCAACTCCGTTGGCAGGGGAATAAGCAAATTAGGCTCTGGGTTACATGGGACCTTACGGTAAGCCACAAATACCAGTAAATGAAGGCCCAGATTTCTTACACCACCAGTTGGGACAGTCAGGCTTTGAAATGTAGGGTGACAAATACTTGTTGGACTGGTATCTGAGATACGTTTGAGAGAAGAAGACTGAGGTGAGGATGTGTGTTTCAGTGGGAGGAAGGATCTGTTTCCTGATGCTTTAGTCCTTTTAAGCAGAAAAATGCAAGCGGCTCATGAAGATGTTTGGTGTCTGTATAGGACAAGGTGGCTCAAGGGGTAAGGCTAGAAAGATTTTCATGTAAAGATCTCTTTATTTGTGCCATAATTTGGCTGGTGCCATATTCTCCTTCAAAACTAGTCTGGAATTCATCTTGTTTTGCTCTTTGCAGTTTCTTGCTTTCAAACTGCTAGCCTGGGCAGGAGCTGGGACAGAGACAGGTGCTCAAACCGTCATGCAGTGCCCAGGTCTCAAACTGCTGACTTGCCAGCCTTCCAGCTAACAAGACGAGCTTCTTAACCACTGAGCCACAGTAGCCCTGTTGTTTTAATTAAGAATGCTTGATGGACTGTCAGCCGTAACATGTAAGAAAACTGTCTTGGAAAATTTCCAGAATCTCTTAGTCAGCACATTCATGCTGTCTAGAAATTTTGGTAGCTGAAAATAGTAACTTTTCCTAGCTCTGTTTGGTTGTCTCCATGCTAGGAACAGATTTCTTGAGTCCATGTTTGCCCATTTAAAAAGGGGTGAGCAGGAAAGACTTCAAACATAAGGTGAAGCAGCCGGGAGCTAAACCTAGTCAACTCAAGATACTACAGTGATAAAGAAACTTAGGGTGATGTTGCCCTCAGTGGAGGACATGCCACTGGAAACCATCCTATTGGGCCCAAGGGCAAAATGAGCGGAGGAGCAGCTCTGATTCCCAACGGTCATAGCGGCGGAAGAGGCCATGCCAGGTGGACTGGCTGTGAAGGCGCACCTTGTCCATCTCCTCAAGGCTGAGGCAGTCCATTGCAGTCCCAGTGTTAAGTCCTGTATGTCTCATGTCATGTGTGCCGCAGGAGATGGCTCCGTGATTGTAGCGTGTGGGTCACTTCATGGCAAGCTGGGATCCACCTTCAACAAATTCACACCAATGACATTTTTTGGATACGATTTGGAGTCAATGATGCTGAAAGAAATGTGTGCCCTAATTAAAGTGCTGTAATCCTGCTTTCCCATTCAGAGGCTTTGTGTATTGCCGTAATGAAGAGTTGGAATCTGGCTGGGTCGCTTTTGGCAATGGCAGACTTCTTCACAGGCCGGTCTCTTTTGATAGCAAACCTCAGTCCCTTTTCCAGATCATCGACCAGAACACCCTTCAGGTAAAACAGAAAGGGGTCAAGTCTCTTTCGGCGTCCTGCTCTTCTTCTTTGCCCTCAAGTCACTGCTGACTCACGGTGACTATAATAGGATTTTTGACGTATGTGAGGTGCTGTGTTTGAGAAGTGGCTTACCGTTCCTCCTTCTCTTCAGTGAGTTCCCATGGCTGACACGAGATTTGAATTGGTGTCTTCTTGATGGTGCTCCAGGTGTTCTTGGACTTCAATTCCCAGAAGCCCAAGTCCACACTCCTGCTGATCTGGTCTTCTGGGTATTGAAGTTGAGGAACACCTAGAGTGACACTGTTCACCCCATCACTGTTCACTGCAGCTCACTGGGTCTTTTTGGTTTCCTATGTTTTATGTAAGTTGAAATAAAGCCATTGTTTGTCAGGGGCCCCGTGTCCCAATCAGAAAAAATATTTGCTAAAATTTTATTTGCTTTTAGGCAAGCACGTGCAGTTTTGGAGAATATGTTTAGTCCCCTTTTGCCTCACAAGATGTAGAAATATGGCATGGATCCTGAGAAGTGTCCTGATTCTGGCCTGCGTATTTTGGAGATGACTCAGTTTCATTGTCTCTCTGAATACAAAATCACTGGTCACTATCAGAAGGGACATTTAAGCTGCTATTGACAAAGTATTTGTGACTGTAATTAACATTGCAGTTGCTCAGTGGGGGAACGTGAATGTGCAATTTATGAGTGCTTTTAGTTTGTAATCATTTTAGCAAGCCATGCAAACAAAGCAAGCTCTCCTAGCATTCGTTGTTGTTTTTTACAAAGACCATCTGCTGCTTAAAATCCATTAATTTTTTTATTTGATTTGTATAGCTGCCCCAATCAACGTGCGACTCCGGGTGGCGTACATAAAATCCCCAATGTTTAAACTCCAGAAACCCTTTAAAAACCTGAAAAACTACCTCCCACCCACACCAGTTAAAAATCTAGTTAAAAACTTTAAAAAGCATGAGTGATCCTCTTCTAAATGTGGGGGTGGGGGTGGGGTTGCTCCCTCTCCACCTCCCCACACCTGCCCTGCCAGCCAGGTTTTCAGCTCTTTCCTGAAGGGCAGCAGCTCTTCAAAAAATATAGACCAAAGTGTCAACCACTTTGTCATAAGATGTGGTGTAGTTTTGCTTGTTTGTTTTACTCTTTTTCTTCTCCTCCTCTTCCTCCTCCTCCTCTTCTCTCTCTCTCTCTCTAATCATTTTACAGGTATGTCAAGTTCTTCCCATGCCAACCGATCACTTTCCAGTAGGTAGCACAATGACCACTGTACACCTGTCTTCCGATGGGACCTACTTTTATTGGATATGGTCTCCAGCAAGCCTGAATGAAAAAACGCCAAAGGGTCACTCCGTCTTCATGGATGTGTTTGAACTCATAGTGAGTATCATTCCTCACCATACTGGGAGCTCAGGACTACTGTGTAAGGGAGGCTGGTTCTTTAACAGTGGAAAGGGCTTCCCTGCAGTAATAAATGTCTTCCCTGCAGTAAATGTCTTCCTCAATGCTGACATCTTTTAGGTAAAAGTAAAAGTCGCCCTTGTTCAAAAGCCAGTCGTATCCAACTCTAGGGTTCAGTGCTCATCTCTATTTATAGCCAAAGAGCCAGTGCTGTCTTCATCTGGAGAAATTTCCGTGGACATGTGGCAGGCATGCTTAGACACCTGAGGGCATAGAATACCGTTTACCTTTCCCACCCAAGTGGTCCCAATTTATCTACTTGCAATTTCTTGCTTTCGAACCGCTAGGTTGGCAGGAGTCGGACAGAGACAGGAGCTCGCTCCATCAGGCAGCACTGGGGTCTCGAACTGCTGACCTCCCAGTCATCAAGTTCAGCGTCTTAACCACTAAGCCACCACAGTCCCTTCTTTTAGGCCACTGTATTTCAAGCAATTAAAGCCCTGAGTTTTGTTTGTTCTCTGGCCTAGATGCAAAACGGCGCCTGTGCAGCCAACCCCCTCCAGGAACGCATTATTCTGATGAGAAAAGAGGGGGACTCGGCCAAGAGTATCAACGAGATGCTTCTGAGCAGGCTTTCAAGGTATAGAGCGTCTCCTTCTGCCACCTTGGCTGCGCTGACCGGCTCCACCATCTCCAATACACTGAAGGAAGACCAGGCAGGTGAGCAGGGCATCGCTTGCACTGATTGGAACCCTTTGCTTACAAACTTAGCCTTTCTTGCTTCCTGGGTCAAAGCATTTCCGGCTTTAATCCACTTCATTGAACATGTACTTCTTCTTCTTGTTCTGCCGTATCCGAATCTTGGCGATCCTTGTGGTGATCAGCCATGAAGACTGTCCTGAGAATATAATGCCGTGGCCTTTCATCTGCCTTCCGCATCGCAGCATGACCCCTATAGGTACCACTGATCCAGTTCCACGAGTCACTTTCTGGTCCTGAGCCCTTTTGGCACGCAAAGTCCTCATTATCAGCCCCAGGCCAGGATGGATGAAGCTGCTGCCCTCCATCAAGATGGATTCACATGGGATTTAATCCACTTGGGGACCATCACCCTTCCCTGTGGGTTTCAGCACCCAAGATAGCTAGTCCTCAGGGTTGTCAGGTTAGTTAACCACCGCCTGGCAATCGGTGCTGAGTCGCTGGCAATAGGGTCTACTCCAGTGGCGGTGAACCTTGGGATTCCAGCTGTTCTTGAGCTTCAACTCCCAGAAACCCTGTTCAGCAGGAGTGCTGACTTGGGCTTCTGGGAATTGCAGTCCAAGAATGCCTGGATTTCCAAGGTTTGCCATCACGGGACTCAATTACCATAGCAAGATAACTTGTCCAGACTAGAATTGTACATTTACAGGCTGCTCCTATTTTACTCCTTTGGAAGGGCATCGTCTCCCTGAGTTTTGCCCCTTAACATATTCTGTGTTGAAAGTAGGTGACAGTTTGGCCTTCAATGTCACTTCTTGCCCAAATTTTACCCACCAAACTATTTTCCCTTTCTTTCTGGGCAATGCAAATGTATCTTTGCTTTTCCGATAACTTCCACCTGTCTTTCTTTCCTTCTTTCTTTCCAGCAGCAAACACAAGTTGTGGCCTCCCCCTGAAAATGCTACGAAAGACCCCTATATATACCTGTGGCACTTATTTGGTGATGTTAGTCCCGCCGCCAGGGGGTCCCGGCAGTTCTGCAACGCGGTCGCTGTTTGGGGGAACGAGTGCCCTGTCGTCCTTGAAAAGTAAGCGTTGTCCAGGATTAATCAAGAGCATGTTCAGACAGATTTCCATTCATTCCCCCCTACCCCCAACTCCCAATATTTAAAATTTAAAATCTCTTTTGAGGGGAAGGCAAGTTTGAAGGGAGGGCCTCCGATACTTGGGTTTATCACAAGGGAAAACAGGTTCTGAAAGGTAGAAAGCTGTTGTTGTACATAATACTTAAGCCCCACAAGTGCATTGTATACAGTTCTGAAAAATATGGTGAGCTTTCGAAGGTTTGATTGCAGGCTCTTTGTTTAAAGTTCTGGCGTCCAGTTTGGTATACAACATCTCCGACGGGCAGTTTGTAAGCCGAGCCGATCTCATCGATGCCGCCGGGAGTTCCCTGGGACGTGGCGCTCTTGTTCCTGGTCTAGGTAAGGAATGGGTATGTGTCTCAGGTACAAACTGATCACATTAATAAGGTCTTCTGAGGCCCTGGATCGGGGTTCCCAACCTTTTCAAGCCGGGGGCTGGGTCATGCCCTCTCAGTCAGCTTTGAGGGCCGGATGACCATTTTGCCCTGCCTGCACCGTGGGGGTGGCCATTTTGTCCCAACAGCTTCAAAGGGGTGGCTATTTTGTTTCTCGAGTGCCCTTGGAGAGGTGGGGGCCCACATGAAATGGCACCAGGGGCCAGATCTGACCCACAAGACTTGGGTTGGGAATCGCTGTCCTGGATTGTAGGTTTCTTCAGCCAGGAAGAAATGAAATATAAACACGATAGCCCTTTGAAAAACAAGTTTTTAAAAGAAGTGCTTAAGATGACTAGCCAGAAGAAGAACAAGTGCCAGGCATCTAGCCGCAAATAATTATAGCAGTGCTCCATGAAGCTGCATAATCATGCTAAAGCTTAGCTGCGTTAGAGTAGCAGTTGTGCCCTAGGTAGAATGTTAGTCACGGTACAGACTTTTAGAACGGTACACCATCTGCACACTCTTGCTGTGGTTTGACGGAGACAAAGGTGTCCTCAGATTAATGCGTGCAAGTCTGCAGAAAAATTGTGTTTCATCTACTCTCCCCCAAAATCAGGCTGAAAGGTGATATTGCCAGTAAGTCACCTGAAAATCTAGGGCAATGGTGGCGAACCTTGGCACTTCAGGTATTCTTGGACTTCAATTCCCAGGAGCCCAAGTCAGCACTCCTGCTGATTAGGACTTCTGGGAATTGAAGTTCCAGAGCATCTGGAGTGCCAAGGTTCACCACCACTGATCTAAGGAATGTGTCAGAACATTCCAGCACAAATAAAAGATGGAACCATTTGTGGGATGCAGTGCAGGGAACTGGAGATAACCACCCCCTCCCCATCGTGGTGATAATGTCTGTGAGTCCAATCATGTGAACCGCATGCTCTGCTCTGGATTAATCTGTGTGTATAAAGAGAGACCGGAATTACCATATATACTTGAGTACAAAAATGTGCTGAAAAAAAGCAGACTTGACTTCTGCTCGAGTTATCTGCTTCCACAGTAGGCAACACCCCCTCCCCCTGCCCACAGCTGCATTTCTCACCCTAGGCTTACACTCAAATCCATCAGTTTTCCTGGTTTCACAGGTACAATTAGGTACCTCGACTTATATTCGAATCGACTTATACTCGAGTATATATGCTTTTATCTCCTTGGAACTTACCTGAATCATCTTTATTTGCCCAGATATTTTACCTCATAGATCATTTTTGATTAAGGGAGCTATTGATCCTTTCCTTGCAGGTGCGTGCTATGACGCCATGAATAACATGATCTGGACCTGCTCAAATGACTATATCGATCAGTGGTGTAATCCTGGGAACCAAGCCTTCCATTATGTCTGCCACAGGCTAGGAGTCAGCCATATAATTACAGAGCCAAAAGGTGAGGACCACTCCAGCCATTGGTGCCCTGAAGAAAGTGAGTGTCCAGTGAAACATGGGGTGGGCAGTTAAGATTGGTGATCACTGCCCAGAAATGGCAGTTAGTTCACATTACCAAGGAATCCTCAAGGTAGAACTGCCCTTTCACACAAGGTTGGAAAACACATATATGTATATGGAACTACGTTCTCTTTTGAGCACAAGTGAGAGTATCACCAGCGTGTTTGGCGTTTTCCAGTCTTAGAAGTAACAGCCTGTCCTACTCCGGGGTAGTTCCTTTGAAATCTGTGGAACTGTCATGAAGGAAGGTGGGAAATAGATACAGTACATAAAATTGGCATACTTTCAATCACAGATGTAATTCTTTGCTTGTTTCATCCTCGAAAGTGCGAGCAAAATATCTCAAAAGCTTTCTCCCCACTGGCTGAAATGATGAGTGGTTTTGTGCATTGTTTTGCATTTCAGGCCTTCCTGTTTTACATTTCTCATTTTTTGTGTGTGAGAGAGAAAGAAAATTTGGGGGGGGGGGAGTTGTGCAAAATGTAAGACTTGGGACACAAAATTCCAAAATGATTTGTTAATGCTGCTGCTCCTCACCAAGACTAGCGCAGGTATTTTCGCTGTCACATGAAGCTTCTGTTTTCCTTCCAGGAGATGCCATAACTACCAACGAGGTTATCAATCAGCTACTGCACCATGTCGGCGCAATGTGTATCCATCAACTCAACCTGCTGGCAGCTAGTCACCACCCCCCTATTTCAAATTTCCTGGGCAAGCAGCACCCCATTGAAGGCCACCATCTCAGCAGTATCTGTGACATCATGGAGAAAGCCATGGTCAACGGGGACACCTGCGTTATACGTTGCACCCTGGTTGTCTTTCAGGTGAGGGCCTGGGGTTGTGTTGAATTGTCGTTGCGCACAGCTGACATAGATTGTCCTGCTTTGGCATTCAGAGGGGGTCATTCAGGGCAGCACATTGAGTAAGGGCTGCAGTGGGTTATTGGTTAAGAAGCTCACCTTGTTAGCTGAAAGGTCGGCAAGTCAACAGTTTGAGACCCGGGTACTGCATGACGGTTTGAGCACCTGTCTCTGTCCCAGCTCCTGCCAACCTAGCACTTTGAAAGAAAGAAATTGCAAGTAGATAAATAGGGACCACTTTGGTGGGAAAAAGATCTTGGGGACATGAAAGGAGCCTCACTCCGGTGTCCTTTGAGCAGAGTTTCTTCAGCAAAAATCCTTTCAACCCAGAATATTATTATTACCATTTAACAAATGGTTCAGCTGCATTTTGACAATTTTTAAACTGGATATTTTTAAACCTTTTCTCCACCTTGATCTGCTGGCATGAACTAGTGTTTAGTGATGAATGGGTATAGGGATAAACCGATTCCATGTAGTCTTTTTAGGATGCAGTGGAACATGGCTCAGTTAACATAAAAATTGCATGACAAAAGGAAATACAGTAATACCTCATATAACATTAGTATCGAATAACACTAAAATCGCATAACATTAAGGAATCTGGGGGGAAGAATTGCATCAGATAACATTAAGATCCTATGGGATGCTTCAGATAACAACCGCTAAAGCCTGTGTGGTTACAATGTATCTCTATGGATCCCATAGAGGATCAGATAACACTAAAAATCATATAACACCAAGACTTGTGGAACCAGGTTTTAGTGTTATATGAGGTTTTACTGTACATAGAAAGCAGTGGCTTGGTTTATTGAATTTTTTTTGGAACAGATTAATTGGTTTTCAGTGCATTCCTATGGGAAACTGCATTTCGGTTAAAGTATTTTGGGTTTTCAATGCATTCCTATGGGAAATTCGGTTAACGTAATTTTCACTGTAAGAAACGTCGCAGAGAAGGCGTTAATTACGTTAACCGAGGTCCCACTGTACTTATTGATGACTGAAATTCTGACCTAAACTTTTCTTTCTTTCTTTCTTTCTTTCCCTCCTTCCACAGGTGGTTTTTAAATTTTTCTTCAGCCCTCAAACAGAGAAGAATCGAGATATTGTAAGACGCTCAGGCCTCTTGCTGTGGCAGCTACTAATGGCGCCGATGGACCAAATCGGCCCCGAAATCCAGAAGGAGGTGTGTTTGGCAATCAGGTAGGTCATTCCATGCAGATGATTCGGTCACCCTAGTGAAGACTAGCAAGGCTTTGTAGGCCTCCGTCAGTCAAAATCGGGGCTTTATCTTGTCTAAAGTTTGGAAGCTCATATTTAAAACATTAGTGGGGAAACATTGCAGTCTAACCTTGGGATTCTTTGCTAGCCTACCCGCAGAGCAGCCCTCTCAAGGGCAAAGGACCTTTTCTCTCAGGAGTCCTGGTCAGAGCAGAGAATGGGACATTTTCCCACCTTTGAGAAGAAAACCTTCTTCAATCTACCTTCACGATTCCTTTCATGAGCTGGTGTTTTCTTGGCACTTAGAACAGGGGTGGGCAACCTACGGCCCATGGGCCAGCCTCGGCCCACAACACCAAATCATCTGCCCAATGCCAGCGCCCGAAGCAGACACATTTATGACAACCGTAAAAGCACCCACAGCTCTTGTAAACACGTTATGTTTTACGTCAGTGTTTACAACCAGGGGGTGGGGTGGGACACCAGTCCAGCCCGCTCTACTGTCAGAAGGAGCGTGACGCAGTCCACAACTTTAAAAAGTTGGCAAAACCCCTGCTCTAGAATAAGGATCCCTTTTTTGGTCTGAAGCCTGAGGTTTTGCAGTCCAGTGGATTATTTTGTTACAGTCTTAGGAGCTTGTTAACCACTTGCAGTGTTATATACCTAGATCAGTGATGGTGGGTCTTGGCACTCCAGGTGTCCTTGGATTTCAATTCCCAGAAGCTCAAGTCAGCACTCCTGCGGCTCAGGATTTCTGGGAATTGAAGTTCAAGAACATTATGAGTGCCAAGGTTTGCTATCACTGACCTAGGTCAACTTATTTGGAAATTGCTTTGATCAGTTTGGTGGAGAATGGAGAATAGCATTTAGTCTCTTTATTATAGCAGAGCCAGTAAGTGTATTCTGGAATCAGGAGAGACTCGTATTCAGCACACACGCACGCACACACAAATATTTTGTATACATTACTGTTGTAAAAGGATGGAATTGTAGAGTACTGAAGCACTTTTTAGAAATGGTCAAGGTCAGGCTTCAGCGAAGCTATGACAACCATTACTGTATGAATTGAACAGTGCTTTCAGATGGCATTTCTGTCGCCTTATTGTCCTGCCTCATTCATAGAATTTTGTGAGTAATCCAGACAAAGCTATCTTGCATTCGTAACCTCATGTTGTTTTCCTATTGTTTCTTGGTAAGAAGCTCATTGTTCTTTTATAGCAGATCTGTTAGTCTAGAAGAGACCACAAAACTTGGTTTGCTGTTTTTAATGTAATGTTAAATGTTCTTTTTCCCCCCCACCCCTCTCCTTTGAAGTTCTGGTCTAAATATCCTGTACCCCGGAGAAACAGAAATTAATAACTTACTTAAATTGGTCTTAACCGAAGGTAAGTGTTACTTCAGAAGCTTTAAATGGAAGGGGGGGGGGAATCATACTCCTGACAACACTGCTTCAAGCATGTGAAATAAAAATAGCTTTGTGCAACTGACTTTCTTCCTGTGAATTATTTGGTTTCCATTTTTAGGAGACAGAAACAGTGGCCTTGCCCAGCTTCGAGACGTGATCATGACCAGCCTGGCAGAGCAGCTTCAGAACAACAGATTTGGAAGTGAAGATGACGAACATTACAGGTAAGTGAAACAAGATCCTGCAGGCCGAGTGGTAAACCTGCAAGAGGGCACATTCTAAAAATAGAGGGGAAGGGAAATGGCAAGGTAACTTATGTCTCCTGAACAAATACATCTGTTCTGCAGTGCAGTCAGAGAGCAAGAACAGAAAGAAAGGACAGATATGCCACACCCTTGGGTACAACAAGGAGCTGAAGCAAAGGAAAGCATATATCGGTCTAAAATGAGCCAAGATTGTAAAGTAAATAAAATATGCAACATCTGAGTTCTTAGTGTCAATTCCAGATGTGGGGAGGGAGAAATGTGACATCTATGCTGTTCCTGAAAAGTTATAACCGCTAAAGTAACAACAGACACAATATATGCCATAAATCAGTGATGGTGAACCTTGGCACACCAGCTGTTCTTGGACTTCAATTCCCAGAAGCCCAAGTCTGTGAATCTACACAAATGGGTTTATTGTGTGTATGCACAGTATACCCATTCGTGTGGGTCCACAGGGACTTGGGCTTCTGGGAATTGAAGTCCAAGAACACCTGGAGTGCCAAGGTTCACCATCACTGTCTTAGAGGAAAGGTGCCGTGGGTTCTTGATAACTGAAATGGCTGAAAATGTGCTTCGGTTTGGACACAGCTGTCTTTGGATTCTCTCCTAAGCCCTCACCCTTTTGCCCTGTCTCTCCTGCATTTTAAAGACTAAACGATGAACTTTTGTACTACATTCTCAAGATTGTTGTCCGCGAATCTTGTATCTTAATCACCAAGTGCCAGACTGTGTCCAGAAATGAATTTCAAAAGCTCCTTTCCACCGTGCCTGTAAGTAAAACTGTCTAGTTTGCTTTTTTTTTTTTCCCTCAAAAGAAAACTGGTCCTTTTAAGGGGAGGAGAGTGTGGTTAAGGCAGGGGGGGAATGTGTTGCAGGCTCATTCAGTGCCCAAGGCATCAAGTTGTGAGAGAAGTCATCTACCAGTAATTGAGTGTAATGAGATAAAAAGTACCACAGGGATCTGTTCAAAGCGGCTTCTTCAGGAGCCAGTCAGTGACCGAAAACTCCCCTGGATGAAAACGCTTTTGCCTGTTGGTAGAAGGGCAAAAGGAAAGATGTCAGCCTTGCCTTCATTCAGGCAGGGGCAGCTGCCATAACCCAGGAAAAGACTGTTCTCTCTAGCTTTACACCTCAACTGCCTCTGAGGATCTAGTTTCTGAACATTCTCCATAAAAATGCTCTTGTTCACAATGGGGATGAGGTAAGGAGTTAGGCAGAAAACTAGGTTTTTATCATTCCTTTAACCTTTCAACTACTGCTGTCCAAATTTTAAGAGGTTTTCTGTCACCCTTTCAAATATATCTGAAAGCCTCTTTCTTTCCTTCCTTCCTTCTTTCTCTCTTTCTTTTTCTTTCTTTCCCTTTCTCTCCTTCATTCCCCCTCTCATCTTTTGTTCTTTCTTTCTTTCCTCCCTCTCTCTGTCTGTCTGTCTGTCTCTTTCTTTCCTTCTTTCTTTCTCTCTCTCTCTTTCTTTCCCTTTCTCTCCTTCGTTCCCCCTTCTCTTTTGTTCTTTCTTTCTTTCCTCCCCCTCTCTGTCTGTCTGTCTATCTGTCTCTTTCTTTCTTTCTTTCCTCCTTCCTTCCTTTCACTCTCTCTTTCTTTCTTTCACTCTCTCTCTCTCTCTTTTATTTCCCCCTCTAGGAGGGTGGTCTAAATCAGGGTCCCCAACCTAAGGCCCGTGGGATGGATTCAGCCCACGGTGCCATTTCATATGCCCCCCCACCCTCCAAAGGCATTTGAGAAACAAAATGGCCAGCCCTTTGAAGCTGTTGGGACAAAATGGCCACCCCCAACGTGCAGACAGGGCAAAATGGCTATCCGGCCCTCAAAGTTGACTCAGAGAGCATGACCCGAGCCCTGGCTTGAGAAAGGTTGGGAACGCCTGGTTTAAACAGTCAGTACAGATCATACTTTTTGGTCTCCAGCAAATCCAGTCGTTTCTCCCTCATTTCCCAAATTCTAGCTGGATTGTCTTCCTTTGCATCCTTACAATGCACTGCAAAGAGATGTTCATATAGCAAAATAACAAAGTGACATTTTCTTTGCATGAGTCCCCGTTGGTTCCTTCCCCGCGCTATATCAAAACTCGCTCCCAGCCTTTTTTGCCGCGCTGGTTTCCCTAACCAAAACTGTTAATGCAAACGGTGCTCGTTTATATTCAAGGCTGCCTCTTCCTGCCTGCGGTATCTGATGGCCGTACAGAACCACCTTCTGAGTAATACAATTTTGATTAAGCCTGACGAAAGCGATGACAGTGACAGCTCCTTGCAGGGAGAGACATTGAAGGTACAGGTAAACACCGCGATTCAATTCCAGCCCCACTTCCGACAGCCCTTGCTCTCTATCGCTGCAATTCAGCTGATGGGTATAACCTCTCTGTGTGCTGTCTTGTCGCTTCTTGTGTTCTCTGTGTATTCTTATGACCAAAACACTCCAGCTCTCTTTGTGCTTTAGCCCGAATTCTCAAGGGTGGCTTATTTTCCTTCATTTTAGTAGCTGCTGAAAGCACATGTGCTGCGATCTCGAATCTCTTCTGCTTTGCAGTGCATGGGGTTTAAAAGTTAAAGATCTTCATTTGTGAGCGGTGGGCCCGTATATAGCAAAGCTCTGTTGTTAGAAGTAGAATTTCTGAGAAAAGGATTACTGTACTGTATTTCTGTCTGGTTTTGCATATACTCATTTTCTTTGCTTAATGGGCAAACTGCCGCGCTGAGTCTCAGGCGGCAGTTAATTAACCTGACAACCCTGAGGTGGTGGAAGGGAGCAAAGCCACTGCAGAACTTTTCCTGACTAGTCTCTCAACCCAGTTATCCTGCTATTGTAATAGAGTAGACCCTACTGCCAATAACTCAGCGCTGAGTCTCAGGCGGCAGTTAATTAACCTGACAACCCTGAGGACTAGCAGCCTTGGGTGGTGAAGTCCACAGGGAAAGGCAATGGTCCCCAAGTGAAAACCCACTGCTGCTAAGAAATAAATATCTTTCTACATCTAGCAGTGAAGCTGAAGCCACGCTCTCAGCAGTAGATAAAATAATCAAGTAATGCTCCTCTCCGTGGTATAAAACTGCATCCTCATTTCCTCTGGAGGTTTTGCCAACTTGGCCTGGAAGGATAAATAACAGTAAAGGAGTATCTGTGCGAATGTATTTTCACTGTGTTGGTGGCCAGTAATTCATTCATAATGGGGAAAAGTCTGACTTTTAAAATTGTACATAGTTTTTATAAATTGGATTGAATCTGCCTCAGTTTGCAGATGCATGAGAATAATAACTTCTAGGGCAGTCATGGCAAACCTTGGCACTCCCAGAAGCCCTGGCCTGTGTGAATCCACACAAATGGGTTTACTGTGCGTAAGTGCCAGTAAACCCATTCTTGTGAAATCACAGCGACTTGGCCTTCTGGGAATCGAAGTCAACCCATTCATGTGGATTCACACAGAGTGCCAAGGTTCACCCTTCACAGCTCTAGGAGAAAACCCTACTCTTTTCAACCCTCTTTAGAAGACACATTCCTTTGTATGTGGGAGAAGGTGGAATACCTCTCCTCAAATTCTGCCTTGTATACAATAGTTTAAGTCTCTAATTCCCAGCAGAGATAATGGCAAAGCATGTTCACCTCTTTAAATTATTTATTTATTTAAATAAAATGGAAAAGCATGTCCACTGTGTTTGATAATGCCTCTTTCATACCACCTTCAGCTGCCTGGAAAAGCTTCCTGCAGCCTCAGTCCTGGACAAAGATCTGCTGTCGACAGGTTTCGTTGTCGTGATCGGCACGTTAGCGTCAGACGCCCGTGCTTAAGTCTGTTTGACCGATGGGTGGCTTGATTGATTGAAAAGTAGTCTGTTCCCCTGGCAGTAACTTTCTTAACTCTTCTTTTGCACCTAGGAGCTTAAAGCGAGTATCTTGGCTCTGGCTACGCAAATCCTCACGGGATGTGACGAAGTGCTGGAAATGCTGCAACAGGTCACTACCGCCCTGATCAACAGCGACATCCCAGACAAAGACCAGAGGTGAGGCTTTCGATGTTTGGCAGCCGTGAGGAATGATTCTGTGGCTCTTTAAGGGGGACTTTCAGGAAGACGGTTAGGAGACCGGAGGTAAAACAAAAACACCCCATTCCCTGGCCGCCAGTGTGTGCTTCCCCTCCAGTCTCCAAGCCCAGAGTCACTCACGGGCAGGTGGGCCGATAAGAGCCCTGGAAGTGACCTTTCTGTGGCTAGTGGAGGGCTCTCTCCCCTCCTATCCAGCCCCCTCCGTTCTTCCTAAGAAAGAGCCTCCCCCCCCCCAGTGCAACTGGAAGACGCTTAGGAGATAAAGGTCACCGTTACTCCAAAGCCGGACGTACCCAACTCTAGGGTGTGGTGCTCTTCTCCATTTACAGCCAAAGAGCCAGCGCTGTCTGCATGTGCAGATGTTTCCATGGTCATGTGGCAGGCATGACTAGATGCCAGAGTAAACCCATTTGTGTTGGTTCACAGAGACTTGGACATCTGGGAACTGAAGTCCAAGAACACATGCAGTTTCCCACCAAAGTGGTCCCTATTTATCTACTTGCCAATTCGTGCTTTTCGAACTGCTAGGTTGGCAGGAGCTGGGACAGAGGTGGGAGCTCACTCCGTCCTGCAGCACTCTGGTCTCGAACTGTTGTCCTGCCGACCTTCCAGTCGTCAAGTTCAACATCATAATCATGAAGCCACTGCAGCATCATGAAATGGCCACACGTAATGTCTGAAAGCAGCAGGGTTGGAGCCGGGGTTTGGATCCAAAGGCCGTAACTGGGGTTTGGAAGGCAGGCTTTGGGGAGCAGAATCCAAGGGCCCCCCCTTTGGGCAGAGGCTGAGGGGAAGCCTGGCGTGTGTGTCACGGCGGTGGGTGGGGAGGTCCTGGTGTGGAAGAGTAAGGAGTCGCCTCTCGTTGCAGGTTGAAAGGCCTCGAGCAGGTCACCAAAGCCACCCTGCTGGGCCACCTGCTCCCCGTGCTGCTGACTTCGCTGATGCACCCCAACCTCCAGACCTTGACCATGGCGGATGCTCTCATGCCTCAACTGGTGCAGCTCGTCCTCTACACAAGCCAGGTACGGGCCTTTCCCCTGGAACCGCTCGCCCTCGGTTTAGTTGGGACTGAATACCGCCCAAGCAAGACTCGTTCTCCTCCGCCTGGTGGCAAACGCTGATAGTCCTGCTTTCTGACCCAGTGGGAATGGAAAATATTCTGTCATGGACTGTAATTTTTGCTCCTGGCAAGACTGGCTACGACCGCGATGGCCAGCTTTGGCACTCCAGCTGTTCTTGGACTTCAGTTCCCAGAAGCCCTGATCAGCAGGAGTGCTGGTTTGGACTTCTGGGAATTGAAGATCAAGAATGCCTGAAGTGCCAAGCTTTGCCATCACGGGGCTAGGAGATTATAGTTCATCCACCCACCCACCCCTGGGTTGGTTTCCCCTCCCTAATTGGGAGGCAACATTATTACCCTTTGGCTGTGTTAATAAACCACCCCCCTTCCTGTTTACAGACGGCCTTGTTGCTGAAAACCCAGTCTCCCGTTTTCTCCGAAGCGGGCAGTTCTCCTGGCGGGGCACCGGAGCAGAGAAGCAAGCTGTTCCCTGATGAGAGGTGATGGATGTAACACGGTCAGGCTCCCCTTTGCCACTTGGCACTCACTTTCTCTCACTGGCTGCCAATCTCACTTCCAGGCTGATTGCCATGGAAGAGTGATTTGGAGGCCACCCTATGCCATAAAATTGCTCTGTCGTGGTGAACCTATTGCACTTGTGCCAGAGGGGGGCACTCAGAGCCCTCTCTCTGTTGGGACAGATGCCATCGCCCCGCACAGAGTTCGCCCCACCCCTCTCCCCACCAGCCCAATGGGAGCGCTTCCTCCCACCCCCAGCACAGAGTTCGCTCCACCCCTCTGTTTGGGCCCTTGGCCTCTAAAAGGTTCACCATCACTGCTCTAATGGGTTCTGGGGAAACCTTCTCTGCAATTTGCTGGGAAGTGATAAATCCAACTGAAAAGGTTCCTTTCTGTTTCTAATCCCCCCTTTAAATTTCTGAAATCATAGAGGGAAAACGTGCCACTCTGGTTTGAGCAGAGCAGAAAGTTATTCTGGATTTCAGTCTTGTTTTAGCCAATTCATCCGGCCTGCATCACTCCCAGAAGTGGATCCGGCCCAAAGGCCATAGTTTGGGCACCCCTGGCTTAAGCAGAGAAAAGGGCAGCCTAAAATCTATCTCATCCTGGTGCAAAACAGATCTGTTGCAAGGCATCTTTTACTTCCGCTTCCGACCGGCCCACTGAACCATACAGATGTGTTTTACTTCCGCTTTTGGGAGCGATAAGGGTGCTGTGAGCCGGATGAATTGGTTTTGGGGGCCGGATCCAGCCCACAGGATGTAGTTTGGGTACCCCTATTCTAAATGGGTATTGGCTGCATCTGTAACTAATGTTTCTTCTTTTATATCAGAATGCTAGAAGAGAAAGAAGAACCTGGTTTTCTCACTGGCTTGAAAATCCCCGCTCCTTGGGCGGCCGGGAAAACGGTCGAGACCGTCCATCCCGTGAGGGACAATTACAAATTTAAGGAGACAGTCCATATCCCGGGAGCCCGTTGTTTGTACCTGAGGTTTGACACGCGGTGTTCCTCGCAGTACGATTATGACAAGGTAAGTCAGCACCAATGAAGGGATTCTGTCTTGAGAAAGAGGTTCCTCTGGAAACAGAAGAAAGCAATATTCTTGTACAGTTCTCGTTTTGCTGCAGAAAGGGGCTAATTAATGCCTAGTTTAATAGCAAGGGACCGCGAAAGATGCTAATTATCTCCTCCTAGTTTAACAGCGACTAGGGGCCGCGGTGGCTTAGTGGGTAAGACGCAGAACTTGCCGACTGGAAGGGTGACAGTGAAGTTCTCGGTTTGGCTTGTGTGAAAAACGCGTGCTTGCGTCCTTTAGAGCAGTTTAGGCATTGCTTCCAATAGCCAAAGTGTCTGAAAACTCTGCCCTAGAGATGTATTCGTGACACTGAACTGTTTGTTCCATGTTTTTGAAGCTGGTAATCTACGCAGGCCCCAACACCAACAGTCGGAAGGTCGCCGAATACGGGGGCAACACCTTGGGGTATGGAAGCCGAAGTGTCTTAGGGACTGGCTGGCCCAAAGATTTAGTCAAGGTACCAAATCTCCATTCACTCTCTCACCACCACCCCCTTCTTGTCTTTCAAAACTGTAAAAAATGTAAACGTTTTGTATGCGCGTCTGCAAGCTGTGAGTGGCCCTTGGTTGAGTCTGACCCTATAGCAGTGATGGCGAACCTTGGCACTCCAGCTGTTCTTGGAATTCAATTTCCAGAAGCCCAAGTCTCTGTGAATCCACACGAATGGGTTTACTGGCACTCCAGGTGTTCTTGGACTCCAGTTCCCAGAAGCCCAGGTATTTGTGAATCCACACGAATGGGTTTACTGTGTATATTCTTGGACTTCAGATCTCAGAAGCCTAAGTCTCTGTGAATCTCCACGAATGGGTTTACTGCATATTTTCTTGGACTTCAGTTGCCAGAAGCCCAAGTCTCTGAATTCACATGAAATGAGTTTACTGCATGGACCTGTAAGTAAACCCATTTGTGTGGATTCATGGAGACTTGGACTTCTGGGACTTGAAGTCCAAGAACAGCTGGAGTGCCAAGGTTCACCATCACGGCTCTATAGCTTAGTTTTTCTTTGGAGGCTCTCAGTTTGGCAAAGGATGTTTAAGTCACTTAAACCACATCATGTATCGAATTCTTTTGAAAACTCTTCTCTCTGCTAGTGGCAATTGTAGATGGTCTCCACTTGTGACCTTCTGTAATTCTGCATGCAACCAGTTGCCTTAATGCCAAGACATCAAGAAAGACGACAGTGACTGACCTTTTATTGTGTCTTTCCCCACCACCACCACCTCCCCCCCTTGCGCTCTTCTGAAACATAAGGTGGAAGGCGACACTGTGACCTTCTCCTTTGAGATGCGGAGTGGCCGAGAGCACAACACCCCAGATAAAGCCATGTGGGGCTTTGCTTGCACTGTCCGCGCACAGGTACCTTGACGTTGGGTTTCTCTTGTGGGGACTGTTCTCTCAAACTGGACTGTTCATTCCGGTTCTTCTCAGGGCTGTCTTGCATTAGAAGTTGATGATACATGGTTCTGTGCAACTCTGTAGCCCAGCTCTAAAGCCAGGCTTGCTTCTGGTCAAAGGGAGGGCGCGGGGATTTGGGGGCTGGCATGCATTCAAGGCCACTATGAATGCTCTGAGTGTGAAAGTACTGCAGTCATGCTAGAAAAGAGCAAATGTTTGAAGTGGTTGCCGTGTTAGACCCAAGAGCAATAAGCTAAATACTTTGTAGTTCACTCTGTGGGCTGATGCTTTCACAGTTCAGGTTAAACATCGGCCAAAGAGGTTGACTCGCCTCTGTCTGCATCAGAACTTTGTTTTATTTTCAGACGGGGCTCCGTTGCTTTGACACTGGTCGTAATGCTCTTGGCTTTTACTGTTCTGTTTATGCTAGCGTATTGTAATCATTCTTATTTTGTACTTGGGAGGGTCATTTTGTGCCAGACAAAGGAGTGGGAGCAGGACGGATGGAAATATTCATGGCTGGTGAACATTTCTGCCTTCTGTCCTGTTGAAGGAGTCATCAGAAGATGTGTCCGGGGGTTTGCCGTTCTTGGTAGACCTGGCCTTAGGCTTGTCCGTGCTGGCTTGCTCGATGCTGAGGATACTGTACAACGGGCCAGAAATAACCAAAGAAGAAGAAACGTGCCAAGACCTCCTAAGGTCCAAGCTTCTGCAGAGGTAAGCAGCCAGGAGTCAGGCAGACGTTCTAGAACCGAATGGCAGGGCCAAAGGCAAGCTGGGTTGGAAGTGGCGTGCGAGAAATCCCCTTCTCTGCCTTCCTCCCCTTCCCCAGGTGCCAGTGGCAAGTGGAAGCCAACGGAGTCATCTCTCCGGCCCTCACGCCAAGCCCCTCCCCATTGCCGCTAACCATCGACGAAGATCGCGAGTTCACCTACCCATCCGACGTTCTCGTGCCCCCCGTTGGCCACTACTTTGAGCTGCCCCGGATCCGGCTCCCTCCTGGAATTATGATCAAACTCCGGGAAATATCCGGCCGCGCTCGGCCTCAGTTTCGACCCAGCATCAGGTACAGTACAGGGCAGCATCTCATCCTTCTGCAAACTTCCTATAGATGAGTCACCAGCATGTTGGGGGCAAAATACTAAATAACTTGTGAACCTCCCAGAGAGGGCGCTAAGTGCGATTGCTTTGCTTTGCTAGTTGGTCGTACATAACACTGCATCTTAAAAAAAATAAATCCAAATCTGAAGTCCGATTCTGCCTAGGACGTCAGGATCTTAAGTAAGCAAATCTCACCCTCTTGTGTTGATCACACAGGGTATATTTGCCACAAATGTAGCAATAATTGTCTGGTTTATTAACCTGGCTGCACCTACTCCTCTTTAGTTCAAAATTGACTCACTATGGCTTACCTGTACTATCCAATAAGATGGTTTTGCACTAGAGACAAATCTTTGGTCCATCTTGCCTTATATACCTATTTCTGACATCAACTCACTGACTTGTCCAGAAATGCCCGGCTGCTGGTGGAGCATGCATGCAGGTGGCAGCAGGCATAGTGGCAGCTGCAACTGTTATAATCTTCCCATGTAAAAATACATCACCCAATACCATTTGAACAGCTACAGCATGATAGGCATATTCTGAGTTCAGATTTGGAATCAGCACACTCGATATCATGTCAATTACATATGTTATTCCCCAGTTGCAAAATTGTTGTGCAGTGATTGTAGCCTTGCCTGTACTGAAGCTTTTTCTCTCTCTTTAGCTTAATCTGGTCTAGTGAACTTTAGTTAATGTAATATTCCCCAACCTTTGGGTTTTGGACTTCAGTTCCCAGAAGCCTAAGTTGGTCCTTTGGCTGATCAGTGCTTTTGGGGGAAATGACTTAGGCTTCTGGGAATTGACGTCTGTAAACTCTGAGTTAAATACATCGCTTGATTCATTTCAACCTCAAAACTGTCCACCACAATCCGAGAGACCTCATAAATGTTGCCAATGGAGTCGTCTCCCCTTTCTGTCTCTTTCCTCCTCCTCCCGACCGGCTGCCCTTTGCCTTCCACAGGGAGGTGATCCAGCCGGACATCATGGAAGAGATGGTGGTGTCTTGTGTGATCAAGCACCTGAACCTGGTGGACGCCCTGCAGTCCCTCATTAATTTCCAGTACCAGGAGGAACACGCTGAAGAGTACGACTTGCTTTGCAAGATTATGGGAGAGACTTTTAAGAAGCTTAATGCCATGGAGAGGCAGCTGCAGGTACGAGCCCTGTTCCAAAGCCTTCCCTCTCCTTTACAGGGAAAGAGGAGACCTTGGCTTGCCCCACTGGGAGCACTGCCTGGGCTTCCTTCCCTTCCTGGTAAGGCAGAGGGGATTCCTTCACCTTCTTGTTCTCTTCTTTTGGGCCAGAGTGTGGCTGAGCTCGAACAGAAATGGCAAAGCGAGGTGGAAGAAGCCATGCACGGAAAGCTGGAAAACAACATGCCCTTCTTTTACGATTATCACTTTAACGAGGTGAGCCATGACGGCTTTCTCCCCCTCCACTGGTACCAGGCAGGTGAGGGAAGCATGGATGATTCTGAAGTCATGCTCACTGGAACATGGACTGACTGACGTTGACTATGAAACCAGTCTGTCAATGTTCGCTCACTCTTTTCTTCCAAGACATAGAGAGAAATGTGTCTTCTTCTTCTGTATCCAAATCTTGGCAATCCTCATGGCGATCAGCCATGAAGACTGTCCTGAGAATAGAATGTAGTGGCTTTTCCTCTGCCTTCCATATCGCAGCGTGACACCCAGAGTACCACTGATCCAGTTCCACAAGTCACTTTCTGGTCCTGAGCCCTTTTGGTATGCAAAGTCCTCATCATCCTCAGCCCCAGGAGGCCAGGATGGATGAAGCTGCTGCCCTCCATCAAGAGGGACTCAAGTGGGGTTTAGTCCACTTGAGGACTGTCACCCTTCCCTGTGGACTTCGCCAAGGCTGCTAGTCCTCAGGGTGGTCAGGTTAGTTAACTGCCGCCTGATGCTCAGCGTTGAGTTGCTAGCAGTAGGGTCTACTCTATGACCATAGCAAGATAACCTGGCCAGACTGTTGCGAGTTTATAAAGGTTTTCCCAGTATGCATGATGGGAATTAAAGTGAGCCATTCCAAATAGCCAATGTGAATGAATTAGGAAGATTCCTGCTCGTCGACTTTTTTTTTTTAAGAACACAAACTTTTGGTTTCTTATTTGATAGGAATTTTTAGCACCTTGTAACCTGACCTGACCCGATTTTTATCTTAACGAGTCCTTTGGCAGCTGTGTCCTGTGGTGAGGAGGAGAATAAAACTATATTTTCTTGTTTAATGGACTAATCTTGGAGGGAGGTTTTGAGTTCTGGGACTATGAAGGCTTGAGGCTAGTCAGATAGATTTGCTCCAATAGGTGATTCTATGTCCCTGATGTGCTACTAGATCTCTTTGCAGGTCATGAAAGGAGCAGGACCTTCCTTCTCTCTTGATTTTTATGGCCAACCAACAGCCACATCATGTCCCAAAACAGATGCATCTGTGCTTTGTTTTATGCATGTTTGTTCCCCTCTTTAGAGCAAAATGAAAGAACTGGAACTTCTGTGCTCGATGAAAGACATGTCTTTTGATGGAAGTGACCTGGAGAGTATGGTGATCTCCCTGAGGTGAGCGAGAAGCCACTGGATTCAACCCAGATCCTATTGGCAGGACATTATATTTTTGACTTGTAAGCCGCTCAGAGTCGGGCCTCCCCGATTGGAGCGGGGTAGTAAATACGAGTATTAAATTAAATTAAATTGTTCCTTCCCTTCCCTGGGTTGCAAACATGTTTGAGTTCCTCCAAAGGTTGTTCATGGTTCCCTGTCACTGTGCAAGCCTGCCCTGGCAAGATGGGCAAGACGGAGAGGGGGTCTCGCAAACGTCTTTCAAGGGTAAACCGAGTAGCGTAGTCGAGGAAGCCAGAATTCATTTGCCAGCCAAGTGATGTCTCAGTCCAAAGGGAAGTCTTAAAGGTGTAGTCGAAGTTCAGCAACGGGTCCGGAGCCAGGCAGGTGGAGGTTCAAACAAGGCAGGCGAGGAATCGAGCAGAATTTCGGGCAGCAACAAAGGGGATCCGACAAGCTGGAGACTTCAGTGGGTGCTCTTTAAGGGCGCCCACGGCTAAGGGCTCTCGTCTGTTGTTCGTTTCTGGAAGTGCTCCCTTGCTGTCCTTCGAGACAGATGTAGCTCCTTGCAAGATGATGTCTGCAACGCCTCGAGGGCGAAGGTTCAGAGTCCTTCCCGTCAGAAGTTGGCTCAGCATTTCCCGGCTCAGCAACCGTCAAATTGGACAGTTCTTGATCAGGGAAGAAAGAGTTCTTCAGGGTCTAAAGTGGGCTTCGGAATCGGATTATGGAGCCATAACAGCAACCAGGGACCAGACTCTCCTGACCAAACTTTTCCTCCCCCAGTGGCCTATGATTTTAATAATAATAATTCTGCCTCCTCTTCTGGTGCATTTGGGCAGCACCAATCCACGTGCCCCAAGCCCAGCTCACTGGGATTTATCTCCACCCCCTTCTAGGGAGAAATTCATCCAGGAAATAAACTCCTTGCACCAGAAGCCTTCCCATCCCATGGCAAAAACGAAAACGCTGGTGAAGAGCCTGATGAACCGAGCGGAGCTTCTCTTGCACGTCACCATTGCCGCCCAGTCTGGACTCACCAGGAGTATTTCTGGCACGCCGGCAGAAACCCCAGGTAACAGTTGTGGCAGCAGAAGAGGACGCTTAATCAGTCAGTGGTCTTTCATTTTTTTTAATGATGCTTGTGTTATAAATTGGCAAAGCCAGCCGTCTTTTTAACGTGAGCTTTCGTGGATCAAGTCCTCTTCGCATATTGCCTGTGTTTGTGGGGATTTGTGGCAACCCCAGCTTCCTCTGCTGCATTAGTTACCTCAAAGGTGGTCTTTGATCACTGGGAATGGTTTCTCTTTTCTGCTCCCTCTCACGCTGCAGCTTGCAAGTCAGCATCAGAAACGAAGGTGATCTCCCACGCTGTTCGCCAGCCAGTCTTTCTCCGCAGCATGTCGGCACCGTCTGATCTTGAGATGATTGCCAACGAGGACCTGGAATTCGCGAGGTCAAGCCAGAGGTACGCAGGGTGGTTCCGTTTCTGTAGCAGTTCAGCTCCTTCTGGCTGAACTCTTGCTCTAATTTGAGGCTCTTTCAACCCACTAACGAGATGGCGCCTGTTTCCTGCCTTCCCGTGTAGGCGTCGCCATGGCAATAGCCATCGAAGCAGCTCCTTCACCCTCCTCCAGTCCCTGGCCATTGAGGACAGCCAGGATAAACCTACCTACAGTGTCTTGCTGGGGCAGCTCTTTGCTTTCATCGGGACCAATCCTGACCAAGCAGTAAGTCGTGTCAACATCCAAAGCTGGCTCGCTTGTCAGACTTATACAGTCTCCATTTGCACATGGGATGTAATGCAGTATAATTCCAGGAGGATTAGAAGTCAATGCAATAGAGTGAGTGCAATAAAATACCCCATAGAAAGTTACGCAAAAACCCTAGAAATCAGGAGTCAGTCAAGGGTGGATCTGATTCTGAGCCTCTGCTGAGAAAGAGAAGAATCCAGAGTTAAGTGTACAGGTACAATTTCCCTCTTGGACTGCCGTGGCTTAGAGGTTAAGATGCTGAACTTGATGACTGGAGGGTCGGCAGGTCAGCCATTCGAGACCCGAGTGCTGCATGACAGAGTGAGCTCCCGTCTCTGCCCCAGCTCCTGCCAACTTAAAAGTTCGAAAGCAAGAAATTGCAAGTCGATAAATAGGTACCGCTTTGGTGGGAAGGCAAACAGCATTCCGTGTGCTCCGGTATCTAGTCATGCCTGCCACATGTCCACGGAAATGTTTATAGACACAGACAGCGCTGGCTCTTTGGCTGGTAAACAGAGATGAGCACTGAGCCCTAGAGTCATATACGACTGGCTTTCAAGCAAGGGTAAACTTTACCTTTACCTAGAGTTTCCCTTCCCGACCACAGGGCCACTGGTACCAAAGCTGGTCTGTGAACTTTCTCTCTAAACATTGCATAATTTAAAAATAAAACCCGCATTAATCCTTTTCCGGTAGGTATCAAGCAGCAGTTTCTTATTAGCCGCTCAGACCCGGTGGCGCCGTGGAAACACCAGGAAGCAGGCCCTGGTGCACATGAGAGAACTGCTGACCGCGGCCGTTCGTGTTGGAGGGGTAACACATCTGGTGGGTCCGGTCACGATGGTCCTGCAAGGAGGGCCACGGTGAGTGAGTCCCTGCCAGTAAAACCTCCATCCAAGGAGAATTAGGGGATGGATGAGGGAGGAGCAAAGGGCGACTCAGTTAGAGGTGGTGAAACTGAGGGCTAGAAGGGTGGAAGAGTCTACAGTGACTCAACTTTGCTGTCCGACCTCCCCCAGAATCGAAGAGCTCACCTGTGGCGGAATGGTGGAGCAGGTGCAGGAAGCCTTTGGAGAGACCATGACGTCGGTGGTGGCCCTGTGCGCCCGTTACCCCATCGCGTGCGCAAACAGCATTGGCCTGTTATGCACCATCCCCTACACGAGGTAGACACGTCCCACCACTGGGAATACTCTTACAAGGAGAGCCAAGGGGAAGTGGTTTGAGGAAGTCCTTCTTCCAAGCATGTGAGGATGAAGTGGGTGTGTGGATGTTGTGCCTTCCTCATGCCATGTTTTCAGTTACACTATTGTGGGTGCCTTGAGGTTCAGGGGGGGGGGGGGGAGGGGGCTTTGTATTAGATGGCACATAAGATCACCATACAGTAGACCTGCTGTGTATCCACAGGAGAGAAGTTCTAAGGAACACTGTGGGTGCCTGAAACCGCTGAAAGTAGTGAACCTGATCTACTGCGTTGTATATAGTGGCCTCTACTGGCCAGTTCTTGCAATTACATTTTGGAAATATTTTTTATTTTATTTTTTCATGCACTTTTCAAGACACAGTGAATTGAAACTACAAATATCAATTCCGCATCTAGGGCAGGCCTGTTGTAGCCATTCTTCTTCTGTGTGATCAGAGACAAGTAAAAGTTCAGCAGTGGGGAAAAGCGAAGTAGACAACACCGTAGGGTCAGACAGTGCTGCAGAATGTGGCGTGGGGCTGACAGGCATCAGAAACGTGCCGTGTGGGACCTTGTCTGTTGAGATGGCGGTAATGATGACGTGAGCCCTCTTTGGTGCTTCTGGGCAGGAGTGAAGAGAAGTGTCTGGTCCGGAGCGGCTTGGTGCAGCTGATGGATCGGTTGTGCAGCTTAAGCAGCAGCCAGGCAGAGTCCAGCTCCAGCGAGAAGCAGACCAAGAAGCAGAAGGTGGCCACCATGGCCTGGGCCGCCTTCCAAGTCCTAGCCAACCGTTGCGTGGAGTGGGAGAAAGAGGAAGGTAGGTAGGAGCACCGCTCTGTGCTGACATCCGCCTTGTCTGAACTGAGAGACGGGGGAGATTCCCTTGCGCACTTTGTGCAAAACCCAGACGTGTCCTGCTTCATTTCATCCGTGCTGGCACAATCCATTAGTCGCTCTTCGACTCAGGGCCTACGCCCGTGGGGCTGAACCTTGGCGCTCCAGGTGTGTTCTTGGACTTCAGTTCCCAGAAGCCCAAGTCGGCGCTCCTGCTAATCGTGGCTTCTGGGAATTGAAGTCCAAGAACACCTGGAGTGCCAAGGTTAGCCATCACTGGTCTATTCCTTCTCCTCAGCCGGTCACTTCTAACTGGGGTCCATTAAATACAAAAGACCATTTGCCCATTGTGTGGTGGTGGTGGTGGTGGTGGTGGTGGGGATCCAAAGGGAAGAAAAAACCCCGTTGCTTCTCCACAATTCACTGTCATGAATGTGTTGATATTCTGGAACAAGTACCTTGCCTTTCTCCGTCATGGTCCGTGAGCATACATACACTGGGTTAGTCTCGCGTGTGCGCAAAAGGTTGACTCCCCCAAGCTAATTTGAATAGTCTTGTTTTTCCAGTCCTAAAGTCTCACTTGTAAGATCAGCCGACTGAGCTAACGGAGACTGTTTCAGGGTTTATCCCTCTGGAAATGCAAATAATGCTGCTCTTTATGAGTGTCAAATCAAACACTATTACGGTCCAAGACCAGCATAGCACAGCAAAAGATAGACGTTAAGACGGGGGTCCTTAAAATATATTTTAAGAAGAGCGTATCTGCTTAGAGTTAAAAAAGTGATACTATTTTAACTATTACTACTAGGCTTAGTAATAGTTGTAACACTAGTAATCTTAAATACTACTTTTACCACTCCTCAACCCTGAGCAGAATGCTCCTTTTTAAAATGTATTTTAAGTACCCTTATTTTAACTTCTGTCTCTTGATATATTTCAACTTCTGGTAGTTTATTTAGCTGAAGGATTCACGTGAGTATTGACTCCCTTTTCAGTACCAGATTCAGCTCCTCTCCTCAGCCTGAGACTTGAGCTTGGATTTAGGCTTTCGCTGTTGCTCACCCTCTTTGACCTCTAGTTCCAAACTTCACGCTGGGAATTCCCTTAAATTGACCAGGGCATCTCAGTGGCTGTTTGAGTTGAATCCCCTCTCAACTCCATCCCTTCTTATGCCCCTTTCCCAGGAGGATCCACGGAGGCTGTGCACTCAGGCCTGGCTCGCCAGGTCTCCAGCCTCTTGACCAACCACCTAGCACGTGCCACAGAGTGCTGTGGGAATCAGGCAGCCGGGAACGATGCCCTGCAAGACGTTTTGAGCCTCCTGAATGACCTGTCAAGGTAAGGACCAGTTTTCTTCACTTGACTTTCCCTGTAAAGACCAAAGTGGAGGAAGGTTCTATTCAGAGCTGCTGGTTTTGGTCTCTTCCAGGAGTCACATTGGCAAAGCCATCCTCAGCCAGCCAGCCTGCGTGTCCAAACTCCTCTCCTTACTGCTGGACCAACGTCCCTCTCCAAAGCTGGTCCTAATCATCCTTCAGCTCTGCCGGGCTGCTCTTCCACTCATGAGCGTCGAGGACTGTGGGAATGTTGAATTGCCTCCCTGGAGTTACTCCGTGCCTTCCCTGAATAGTGAACAGGACGACCCCAGTGATCCGGCTTCCAAAATCGCCTCCTTGCTTTTAGCAAAATTGGCGGATTACGTGGTGCCAGGTTAGGAATGCTGTACTTGATTATGAAGTATGTAGCTAATGCCCTTTCTACATCTGCATTTGTCAGTAAATATGTTGCTTATCCTGCCTTCTTACCCTCTGAGTAACTTGAGAGGAAATTAGTGCTTCATGAGAACTTGGAGGTGTCATAATGTTTTTGCTGATTGCCTTTTGTAACTGTTTGGAAACTTCAGCACAGAGCTGCTTTGTCTTTTGAGAGGGGAGTCCTTGTGAACACACCACGTTGATCCCCCAACACCTATACCACTAATGGCTAACCTTGTCACTCCAGGAGTTCTTGAACTTCAATTTCCAGAAGCCCTGATCAGTAGGAGTGCTGACTTGGGCTACTGGGAATTGAAGTCCAAAAACATCTGGAGTGCCAAGGTTAACCGTCACTGGCCTATAAAGTGTCTGACTGCCAAAGCCCAGCAGCCCCAAGGCTTTCTTCACATCTGTGTTCCACCACATACTTTAAAACTGGATGGGAGCACCCTTTATTCCTTCCCACACAAGCACCAGTTGGGAGTTTTGTTATTGCTAGAGCTATTGGTCTCCCCCTCACCTTCTGTGGATACCTGAATTAGCATGTGATAATGAACCATATACTTAACACATATACCTGAGTTATAAAAGCAGAAAAGAGAATTCAAATCCCTCCATCGTTCGACTTGAGAACTACCAAAATGTCTGCCTCCATTCCCTGTAAACATCACAGTGCAAATAGTGGCCTCTAGTGGCCACCTCTGGCAATACACCATAGAAATATATATACATCTTCCGTATTACAGAATATTGAATGTTTTTAGACCCGCAAAGAACTGAAACCCAAATACTATATCCGTGGATTTGGGGCGGGGGGGGGGGTTTGGCCCACAACAAGCTATTTGTCCTGACAAAATTGTTGGTGTGGCTGCATTTGCCACTGTGCATTTGAAGAGCTTAGTTTTCCTCTTGCTAACAGGGTGCCAGACGGTTCTTTCTCCCACCACGTCCGAGCCTGACACCTCACTCACCAAAGCGAGTCCCAAAAGTTCCCTCAAAGGAGACAAAGACCTCGGGGAAGAGAGCGAGGCGGTGGATGGGAAGCTCTCCATCTTTATTCATAAGCGGGAGGACCAGTCGTCTCACGAAGTTCTCCAGCCTCTGCTCAGGTGACGAAGGCGGCCTGTGGGGTGGAGTTCAGAAGTCTCTCTCCCGGAGCCTCGTTTACATCACCCGTTCTCTGTTATTCCCTTTGTAGTAGCTCTGAAGGTCGGCCCTTTCGCCTCGGGACAGGGGCAAACATGGAGAAGGTGGTCAAGATGGACCGAGACATGACTAAAGTAAGGGCCAAATGAAGGCGCGTCTTGTGAGTAGCTTGGCCCCTTGAGCCGAAAGAGCAAAGTAAGAATCGGAGCCAATTATCCCCAGTTGAGAAGTCAAAGCTGTGCTTCTCTATTTACTCTTCATTGCTAGAAGGAGAAATCTGAAAAGCAGTCACACCTCTGTCCCGCCCCGTAGTGCTTAGCGCAATCTCTGGACGGGTCACAAGGCAGTCAGCATTTTGCCCCCGACATGCGGGGTCCTTGGAAGGAGGGAAGGCTTTGAGTCAACCTGGATCCCCATCGGGATCGTACTCACAGTGTTCTGGCTGCTGGACAGCAGTTTAGCCCCTATGCCAACAAGGCTCTAGAATGACAGGTTGCCTGCCTGTAACTGTTCTTCTTCTTCATGGTCCCCTGTGAATCCACATGAATGGGTTTACTGCACGTACTCTGTGTGGATCCACAGAGATGAACTTGATAGAGCAGAGGGGCAGAAATAGACATTGTAGACAGCCCATCATTAGAACGTTGTTCTATTTAACAAGGATACAGCATAGCGGTGACCCTTCTACCTGACCCCCATAGCACAGTTTAACCTTTGCTGTGCCGCCAGGGCTCCCTCTTGCTGTCATTCACCTGAAGCGCTCGCATGGTGCTGCCCAGCACAGACACGGCATGAGTGGCAAAACGGGACATGTTCCTTTCTCAGAGCGGCTGCTGCGAGGTGATCACGGAGGAAGCGTCGGCCGCCTTGCGCAAGGCCACCAAGTGGGCTCAGTCGGGGCTGATTGTGAGCGTGGGCCCACCCATCGAGGCCGCCAACCCTGAGAACACGAGCGGCCTCTCGACGGGGGACAAGAAGAAAACCGCCCAGACCTCCATCTGCAGGGAGCGGAATTCAGAGCTGGCCCGGTAGGAAACCTCTCTGGGGATCACTTCGTCTTTTTCTGCCATATCCGATTCCAAATGTTGGCGATCCTCATGGCGATGAGCCACGAAGACTGTCCTGAGTGGCCTTCCATCTGCCTTCTGCATCGCAGCATGAAGCCCATAATACCACGGATCCAGTTCCGTGAGTCACTTTCTTAGCCCCAGACCACTGTAAATGAAGCTGCTGCCCTCCATCAAGGGAGATTCAAGCAGGACCATTTAATCCACTTGGGGACCCTCACCCTTCCTTGTGGACTCCCCCACCCAAGACTGCTAGTCCTCGGGACTGTCAGTCACTGGCAGTAGGGTCTACTCTATTACCAGAACAGGATAACTGGGCCAGACAGAGGGAATCACTAGGACTGCATCTGGCCCAAGATCGTCCTGTGGAGATGGAGGGTGAGGAGGGATTCGAACCAGGTTTTGTAGGGCTTGGCTCCAGGTGGTGCTTAGCATCCTAATGGGTGGCAAAGTAGCTTCCCTGTCTGCTTGTTGATGATTGGCTTGCGCCGGACACTCTCCTTTTGCAGCAATGAAAAAACAACGTGGATGATAGTGGGCAAGAAGCCTTGAGTCGATTCAAGGTTTGAAATCGCCCTGCAAGGTTTAAAACTGTCAGTACAAAAGGCCACCGATTCAAGAGTCTGGCTGGCACGAGTGGAGAAAATTGTAACGCAGTGCTCAGCAGAGAAATGATAATGTGACTAAAGGATATGAGCAAATAAGGGGGAAATAGTAGAAAAGAAGTCATCTATCTATCTATCTATCTATCTATCTATCTATCTATCTATCTATCTATCTATCTATCTATCTATGATGCAATAGTCCTATCTATCTACCTACCTACCTACCTTCCTACCTCTCAACAGAACGGACCCCGTGAGACCCTTCATCAGTGGCCACGTGGCCAACAGCATGGCAGCAGAGGTGATTGCCTTGCTGCACAGCCTGCTCATGGCGCCAGAATCCAATGCGGCTCAGATATGGACCACCACCGCTGAGAAAGTAAGCAAGAGAAGGACTCGTAAGTCCCAGCCGTGTCCGTTTGCGTGTCTGAAGATGGGGAGAATTCTAGCAGCATCAGAAGCTGATTTCACCTGAGCCCCAGACCACTGGCCCCCATAGCCCAGAACTGTGAACTGGCCGCAAAATCTTCAGGGTTTCCTAAATAATTGGAAAGGGAGACCTTTGCTTAAACCTGACTAGGAAGTGACGCGTCTGGATTGGATCAACCTCAGTGTTACTCAACCTTTGGGGGTTTTGGACTTCAGTTCCCAGAAGCTTTAGCCAATTCCCATAACCACTGATCAGCCAGTGGACTGACTAAGGCTTCTGGGAATTGAAGTCTAAGAACCAAAGATTGGGAATCACAGATTTACATAGAAACAGGTAAAGGTCACCCTTACTCGAAAGCCAGTCGTATCCGACTCTAGGGTTCAGTGCTCATCTCTGTTTATAGCCAAAGAGCCAGTGCTGTTTGCATCTTCAGACATTTCCATGGACATGTAGCAGGCATGACTAAGCACTGAAGTGCATGGAACGCTGTTTACCTTTCCCACCAAAGTGGTACCTATTTCTCTACTTGCAATGTCTTGCTTTCAAACTGCTAGGTTGGCAGGAACTGGGACAGAGACGGGAGCTCGCTCCATCATGTAGTACTTGGGTCTGACCTGCCAACCTTCCAGTTGTTAAGTTCAGCGTCTTAACCTCTAAGCTGTGGCAGTCCTGCCATAGAAACCAGCACCCTACTGATCTGTATTTGGTAAGCATCATATTGAAAGATTATATATATATATGTATATATGTATATACACACACACACACACACACTGTATTATTGTCTCACCCTTAGGTGCTCTCTCAAGCCCTGATGTACATTCCGCAGCTTGGGAAATACGCGGAGAGCATCTTGGAGAACGGCTGCAGCAGTGGCCGGAAGCTTGCCAAGCTTCAAAGAACTGCGCGCCAGGCTGTGGCCGCACTGTGTGCGCTCGGCGGCTTCAAGGAGACAATCAAGATTGGCTCGGAAGTGCAGGTGATCGGCTGCGTGCCAACTTCCCCTCCCCTCCGTGTTCTTTAAGTCAATGGGCAGGCCTTGTGTTTGGGGGACAGAATAAATGAGCAGAGGGTTTAAAAACAACAACGCTGTGGCGCTTTAAGGACTTAAGTGCTGCCTTTTAATGTGAGCTTTCGTGGATCAAATCCACTCCCTGCGAATCCACACAAATGGGTTCACAAAGCAACAAGACCAAAAAAACATTGTGTCACCTTGAAGACTGACTGCTGTGTTTTAATGTGAGCTTTTGTGGATCAAGTCCACTATGTCAGACATAGAATGCCACGACATCTCACTCCTATGTCTGGTGAAGTGGGCTTGATCCACGTAAGCTCACATTAAAATACAGGAGTGAGTCTTTAAAGTGGTACAATGTTTTTGTTTGGTTGACTCTCTGATATGCTTGAAACACAGACCAGCCTGGCTCCTATTCCAAAGAATAAGTTCCGATTCTGGTTCTGGCCACTCTGCCCTGTACATGAGGGTCTGTTGCTGCGTCCTTAGCACCGAGTGGTTTTAACCCCGGATGACTCTTCATTTCCTTCATAAACCTCCTTTTTTCTCTTCTTTTGGACAGGTTTTGGGAAGGGGAATAGCAGGAAGCATCGGAGTGGTGGCGTCCATTAACGAACAGGAAGGCATCGCAACCGTCAAATTCCCACCCACCAGTATCGACGGTAGAAAAACCTCTCAAGCTTCAGACACTTTAACCGTTCCGCTCTCTAGGCTCTGCGTTCCAAGATCAGAGGTAAGGTCGTTGGCCAACCCTGGTTTAGTTGTTAAGCGAGTTTTGGGTTGGTTTTAGTTGTTAAGCGAGGCGACCATTCAGAGGAAATCCGGCTCTTTAAGCGAGCAGTTTGAAGAGAACCTGAAAGTTCGATGACTGCAAAGTATAACATATAATGTTCATCACTGGGAATTTGAAACGACTGTACCGTTTTCTGCTTGGCTGACAGTGGGGTTTCCCTGTAGAGGAAAGAAACTGCTTGAATCTGATGGTTTTTATCTTTATTTTAACCATTCCCCCCCCCCCAAACCCCTTTTTGTCCCTTTCAGGCCTTGCCTCTCCATAAGCTGTCCATTACCCAGAAGGTTGTTCTGGCTGTCCAGTCCATGTTGCTCCCTCAGGAGGGAAGCCTCTCTATCCATACCTCGCTCCCCGCCACGGGAGATGGTTCCACCCCCATAATGGCTGTGGTCCGGCTCCTGGCGGAAATCAGAACCAGGTGAGTCGGGCTGAGGTTCGGCTCAGGGAAGGACTTGAAGACCCAAGCTTGCGGAGGAGGGTGTGAAAGCTGTACTTTTTGGAACCAAGCAGAATTCATTTTCATTCCTTGAGCCCCACGTTCCTGGCTCAGAAGGGCCCTAGCTAGCCAATTCGGACCCAAAGGCCTGATTTATTATTATTATTATTATTATTATTATTATTATTATTATTATTATTATTATTATTATTATTATTATTATTATTATTATTATTATTATTTATTTATTTATTTATTTATTTATTTATTTATTTATTTATTTATTTATTTATTTATTTATTTATTATAGATTTATATGCCGCCCCACTTGCTTTACAGCAACTCTGGGCGGCTCACAGAAAAACAAGATACAGTATCAAAGTTACAAGTGTCACATCACAAAACATATCAAAAACACACACACATATATATATATATATATATATATAAAAAGGAAACTCTCTAGATTTTGGCCGGGCCTGGAGGCAGTAACTTTTTAGAGTTATAATAATTTCGTGTCAGAAATTATTCTGGGTCGAAAGGATTTTTGCTGGAGAAACTCCCCTCAGGGGGCGCCCGAATGAGGCTCCTTTCATGTCCCCAAGAGCTGGGACAGAGACTGGTGCTCAATCTGTCGTGCAGTACCCAGGCCTCGAACTGCCGACTCGCCAGCCTTCCAGCTAACAAGGCAAGCTTCTTAACCCCTGGGCTACCACAGCCCACCACTTTGTCATCCAAAAAGTGTCACTTCTCCAAACGTGTCTGAGTTTGGGACACAAGAATGCTACCTTTGGGGGTTTGAGGGCAACCGCTGAGAAAACCCACACACTCGAGTCTGTTGCAGACGCAATGACTAAACCTAGTTCAGGTTGTCGGCATAAAAACCATGCTAAGCTCCACGTCATCTCCAGAGAACCTGGCGACGGAGACCCTCTCCCCTTGCAGTGCCTTAACCGTGGGGTGCTGAGTGGAGAGAAAGACGCTTGTCTGCCTTCTTGTAGAATCCGTTTGGATCAGGTTTTCACGATACCTTCTTGTGCGACTCTGACTGAATGATCAGGCCTGATACTTAACGGGAGTCAAGGACCTCAAACCGTATCGTAGGCCCTGCGGGTCTCCCTTGGCGTCTCAGAATGTGCAGTAAGAGATGAATATCCTACCCCCAAAGCATGCGGTATCCGGGCTGTGTATTGCAGTGGTTGCTTTAAAAAGTGTTTCCCAACCTTTGGTTTTTGGACTTCAAGTTCCCAGAAGCCTCAGTCAATTCCCCAAAGCACTGATCGGCCAGTGGACTGACTGAGGCTTCTGGGAATTGAAGTCGGAAACCCAAAGGTTGGTTCTTTGCTTCATGAGAACTGAGGAGCAACAAAGGCCCGTAGTTTAAGTCACAGTCAGAAACGTCTTTTCCTGCCCACGTATTTCTGCAAACGGTGCCATTTCTGTTCCCCGGCGGGGCAGGGTTTTAAAAGGCTTCTCTCTTTGTCCTCCTCCCTTCTCCCCCCCCCCCAAGAGCCTGCCTGGTGATGGCCCAGTTGTTAGAGGATAGCTCCTTCTGCGAAGAATTCATCCAGCAGTGCCCGGCGGCCGTGGAAGTCCTGAACCTCGTAGCCCAGGAGTGCAGCCCCGGTAGGAACAGCAACTTCTTTCCATTTGTGTGGATTCACAGAGACCACAAAGAAGAACTTGATAGAGTGTAGGGGCAGAAACAGACATTGTAGACAGCCCATCATTAGAACATTGTTCTATTTAACGAGGATATAGCAAGCCCACTTCTATCCCACCCTATAGCACTTAGTGCCATCTCTGGAAGGTTCTCAAGTGAATTAGCATTTTGCCCCCATCTCGGAAGGATGGAAAAGGCTGAGTCAACCTTAAGCCCTGACCAGGATCAAACTCACAGCCTGGATCATGGAAGCACTTGGAAGGCTGAGCTGAGACACAAGAGGCGAACATTCCTTTCTGAACCTAGCCAGGAATGCCACAGCTGCCTTTTTGCCACCTTCTTCATCATCATCATCATCTTCTTCTTCTCCTTCTGCTTCTAGGGGAACGTCTCCTTGCAGTCGAGGTTCAGTGCGAACGCCTCCGGATGCTGTACCGGGACAGTGCCCGCCCTCCGCCTCCCCCTCTCCAGACAGACCGAAGGCAGGTAAATGTATGCCCTGGGGGCCTCACCTGCCTCCTCCCTGATCTGCATTGGGGTCTCGAGAAGTTCTGGTGTAAGATCTTCCGCAGACGGGTCTCCTGCACTGCCCGGTGTGTGGTGTTTACTCTAACGCAGGCAGCCACAGAAGTCTAGCTTGTCCATTGCTGTTGTGTATAATTAAATGTAGGGCCATCTCTTCTTGGTTCAGCCCAAGGAAATCACATGGAGTCCTTCCAGAGTTTTCCCACCAGTGCGCGCTTGCATGTTCTCCTCCCACCTTACTGCCGTGACCTTCCTGGCCGATCCCAGCGCAGGCGGAGGCTTGCCTCGTGGCACTTTCATTTACGCCACATCGCCAGTTCCAGTACAGGTGAGAACCCATTGTCGGTATAGACCAGTGATGGTGAACCTTTTAGAGACCAAGTGGCCAAACTGCATCCCCAAAACCCACTCTGTGCTGGGGGGAGGGAGGAAGCGCTCCCCTTGGGCTGCTGGGAAGAAGGGCGGCCCAAACTCTGTGCTGGGGGAGGGAGGAAGCGCTCCCCTTGGACTGCTGGGCAGAGGGATGGGGTGAATTTTGTTCTGGGGGAGAGAGGAAGCGCTCCCATTGGGCAGAAGGATGGGGCGGACTCTGTGCTGGGGAGATGGCTTGTGTCCCTCCTCTGGCATGCATGCCATAGGTTCACCCCCACTAGTATAGACGCTGTTGCCTTGGGTTGTGTGAGGGTAGTTTAGCAAAGTATGCCTTTGTGATGAACCCGTGTGCGCGGGTGTGGTGTGGTGTGTCTGTTCATTTCCTCAGGCCCCGTCTTTCTATTGGGAGATCGAAATTGTGTCCTATGGTGATACGGATGATGACACTGGGCCGATTGTTTCCTTTGGCTTTGCGACGGAAGCCGAAAAGCGCGACGGAGCGTGGACCAATCCTGTGGGCACCTGCCTTTTCCACAAGTACGCTTCAAGGCCATTGGTTTGCTTTTGGGGGGGGGGGAGGCAGGGTAGGTAGGTAGGTAGATAGATAGATAGACAGACAGATAGATAGATAGATAAATAGATGTGAGTGGTTGCTCCAATCCAAGCTGTCCTCTTTCTTCCCATGGTGTCAGCAACGGAAGAGCCGTCCACTACAATGGGTCCAGCTTGCTGCAGTGGAAGAGCGTCCGGCTGGACGTGACCCTCTGCCCTGGTACGTCTCCCGTGCTTTGCCCTCCCCCACCTGCAACACCTGCGGTTACAGGAGCTGCTTTTGGAAGGCCCAGAGGTTGTTCTTCCTTCTGTCCCCTCCAGGCGACGTTGCTGGCATCGGCTGGGAGAGGGCGGAAGGCACCCCACCTCCTCCCGGGCAGCCCTCCAAGGGCAGGGTCTACTTCACCTACTGCGGGCAGCGCTTGGGCCCTTACCTAGAAGACGTGTCCGGGGGAATGTGGCCGGTCGTGCATATCCAGAAGAAGGCAGGTTCAACGCCACCCTCGTCTCTCCCATCTAGAGGCCGCTTGAGCCTATTTCCCCCTCTTTGCCTTTATGACATTATTGTACAAGAGCTTGGCGGTTTGTGAGGTCTAGGATGCAATTGCTTCTTCCGCCAATGCAGACCCTTTCTATTCTGCGCATGGTTGCTGCGGTATCCCAACAGTCACCCGGTATGGCCGGCCTTATAGTTATGTAGCCAGGCTGGTCACTGGGTCACAGACCCCCCCACCCACACCCTCCCAGGCTCAGGAGAAACGCCCAAGGCTCCTTTTAATTTATATTTAAATCCGTATTTTAGCTCCTGTCCTTTTCCAGTACTTTGCTGGTCTTGGACCGTCATAAAGGTTGGTTGATTGCCCAAACCTTGTACTTCCCGTAATTAGATCATTGTTCTATTTAACAAGGGTATAGTATTAGCAATTGCACTTCTGTTTTGCCCCATAGCGCTTAATGCACTCTTTGGGCAGTTCACAAGTGAATTAGCACTTTTGCCCTCATTAAAATACTGCGGAATAATTTTACTGACCTCAAAAGGATGGAAAAGGCTGAGTCAACCTGGATCGAACTCACAACACTTTGGCTGCAGTACAGCAGTTTAACCCCAGGGCTCTTTTAAAGAGCAATCCGGCCGTAGCAGGGCACACGACGACATCCTTCGTGCCTCTGTTATCTTTCTCCCTCCCTTCTAGAACACCAAGGTCAGGGCCAATTTCGGGTCCCGCCAGTTTGCCTACGCGGAAGGCCAGGCTCACCGCAATGCCGCCGACCTCTGCATTGACCTCGCGGAAGAAATCAGTGCCAACTTCGAAGTCTTGCCTTTTGCAATGGCCTCCGATAGCGACAACGATGCCGGCACCAGCACCGCCTCCGACCCAGGGACCCACGGGCCCCCCTGCAGGATTGCCGCCGTGGCCACCGCTCAGCAACGTAAGGCTTTGCTCTACAGCAGAGACGGCGAACCTTTTAGAGACCGAGTGCCCAAACATAGGGGGCAGGGTGAACTCTGTGCTGGGGAGAGGGAGGAAGCACTCCCATTGAGCTGCTGAGCAAAGGGGCGGGGTGAACTCTGTGCTGGGGGGAGGGAGGAAGTGCTCCCATTGGCCTGCTAGAAAATGTTGTCAATGTTGCTTTTGGCTTACTGGTGCTGCCACTGAGGCGCAGGAATAAAAGACCTCCTCTTTGGAAAAGGGTTTTTATAGCCAGGATTTCCAGTTAGGAAACCCGGAGTCAGACAAGGTTGATGAATCTGCGCACACACGCGCACCCTTCTCTCTGTTTGCAGAATATGATAGTGACACCTCTTGCCATTACAAGCTGGAGCTCAGCTATGAAAACTTCATTACGTCAGGGCCAGACCCACACCCTCCCCCCATCGCTGACGATGAAAGTGATGATGATGACGATGACGACATCCCACGGGTAAGCCTAACAAGGCCCCTTTTGTGCTCGCTGCCTGTGGTGTGGGGGCCAAAACAATTCCACATCGTTTATAAAGGCAATGGCGTGTCTTGAGATTTGGGCAGGGAAACAGGCTTCTCCCCAGCAGGCCGCTTGGCTGGCACCACCACTTATTTGCTGTTGGGCCAAAGAAGGGACAAGAAGCTCTCTACCTCTAAGGTAGGACAGAACTCTACGGCAGGGGTTCACAACCTACGGCCTGTGAGCCAGACCCTGCCCGCGGCAGCAAATCAGCCCACGGCGGCGACCCCAGAAGCAGAAGCATTTATGACAGCCAAAAACGTGCCTGTACAAATGTGGCTGCCGTGGCTTACGGCAGGGGAACTCGCGTGTCTGACCTGCTCAGCTGCCTGAGGGGCCATGATCCGGCCTGTAGGGCCAGATCACGGCCCATGGCACGAAAAGCGTGAGAATCCCTGCTCTACGGAGAGACCACTTTTCAGGGTCTCCATTGTCCAGTTGCCTGGGCTCTTGGTCCTCTTTGGACCAGAACTGAACGTGTTTGGCTTCTTTCCACAGGAGGACCACTACGCCTTGCTCGTCAAAGCCTGGGAGACCAAAGTGTTCCCTACCATTCGGAGGCGGTTCCGGAACGAAGCAGAGAGGAAGTCTGGCTTGGATCAGATCAAGGGCGCTCTACAGCTGGGTAGGAGGCCTGTGGGAAACAGCGGGCCGTTTTTTCCCTTTTGATTTTGCCAGAGACTGGCTTGTCAGTGCCTACATCTATCTATCTATCTATCTATCTATCTATCTATCTATCTATCTATCTATCTATCTATCTATTCCTTTCTTAGTTCCTGTCTGTCTGTCTATCTATCTATCTATCTGTCTGTCTGTCTGTCTGTCTGTCTATTCCTTTCTTAGTTCCTATCTGTCTGTCTGTCTGTCTATCTAATCTATCTATCCCTTTCTTAGTTCCTATCTATCTGTCTGTCTGTCTATCTATCTATTCCTTTCTTAGTTCCTATCTATCTATCTATCTATCTATCTATCTATCTATCTATCTATCTATCTATCTATCTATCTATCTATTTATGTTGGTTTAAAGCAGTGGTTCCCAACATTGGCTCCTCAATTCCCAGAAGCCTCAAGTCAGTCCATTGGCTGATCAGCGCTTTGGGGAATTGACTGAGGCTTCTGGGAATTGAAGTCCAAGAACCAAAGGTTGGGGAACACTGGTTTAAAGCATCTCTAGCCCACCTGACACCACAGGATCTCGCCAGTGGCATGCTAGCGACCCACAGGCCTGCTTAGCTGAGAGCCCACCTCTCTTCCCAGGCATGGTCGACATAGCCCGTCAAACGGTCGAGTTCCTCTACGAGGAGAACGGGGGCATCCCTCGTGACCTCTACCTGCCCACCATTGAGGATATCAAGGACGAAGCCAATAAATTCACTATTGATAAAGTCCGGAAAGGTAGGCCCTTCACCTTTGTTTTGGGAATCTTGGACTGGACTGGTTAAGTGTGAGCTCCCTTTCTTCTCATGGCCCTTCGAGAGATGGGTTCATGCAGGGGTGGCCAAACCATGGGCCGGGCCACGGCACCATTCCATGTGGCCCACAACAGTCCTCACTGCATCTGGAAGTGGGCCCCAGACGCTACATTCAGCCTTCCTTCCTTTTATCTCCAGGTCTCACGGTCGTCACGCGCTGCCCGGACAGCAACAACGTGGCCACCAATGCCGTGGGAACCGCCCTGCCTAAGTTTGCCATCCGGGGGATGCTGAAGACTTTTGGTTTGCACGGCATCGTCCTGGACGTCGATTCGGCAAGTTTGGTTCCGCCTTGTGGGGAGGGGGCGGGTGGGAGAGAAAGGTGTGGCTGATCCGTTCCTTCCAAGCCTGCCGTGGAGCCTCAAGACTTTCTCAGCTGACAGCGACGGGCTTTGTGGTTTCAGGCCAATGAGCTGGTCCAGGTGGAGACCTACCTCCGGAGCGAAGGGGTCCTGGTAAGGTACTGGTACCCGATCGATATGCTGGAGAGGCCGCCGGTGGGCTACCGGAGGACGGCCACCAACGGGCTGGTTTCCCTGGACAATTCCAACATCCAGATTCACAGGTAAATAACAAGGAAAGCCAGTGAGCGTCACCGAGGAAGATTCCTTTTGGGCCCAGGTGGCGCAGGGGCTAAACTCCTGTCCTGCAGCCAAAGTGTGAGTTTGATCCTGACGGGGATCAAGGTTGACTCAAAACCTTCCATCCTCCCGAGGTCACTGAAATGAGTCCCCAGCATGGTTGGGGGCAAATGCTAATTCACTTGTGAGTAGACTAAAGCGCTTCTATATGGGGCAGGGCATAGACGTCTCCTTGCCCTGGTTTGCTTCCCCTCTGCCCCACCTTCGGCCCCATGGATGGATGGAGGGAGGGCCTGGGTGCCTTCAAGAATAGTCTCCCATTCTCTCCAAAGCTCACCACCTTCCCAGGATGAGAAGAGATGTGTCTTCTCTCTCTCTCTCCTCTTGCCTTTCCTCTCCGCCTGATGTCTTCCTCTTTCCCACCACAGGGAGCTGCTCCGCTGCGAAGCTTCCCTCGCCCGCCTCTACTGCCGCATGGCGCTGCTCAACATTTTTGCCCCGAAATCTCCTCACCTGTTTACTCACCTCTTCCACATCCCGGCCATCCGGGACATCACTCTGGAACATCTGCAACTCCTCTCCAATCAGCTTCTGGCCCCTCCGCTCCCGGGTAAAGCGGGACTTTGGGGAAACCAGTCTGGTCAAAGGCTTTAGGTATAAAAGGTGCCAACCCCTGGCCAGGAAGCACACAGCTGTGTGCGTGTATGTGTGTGTGCGTGTGTGAGTGAGTGAGTGTGATACTATACAGCTTTCAGGCACCAGGAGAATACCACTTGCATTACGTAGTTTGCACAGCATTTGCTAAGCCGGTGTGAATTTCAGCATAAACCGGGGGTTTCGGGTGATGCTTCAGGTCCAGTGGAGTCTCTTCTAGTATGTCCTGAAGCAACTGAGAATTCCAGTTCCGCCTCTATGGGGTTAAACCACTCGCAAGGAGGGTCTTTCCCTCCTCCTTCGTGGCTGGCAGTGAAACAGCACAAAATAATTAACCCCCCCCCCCCAATAAATAAATAAATAAATAAAACCCTTTACTTCTTCTTCATGGTCCCTGTAAATACACACTAATGGGTTTCATTTGCACATGGACAGAGGAGTCAGAATCTAAGAGGACACTCCCAGACCTCCCTCCCCAGCACAGAGTTTGCCCCACCCCTCTGCCCAGCAGCCCAGTGGGAGCGCTTCCTCCTTCCCTCCAGCACAGAATTTGCCCCTCCCCTCTGTTTGGGCACTCTGTCTCTAAAAGGGTTCACCATCACTGACTTGGGGGCAAGAAGCAGCAGATGTGTTGGAACAATTTCCGTCCCAGTTATATATATATATTTGGCTTTCAATGGGGCGAAAAAGACTCAGACCTGAATGTCCCGTGGCACATGGCTGAAAGTGGGAGGAAGCTTAGCCTTGTAAGATGAGCATTTGCCTCCCTTGTGCTGGCGAAAGAGAGGCAGCTTTCTGTTCCGTTTCTCCCTTTCCAGATGGGACCATCAGCTCCAGCTCCATCCTGCTGGCCCAGTCGCTTCAACACTGCATCCATTCCTGCAATTGCTCTGCCACAGACCTTTTCTACCAGGGCAAGTCTGCCACCATTCAGGAGTGGCTGACGGTGGCCATTGCTCGGACCCTTCACCAGGGGGAGGAGGCGCTGCTGGATCTGACCAAGCAGATCTGCTCTTTCCTGCAGGCAAGTCCAAGACAAGACAAGGGACCCCTGTTTCCTTTCCTTGGCTTATTGATAGGTATCTGTAGAAATGCACAGTGACAGCAGTGGCTTATTGGTTAAGGGGCTGAGCTTGACGACTGGAAGGTCGGCAGGTCAGCGGTTTGAGACCCAAGTGAGATTCCATCGTCTGTCCCAGCCTCTGAAAGACGTTTAAAAAGTCGTTTAAAATTCTCTTTCCAGACGGCTCCTGAGCAATTCCCGTCAGAAGAATTCCCCATTTCTGAGTCGAAAGTCAACATGGATGTCAATTTCCCTGGTGCCGCTTTCGTGGTCGTCTCGTGTAAGGAAAGTCCGTCTGGATTCAGCAAAGAGTGAGTTTGCCCCTGAGCGCCGAGAGAGAGAGAGCGCCAGCCTCTCCTTACAAAACATGTGAAGAAGCTGGCCTTGTGAGCTGGAAGGCTGCCAAGTCGGCAGTTCAAGACCCGAGTACTGCATGATGGAATGAGCTCCCGTCTCTGTCCCCGCTCCTGCCAACCTAGCTGTTCAAAAGCAAGAAAACATTGCAAGTAGATAAATAAGGACCACTTTGGTGGGGGAAAAGGTCTTGGGGACATGAAAGGAGCCTCATTCGGGCATCGTCCCCCGAGTGGAGTTTCTTCCACAAAAATCCTTTCAGCCCAGAATAATTTTGACATGAAATGATTCTACCTGAGAAGTGTAATTGATTCTCCTTCCAGCCAAGCCAGGGCCTCGGCCTTCTTCAATGGCCTCATTGTGGGAAGGAGGGGAAAGGATTCCTAAGGGGCAAAAGCACAAATCTCCGTATTGCAGTGAACATTTCCTTTTCCCTCCCTAGCCCTTCACTGTACAAAGCCCCCTGGGCTCGGATTTTTGTCTACGGCCTCGGCCACAAGGTCAAGAGGAGCGGCCAGCTGAACCTCATTGAGACCGTCTGCTACCCGCGGGACGCCTCCCCGACCAACACGGGCCTCACACCACCCCCAACCGCCAATCAGTATCCTTCGGTCATCATCTCGACAGACAAGGTCCACATCAAACTTGGTAAGGCCTTTGGGGGAAGCGGGCCAGAGGCTGTGATCCGTTTTTTGGAAGAGGTGCTTTCCTGCGGTGGCTTAATGGTTAAGACGCCGAGCCTGATGACTGGAAGGTCGGCAGGTCAGCAGTTTGAGACCAGAGTGCTGCATGACAGAGGGAGCTGCTGTTCTCTGCCCAAGCTTCTGCCAACCTAGCAGTTCAAAAGCAAGAAACTGCAAGTAGATCAATGGGAACCACTTCGGTGTGAAAGGTAAACAGTGTCTAGTCATGCCTGCCATATGTTGACGGAAATGTCTGCAGACGCAGGCAGTGCTGGCTCTTTGGCTGTAAACAGAGATGAGCACTGAACCCTAGAGTTGGATACAGTTGGCTCTTGAGCAAGGGTGACCTTGACCTTGACCTGCCTCAGGGATTTGGTAGTGTGGAACCCAAAAATGGAAGCGGGGTGGGTGGAGGTTGGATCTAACAAGCAGGAGCCCAAGACGCTTCCTGTTGCCATTCGTAGCTCTTTTGAATGCCAAGCAGGGACTCCACCGCTGAGTCTTCCCGTCCTGGTGGCCTCCCATCGCCGGGCCTCTCTCCTTTCAGGCGTGTCCCCCCCTCCGGGAGCCGTCCTGGTCCTGCATTCCCTCCCCCTGGAATTCCCGCTGGCCATGGCCTTTGCCGAGCAACTCCTGACCTGGAAACTGGACGAGGGAGACGGCAAATCCGAGGAGGAGCTGGAGACCATCCCTGCCTCGGTGCTCTTGCAAGTGGTGGAAATTCTAGGTGAGAGAGCCCAGCCCCCCTCGTGGCAGGCTGGCACGTGGGCAACGACCGGCGTGGTCTGGTGCTTTGAGCATGAAGAGCATTTATTAACAACGTAGGGGATTTAAACCTAAAGAGGGTTTTATGCCCTGGGGGGGGGGGGGGGGAATGTTAGCCAACAACTGCCTTCCAGTTTTAGCCACCCCTAAAGGTGCATTTTCCAGAGAGTCAGGCAAAAGGGTGAGACCCCAAATATAAGAAAAGGCCTGAGCCTTTTATTCTAGGTCACCGTGATGGCCAACCTGGGCACTCCAGGTGTCCTTGGACTTCAACTCCCAGGAGCCCAAATCTCTCTGAATCCCATTGGTGTGGGTTTACAGAGACGAGGGGCTTCTGGGAATTGAACTCCAAGAAGACCTAGAGTGCCAAAATCCGCCATCGCGTTCCTAGGACGAGAAATACCATCCCAGTGGGAATGGGGACTTCAAACGCTATGCCAGCATTAAAGCTCAAGGTAGATATCCAGGTGTTGGGTTTTCTGAGAAGGACCCATCTCTCTCTCTCTCTCTCTCTCTCTCTAACTCTTCCCCCCCCCCCGGGCCCTCTTGTGTCCAGGGAGCTTCCTGTGGACGACCAACATGGCCGCCTGCGTGAAGGAGCCGGTCTTCCACCTCCTGGCGGAGCTGCTTCGCCGCATCCATGGCCTGGAGCAGAAGAAGACCCCGTCAGGCCTCTCCTCCTCCATCGCCCTCCAGCTCAACCCTTGCCTGGCCATGCTGATGGCCCTCCAGTCCGAACTCCACAAGCTCTACGACGAGGAGACCCAGAACTGGGCGTCGGGCGGTTCTTGTGGCGGCGGAGGCGGCTCCTCCGGGATGGGGGCGGCCGACCAGGGCCGCTTCTCCACCTACTTCCACGCCCTGATGGAGGTCTGCCTGGCCATGGCCGAGGTCACCTTGCCCATGAACATGGCAGCCAACGTGGTCTCGACCACCAGCGGCCCGGCGCTGAGTGACTCTTCCTCCTCCTCTTCCTCCTCACCGGGGCAGACGCCCCAGAGCCCCAGCCTCCTTTCCAAGCGGAAGAAAGTCAAGATGAAGCGGGAGAAGGCCTCCGCCACTGCCACCGCGGGCAAACGGCCCTCGGGCCGGACCGCCGACCCCGCCGACCCCAGCCTACTCAGCCTGGGAGGCAGCAAGCCAGAGGACGTGCTGTGGTTCCACCGGGCCCTGACCTTGCTCATCATCCTCCGGCACATCACGCGGAAGGACCCGCAGGGGCTGGGGGTGACCAACGACGCCGTGGCTGACGCCTGCCAGGCCCTGGTGGGGGCCACGGCCCACAGCCGGCTGCTGGTGATCTCAGGGATCCCCACCCACCTGGAGGAAAACACGGTCCGCAGCGCCATCCGCAAGGCGTGCAACGCCCATGGCGGTGTCTTCCGGGATGAGATCTACATCTCTGTCCAGGAGGAGGAGGAGCCCAGGAAGGCCAAGGAGAAAGGGGAAGGAGGGGAAGGCCGGGCCGAGCTGGAGAAGCCGCCACCGCCGGCCGTCTCCAGCAGCGCGGACAGCCTGGATGTGAGCAGCTCCAGCAGCGTCACCCCGGCCCTCAGCGTCAGCGCCTCGGCCTCCACCAGCCAGGCCTCCCTCTCCAGCTCCCTGGGCCTCTCCCGAACCACCAGCGACATCTCGGGGGAACAGCCGGAAGCCCTCCTCCTGCAGGCTGGCCTGGAGGCGCCCCTCCTCCTCCCGCCGCCAGGGGGGCTCTTGGAAGGCGGCAGCCCCCACGGGGTCTCCAGCCAGGAGAGCTTAGACCTCTCCATCGGCAGCAGCCTCGGGAGTTTGGGGGAGCAGCTGGACAACGTGGAGACGGCCTCCGTGTCGGACGGGGGGTCAGTGTACACCGTGACTTCTCTGGACAGCCAGCCGGCCCCCTCAAGGCCCATCAAGGGCTTTGCCGTGGTGGAGGTAAGAAAGCTTTCTGGAGAAGCAATGGTGGGTTGGATGGGGAAGGAACGATCATATGCAGGCAGCTGCTTTCCTTCCTTCCTTCCTTCCTTGCTTTCCTTCTTTCTCCCCTTCCACCCTTTCTCTTTCTTTCTTTCTTCCTTCCTTCCCTTTTTCCATTCTTTCCCAATATCTCCTTCCCTATCTTCCCCCTTTACTCCTTCTTTCCTTCCTTCTTTCTTTCCTTTCTTTCCTTTCCTTTCTTTCTTTCTCAGGGCTCTTGGATATCTTTGATTCGGATCCCTGCCGTGAGCAAGGGGTTGGACTGGACAGCCTCAAAGGCCCTTCTTCCAACCTATGGTTCTGTCTCTAACTTGTGGGAAACATGACAGGTCCCGTGCGCTCGAGAGGGCTTGAAGGAAAGGGTTCTAGGTGAACCTTTCCTGCTCGCATGGGGCATTCATTCGTAAGCTGCCTTAAGCAGGGGCAGAGCTAGTCGCCTTAAGCAGCCGAAAGGGCCCTGGATAAGGCAGCGAAGAAGCTCCTGGTGCTTCTCGAATGATAAACTAATTCCGTTTCCAAGGAGAAGGTCCCTGTTGAGTCATCTGTGTCACCTTGTGTGGAGTTACATGAAGGCATGTGCATTTTTAACACAGATCAGATCCCGAGCCAAGGTCGAAAAGATCCGGGCCAGCCTGTTTAACAGCAGTGACTTGATCGGTTTGTCCAGCCTGGACGGGGAAGATGAACTCATGGAAATGTCCACGGAGGAGATTCTGACCGTCTCCACCGTGAACCAGAGCTTGTTTGATACCCAGGGCAGCCCAGTGCTGGAAGACTACTTCAATGACAAAACCATCAAAGGTGAGTGGGGGGGGGGCCTTCCGTGCCGTGGAAACATATTCACATCAGTGATGAACGCATTGTACCAGAGGTGCCCAAACTACGGCCTGTGGGCAGGATCCGGCCCCCAACGCCAATTCATCTGGCCCGTGCTGCCCTCGTTGCTCCTGGGCGCGTTTCACTTCCGCTTCCCAGAGTGATGAGGGTGGCATGGGCCGGATGAATTGGCGCAGGGGCTGGATCTGGCCCACGGGCCGTAGTTTGGGCACCCCTGGTTTAAGCAGAGAAAATGGCAGCCTAAAATCTCATCCTGTTGCAAAACAGATGGCAAGGTGTGTTTTACTTCCGCATCCGGTGGGAGGAGCCCCATGGCTGGCCTGGAGCCAAAAACAGTTTGGGCTCCCCTGAATTAAACTGTCTTACTAGCTTCAAAGCAGTTGCTTGCCGTGTCAGCTGCAAAAGAGTGGATCTTCTCCTTCCCTCTCCAGGGGACAAACTGGTGCCAGGCGCTCGGGAAGTTCTCACCGACATCTTTAAAAGCTGCCTCCATTCGGAGCAAATGCTCAGCCTGACGCCAGCCAAGCCCACCAAGGTGGCGGAGATTTACCTGAGCAAAGAGCAGATCAACGCCCAAACGCCCGGGAACCTTCTCCACACGTTCTTCACCCACATCCGGCCCCCAAAGAAAGTCCTGGAAGATCAGCTCACCCAGGTTGGCACATTGGCTGGCGTTGGTTTCTCTCGAAGGAAGAGCCACTTGCCTTTCTTTATAATAATAAAGGCGAAGGTCTCCCTGGGACTGCAGTGGCTTCGTGGTTAAGATGCTGAGCTTGGCAGCTAGAAGGTTGGAAGGTCAGCATTTCGAGAGACGAGTCCTCCACAATGGAGTGAGCGCCTGTCTCTATCCCAGCTTAGTGGTTAAGATGCTGAGATTGACGACTTGGAAGGTCAGCAGTCCAAGGCCTGAGCGCTGCGTGACACCATGAACTGCTGTCATCTGTACCAGCTGCTGCCAACCTAGCAGTTTGAAAGCAAGAGATTACAAGTAGATAAATAGGTACCACTTTGGTGTGAAAGGTAACAGTGTTCCATGCATCTGGTTATGCCTGCCACATGACCACCGAAAAAGTCTGTAGACACTGACAACTCTGGCTCTTTGTCTGTAAACAGAGATGAGCACTAAACCCTAGAGTCAGATACAACTTGCTTTTGAGCAAGGGAGACCTTTACCTATCTCTCCTGGTTCCTGCCAACCTAGAGGTTTGAAAGCAAAAAATTGCAAGTCAATAAATAGATACCACTTCGGTGGGAAAGGTAACAGCATTCCATGCATCTGGTTATGTCTGCCACATGACCACAGGAATATCTGAAGAGTCAGAAGGCACGGTTTCTTTGTCTGTAAACAGAGATGAGCACTAAACCCTAGAGTTGGCTACGACTGACTTTCAAGCCAGGGTGAATTTTACCTAAAGGTTTCCCTAGTGCGGGTGGATTTGTGGCCTCCTCCGCCGTGCCACAACCCCGTGGGTTCCCCAAACGGGAAGGCTTAGGCGGGCCATGACCGGCCCTCGCCTTGCCTCTCCCCCTCCCATTGCCCACGATGCTTTGCAGATCCTGCGGAAATACGGGGTGCCCAAGCCCAAGTTTGACAAGAGCAAGTACAACAAGGCGGGCAAAGAGCAGCACCCGGTCAAAGTCGTCAGCACCAAGCGGCCCGTCGTCAAGCCGCCCGCCAAGGAGAAGGCTGTGCTCAACAGCGTCAGGTGGGGGCAGCCTCTCCGCCTTTCCCAGTCAACTGGGGGGGGGGGGGGATGATGATGATGACCTCGGGTGGGGGGTATATCCTGTGTGTGTGTGTGAGTTGACCTGCCAGTGATCTCCTTCCCTTCCTAAGCAGGACCGCTTTGAGTGAAAAGAAGCCCACCGTGAAACCCAAATCCCCAGAGAAGAGCAAAGCAGAGGACAAGGAGCTGGACAAGTCCCCCACCAAGAAACAGGAGGGTAGGGAAGGCTCCTTTCACAGCCTCAAAGCGGGGGGGGGGGGGGGGCTGCGGAGAAGGTCGCCCCCAAGGCCGGGCTCACCTCAGAGGAGAGCCTGGAAGCACACCTGGGGGGGGGGGGGCGCTTCTTCCCCTGAATCTGGTGCAAACCTTGCACTGGAACGCCGTGGTGGCCGTCTTTTCACCTGCCAAGGAGCAGCCACTGAAAAGGGGGGAGGGGGACTCTCAGGGACAAACAGGATTGATTGGGATAAAACAAGGGTTCCTAACCTAAGGCCTGTGGGCCAGATCCAGGCCCTGGTGCCATTTCATGTGCCCCCCCCTCCAAGGACATTCGAGAAACAAAGCGGCCACCCCTTTGAAGCTGTTGGGACAAAATGGCCACCCCCATCGTGCAGGCAGGGCAAAATGACCACCCGGCCCTCAAAGCTGACTGAGAGAGCCTGACCACCCGCCCCCTTCGGCTTGAAAAGGTTGGGAACCCCTGGGGTCAAAGCTTGGCGTTTCTGGCCAGTGCTTCGGGGAAGGCCGCGCTCGTCTCTCCGGTGGTGTTTGGGTCTTTATTTTAAAAAGTCTCTTCTAAGCAATCTCTCATTCCCTTCTCTGGACTGAGTCTCTTCCAAGTCACACCAGTTCGTTCCCAGGCTATGACAGACGTCGTGGGGGAGGGTGTCATTCTGAAATTAAAAATAGGCTGGATGAGAGAGTGACTGTATTTGCCGGCGTATCAGACACATTGGAGTATAAGACGCATCCCTGTTATTGCCAAAATAGCCCACTAAAGGCCACTCTATACAGCACAAGGCACACTCCGTTTTTCCACTTTACTTTAAGAGGAAAAAGGGGGTCTTATATGCCAGCAAATATGGTAATTTTGTGGAACAGAAGGAGGAAGAGATGGCGTTACAAATTCCGGCCACTCACTGAATCTCTGTCTGTCTGTCTGTCTATCCATCTATCCATGTTAGTGCCGGAAGAGAAGTATCTGACGCTGGACGGATTCCACAGGTTCGTCATCGACCGGGCGAAACAGGACATTCGTAGCGTGTGGCGAGCCATTTTGTCGTGCGGCTTTGACCTTCATTTTGAAAGGCACGTCTTGTTATACGGGTGGCCTGGGGGAGGGAAGGGGGAGGCCTCGTGCCCATTCTGTGCCCTCTGGGCCACAACCTCACTTCTGCCCCGCAGGTGTGCCTGCATCGACGCCAGACATGCCCAGAAAGCCTCCCGCAAGTGGTCCCTGGAGATGGACGTGGCCCTTGTCCAGTACATCAACCGCCTCTGCCGCCACCTGGCCATCACACCGGCCCGGCTGCACCCGCATGAGGTTTACCTGGATCCCCCCGAGGCGGCTGACCCCCGGGTCTCCTGCCTGTTGAGTAGGTCCCGGGCCCTGCTTAACGGTGGCCTTCCTCCTCCTCTTCTTCCTCCTCTTCTCCTTCTCAGCGGGAGGGGGGGACTACTTTGGCCCTAAGAGACCCAAGTACTGCACAGGACTGAGCGCCTCTCTCTGTCCCAGCTCCTGCCAACCTAGCAGTTCAAAAGCAAGACATTGCAGGTAGATAAATAGGGGCCGCTTCAGCGGAGAAGGTAAATAGCATTCCGTGCACTCTGGTGTCAGGTCATGCCTAGAGTTGGATAAGACTGGCTTTCCGAGCAAGGGCGACCTTGGCCTTCTTTACCGACCCCAACTCCCCCTCTCTTGATTTCTCCTCTCCTTGACCCAGACGTGCCCATCGAAAGCCTCCGCCTGCGTTTCGCCCTGCTCCAGTCCCTCAACACCACCCTGGAGACCTTCTTCCTGCCACTGGTGGAGCTGCGGCAGACGGAGATGTTCACCAACAGCATTGCGGCCCTCCTGCAGGAGGCCAAAGGTCAGGTTTCCCCAGAGCCACCGGGGGTCCATTCATGGGGAAAGGGGGGCATATATACATTTGTCGGCTTATAAGATGCATTAGAGCCATGATGGTGAACCTTGGCACTCCAGATGTTCTTGGACTTCAATTCCCAGAAGCTCAAGGCCCCAGTGAATCCACACAAATGGGTTTGCTGGAATTCATCCGGCCCGCGCCGCCCTCGTCGCTCCTGGAAGCGGAAGTAAAATGCACCCATACGGTTAAGGCTCTTCCAGCTTAACCCTTCCTCCGTACGGGTGCAGCAACGAGGGCGGCGCGGTGTGGGCCAGATGACTCGTAGCATACCCATTTGTGTGGATTCACGGGGGCTTGGGCTTCTGGGAATTGAATTCCAAGAACATCTGGAGTGCCAAGGTTCGCCATCACGGCATTAGAGTATAAGATGTACGTTGTTGTTACCAAGATGGTACACTAGAGGCCAATTTTGTTATTTGATATTGTGTTATTAATTTTGTAACTGTTATATATTGCTTCGTTGTAAGCTGCTCAGAGTCGCTATAAGCAAGTGGAGCAGCATAAAAATTGTAATTGTAATAATAATAATAATAATAATAATAATAATAATAATAATAATAATAATAATAATAATAATAATAATAATACAGTGAATACCGTATTTGCCGGCACACAAGACACACTCCATTTTTCCGGTGTATTTTAAGGGGGGGACGTGCATCTTATACACTGGCAAATACGGTATATAGAATTGGATGATCCGTAAGTTCCCTTCCATCTCTGCCATTCTCAACTGATTGTTTCTTGTTGGTGGCATATCAAAAAGCACAAACAAAGCCACTGCAGCACTTTAAAGACTAACTGCTATATTTTTAACGTGAGCTTTTGTGGAGCAAGTCCACTTCACCAGACATTGTTGATGTTCATCCACCGTAGGGATTGGGACTCTTCGATGCTGTGGGATCAGCCAATTGCTTCTTACACATCAGTAGAACTCCTGCATTTTGCCTCTTTTCTTCAGGCTTCATCTTTTACGATACAAAGGTCACCATCATGAACCGAGTGCTCAATGCCACTGTGCACCGGACGGCCGACCACGCCGCCCCGGAGATTACCCTTGACCCCCTGGAAATCGTGGGAGGTACCATGCTTGATACTTTTCCTATCACACATCTGGAGGGTTTCCTGGGGTGCTTTTGGACGGAGAGGAAGGAGGGCGGATTCCGGGCCCCTTTGCTTACCAACCTCGGCTTCCTTTTCCCTCTCTTCCGTCCGCTGGCAAACAGGAGAAATTCGCTCGCCGGAAAACTCCTACTTCTGCCAGGCGGCCCGCCAGTTGGCCTGCATCCCCTCGTCCCAGCTGTGTGTGAAACTGGCCAGCGGAGGAGACCCCACCTATGCCTTCAACATCCGCTTCACTGGGGAGGAGGTTCACGGCACAAGTGAGCAGCAGTGATTTGATCGGTTTGTCCGGAAGCGGAAGTAAAACGCGCCCGTACGGTTAAGTCTCTTCTGGGTTAACCCTTCCTCCGTGCGGGCGTGTTTTGCTTCCGGGAGCGACGAGGGCGGCACGGGCCGGACGAATCGCAGCAAACCCATCCGTGTGGATTCACGGGGGCTTCTGGGAATTGAAGTCCAAGAACATCTGGAGTGCCAAGGTCAGCCATCACGGGCGTAGAGCCCGTGATGCCACCCTGTTAGTTTTTTTTTTTTTTTTTTGGGGGGGGGCGTTTCTCATGCCTAGCCCTCAATGCTTTGCCTGTCATCATCTTCTCCTCCTCCTCCACCTCCTCCCGCAGGCGGCTCCTTCCGTCACTTCCTCTGGCAGGTCTGCAAGGAGCTTCAGAGTTCACTGCTTTCCCTCCTCCTGCTCTGCCCCAGCTCAGCCGTCAACAAGAACAAGGTACGCCCAGCCGAAACGCCTGCCAGTGGGGACGGAGAACCTCTCGGGGCATTCGTTTGGGGGTGCCACCGGGAAGGGACACGGGGGGGAGGGGTCCCTCCGGCACCGTGGTGTGGAGGGAGCTGTTAGTCTGTGGAAGCAGATCAGAGAGGGAACGAGGCAAAAATGACATTTAAATAGAGGAGGGTTTTGCACAATTTTTTTGTGGTTTGGCTTGGGTTCCTCTCTGAAATCCCTGGTGAGATCCTGCTTTGAAGCCTTCCTCCTCTTCCTACTCCTCCTCCTCTTCAGGGCAAGTACATCCTGACCCCCAGCCCCATCTCCTACGGGGAGGAGCAGCTCCTGCACTTTTTTGGGCAGCTCCTGGGCATCGCCATCCGGGCCGACGTCCCGCTCCCCCTGGACCTCCTTCCCTCCTTCTGGAAGAGCTTGGTGGGGGAACCGCTGGACCCAGAGGGGGACCTCCAGGAGGCTGACATCTTGACCTACAACTATGTCAGGAAGTTCGAGAACGTAAGGGATCTTGGGCAGCGGCGCGGCTTTTGGTCCTAGGTTGGGAAAGAGGGAGCCCCGATATGTCTTAGTCTCCAGGCGGGCAACAAACGGCAGTGAAGTGGTACCTGTTTATCTACTTGCAGTGTCTTGCTTTTGAGCTGCTAGGTTGGCAGGAGCTGGAACAGAGACAGGAGCTCACTCCGTCATGCAGTACTCGGGCCTTGACCTGCTGAGCTTCCAGTCATGGGCTTAACCACTCAGCCACCGCAGTCCACAGCTGTACACTAGGCTCTGGATCCTGCTCAGCCTCAGGGTCTTGGCCACGAAGCCACTGCAGTCCACTAAGCTTGGCCACCCCTGTGACTGTTGGTACCGTGAGGCAGTGGTGAACCTTTCACGCCTCCCGACTGTTGTCTTTGCAGCTCCACGACGAGGCGGAGCTGGAGTCCCTGTGTGCCGAAACCACCTCCCACCACGCGGCCGTGGAGAGTCCTGACGGCCCCAACAAGCCCAGCTGCAAGTTCACCTACCTGACCATGGCGGGCGACGAGGTGGAGCTGTGTCCCCGGGGCCGGCACGTCCCGGTCGTGTGAGTGGCAGGAGGAAAGGGTCCGGGGGAGGGAGGGCCTGGGGCCCCCACCGGGAAGAACCAAACCAGTGAGGAGCGGCCTGTGTGCAGGATCCCAGGGGTGGGCCAAAAGTTTCCCTGGAAGGCAACTGTCCAGAATTCCTGATCCAGCCACTTTCATCTCTTCCCATGTTCCTTTCTTGCGCTCGTCTAGTCGCCCTTTTAAGGTTCTTTTTTATCGGTGCCTCGTAGTGTTTTTTATGGTGATGGTCCACGGATACCTGGAGCAGAGAGTCTACCAGTGGACTCTGAGCCACACGGAGAATTTAATGCTATTACAATGGTACCTCGGCTTATGAATTTAATGCGTTCTCTGGGATGTTTTGTATTGCAAAAAATTCATCAACCGAAACGCGGTTTCCCATAGGAATGCACTGGAAACCTTTTTTTCTGATCCCCGGAAGAGATTAACTGGTTTCCAGTGCATCCCTATGGGAAACCGTGTTTTGGTTTACAAATTTTCCGCAATTAAATTCATGAACCAAGGCATTCTTTTCAACGGATTTTCATTCGTAAACCAAAAATTACATTAATTGAGACGTTTGTAAACCGAGGTACCACCGTATTTATACCCAGAGGCCTTATGTCTGAGAATGTAAATGGATGGTTAGTCCATCAGTGTAGAAGTCAAATCCTATATTTCCTGCCATAACGCAAGTCATGTGCCTGGTGTGCAGCAATAAATGCTGGCACTAATGCTTCCCCACCAAGGTGTAGCCCGTTCGATTACGCCGGTGGGCATCTGGTGGTGAAAGAATGGTGGCCCCAGGCAGAAAAGTGGGTGGTGGTCCACACGTGGACCAACCTCTGGTCCTTCGCCTTCCCACAGATGGGAGAACAAGGACATCTACGCCACAGCCATCCGGAGCCTGCGGTTGCAGGAGCTGCAGAACCCGGAGTGTGCCACGGCCGTGAGGGCCGGCCTGGGATCCATTATCCCCCTTCAGCTTCTGACCATGTTGACGCCCCTCGAGATGGAACTGAGGACCTGCGGCCTTCCATACATCAACCTGGAGTTCCTCAAGGTAGGCCAGGACCGAACGTCTCTGGAGAGCCGGGAGGCATCGTTGGGCAGCCATGGCGAACCTCGGCACTCCAGGTGTTCTTGGACTTCAGTTCCCAGAAGCCCAAGTCTCTGTGAATCCACACGAATGGGTTTACTGCACAGTATGCCCATCCGTGTGGATTCACAGAGACTTGGGCTCCTGGGAATTGAAGTCCAAGAACACCTGGAGTGCCCAAGGTTGGCCATCAGGGGCTTGGGGTGAGAGAACCTAACAGGACTATGTCTGCTTTGCTTCCCTCCTTCCACCCTCGCCCCACGGCTAGGCCCACACCATGTACCAAGTGGGGCTGATGGAGACGGACCAGCACATAGAGTTTTTCTGGGGGGCCCTGGAGATGTTCACCCAGGAGGAGCTCTGCAAGTTCATCAAGTTCGCCTGCAACCAGGAGCGGATCCCCTTCACCTGCCCCTGCAAAGACGGCGGGCCAGACACGGCCCACGTCCCTCCCTACCCGATGAAAATTGCACCCCCCGACGGCACGGCAGGTAAAGCGGGCTCCCTTTTTGCGTCCTCCCTTTGGGAGGAGGGGGAGCGGCAGCGGAAGCGGATGGATGGAAGATGCACACACACACCTCCCTCTCTCTCTCTCTCGTTCTTTGCAGGCGCCCCCGACTCCCGCTACATCCGCGTGGAGACCTGCATGTTCATGGTGAAGCTGCCCCAATATTCCTCCCTGGAGATCATGCTGGAGAAACTCCGCTACGCCATCCACTACCGCGAGGACCCTCTCAGCGGCTGAGCCGCCCCTCCGCCCGCCCTCTGGCCTGGAGAAGCTGCCCTCCCCCAAGACAAGGGAGCCGTGGAGGGACCAGCCCCTCCCTCCGGACCGTCACTGCTGCTGCTGCTGCTGCTGCTGCTGGACCCACGGCCGGCCGCTGGAGGGGCTTCCGGTCTCCCTTCCGGAGGGCTTCCCCTCCCCTCCTCCTCTTCTGCCCCCCCCCCCCCGACGGACGGCTTTCTCTTTGCTGCCTTGTTTTGTGAATCCTTTTGTAGGGTGAGCTCAGTACACAAGATGGAAGATCCCTCGACCCTTGAGCTCTTTATTACCTTTCCTTCGCGGAGGGATGGGGCCCGGGGGGGGCCACCAAATGAGGCGACGGTTTCCTGGAGCCAAGACCACGGGGCAGGGGTGGGGAGGGCCCACTTTCCACCCCACAGGGCTTGGGGGGGGCTGCGTAGGGGGCCGACTTCACAGCGTACGATGGTCAAGGAAGCTCTCGGCTCACGTTCCCCCAGAGCCGGAAAGTTGAAGGCATCGTGGCGTCCGGCCCCCTCCTGCAGGTACGTCTCAGCCTTTCGGACACTCAGTCGGTCAACCGGACTGGACCTGCCCGGGGTGCAAGATGATTAATTTTTATTATTATTATTTTTTTGCACACTGAAGCAGTTCCTCTGCATGGTTGACTGGGGAAAAGATGGTTCTCTTTTCTTCCTCTCCCTCCCTTGTCCTTCCGGGGGGGGGGGGGGAGGGCTGCCTTTGCTGGGTTTCCCTTGGGCTTAGGAGAGGGGGGGCAGTTCCCAGAACCGCCCAAGGCAGCTGGGCAGAAGGGCTCTCCCTGTGCCCAGTGTGTGTGTGTGTGTGTGTGTGTGTGTGTGTGTGTGTGTGTGTGTGTGTGTGTGTGTGTGTGTGTGTGTGTGTGTGTGTGTGTGTGTGTGTGTGTGTGTGTGTGTGTGTGTGTGTGTGTGTGTGTGTTAAAGGTCCCCCTGCACTAAGGAAGAGCCGTCAAGCACGCACATTTCCCTCCCTCCCTCCCTCCCCAAGGGGTGGCAGAACAAACGGGGGAGGTTGCCCTCGAACCCAGGACTCTTCCCCAAAGGGGTGGGGGTTGAGTGTGGCTCTCCTGCTTGGCTCGGTGCTCTCTGGGGGTCTCAAGTGCCAGTATCCGGCTGCATTCCTTCCCTCTGTAACCCTCTCGGCCCCTGAGGAGGGTGTGGAAAGGGGCCGGAGCCGCCGGCAGGGAGTTTGTCAATAGTGTGTATAGAACATATACATTATATAGAGAGATATAGCACGGTGAATACCGGGAACTTTGGAGTTGCATGGCGTGGGGGTGTGTGGGCGAAGCCTGGTGTGGCTGAGATTTTAGCATGAGCGGCCAATGTCTCAAGGCCCCCCCCCCCTTGGCAGAGGAGGAGGAGGAGGAGGAGGAGCGCGTGCCGCCCGTTTCGGTGCCACTTTAGAGGCCCAAGTCTTGCCTGTTTCCTGAGCCCCATGCGGGGGCAGTGGGGGTCTCCCCACTGGGCTTTATGAAGCCATGGCCCATCTGGGGTGGGGTGGGGTGGGGGCACCGTAGCCCTCCTTCTCTGCAAGTGGACTTCATTGCTCAAATACCTCGCAGGCCTTTCCGTGGCCCGCTTGCCCACCCCGAAGGGCCGGATGGCGCTGATGTCGTCATTCCTCCTCCCCAAAGACTTGTCGGTGTGCTGGCCGGGGGGGGGGGGATCTCGCAACACCTCGGGCTCAGGTGCGCGTGTGTGCATAAAGTGACTTGCTGTATATCTATTCCAGTTATTTATTATTGCATTTAAGAAGACAAAAATGGTTCTCTTGTATTTACACACACACACACCCATGTAAATGGAGCACTCGGTTTCCTTTGTGTGTGCGCGCGTCACCTCCTCTTTACGGCCTTCCTCTGCACCACAAGCCCCTTTGGAAGAGGAGGAGGGGGTGGGGAGCCAGACCTGGAGGAGGAGGCGGAGGCGGCTGCTGCTGCTGCTATCTGAAGACGGAGCACCTTGGATGGGGAACGGAAGACTTGAGTCTCTACGGCATCCGTGGCCAACCTCGGCACTCCGGCTGTCCTTGGACTTCCATTCCCAGAAGCCCAAGTCCCTGGGAATCCGCATACGTGGAGTAAACCCATTCGTGTGGATTCACAGACACTTGGCCTTCTGGGAATGGAAGTCCAAGGACCGCTGGAGTGCCCAGGTTGGCCACCACCACCCTAGTCTAGCCGAGTCTGGCCAAGTTCCCGTGGTGTGAACCTTCTCTCCGGCCAGAGACCGTCCAGTTCTGCCTGATGGGATCCGGAGTCCCCTCCACTCCTCACGTGAATGCAGTCACTCCGAATGTAAAGCCGTGTCGGCCCGAAGGCACCGGAGGTTTTGGCGCACCCTGGTCTATTCTTATTTATTGCACACACCGGCCGGCCGGCCCCCTGTTGGAAGCGCTCTTGGGCCAGATCCTGGACCTCTGGGCGAAAGGGAAGGCTTGGGACTCTATGTCTCGGGGGCCAGAAAAGCCCCTTTCCTTTCATCGACTCACACGGGCTGGAGCGCCTCTAGGGACCCTTTGGCAGACGTTTCAATGCACTGTACGTCCTTTTTTAATTTCACATTGACATAATTGCAAAAGTGTAAATAGTTTGTACAGACAAATCACGGGAAAGGGGGGCGGGGGGGGGGCTGCCGTCCGTTTTCTCTCTGGGCCGGGAGGGGATCAGAAGCGGCCCCCGCCCAATGCCGACCCGTTGCCAAGCTGACCACGGTGCGTTTCGTTAATTTATTCTCCCTGGGGTCCCCTTCCTGACGCTTATCAAAAAAGACGCCAACCCCCCCCCCCAGCGTTTCTTTCCGCTCATGAAAAAAAACACCCCCTGCAAGGCGGGGGGGGAGGGCGCCCCCCCCACTTGTTTCCAAGAACTCTCTCGCTTTTCTTGTCTTTAATAAATGCTAACTTTTGGTGGAAAAGTGGCCTTAAAACCACGTTCTTGGTCGGGTCTGAAGGGGGACTGGTACCCTCGGGCAGTGGGGCTGGGGGGGGGGGGACTTGGGGGGGGGGGCTTCCGCAGGAAAACTTCCCACCCAATGAAAGAGGCAGGCCCAGGCCAAGGCGTCCCAGGACAGCAGAAGGCACGGAGCCGACAGGAGATTCCGGCAGGTACAAAGTTTATTAGAAGAAAAATTTAAAACAGTCTTCAGTCAAAGCATCGTTTGAGCACCGAGAGGAAGAGGCTCAGCAGCTCCTCCTCCTCCGCGGTTCAGCTATGCTCCGGCTGCAAAGGGGGGGAGGGTCCCAAGCAGCCCCCCCCCCCCGAGACCACCCCCCAGAGGGAGGGCAGCACATCTTGAAACACAGGGACTCTTCCTGGCCGCTTGACGATTCCCTCAGACCCACAGAGACCCCGCGAGGAAGAGAGGAGGGTCCCCACGGATCGAGAAGCTGTGGCCGCAAGAGATCGTCCGCTTCCCGGCAGCTCTACGACGGGATCTTCCGGCCCAGGGTGGGCGCACGGCACACAGACACACACGGCCCCGCTCCGGAAGAAAGCAAGGCCAAGCACTCGAAGCAGGACATCTAAAAGAGCTCAAACCAGTCCTACATGGCAGTGAAGCCGGGGGGGGGGGGGGAGAAGAAATGGACCCCCCTCTTCCCAAAACACAAAGACACCCCCGAGGGGGGGGGGCACTCCGAAACAATGTGGCTCCGTGGAGGAGCGTCCACCTGATCCCGGCTCTGTAACGGGTCTCCACCGTCGGGCCGGAATCAGCAAATGCCCCGGAGGAGGAAGAGGAGGCGGTGGCGGCCGAGGCTTCCTTCCCTGCCTCATTGGTCTTCACTGCCCTCCGATTGGCCTGGCCAAGGTTTTGCCTGTGAAAGGGAGAGAAACGCCATCGCGGGGGATTATTCCCTGCGCCACAGGAAGGCCACGCCAGAGTTTCTAGTCCTCATTGTCCCCAAAGCCAAGACAGAGCAGCTGAGAGAGACTTCGCCAGAACCCCCACCACCCCCACCCCAAGGTTCATCATCGCTTTCCCCTCAAAAGGACTGGAAGAGTGAAGGGAAAAGGGCCTTCCCTCTCTGGTGGACTCCGGCCTGCTTTGAACTGAAGGGAGAGGATCTTGATCCCCCCCCCCCCTTGGAGGTGGCTTTAGAGCCACGATGGCCGGACTTTGGCACTCCAGCGGCTCTTGGGCTCCAGTTCCCAGAAGCAGCCCCAGCCCCTGGGAATCCACACAGACGTGGCCTTCTGGGAACTGGAGCCCAAGAGCCGCTGGAGTGCCAAAATCCGGCCAGCACTGTTTGAGAACCACAGCACCAGAGCCCGTCCTTCTCCGGCCCCAGGCAGAGCGTCCCAAGGGTCCTTTCCACGGCAAAGGAAGCTGCTCCCCTAATTCCCCAAACTCGGCTGTGGAGGCCGGAGGTTGTAAGAAGGGAAGCAGAACTTTGGACAGACAGACAGACAGACAGACACCCCCCAGGAGCCTCCGGGGGCCTTACCTTGGTGGGGCTGTAGCGGGCCACTCGGCTGGGACTGTTACGTCTTCGTTCAGTTCTCAAGCTGGAGGAAGAGGAGGAGAAATGAAACCTCCATCAGAAAGGCAAGGCTGAAGGCCACCAAGGTAAGACTTCAGGGCCTCCCCCCGGCCCACCCCATCCATTGTGGAAACCCCTGCCCAGAGGAACCCACTGCCAGTCAGTGGAGCTGGAAGACCCCTACCTGGGCCGCGTGGGGGCCGTCGCTGGGAAGCTGGGCCTGTAGCCCGTCTGGAGAGGGTGGCGGTGGGCAGCAGGGGGGTCACTTGGGGTCCGTCCCCCCAGATTTTTGACCTTCCCTCCCTTGGGAGGCCCCCCGTGGTTCTCTCTCTGGTTGTTGGGCGAGGTCAGCTGAGCGTGCTGGGCGGCCTCCAGATTGCTCCGGGAGGGGCTGCCCAGTGTCGGCTGCTGCGGTTTCGGAGGCCGGAACTCCTCCAGGTACTGAGGTGAGATTTCCCCTAAAAAAGCAAAATACAAGGTCAGGAACCAGAAAGAGAATTGCCCATCCTGGAAGCCTCCAAGACAAGGGTACCCAACCGACAGCAGGAGGGCCGGATCCAGCCCACGGGCCACAGGTTGGACACTCCTGGTTTAAGCAGAGAAAATGGCAGCATAAAATTTATCTCATTCTGTTGCCAAACAGGTTGCAAGGTGTATTTTACTTCTGCTTCCGGTGGGAGGAACCCCATGGCCGGCCTGCTGAACCACGTGGCTGGCCCGCATCCCGAAATGTTTGGGCACCCCTGCTATAGAAAGTTGGCCTCCAGTGGGATTTGCCCGGGAACGAGGGTTTCTTTACCTTGATGCCGAAGGCGTCTCTGGGGCGTCTCCGGTGAGTTGGCTTTCTCCACGCTTTCCTCAGGCAGAGTCCTTCCCCTGGAGGGGGCCGTGGCCGGACGCAGGTCACACTGGTCCTAGGAGGAGCGGAGGAGAGAGAATTGCCAGCTCGAGCCGCGCGCCGAAGGAGGAACTGGCTTTCCCCACAGCTGACCTCCCTCCCCCCATACCTGGTGGTGGAAGAGAATCTCTTCTTCCAGTTGGACCCCGCAGAATTCGCACGGGAGCAGGAGGCGGCCCCGGCCCTCGTCGGCTCCTGGGAGGGGGGAACCGCCTCGGCCCCCGGAGGGCTGCCGGTTCTCCAGCTGCTCCCACAGCTGCCAAAGCTGCTCCGTCTGGGACCCGAAGCAGCTTCTCTTGCTGAAGGAGGCCAGAGCCCGGCGCGGGTTGCAGCCGGTCTGGTGAGAGGAGGAGGAAAAAGCGAAGAAAGCGGCCCTCAGTGGCGAGTCAAAGTCCCACCGGCAAAAGCAAGAGGCGTTTGGGGCGCGAGGAAGGCCTCCCAGCTGAGCCGGTCCCTGGAGCGACAGCTGGGAGGGCACTTCCCCATCCCAGAAGCCCCTTTCCTGGCACTGGCCAACCAAATCCCAGAGGCCCTCCATTTCTAGGCACATCCCATCATCCCCAGGGCAAAGAGGTGGGCAGACAGACGTGGCACGTGGCCTCCTGACAGAACCTGCGCTTTGCCAGGGATTCCAATTCGGCCCAACTCTGCCCGGAAGGCTTTGAAGGCAACTGGCCATGGCTACGAATCGGGCAACGCTGGATTCCAACTAGAGCATCCTGGGAACCCTCGCGCATGGCTAGGGCAAAAAGCCCTCCTCTTTTCCCCCCTTTGAATGGCGAAGGCGAATGGGAACTGTAGTCCTACACAGGGGCACGAGAGAGGCCCACCCCTGCCCCTCCCCAGGCCTAGGGAAATAAGAGACAACCTGGTGCAGGATCAGGTCCTCCTCTGGGTACAGCTCCTCGCAGAATTCGCAGGGCAGCAGGACCTCGGCTGCAGAGCAAGCAGGAGGGAACAGAGAGAAAGAGAGAGAGAGGCCCATCGCTGCAGGAGGGCCCACAGAAACCTGTGGCTTGGCACCGTCCCCTAATGTCACACTATCCCCCCACCACTACCACCAACGCTTCAGGGGGAGAGGAAGGTCCCACGGGAGCCCCAAGAGAACACTGACTTACTGTGGGCCCTGTCTGGCCCATCAGAGGCCAGAGAGAAGACACCGCTGGGGCCTTTGGCATCCGCAAAGTTGTCCAAGGACGGGCTCGTGGGTGCGGGGCAGATGTTCTTCCAGAAGTCGCCCTGGGCGGCCTCCACCGGACGTCTCTGGGGGGCGCCGTTCTCCTGCTGCAGGCTGAGGGCCAGCAGGTAATCGGAGTCGCAGTCTTGGTCTTCCTCCCGTAAGGGAAAGGGGTCGGCCAACGTTTCCGGCGGGGCTGGCGGGACAAAAGGCCACCCTGGCTTAGCCACACACTGGCCCCCGACAGTAAGGATTGCGCTCAAAGGGTTCGATCAATGCTCCCGGCCCACCCTGGACCCAAAAGCCACCCAGGAGAGATTTTATGCTACTTTATCATGCTTTACACTGCAGAGGCTTAGCAGTTAAGACACTGAAATTGACAACTGGAAGGTGGGCAGGCCAGCAGTTTGAGACCCGAGTCCTACACGACGGAGTGAGCAAGAAATAGCAAGTAGATAAGTAGGGGCCAAATGGCGTTCCGTGCACTTCAGTGTTTAGTCATGCCAGCCACATGTCCAGGGAAATTCTGCAGACGCTCTTTGGCTATAAGCAGAGATGAGCACTGAACCTTAGAGTTGGATACAACTGGATTTTGAGCAAGGCTAACCTTTACCATGACCCTACCCCTAACTAGCTATGTCTAATTCTGCCTGAGGTTCTTCTGCTCAGCCTCCTGGAGCCGAAGGTGCGCCCCACGTGCCCACGAAAGGCCCGCTTTGCAGGGCACCATTACCTCGATTCCGATTGGCCCAAGAGGGAGCGACGTTCCTCCGGCCGAACTCCCCCTCCGAGAAGCAGTTATACAGCCGGCTCTCCGGAAGCTGCCTCCGCTTGGGAAAGAGCCCCGCAAACTCCTCTGGGGGGTGGAGGGGGTTCCGGAGGGCCTGGATGCCGTGCAGGTCCACCTCGGAGTTTAAGCAGGGCTTCGCCTCGCCTGCCCGGTCTTCCTGGCTCCGATTCCCACAGTCCTCAGGGTGGGCCTTCAGCTCTCGGACCAGCACGTTACGGTTGCACCGGCCGCACCGCTCCGTCCGAGCGCCGCAGTAGTCCTCGTGGTCCTGGAGCTTGTTGAAGGCCAACTCGATCTCGCAGTGCCGGCAGGCCACAGGCCGCAAGGGGCAGTCAAAGTCCTGGAGCGAGAGAGGGAAAAGCTGGTAGTCGGCCCGGTTTGGCCACCCGAGTAGCCCGGCAGGAGAGGAAGGGGAGTCCTTCACGGTCATACAGTAAAACCTCCAGATACGAAATTAATCCATTCCATGAGGTTATTCGTATCTCAAAAAATTTGTACCTCAAAGTGCAGTTTCCCATAGGAATGCATTGAAACCCAAATAACTGGTTTCGGAAAATTTTTAAAATTGCCCCGTCTTTTTTCTGTTGAAAAGTCTTCATGAAGTTCACTTTAAAGGCACAAATGCAGTATCTATGCCTTTGAGGTGCATTTTATAAAGACTTCTGAACAGAAATAAAACTTTAACTTTTCTTGGTTTTCAATGCATATTTGGCACGTTTCCAACAGCTCCCTCGAGTGGCCAACTCTGATAATCGCAGGACTAGTTTCTGCCGATCAGCTGTTGAGGGGATGGGGGAAATTTCCAGCACTTTCTGGTTGCAGAGAGCACTTCCGACGGTGCCAAAAAACGACAAAAAAATGCAAAACTGGAGTGGACGCGCTCCAAACACCCTCCTGCCACCATGGGAAGTGTCAGAAAACCAAAATTATTATTATTATTGTATCTCAACACATTAAACATTTGTATCTCGAACCAGATTTTTTCCCCTCAGATTTCCAATTCGTAGCACGAGTTTTTCGTGAGCAGAACCGTTCCTAGGTCGAGGCTCCACTGGATCACCAAACAGACTCCAGCCCCTGCCCAGCTTGCTCACCATGTGCTCCTGCAGGCTCCCTCGGTCCATCTTCATGCTACATTTGCAGAAAACCTAGAGAAGAGAACCCAAGAACGTAAGGACAGACCCTCTTCTTGACACACACACACACACACACACACACACACACACACACACACACACACACACACACACACAGTGTCAGGGTGGGGGTGGGAGCTCTGTGCGCTTCACCTGGGTGTGCTCCTGTTCTTGGTGGTTCCTCATTTCCAGTTTAGGGAAAGACTCCTTGCAGATGGGGCAAACCCCAATGTTCCTCTTACAGTGGATCTCGTGGATGGTGAAGTTCAGCACAGGAATCTCCTTTTTGCTGTACACAAAAGGAAAGGCATAGAGCAGGGGGTCCCAAACTACGACCCGTGGGCCAGATCCACCCCCTGATACCACCCTCATTGCTCCTGGAAGTTGAAGTAAAACTTGCCCAAAGGGGTGCATTTTACTTCAACTTTGGGAAGCAACGAGGGCACAGGCTGGATGAATTGGCATCGGGGGCCAGATCCAGCCCACGGGCCAGAGTTTAGGCATCCTCTGGTTTAAGCATAGAAAATGGCAGCTTAAAATCTATCTCATCCTGTTGCAAAACAAACTCCAATGCATGTTTTGCTTCCGCTTCCGGTGGGAGGAACCACGCGACCGGCCCACGACCCGAAAAGTTTGCGCACCCCTGGTGTAGAGCATTTGAAAAGAGAGACGGCCTGCAAGTTAGATTTAGACTTGACTTTCTGCTTGGAAAAGGATTAAGGTTTAAGGGGAAGAAGGGCTGGTAAATCTGCCCCAAATTAAACTGACAACAACTTCTAACCACATAGACCTGTGATGGCCAACCTTGGGACTCCGGGTGTTCTTGGACTTCAATTCCCGGAAGCCCAAGTCTCTCTGAATCCACATGAGTGGGTTTACTCCGCGTATGGGCGTCGTTCTTGCAGTTCCAAGTCACAGAAGCCCACGCCATTCGTGTAGATTCACAGAGACCAAGAAGTTGACAGCAGTGTTGGGGCAGAAATAGACGTTGTAGACAGCCCATCATTAGAACATTGTTGTACTGTATTTGACAAGGATGTAGCAATAGCAATTACACTTTTAGTGCCACCAAGGTCAATAGGCAACATCACCCACGGCGAGCATGCCTGCGCCAAGTACATACAGAGAACCAACCCTGCAACCCAGTGAGGAAAAAATATAAGCAGTTATAAAGGCCAACCCCCCCCCCCCCCCGGGGGACATCACAGGATTCTCCCTGCCGGTCGGACGGGGAGAACGAGGAGCAGCACCAGCTGTGTGGACTTTTTGACGTGTATAAATAAATGTAACAATAAGAAGAACAGTAGCCTTCAGGCCACACACACACACACCCAGCTGGGGCTGATGTTGGGCTTCTTACTTACCAGTTGCTGCACAGCTGGGTCCCACACCCTTCCTCTGCCAGGGCGGCCATGGCCAGGCAGCTGTTCCAGGAACAGAAAGGCCAAAGGGAGGAGAGCCGGTCAGTTTCTCTTTCCTTTTCCCAGCCCTGCTTACTCACTCTCCCCTCCCACACACAAGCCACTCCCCCCCCCACAGGGCTCCCCCCCCAGGTATCAGTGGCAACAGGAGAATGGCTCAGAAAGCCATTCTCAGCTGCCCTGAAGCCCACAGATCCGAGGGCAAAGCATCACGCCTACACGACGGTGAGCCCTTACGGTTGCTTGGCAATAGACTGCAGAGTTGGGGGGAAATAGAGGAGTACCTCAGCATAAAGGCTGGGGCCTCTAAAACAGGAATGCCCAAACTATGGCCCACGGGCCGGATGCAACCCCTGACGCCAAGTCATCTGGCCCGTGACGCCCTCGTCGCTCCTGGAAGCAGAAGTAAAATGTGCCTGTACAAGAGCATCGGGGGCAGATCTGCATAGTTTGGGCACACCTGCTTTAAAATGTGCAGTACAAGCATGTTTTACTTCCACTTCTGGGAGCCACGAGGGCATTGGAGACGGGATACGGCCCCCGGGCGAAAGTCTGGGCACCCTTGCTCTAAAATGTGCCTGTCTATGGGAAGGTACAGAGGCAGCGTTTAAAAACACCAAAGTTTTGCAGAGTTCAAGCTGATTTTGTGAGAGTCACTTGGTGGACCAACACTCCCCAAACCCCCCAACCAGCAGTGCCAAAGAAGAAGCCCCCTCCCTCAGCAGCCATAATGAAGCTGTTCAATGAAGGATCATCAACGCCAGGCAGAGCCGGGTTCGGTGGCGCTGGTCAGAGGCCTCCACAGCCGCTCCCCTCAACTTAAAAAAGAAGGGGCGGGCAGGGGCTCAGAGTCCAGTCCCTGTCAATCAAGGCAGGAGGAGGTCAGAACAGCACTCTCGACATCATCCTCAGGTGAGAGATTAGAGAAGGCAAGGTTCCCTTCCCCGCACAGGGCTGAAGTTTCTAGCCAGGGATCCTCCTCAAAAGCCACGACTGCCCAAGTTCCCTTTGCTTTTCATGGAGACGTCAGTGGCTGCATCGCACAACAGTCCCTGGGCTTCTCCAGGAAAGATTGGGGGGGGGGGGATCCTTCCTGGTCAACCTTTTAGGGTGGCTCAGGGGTTAAGACGCTCGCCTTGTTAGCTGGAAGGCCGGCAAGGCGACAGTTCGAGACCCGGGTAGTGCATGACGGGTTGAGCGCCCGTGCCTGTCTCAGCTCTCGGGGACATGAAGGGAGCCTCGTTCGGGCGTCCCCTGAACCGAGTTTCTCCAGCAAAAAATCCTTTCAACCCTGAACGATTTCTGACAAGAAATCATCATAACCTTTGGGCAGCCGAGGAGGAGGAGGAGGAGGAGCCCCCCCCCTCTCGCTCCCCCTTTTCAGCCGACCAGGACCAGGTCAAAATCCTCCTCCCTGGCAGAGCTGTTGTTCACGGGAGGGAGGGAGGGGGGGGGGTGCTGGTCCAGCCCCGTGGCCTTGAGGACCCCGGGAGGAAGGTGAGGGACACACACCCCTTCTTCTTCTTCCTCCACCCGCCCCGTTTCCCTTCCTCTCCCTCCTTCCTCGCCCGGCCTACCTTGCAGGGTTGCTGGGATTAAGGCGAGGCAGTGATCGACGGAGGGAGGCCGCCCTGCCTGGTTCCCCCGGAGCAAAGGCCGGCCAGTGGCCCCGTTCCCGAAGGCAGGGAGCGAGAAGCGCTTCTCTCTCAGCCTCCCGCCGCGGCTGCCGCTTCCCTTCCGACCAAAGGAGACCCAATAACGAAACCGACCCCTGCCTGCCACCGCCTCGGCACTTCCTGGCACGGACGCCTCCCCGCGATTGGCCGGCGCCGCCTTGCCGTTGCTCAGCAGCCAGCTCCCATTGGACGCCGGCCCCTTTAAAACACGGCTCTTCCGCCCGCCCCCTTGCCCCGAAGCGCCTCTCCATTGGCGCGCTAAGGCAAAAAAAATTAAAGGCCCCGCCCACTGCTCCGCTCTCTGCCTCAGCCGCCTGGTAACAGCCTACGTCACCGGCAGAGACCGCCCACTCGTCTGCCCCCCTTTGGCTCCGCCTACTCCCGCCGGCCCAGAAGGATCAAAAGACTGCAGGGGAAAAGGATGGGAGTCCTTGTGCGCCTGCGCAGAAGACCGCTTGAAGCCCTCAGCAGCAGCTGGGGCATTTTTCTCCTTGCTGGTCCCCTCTGGAGAAGAAGCCAGCGAGCTCCTGGCACTTCCCTTGTGGCTGGAAGGAGCTTTTGCCTTTTGCCCAGCTCAGCTCCGCTCCCTTCGGAAGTGGGGGCTGGGGGCTGGGACAGTTCTGCGTCCAACCCATTGATCTATATGTCCCTGGCTCCCAACGTGGGGCAGGCAACTGGGGTTATCAAGAGTTAATGGCCTTTTAGGCTTCCTCCAGTGAATAGGAGCTCACTTATTGAAGAAGAAGAAGAAGATGATGATGATGAGTTAGTTGCCCTGGCGAGGAGGGCGGTATAGAAGTATGAAAAATAAATAAATAAATAAGCTTGCTTTCAAACTGCTAGGTTGGCAGGGGCTAGGACAGAGACGGGCACTCATTCCGTCATGCAGTACTAGGGTTTTGAACTGCTGACCTTGCACCTCCCAATCAGCGTCTTAAACCACTTGTGCAAAGACACACCAATGTGTCCAAGTCTAAAAAGAATCCTGTCTACCATGAGTCCAACATTCTGTGCAATTTATTTATTTATTTATACCTCACACTTGCTAACCCGCCCCAATCGGGCAAGCCCGACTCTGGGCGGCTTACAGCCCAAATTAAAACACATCAATAAAAAATTAAAAGTTTATGAACTAAAACAGTATCTGGGGGTGTCGTCAGAGGGGTAATATCCCTAGACTAACCACCCCACATGGGAGCCCACATCCCTGGAACCCCACACATGTCCTGCCAGCCAGGTCTTTAAGCTCTTCCGGAAGGACAGGAGCTCTGTCTGTATGCGCAGCTCAGTTGGAAGGAGGTTCCAGAGGGCCGGGGCGAACACAGAGAAGGCCCTTTCAGCAATTTGCTGAAAAGTGATAGGCCAGTAAAGCTTGTGCAGCGTTTTCGGCCTAGGACACAAACAGAGGTCAGTCGGGTAAGAAGATCAGAGCCCCAAAGAGAGAGAGGGTGGTGGGGGGGTGGTGGAAAAAAGAGATTTAAGCTCTTAATGAAGGATTTCTCTTCTCTATCTTTCAACCAGGATGACCAGGGGAAAGCGCGAACGCAGTCCCCCACTACCACAAATTATGCAGTCGAGTTTCCTGCATTTGAGGAAATCGCAGGGGTCAGCACACCCGCAGTGCAATGGGTGAGCCTCGCCCTGGGAAAACCACCTTCGTGATCATGGTGTCTCCCCTGCCAGGTAAGTATGAGTTGGGACTGCACGGGCCCCTCCTCTACCCTCTGGCCCCCTTCTGTCCTACCCATGGTGAGCATGGGCCAGCCCCTTTCGCTGAGCATGGCATAACACAGCAGAGATGAAGCCAGGCTCAAGGTTGACTCATCTTTGCCTTAGGGTCCCCTGGAAGCCCCCACCCGAAGCCGGGGTTTCCTCCCACAATGCTCCTGTACGCCTTCATTAGCATGCCAGCCTATGTCTCACGACCGTCACCCTTTTGCCATCTTTCTATTGGAGCTTCAAGAAGGAAGAGGAGGGGCTTGCGGAAGTCTTTCTGCTAGGGGTGGAGTTCTCAACCTTTTAAAACTGTGGGCCATTGGGTCATGCTCCCTCAGACAGCTTTGGGGACCGGACGGCCATTTTGCTCTTCCTCCACCACATGGCACTTCCTGGTGTGGTGGAGGCGGTGAGGAGGCCACAGGAAATAGTGCCTCAGGCCACATCCTGCCCACGGGCCGCAGGATGAGAATCAGTGCTAGGGCAACCATGCCCAGCTCACAACTTTATTACCTTTTATTTTAAAAAAGCACAACTGGATGTGGATTACGTTGTTTTCTTGTAACCCAAGAGTTATTTTCATCATAAAAATCTTACAGATTTATGGAGAAAAGAAATAGGGAAAATGTTAACCAGGAGCTTCTGTTACTGGATAAATTCCCATCACTGTTAAAATCAATCTCCCCCTTTTTTGGTCAAAACTGCAGTAAATGCAGCTGAAATATTTGAACAAAGCCTTAGAAAATAGACCAAAAATTCCTAAAATGTGTCAAGGATTAAGCACTGAATAATTACAAACAGTTGTTACTACTGTCTGATTTCTTTGTCATTTTGCCATGGAGAGACTACAAAACAACTTTCTTTCCATTTGACCTCTTAAGAACACTCTAAGGACATTTAATGTATTTGCAGAATACAGAGAAAGAGCCTCCTCGAAGATTGTGGTATTTTGAACCACAATTGGGCATACCCCAGGCAACGGCCACTTTGTGCTGGCTAATCTTTCTCACACTAGGTCAAGCAAAAGGAACTGCAGAATGAGCTCACCGAAAGGTGACTTCATTTTGGGAGTTTCACATCTGGTATAGACACAGAAGAAATGTATTTGTGCATTCTTTCCTAATAATAACTCTAGTTACAGTGGCTCAAGTGGCTGGAAGGCGGCAGGTCAGCAGTTTGAGACCCGAATACCGCAGGACGGCATGAGCTCCTGTCTCTGTCCTAGCTCCTGCCAACCTAGCAGGTCGAAAGCAAGAAACTGCATGTAGCTAAATAGGGCTAGATGGTATTGTGGAGACAATGGGCACAGAACTGAGGGAGTTGAGGGGGATGGTGGAGGACAGGACTGCCTGGCGGACAGTGGTCCATGGGGTCATCGCAGAGGGTCGGAATCGACTGCGCGACTGAACAACAACAAAAAATAGGGACCACTTCCGTGAGAAGGTAAACAGTGTTCCGTGCACTCCGGTGTCTAGTCATGCCTGCCGCATGACCACGGAAACAGAAGCAGACAGCGCTGGCTCTTCAGCTATGAAACAGAGATGAGCACAGAACCCTAGAGTTGGATACGACTGGCTTTTGAGCAAGGGTGACCTTTACCCACTGCCCATGAATCTTCTTCCTTTTGTGGAGTTTGAATTCATCAAGAATGTTGTGTCTGGTAGAAAATTCTCCTAGAGCAATTCCTAGCACACAATTGACTAATAATAATAATAATAATTTTGTGTCAGAGTCAGAAATTACTCTGGGTGGAAAGGATTTTTGCGGAAGAAACTCCACTCAGACAATGCCCAAATGAGGCTCCTTTGATGTCCCCAGAAGCTGGAACAGACCTGGGTGCTCAATCTATCGTGCAGTACCCGACATCTCAAACTCAGCCACCACAGCACCTATTGACTAAGAAGTACTGTACAAGTTTCTCTATCTTTCAACCAGGATGACCAGGGGAAAGCGCGAACGCAGTCCCCCACTACCACAAATTATGCAGTCGAGTTTCCTGCATTTGAGGAAATCGCAGGGGTCAGCACACCCGCAGTGCAATGGGTGAGCCTCACCCTGGGAAAACCACCTTCGTGATCATGGTGTCTCCCCTGCCAGGTAAGTATGAGTTGGGACTGCACAGGCCCCTCCTCTACCCTCTGGCCCCCTTCTGTCCTACCCATGGTGAGCATGGGTCAGCTCCTTCCACTGAGCTCAGCACACCACAGGGACCACCCTGCCAAGTTCAAGGAGGGCTCATTTGTGCTTTGGGGTGCCCTGGAAGCCCCCATTGGACCCCGGGGATTTCCTCCCACAATACTCCTCTACGCCCTCATTAGCATGCTCGCCTGCGTCTCATGACCGCCACCACTTTGCCATCTTTCTATTGGAGCTTTAAGACAGGAAGAGGAGGAGCTTGGGTGCTTCCTTACACTACTGGGTCTGTCTCCAATCCACTTCCCTTGGGTTTGGAAGCAGGGGCTGCAACTTCTCTGTGGGTCTGCTTTATGCTCTGTCTTATGCGCCTTTGTAGAAACACTTTCTGATACAGTATTATTTCATTTGCATTAGCTCAATCTCTGATGTAATTTCCACCACAGAGCTCTTTTTTTGCAGAAATAAAAGAAAGAGTTCACCACACTCGGCAGGAAGCTCAGTCAGCATCGGTGGGCTGACCAAACAACAGAAATCGTAATATTAAAAGGTTCCTCACAACAATTACATGTACTGTATAGCCACAAATATCTCTTGCAGAAAAAAGAGGCATCAGTACAATTTGCTAAGTATTTTACTTATTGTCATGCTGCTAATGTAATCAGAGTTTTAATAATCAGCTAGAAGCATCTATAATGCCACTCATCTTCCACATCCCATTTTCACTTTGATTCCATCCCACAACATGACCCAATGTGCAAATATATACACAGGGCTGAATAATATACTCTGCATGTGCGAGGAAGAGGTAATCAATTAGGAAAGCTTGTTAATTCTTAGTTTTAAACGTGCTTTAAGATTTGTGTTTGTTACATGGAAACAACTTCAAACAGCTGTAAGAGACTGACCACAGGCTTTGAAGAGCCACTAGAAAAAAGCCAGCTCAATGTTAGAACTAATTACCCAATAAATTAAAGCAATTATCATAACCTCATCTAACTTCTATATGAGTTTTGAATGCACACATTGCATTACATGTGTTTTTATGTCACCTGAAGTATCACAAATTTTAAAGAGAACTTAAACAACAGTCTAGAACAGAATTACAGTCCACATAAGGAACACTTTTGCATTACTAAATTCAATTGACTATGAAGCAGACGAACTGTGGATTGTAACCAGAGAACCAGATGGATATTAGGAAGGTAAAAATCATAATTACAGAAGAACTGCGTGGCTTTTAACACTGAGAATGAAGAAACTGAAATAGTGAAAAGTTTGTGTACTTGTGGTCAACCATCAATCCGGTTGGGGGCTGCAGCCAAGAAATCGGGAAAAAACTCAGACTCAGAACACACAGGTTTGCGTTTACAAGAGCTGAAGAACATTATTAAAGACAGGAGATGTGCCACTGAGAGGGAGAGGTCTTGGTTAAAAAGGGAAATGTCACCCTTACTCGAAAGCCAGCCATATTCAACTCTAGGGTTCAGTGCTCATCTCTGTTTATAGCCAAAGAGCCAGCAGCAGAGCGTCTGCAGACGTTTAAATGAACATGTGGCAGACATGACTAGACACTGTTTACCTAGTCAAAGCAATGGTATTTCCGGTGGCAATGTATGGTTGTGAAAGCTGGACCATTAGGAAAGCTGAGCGCAGAAGAATAGACGCCTTTGAGATGTGGTGTTGGAGGAGAGTTTTGAGAGTCCCCTGGACAGCGAGGAGAACAAATAGGTCAATCTTAGAAGAAATCAACCCTGACTGCTCCTTAGAAGGTCAAATAGTAAAGATGAAGCTAAAGTACTTTGGACATCAAATGAGAACAGAGGATTCGCTTGAGAAAGCCTTGATGCTGGGAAAGGTGGAGGAAAAAGAAGAAGGGGGAGGCCAAAAATGAGATGGCTAGATGGTATTGTAGAGACAATGGGCACAGAACTGAGTGAGTTGAAGAGGATGGTGGAAGACAGAAGTGCCTGGCACACAGTGGTCCATGGGGTCATCACAAAGGGTCGGAATCGACTGTGCGACTGAATAACAAAAAAAAATCTTGCTTTCGAACTGCTAAGTTGGCAGGAATTGATTATAAACAAGCTTGCCAATTATTAGCAGAAAAGGGAAGACATCAGTGTGAGCAACTTCTCTATCTTTCAACCAGGATGACCAGGGGAAAGCGCGAACGCAGTCCCCCACTACCACAAATTATGCAGTCGAGTTTCCTGCATTTGAGGAAATCGCAGGGGTCAGCACACCCGCAGTGCAATGGGTGAGCCTCGCCCTGGGAAAACCACCTTCGTGATCATGGTGTCTCCCCTGCCAGGTAAGTATGAGTTGGGACTGCACGGGCCCCTCCTCTACCCTCCGGCCCCCTTCTGTCCTACCCATGGTGAGCATGGGTCAGCTCCTTCCACTGAGCTCAGCACACCACAGGGACCACCCTGCCAAGTTCAAGGAGGGCTCATTTGTGCTTTGGGGTGCCCTGGAAGCCCCCATCGGACCCCGGGGATTTCCTCCCACAATACTCCTCTACGCCCTCATTAGCATGCTCGCCTGCGTCTCATGACCGCCACCACTTTGCCATCTTTCTATTGGAGCTTCAAGACAGGAAGAGGAGGAGCTTGGGTGCTTCCTTACACTACTGGGTCTGTCTCCAATCCACTTCCCTTGGGTTTGGAAGCAGGGGCTGCAACTTCTCTGTGGGTCTGCTTTATGCTCTGTCTTATGCGCCTTTGTAGAAACACTTTCTGATACAGTATTATTTCATTTGCATTAGCTCAATCTCTGATGTAATTTCCACCACAGAGCTCTTTTTTTGCAGAAATAAAAGAAAGAGTTCACCACACTCGGCAGGAAACTCAGTCAGCATCGGTGGGCTGACCAAACAACAGAAATCGTAATATTAAAAGGTTCCTCACAACAATTACATGTACTGTATAGCCACAAATATCTCTTGCAGAAAAAAGAGGCATCAGTACAATTTATTTATTTATTTAAATTTGTTTATCGCCCTCCTCCCAAAAGGGACCCAGGGCGATTTACAACAATTATAAAATCATTTTTAAAAATTAAATAATCTAAAAACTTTTAAAAAACTTAGTATTAAAAGCCAAAAATTGCAACACAGGCATACTGGGGTCAAACCAACAAATTGGCTTGGGAAATTGAACCATCCACTCCCCAGACCAAACCTGCTAATTATTTTACTTACTGTCATGCTGCTAATGTAATCAGAGTTTTAATAATCAGCTAGAAGCATCAATAATGCCACACTCATCTTCCACATCCCATTTCACTTTGATTCCATCCAACAACATGACCCAATGTGCAAATATATACACAGGGCTGAATAATATACTCTGCATGTGTGAGGAAGAGGTAATCAATTAGGAAAGCTTGTTAATTCTTAGTTTTAAAAGTGCTTTAAGATTTGTGTTTGTTTCTTAGTTTTAAAAGTGCTTCAAGATTGTTGTTTGTTACATGGAAACAGCTTCAAACAGCTGTAAGAGACTGACCACAGGCTTTGAAGAGCTACTAGGAAAAAAACCCAACTCAATGTAAGAACTAATTACCCAACAAATTAAATCAATTATCATAACATCATCTAACTTCTATATGAGTTTTGAATTCACACATTGCATTACATGTGTTTTTATGTCACCTGAAGTATCAAAATTTTAAAGAGAACTTAAACAACAGTCTAGAACAGAATTACAGTCCACATAAGGAACACTTTTGCATTACTAAATTCAATAGATGAACTGTGGATTGTAACCAGAGAACCAGATGAACATTAGGAAGGTAAAAATCATAATTACAGAAGAACTGTGCGGCTTTTAATTCACACCGAGAATGAAGAAACTGAAAGTACGTAGTGAAGTTTGTGTACCTGTGGTCAACCATCAATCTGGGTGGGGGCTGCAGCCAAAAACTCAGACTCAGACCCCACAGGTTTGAGTTTACAAGAGCTGGAGAATGTTATTAAAGGCAGGAGATGTGCCATTGAGAGGGAGAGGTCTTAGTTAGAAAGGGAAATGTCACCCTTGCTCGAAAGCCAGCCATATTCAACTCTAGGGTTCAGTGTTCATCTCTGTTTATAGCCAAAGAGCCAGCAGCAGAGCGTCTGCAGACGTTTAAATGAACATGTGGCAGGCACGACTAGACACTGTTTACCTTCCCACCAAAGTCATAACTATCTACTTGCAATTTCTTGCTTTTGACCTGCTAAGTTGGCAAAAATTGATTATAAACAATCTTGCCAATTATTAGCAGAAAAGGGAAGACATCAGTGCAAGCAATTTCTCTATCTTTCAACCAGGATGACCAGGGGAAAGCGCGAACGCAGTCCCCCACTACCACAAATTATGCAGTCGAGTTTCCTGCATTTGAGGAAATCGCAGGGGTCAGCACACCCGCAGTGCAATGGGTGAGCCTCACCCTGGGAAAACCACCTTCGTGATCATGGTGTCTCCCCTGCCAGGTAAGTATGAGTTGGGACTACACGGGCCCCTCCTCTACCCTCCGGCCCCCTTCTGTCCTACCCATGGTGAGCAAAGATCCAACACCTCCAGGCTCCCACCACCAATACAGCTGGAACATAGTTATATTTCTGACTTCCTAATTAGCTTCCTGGAAAAACATAAATGTATCCAAAGTCCTGTGTATTTTGTATCCCTTGATTGTTACCCACAATGCCCTGGGTGGTACAGAAATCTGCATAGGTGCCTCCGCCCATTTCCGCCTGCAAGAAAGCGACGGCGGCAACGCCTCTCCCTTTTGATGTCCTCTCTTCAATCTTTACTCTACATTTGCTTTATATCCCATGCACGCATGTCTTTTACACGAATGAACAGGCGTCAGATGATACCATGCATGCCTCTATTTCCAAAGGTTGCGTTAGACCAGTGATGGGGAACCTTGGCACTCCAGCTGTTCTTGAACTTCAAATTCCAGAAGCCCTGATCAGCAGGAGCGCTGACTTGAGTTTAATAACTGAAATTCAAGAACACCTGGAGTGCCAAGGTTTGCCAGCACGGCATTAGACTTTATTTTGGCCACGAGGTAAGTGTGTCATGATACACCCACTGGAAGTCCTAATGTATATTTCCCTACTTAAACCTTGTCTCTGATAAGCCATGGGACCAGAACTACAGTAGCTAGAAACACCTGTGAAGTTGAGACTTTGGATCAGAGCTATGGCACAGGCTTGGGAATTTGAAAACTCCCCAACTAGAACATGGCAGAATTAATTAGAATTAGGCATGCTTGCTTTCTGAAAGTAAAATTATGGTTCCGTTTGAGACATAGGACTAAATGACGTTTACTATAAACTGCTTACATAATTTTCTGTTTACCCTGCCTCTGTTTTCTTTGTTGCAGCCCATAACAAATATAATTTGTTTAAATTGCTTCAACCTAGCTTTTAAAAGACTTTCCCCCCAAATAGTCTATACCACAAAATTCCTCAAGGTAGCACCTTGAATTCCCAGGAAAAAATGCTAATGGTGCAATGTGGCTAACCAGAAAGGAGGCAAATAAAGAATTAAGTATTCTACAGTTTGCAAAATAACCTCTTGTTTCAACTAAACATCTGAGCAAGGCATTCTGCAATAACTGTTTTGTTAATCAGGACCTGTTAAATAAAAAGTGCAGCATTTTAACAAACCAGATGCCAAATAGACAACTATTTCCAAAATAATTTACACTAACACAGTTGTTCTAAAAACCTTGTTAAAATCCATCCTTTAGAACCAAAAAATTCAACCTTGCCAGCTTACAGCAGTTATGGGGTCAAGAAGAAACATCTTACCTGTCAGCTACAGGATTACTGTTTGCAGGCGGAAAGGGTTCGGGGCTTGATGAAGAACCTCTAGGGAAGCCGGAGAAGATACTGTCGAACCTCCTCTAAAACTAATTCTGACAAATGGAGGAATTCCAGTTAGGTCAAATTAGTATCCTTTCCCCTGAAATGATGGCAAGTTTTAATATCCAGTTAGCATAATAAAAGCTAGACCTTCTAGAAAATAAAACACAGGTGATTGTGAATTATTGCAGCTTGAAAGGGCGAACGTAAAATGCACCCTTGGTCAGTTGAAACACCACAATAAAGTGTGGTACTCAGATGGAAATGTGATGTGAGTTTTTGGGCTTTGGTGTTCACCCCTTCTGACAGGGATGAGGAATTGAGCCTCTTTGGCTTCTGTTGCTTTAACTGATGGAAATTAATTAGGTATACCCTAAGATTTAATTCATCTTAATTGCAAACCAACTTCACAACCCACGATAAAAATGAGCTACGAAAGTTACTGAAACACCACCTTTCAAACTGTTAAAATTCCCCACTATGTCTTCATTATTGAAATCTGTTTTCTTTCAGCGTTACTGTTCTCCTTGCTGTTTTCAGTGGGATATAAATATTGTTTTGCCCAAGGGAAAAAGGGACTTCAAACACCCTCCACTTCCGCAACACTGCACTGCAGGGGACTGCTTTTAAAAAGAGTAAGAAACAGAACTCTTTTTTTCCGTGAATACAAAAATATTTCCCTCCTCAGCTATGGAGGTTACTCTTTTGAAGGAAACCAAGCCATGGAAACATCAGGAATACTTTATGTGGCTGCTAAGAAGAAAAGCCAACTTGAGGCAGTTTTTATTCTTATTATGACTGGAAAGTTCTGTAGCTGCAAAGCTGGAGATGGGGAATGAGAGATCCCCACTGTGTCTCTAGGGAGAAAGAGGCAACCCGTGTAGCCCGGAGGTAACTGCACAGGGGTCCCAGGGTGAAAGGAAGCCGAAGCCATTGCTGTGTGTTTTTATACCTTGGAAACCTTGAGATGCGTCCCTTTAAGTTGGAAGGGAATTGGCAGCACACAATTACAGTACTGTATCATGTTTTTGTCATCATTAGGATGCTCAACTTCAATTTGCAAATCATAATATTTTGTGATTTTCTCCAGTTGTTTGTCTTCATTTTGTGCATCTCCTGCTATAGCAATGTCGATAAATCAGACTATTATTACTGTCACTAGTCGTTATTATTATTACTGTTGCTATTATTATTATTATTATTATTATTATTATTATTATTATTATTATTATTATTATTATTATTTACAAATCAACCATTTGGTTCACAGACAAGGACTGGAATAAAATTAACAGTTCAAGCCGTAACCAAGGATCTAAGAATTGTTAAAGTAACGCCTGAATATATATGCAGTTCCTAGATTTTATTATTATTATTATTATTATTATTATTATTATTATTATTATTATTATTATTATTATTATTATTATTATTATTATTTCCAAGTCCAAAGCACTAAAAATTTAAAACCAACATAATTTTTGAAAAGCACTTACTGTATCTAAAAAATGCATGCATACATAAAGTATATGTTTACACAATAAATGAAAATAATAATAAGGGTCCTCTTCTGTGGCCCACAGGCTCTGGTCAGCCGCTCCTTCCCAGGTGAGGGAAGCCCCACCTGAGGCGAAATAACAGCCATAAAAGCCGCCGTATGATCTCCTCTCCTCAGTCGACTCTACCTCGCGGGACTGTTGTGTGATGCGAGGCCTCGGGGTCCCCCCCTTTTTTTTTCTTCAGGGCCTGCCTGGGCCTTCTTCCTGCCTTCCCTCCCTCCCTTCTCCGGGGTTAGTTAGGAGGAGAAAGAGGACTAATTAATGAATTAATTGGGGGCACTGTGTGGAGACAGACTTAACACCTTACAGGGGGTTCTCGACGCCCCAACTGAACCTACCTCGCAGGGGCGTTGTGCTGCTTGAGCCACCACAACTAATAAATAAAGTACAGTATAAGAGCGGAAGTCTTGAGGGGTACTAAAAACAATTAGTTAAAAATAATAATTAATGGACGTAGTAATGGCGAGCTTGAGGCCTAGTCGGGGGTGGGGGTTTGCCTCAGGGAGGGGCCGTGTGTGAGGCGATTCAACCGGGGCTCCTTCCTTCCAAGCGCCGCCAGGTAGGCCTCTGGCGAAGCACCGCCCTCTCCTGGCGCTCCTCCCCGCCCTCCGCCTCAGCCCGGCCGGCCTCCCTCCCTCCCGGGCCGGCTGAGGAGGAGGCGGCGGCTGCGCGCTGCCCTTCTGCGCTCTCATCATGGCGGCGGCGCGGGGCCATGTGCAGGACCCCAACGACCGGCGCCTCCGGCCCATTTACGGTACCACCGGGGTGTCCCCCCCCTCCTTCTCTCCCCCCAACCCCCAAATTCCCCCTCAGAAAAGGGGCTAAAAAAAAATCACCCTTTTCCCGCCATTTTCTTCTTCGCCCGGCCGCCCTTGAAGGGGAAGGAAGGGGGGGTGTTTGTGTTCCCCCTCATTTTTTGCCCCACACGATGCCCCCCCCTTTTCCCTCAGCAAACACCCCATGGAGGGCCTTTCCTCCACTGTGTTGTTTTTTTTTGGGGGGGGGGGCTTTATAATATTTTAATGTTTCGTTTAAAAGGGACACCCCACCCCCCCAAATCCTCTCCTGTGGGCTCTCTATACTAGGGCCGAGGCCTCGTCGTGTGTGTGTCTTCTTGCCTGAAAAGCCCCCCCCCCATTTGCACCCTTAATGGGTTTGTTTGTTTTGGGGGGGGGAGCCCCTGCAAAACAAGCCCCTCGCTTCTAATGTTGGGGGTCTGTGGGGCGAAGGGGTGTGTAGCATATGGACTTAGCAGGCACCCCATATCCTCCTCCATGATAATATTTTATTATTTAGGGGGGGGGGACTTTGCACCCTATATGCGCCCTGTGTGTGTGTGTGTGTGTGTGTGTGTGTGTGTGTGTGTGTGTGTGTATATATATATATATATATATATATATATATATATATATATATATATATATATATATATATATATATATATATATATATATATATATATATATATATATATATATATATATATATATATATATATGGGGGGGGAGAAGCAGGAACCTGGATTTTAGCCCTCTTAAGCTATGGGGTAGATCCAGTCTAACCATTTCTCTCCTTTATTAGTTATTATGGCAATATTTGGGGGGGGCGGCGGAATTAGTACTTAATTATATGCCTCATGTATATATATATAAAGGTACTGTATACAGCATATAGAGGTAGATAGATATGGAGAGCGAGAGCGCTAGAGAAAGATACTGTATGTGTTTTTATATGTGTTTTATCTATATAGTGTAAGCTGCCCCAGTGGCATTCACATCAAAAGGGTGAGGTATAAATGTGAATAAATAAAACAAAGTACACACCCCTCATTACAGGATGCACAGGGAAAGGCTCTGCAGAACTGTTACTTTCTGTCTTTTATTTTTTTTGGATACAGGGTGGGATGATTAGTAAAGAAGAGGGGGGCTGCCATATATATTTAATTAATTCATTCCTTTTTTAATACCTCCCATCTGGGATATTTCATACTCTGGGTGGTGCACAGGCAAATAAACACCCTGTATTTGTCCTAAGGCTAATATTGGGGGGATTTAAGACCCTCAATATCCTACTTATATATTGGGGTGAAGCTAAGCCAAGTTAAGCAGTTGTGTGAGGGACTATGGTGGCTTAGTGGTTAAATTGATTCCTGGGTACTGCACGACGGAGTGAGCTCCTGTTTCTGTCCCATCTCCTGCCAACCTTGCAGTTTGAAAGCAAGACATTGCAAGTAGATAAATAGGTACCTGTTTGGCATGAAAGGTAACAGTGTTCCATGCGCTCTGGTGTCTAGTAATGCCTGCCACCTGACCACGGAAATGTCTGCACTGGCTTTTTGGCTGTGATCGGAGATGAGCACCAAATCCTAGCATCAGATACAACTGGCTTTCGAGCAAGTGCAACATAAATGTAAAAATGCAGACGTGTATCTATTCCTAAGCATCATTGGCTGCATGTTCCCCCTACTTAATTGGGACAGTGCCATAAATCCCCTAATATTTGCACCACCATCATGGGGGTAGGGAGGAGAGTGTTATAGGGACTTCTCCCAAATTTTACCTCCATCGGCTTTGCTTCTGAGAGTGGTGGTCAAGGAAGCCCCCAAAGTTTTAGCTGAAAGAGAATATGAGATATTTCCTATGTGCAGTTCTTGGAGACAGAATGTAAGATGTGTTTGTGTGGAACCTAACACCTTGTTGGTTCTTTTGTGTCTTTGTAACACTTATAATAATGTAAAATACACTATTATGGAATGAAGGAAGCAAGGTATGGATAATCTGGGATTTTTTTGCATGGCCTTTTAAACTGACAGCAGACTTCTAGAGTCCCAGGTGGTTTCTGTGCCTTTAGAGGTGTGAATGGAAGGGCTTGTAAGCATTTTATACAGTTGCAAGCATCTGTTTGTGGTCCAGCTGTTTTGGCTCAGTTTAGCCCAGAGCTGAATTTTGTTGAGTATTAAATCTGGAGAAGGATCTTTTTGCCTTGCAAAAGAAGAAAAACCCCTGAACATCGATTAGGAGACACTTATTCAAGGATGTAGGGAATCCCATCCAGAAATTGTCACTCAAAGGGACAAACTCACATCTGTTACCATTTTCTGTGTACAGATTTCTGAGAGTTGGATTGAAATGCTGTTTTCCCAGTTCTCATATACCGTATATACTAGAGTATACCCTGAGGTTTTTAGCTCCAAAAATGAGACCTCAAAAGGGGACACGGCTTATACTCAGGTCAGTGACCACGAGGGTCCCAAGACTGCACTGGATTGAGACGCACCGACAATTTAATTAATTTTGCCATAATTTCATGTATTTTGATTATTTAAACTCACTAGCTGCTGCTGCATTTCACACACTAGGCTTATACTTGGGTCAATCTATTTTCCTTGGTTTTCAGGTCAAAATTAGGTACCTTGGCTTATATTCAGTTCGGCTTATAATGTTCATACGGTATTACTGATACTATATAACAATGATTTTGTATTTAAAAGTCATGTAATGAGATGGGTAAAAGGGACTGCAGTGGCTTAGTGGTTAAGATGCTGAACTTCATGACCAGAATGTCAGCAGTTTGACACCTGAGTGCTGCATGACAGAGTGAGTTCCTGTCTCTGTCCCAGCTCCTGCCAACCTAGCAGTTTGAAAGCATGTACAGTACTGTAATTGCAAGTACATAAATAGCTACCACTTTGATGGGAAGGTAAACACTGTTCTGTGCACTCCGGTATCTAGTCATGCCTGCCACATGTCCACAGAAGCAGATGCAGACAGCGCTGGCTCTTTGGCTATAAACAGAGATGAGCACTGAACCCTAGAGTCGGATACAACTGGCTTTCGAGCAAGGGCGACTTTTTCCTTACCTAATGAGATGTGAATTTTGTCCTTGCAACAACCTTCCTCAGACTGGAGAACTCCAGATGTGTTGTACTATAATTCCCAGCACCCCCAGCCAATGTCCCTTTGCATGTGTGAAGTGGTAGGACTTAAGAGTCTGGCATATCTGGAAGGCTTTTTACAGTATTGAGGCAGGCAGTTTCTTAACTAAAGAGTGGGACGTGTAGCTATCACAAAGAAGCCACATGTTTCCGCTAGAGACAATTGAATTCAATTCTCCATTTATTTTACATTAAGCCTGATCAATTTCTTACCACATTTCATTAATCTTAAACTTTTTATTTGATGAAAGAGTTCTTCCCAAAGAGATCTGCTTTTGATGTTAATTCGTTACATGTTCTCTAAAAAGCTTAATAAAGCTTTATTATTTTCCTTCGTAATATTCTTCACTCATAGCATGAAGCGTTACTTAACTGCTTGGAATTCTAGTACAGGTATCTGAAATAATTTGGCTGCTGTTGAGGAATGGCAGCATTCCAGGTTCTGAATAAACCTGCCAAGTTGTTTGATGCATAAACTTTATCCTCCTTCTATACAAATTGTATGCTCCGTATGGCTTCTTGTGTTTCCATTTGCCCCATTAAGTTTTCTTCACTAAAAATCTGTTGCTGCTTCATTTATTCTGTCGAGTCTCAGTAAAAATGAAAACCTCATAGGACCAAAAGAGATCCTTTTCTGTAGCTACTTCAGCCTTTGAGCAAAGACTGATTCCTGAAAAGAGGCTTTTCAGCTTTTAGTGCTATACCTTCAGGTGGTGTTTTTATATGCTTTCTAATGCATAATGTTTAATGTTGTAATTGGATTGAATGTGTTTTGAGATTTTAAATGTTGCCCGTTCTTATCAAGGCCTGCTTGTAGCTAAATAGGTACCACTTCGGTTGTAAGGTAGCAGTGTTCTGTGTGGGAGCTGCAGTGGCTCAGTGGTTAAGAAGCTTGTCTTATTAGTTGGAAGGCTGGCAAGTCAGCAGTTCGAGACCCGGGTACTGCATCAGGGTTTGAGCGCTAATCTCTGTCCCAGTTCTTAGGGGCATGAAAGGAGCCTAATTTGGGCGTTCTCTGAGTGGAGTTTTATCTGCAAAAATCAACCCAGAATAATTTCTGACATGAAATTGTTGTCATCGTCATCAAGGCCTGCTTTTATCTATCATGTCCTTCTTTACCTACAGTGGAACCTCGGTTAATAAACTGCTCTGTTAACATAAAAATCACATAACAAAAGGAAATCCATAGAAAATAGTGGCTCGGTTTACAGATTTTTTTCAGAACAGATTATTTGGTTTTCAGTGCATTCCTATGGGGAAACTGCACTTCAGTTAATGTATTTTGATGTTCAGTGCATTCCTATGAGAAATTGCATTCAATGCATTCCTGTGGGAGATTCGGTTAAAGTAATTTTCGTTGGAGGAAACATCCTGGAAAAAGCATTAATTATGTTAGCCAAGGTTCCACTGTATTTGCTTTTAATGTTTTCTCCTGAACTAAACCACATAGGCCTAAAACTTGGTATAAGGATTTGTGGAAACATAAACGAACTTTCCAATAGTAACCTGTGTATTTTTCCCCTTCTCTTTTCCTTAGATTATCTTGACAACGGCAATAATAAAATGGCAATCCAACAAGCAGACAAATTGCTGAAAAAACACAAAGATCTTCACTGTGCAAAGGTGAGCTGGGCTTTTTGTGTGTGTGTGTCTTTATTAGCTAAATTACCTGTGTCTTGAATAAACAAGAGCCAGGCTCTAGTCTTCTCCAGTCGAGAATAAACAAGAACCAGACTCTAGTCTTCTCGAGTTGAACAAACAACGGAATTTAGGCCATGGTTGCCACCTAGGGAAGTATCTGTGCCGTCCTTTGCTCTTACAACTGGATTTTTTCTTTACTTATGTTTCCTTTTTGCAGCCGCTTTAAACACCACCTGTTTGACCTCCTTGCAGGTTTTGAAAGCAATTGGTCTGCAGAGAACAGGGAAGCAAGAAGAAGCCTTCACTCTGGCGCAAGAAGTCGCCGCTCTTGAACCAACCGATGATAATTCATTGCAAGCACTGACTATCTTGTACCGAGAAATGCATCGGCGTGAGTTGTCTGGTTACCTTCTCACTTTTATTTTTCGAATGGTTCAGCTTTTCTTAGGATTGTTATAGATGGTTTGTTAGAACTAGTTCCAAGTGTGACACAGTTTTTCCTCTGTTCTCATCCTGATAGAAAGGCAACAGTTTGAGGTCTGGATAAAGGTAAAGGTCTCCCTTATTCAAAAGCCAGTCATATCTGACTCTAGGGTCCAGTGCTCATCTCTGTTTAAAGCCAAAGAGCCAGTACTGTTTGCGTCGTCTGCAGATGTTTCCATGGACATATGGCAGGCATGCCTCGACAGCGGAGTGCATAGAACGCTGTTTACCTTCCCACTGAAGTGCTACCTATTTATCTACTTGCAATTTCTTGCTTCTGAACTGCTAGGTTAGCAGGAGCTGGGACAGAGACGGGAGTTCACTCCGTCGGTCAGCACTTGGGAATCGAGCCCTGACCTTCCAGTCATCGCGTTCAGCGTCTTAACTTTTAAGCCATCCCAGTCCCCTCTGGATACAGAGGGGTAAAAAGGTTTCATTAATGTGATGGTAGAGATACTGATTGTGGGAGTTTTTAATTCCAGGCTATAGAATTTAGGTGGATTGCGGTGGCTTAGTAGTTAAGACACTGAACTTGATGACTGGAATTTTGAGACCTGAGTATTGCATGGGGGAATGAGTTCCTATCTCTGTCCCAGCTCTGGCCAACCTAGCAGTTGGAAAGCAAAAAATTGCAAGTTGATAAATAAGTACCAGTTTGGTGGGATGGTAAACAGCATTCCGTGCACTCCGGTGTCTAATCATGCCTGCCACATGCCTATGGAAACATCTGCAAACACAGACAGCGCTGGCTCTTTGGCTATAAACAGAGATGAGCACCAATCCCTAGAGTTGGATATGACTGGCTTTTGAGCAAGGGCAGCCTTTACCTTTAATAGTGAGAAGTGGCAGATTCTAGGCCTGAAGGACTCCTGAGAGGCTCGCCTGGCAATGGGTCTTAGCAGCAGACAACTTGACCTGATGGTATTAACATTTTTGAATTTAATTTGTATATTTCCACCATGCTCATGGCCTAGCACTTCTGCAACACTCTGTAATAAAATATAGGTGGTGTTCAGCAGATCAGGTAGCAGACTGGGAACTCACGATGTGGGCGGAGGGTGTACCAGATTGAATGGGGGGAGCTTAAGATAAGTACTGGTTCCATCTGCCTGAGTGAATAAACATACTTGGTGCAGATTTAGAGGACGATGTGATGCAAGTAGACATTGTAAGACTAAGGAAATATTCTGTCCTCCAAAAATCTGGAAACTGCTTGTTTGCCACCACAGTTTCTAAGGCAGTGGTGGTGTTTCTTGGCACTCCAGCTGTTCTTGGACTTCAGTTCCCAGAGTCCCAAGTCCCTGTGAATCCACACGAATGGGTTTACTGCACGTTTGCACAGTCAACCCATTCGTGTGGCTTCCCAGGGACTTGGGCCTCTGGGAACTGAATTATAAGAACAGCTGGAGTGCTGACATTTACCATCACGGTCCTAGGATTTTGGCGTACTTGAAAGGTTTCAACTTTGAGTCGGAAGTAACTTGAGTTGTGAGCATTAAGAATTTAGGCACTTCTTTAGCAGGCTCTCAAAGTCAACCCCAAGGGAGTCTGAGCTTTCTGCCTCTCTGCTGCTGCTGCTGCTTTCCTCTTAAAGACAGAGATCTTTTTATTCTCTCAGGCCTTAGGCAGCCAACCTCGCTTGCTACACAAGAGGTTTTTAAAACAAGACCACTAGTCTTATTTCTTTTAACGCTGACATTCCAAACAATACATTAACAACACAACATACACATCTCTGGTCTTGGGGGGCGGGGGGGGGAGAGAACTATAGCCAGCAAACATGTCTAATAAGGTTTAGAAAGTTAAAAACAAATCTAAAATGAAACATTCCATGGTAAGGTGTCGGCTTTAGTCATACTGGCTGTAATAAGTAATCAAGTTTATATTGGGAAGGATTAAACACAATTACTTGTTATGCTCCACTGTTATTTATATTTGTTTATTTATTATATTCATATCCCACCCATCTGGGATATTTTCCCACTCTTGTTTTAGTGTAAGCCTCATAAATTCCTATTCACGGGGGAAAGATAGCATCTAATGAAATAAATAAATAACATGCAGACCTCTGTTTCCAAAAAATTAGCTGAGCTGGTCACGAAAATCTATGAGGCCGCTGTGAAGAAGGTCCCTAACAGTGAAGAATATCATTCCCATCTCTTTATGGCATACACAAGAGTCGGGGAATACAAGAAGATGCAACAGGTATCTGCCCTAATCATAAGCCAGTTTCATTTGTGAACAGATGCACTCTTGCTCTGTAAAGGCAACTTGATATAAAGCTAACCGAAAAGGACACCGAAAATCCCTTTATGCAGGACTTATATGTGTGCTGAGCCATCATTGCTAGTCTTGTAAATCAAAACACCATAACTGCAACATCTGATGCTTACTCACTACAATTATTATTTAATATGCCACAATGTTTTTTTGTTTCTGTTTTGTTTTGTGTTATAAATAGTAAAGCAGATTCCTTGAAAATCTCTTTCCTAAACCTCTTTGTATGCTGCTTCAAAAATATGTCAACAAACTTCCTGCAAGTCTCCCTTGGGCTGTAAATCAATGTAACAAATCTAGATCATTTCAAAGTGTTAATTTAATGCTTCCTCTTTCTGTTCAGGCTGGAATGGCACTTTATAAGATTGTCCCCAAAAACCCTTACTACTTTTGGTCGGTGATGAGTTTGATTATGCAAGTGAGTACAATATCCTTTGTGCATGTGTGTGCGTGAAAGAATGCTTGATAGATTTTCTAAAAGTCAGCTGTATGCTGATCATATTTACATAGTGAGATTAGGAGATTTATTTTAGTTCAGTGTGTTGTAATGTTTTAGGTTAAACTTTTCCTCTGGGGTTAATATTAAGAACCCCCTCAACTCCATTCAGACAGATTATCTTTCTGCCAGAGAAATTATTATTACAGTGTTTTAATTCAGTCTTTACCCTGAAATATGAATGAGGCACAGATAGCAGGTCACTCTTTGCCTCCCTTCAGCCTATAACTACTCCACTGGCTTTATGAGGTCTTATTACCTGAGATCAGCAAGTTGTCTAACCATGGAATTCAGACAAAAAATTGTATTATCTTTTAAAAGAAACTACTGACAGAGCTGGTTTGCCTTTTGTTTGAAGCAGTAAGACTAATATTTTGTCACCACTTAGGGTGACCTTGAAAAATGGCTGGTTTTGCCTTTATACTACTGTACTTCCATTTAACCAACTTTTGAATGCAGTGTCCTGGCACTGTTGTGCTATCCTGAAAACTTCTGAGTATTCCTTTAAGGTAGTGGATGGAAGACTGAACTGTTTCTTTGCCAGAAGGTTAGCAGTTTATGATATGTTTTAAGCTGAGTCCACAGCCTTCTTAACAAAAAATAAAATAAAAATCATATACAGCTTCCAGTTTAAAACATTGTGGATGACAAAACTTGGACATCTCTGCTTCCCTTTTAAGTAGTTGGATCAATGGCTAATACTGTATAAATAAGACAGTTTTCTGTGTTCTTCTCTTCCAGTCGATATCTGCACAGGATGAGAAGCTCTCGAAAACCATGTTTTTACCTCTGGCAGAGAGGATGGTAGAAAAAATGGTGAAGGAAGATAAGATTGAAGCTGAAGCAGAAGTAAGATTTGTTTAAAATCTGCGTCATTGCTCTGCTTATAATGAACAAGGCTGAAATTATGCTGCAGCTTATTAGTTGTGGCTAGATCTTAAATGGCTCCTTTCGGTGCTTCACACTACAGTATTCACAGTTAACCAGAGCAAAAGATTATTGTTGAACTTATAATGACTCGAGTTGTGTGTTTGTGTTTGGTAACCCGCGTTGGAACTTATGGTAGTATTAAAAATAATATTTATTTTTTAAACTAAGAGACTCTTACAGCGCCGTAGGATTACATTTGTGTTTTCCCAACCCACCTGTTTTATTGACATAGTCTAATGCAGTGTTTCCCAAATGCTGGTTTTGGGACTTCAATTCCCAGAAGCCTAAGTCATTTCCCCAAAACACTGATCAGCCAATGCACTGACTTAGGCTTCTGGGAATTGAAGTCCCCCTATGGGGCGTAGGCCCCACATTGATCTACTCTCATTTACTGTATGTCTCAAAGATACTGTACTTCCTTCTGATTGTCTTGTTTTTCTTCTTCAGGTTGAACTTTACTACATGATTCTGGAACGCTTAGAGAAATACCAGGAAGCTCTAGATGTTGTGAGAGGAAAATTAGGAGGTAACCAGCCTCAGGTTGGACAGTCACCATGTTTGTAAACAGCTCCTGGGCAAACCAGAACATTGTTTGGAGATGGAAGCCTGTGGATAGAGGGGGGAACAATTGCCCCATTCATTCTGCTTCCCAAGAAATCTGATCAGCTGCTGCAGGGGAAAAGGGGAATTAGCATTTAAGCAGCATATGAATAAACAACATTTTATAATTAACTTTTTGGGAAAAAAAAAGAGTTGTGTCATGCATTCCTGAAGTGGACTCTTGCCTGAAAAGATCTCAGTATAATAGAAACAACCATAGAGGCAACCGTCTCTTTCACGTGGATGATCACAGTGGTTCATTAGAGAGTATGGTTAAGATGCTGAACTTGATGACTGGAAGGTCAGCAGGTCAGTAGTTTGAGACCCGATTGCTGCATGACAGAATGAGCGCTCATCTGTCACAGCTTCTGCCAACCCAGCAGTCCGAAAGCAAGAAATTGCAAGTAGATAAAGAGGTATCACTTCGGTGGGAAAGGTAATATCACTTCGGTGGGAAAGGTAACAGCTTTCTGTGCATGCCGGTGTCTAGTCATGCCTGTCACATGTTCACAGAAATGTTTACAGACACAGACAGTGCTGGCTCTTCAGCTGTAAACAGATGAGCACTGAAACCTAGAATTGGATACGACTGGCTTTCGAGCAAGGGTGACTCTTTACCTGTTGAAAAGAACAGGATCATTTTTTTGAATTTGTGGCTCTTTCGTTTGATTTAGAGAAATTAACCAGCGAACTCCAGAGCAGAGAAAACAAATGCATGGAGATGTACAGAAAGCTGAGCAAGTGGCCGGAATGCAACGCTCTTGCCAGAAAACTCCTGCTTAAAAAGTGAGTGGGAGGGTGGGCCGGGGGGGGGGGGGAAGGACTCCGAATGTTCAGCTTTCACTTGTAATGTAGCTCTTTCACATAACGGACCTTTCCTCCGTTGCTCCTAATTGTTTGCTGCAGAGTTGCTTTCTGTCTCAGTTGGTGGCAGAAGGAGGTGGGTGGACTGACCAGGTATTTTAGCAGAAGGCTGCTTTGTTAGTTCAGGTTGCTGAATTGTTTTCCTGTTTAGATTTTTAAAAACTCCTCTTGCAAGGGATACCGCTATAAGACAAGCTCACTGTCGTTTTCTGGCTTGTGTTCTGTTGGAGGGTTTTCTGTCCTCCTGTGATAGAAGCAGCTGTTCAAGGGAAGGAATATTTTCTTTATGAGAAGGATTTTAAAAAAACACCACCATAATCTTTTCCCCCAAAAGGCACTTAAAAAACAACAAATGTCTTCATCCAAGATAATCCTTTGCCACCAATCTCATTGTGTTCACTCAAATTGCTTCGCTAACAGTTCTTGTTGACAGTGGTGGTGAACCTATGGCAGAAGGGGCACACAGACCCCTCTGTCGGCACGCATGCTGTTGCCCGAGCACAGTGTACGCCCCACCCCTCTGCACATCAGCCCAATGGGAGCGCTTCCTCTCCCAGCACTGAGTTCACCCAGCCTCCTGCCCAATATTCGAATGGGAGCGCTTCCTCCCCCCAGCACAGCTCACTGTGCCTAGCAGCCCAATGGGAGTACTTCCTCCCCCAGCACAAAGTTCACTCCACCCCTCTGCCCAGCAGCCCAGTGGGAGCACTTCCTCCCTCCCCCCAGCACAGAGTTTGCCCCAGCCCTCTGTTTGGGTACTTTGTCTATAAAAGGTCCACCATCACTGCTCTAGTATAACAAATAACAGCAGTTTTACTACAAATGCAGAATTTTTACCCTGCCCATCTTAGCCAGGGGGAAAGGTTGCTTTTATTCTCCTGTGCTCAGTGTTTCTATTTCTTTCTCCTTTGTTTTAGCCCAGATGACTGGCAATTCTATATGGTTTACTTTGATTCCATTTTCCAACTGATCGACACAGCCTGGACCCCTCCGGCCGACGGAGAGCAGTGAGTGCTTTTCAAGGGCTTTGAAGCTTTATGTCTGTTGGATGGAGAACTTTGTGTGGTTGAGGATGCAGGATATGATTTAGAGCTTTCTGCAGGAAGGGCTGTAACTCAGTCGGTCCCAGGTTCAATCCCGAGCACTTCCAGTTGTCAACAATATCCTGTTTTTATATTTGTAACTCTTTATTTCCAAGCTAAGGGACTGCAGTGGCTTAGTGGTTAAGACGCTGAACTTGACGACTGGAAGGTTGGCAGGTTAGCCGTTCGAGACCCGAGTCCTGCATGACAGAGTGAGCTCGTCCCAGCTCCTGCCAACCTAGCAGTTTGAAAGCAAGAAATTGCAAGTAGATAAATGGGTACCACTTTGGTGGGAAAGGTAACAGCTTTCTGTGCACTCTGATGTCTGGTCATACCTGCCACATGTCCACGGAAACATCTGCAGACGCAGACAAGCGCTGACTTTTTGGCTGTAAACAGAGATGAGCACTGAACCCTAGAGTCGGATACGACTGGCTTTACTTTTACCTATTTCCAAGCTATGTTTTACATTTTGCATTTCTGCTTCTCTTTACAACTTTTAGTGAGTGTGGCATCAGAATTAGGCCTTAAAAGGTCTCGGTCGACCTGTTAGATACAATCTAATGCTTTCTCCTAGTTTGCCGCTAAATTTAAGCCACTGAATTAGAGAAGAGCAATTGTCACGCATTGACCATTCAAGGAAGCATAATGGAGACCCTCATACTCCGTCGTTTCTTTTCACACGCAGTTCTCTGGAGGGCGAGGTGCATCACACCACAGAAGAGGTCATTGCTTTCGTTCAGGAGAGGATCACGGAGGAATCCAAGAACCCACGGCCACGCCGAGGCCCTTACCTGGCCCAGCTAGAGCTGATCAGACGGTTGCGCTGCAGAGGCTGTAATGAAGAACACACGTTGGGTAAGGGATACTCATAAGGTACCAAATTGTGCCTCGTGGGAGAAGTCAAGCAAGCATCTCCTCCGCTCTAGCGTGGGACTTTAGCCGCTGATGTCAACTCTGCCCAAGAATTGCAAACATCCACGCTTGTTTATTTACCTTCTATTTTAATCTTTGGCACAAAGAGACAACCTGTGAATAGTAAACGTTCGGCCGTCTTGAGTAGCCGAGTGGAGCCGCATTAATTGGTCCACAGGGAAGGACGGGAAGGCCAACATTTAACTTTATATAAATTGGCATCTCTTGAAACGTGTTTCTCCTTGTCTCATGATTGAATTAGATTGATTCTCAGAGGCTCATTTGGAGATCCACATGCGTCCGTTTTCCATTTGTTCTGTCATTGGCCCTGACGCTTACAATCATGAAAATGAATCATTATTTGTATCAATCCATGCCAAAAAAAATGGAAAGCTGAAGGTTTATATCTTTGTGTGCATACCTGTTTGCTAGTCAACGCAGGTTCCTTTCTTGAATTAAGTTCATCTCCTCACTCAAGAAAACAAAGAGCGCCAGTATTAAAGAACGTAAAGCAAAGAGAACAGAAAGGTTTCATTATTTGAGAAAAGGAGATGCAACGGATGTTTGGGTGCCAAAGTATTCTGTTTGCTTCATGATACTTTGGCAATTAAGCCCTGTTAAAATCACTCCCCTTCAGTTTAAGTTCGTTTGCAGATCATCAGACGTTCATTTCACTTATTGTAGCCAAACTGTTAAAGCTTACTTTTAGGATGAATTAATCTTTGCTGTCTGTTGATTGCTTGGGGTATGTAGTGACTCATATTCATCGTCCCCAAAGTCTTTAATGGATTATAGAAGTCGAATGTAATAAATAGAAATGGTTCTTTGCATAAACCAGTCCAGAAGATCCAAAGTTGCTTTCTATTTATATAGTTCAGTCACATGAGCTGTGATGTAGGTAGCTCAGGTTTCCTTCCTCTAAGCCTAACCTGAACGTAAATTTTTCAGTGGCCCTGTCTTTTCACTTGTTAGGTGACCCAGAAGAATTGATGTTCCAGTATTTCAAGCGGTTCGGGGATAAGCCCTGTTGTTTCACGGATCTCAAAGTGTTCGTAGACCTCCTCCCCTCGACCCAATATACAAAGGTAATTGGTCCATCCGACTCAGTGGTTAAGAAGCTCGCCTTGTTAGCTGGAAGGCTGACAAGTCAGCAGTTCAAGACCTGGGTACTGCATGACGGATGGAGCGCCTGTCTCTGCCCCAGCTCTTGGGGACATGAAAGGAGCCTCATTTGGGCATTCCCTGAGCGGAGTTTCTCCTGGCAAAAATCCTTTCAACCCAGAGTAATTCCTGACATGAAATTGTTACTATTTCCTCCAGGAGAGGATATCCACACTGGCTCTCCCGTTATAATCTTGGCTGCTGTGGCAGGTCTGATGTTTTTTCTCTTTCTTCTTTGCAGTTCCTCAACCAGTTATTGGGCATTATCCCCCTCTCCGCGCCCTCAGAAGGCAAACTTGCCCTGCCAGCCAACATCAGAGCGCTTCAGCAGCATTTGTGTGTCGTGCAACTGACCCGGTTGCTCAGCGTTTACCACGCCATGGACACGACTCAAAAGCTGGGGTCGATCCAGGACTTGATGTCGCGGTATCGGCACGGGCTGGATTTCGGTGAGGAGAGCTTGGCGCTAGCCGTGCAGTAAAATACCACCTCCTTGTGAAATAATCTGCTTGTGAAACGGTGCCTTTCTCAATCCCGTTTATCTGTAAAAGTGATAAATGCTCCCAAGATTTTCAAAGTGACATTTGCCGGCTTTCTTCCCCCCCCTGTAGGGAAATCCTGTTTGAAAACGGAGCTGCAGTTTTCCGACTACTACTGTTTGCTTGCAGCTCACTTGTTCCTTGACATCTGGCTAGAGGCAGGTATGTCCTTACAAGCCCCCACCACCCCCATTCTGGGCATGCAGGCAGATATCAGACAAGGTCAACCCAAATTTCCTGTCAGCACAGTTAACTCCTGGAAGGGGGGAGTGGAGAAGGAATGCAGCCATTTTCTCTGAAGAAAGAGGCGAGTGAAGAAAGACAGCATCCAGATACATAAGGCTAGAGCAGTGATGGCGAACCTTTTAGAAACCAAGTGCCCAAACTGCAACCCAAACCCCACTTATTGGTCACACAAGTGTCGACACGGCAAGAGGGAAGGGAGAAAGCAATCCCATTGGGCTGCTGGGTAGAGGGGTGGGGTGAACGCTGCTGGAGGGTGGGAGGAAGCACTCCCATTGGACTGCTGGGCAGAGGGGTGGGGCGAACTCTGTGCTTGGGTGCTCTGAGTGCCCCTTCTGGCACATGTGCCGTAGGTTTGCCGCCGCTGGGCTAGAGTATGTGTGTGCAATATTCTTTCCTCAGGTGAGGAGTCGGCTGCCTGGCGGTGCTTGACTTTGCTCGAAGAAGGCCTGGCTCACAGTCCCTCCAACGCTCAGTTCAAATTGCTGCTCATCCGCATCTACTGCATGCTCGGGGCATTTGAACCCATCATGGAGCTCTACTCTAGCCTCGATGCGAAGCACATACAGCATGACACCATCGGGTGGGTAGCCTGTCCCTCGATTGCCGCCGCCACTACCTGGCTCTGGCCATCCCCAGAATGAGCATCTTTCCTTCCTTTCAGAGAAGGGGTGCCCACACTTTTCGGGCCGTGGGCCAGTCACGTGGTTCAGCGGGCCAATCATGTGGCTCCTCCCACCGGAAGTGGAAGTCAAACGCGCCTTGTGCTTAGTGCACTCTCTGGGCGATCCAGAAGTTAATGAGCATTTTGCCCTCATTAACATACTGGGGACTCATTAGACCGACCTTGGAAGGATGGAAAGCTTTGGGTCTACCTTTTGCCTCCCTGTCGGGATCAAACTCACAAAGTGCGGGCCAGTCATTTAACCCCTGCGCCCCCAGGACGCCCTCATGACGGCCTGCTTACCTGTAGAGCTGTTGGCGCAGTAAACCCATTTGCTGGATTCACAGGGGACCAGGAGGAAGAACGTGATCGACCGTAGGAGCATTCCTGTGAACACTCTTGTGTTTTGTTTTGCACTGCAGTTACTTGCTGACACGCTACGCCCCGGCTTTGGGCCACTACACGGCCGCATCACAATCCTGCAACTTTGCACTCAGGTTTTTCCACTCCAACCAGAAAGATGTAAGTAGCAAATCGGTCACTTCCCCAGTTTACTGTCTCAGGGGTAACTTCACAGCCCCTCAAAAACCTCTCCTTCTAGACTTCGTTCATAGAAATGGCATAAACCCACCCACCCTTTCCCACCACACCCCTGCCCTCTCACCTTAGATTAATTACAAATAGATAAATAGGTACCACTTTGTCTGCCATATGACCACAGAAACGTCTGCAGAGGCAGACAGCGCTGGCTCTTTGGCTGTAAATGGCGATGAGCCCTGAACCCTGGAGTCAGATAAGGGAGACCTTTACTAACTCTGGCAGGTTGCCCCTGAGCCCTCTTGTAGCAACCACTAGTCCATAAATGATAGGAGTATTTCACATCCTAAGCTTCCTCAAGGTGTTCAGAGCGGCTGGTTTTTCTATTTTATCCTCGCAATAGACCTGGAAGGTTGGTTAGACTTAAACACAGCAGGCTGAAATCCAACCATGGGAAATGTGTAGCCACTCTTAAACATCTTTCACAGATCTCTCTGCAGACATCTGAGTCACTCCCTGTTTTCATTCACAATAAGATATGATACGTTTCCTTCCTAGACCTCAGAATACATTATTCAAGCTTATAAGTACGGTGCGTTTGAGAAGATCCCAGAATTCATCGCTTTCAGGAACAGGCTCAACGCCTCGCTTCACTTTGCACAAGTCCGGACAGAGCGGATGTTGCTGGACCTCTTACTTGAAGCAAATTTGTGAGTCTGGAGAGGAGCTTTTTAATATTACTTTGTCTCATCGAGGGGCCCAAGGCGGGCCGGAGGGTGAGGAAACTGAACGAGCTTTTGATTCAGTTTCCAATAAGTTCGAGGCCTGGGTTGGATGGCCATTTTGCCCTGCCTGCATGATGGAGGTGGCCATTTTGTCCCAACAGCTTCAAAGGGGTGGCAATTTGGTTTCTTGAATGCCCTTGTAGGAGGGGGGGCACATGAAATGGCACCATGGACCAGATCCAGCCCACGGGCCTTAGGTTGGGAAGCCCTGCTTTAACGTCTTGTTGTTTAGCTCAGTCTTTCCATAATAGCAAACTTTTCCCAACCTGCTGCTGTCCAGATGTTTTGAACCCTCTCAGAATCACCATTGTTGCCCCCTGGGCTGAGCCAGCAAACACACCTGCCTCAGTCGTTCTCTTTTGATCCCTCTGACTTAGATCAACAAGTTTGGAAGAAAGTATAAAGTCCATGAGTCTGAGCCCAGAAGAGGATGATATTCCTTGGAATGACCTGCGTGATAACCGAGACCTCACTGTCTTATTTAATTGGGACCCCAAAGACAGGTGAGTGCAAAAGCCACGGCTTTATATATATATATTATGTCAGAAAGCCCACTTTGGCAAGCAGTTTTAAGTTTGAAGAATGCTTGATGGGCCAAATCCTCTTCCTTATTTGTCTGAGCGGCAGCACAAGAGTGGCTAAAGGAGGCTAATTAACAAGGTGCTTTGCTCACCTTCCAGGAACAGGCATGTGACTGGCACCTTGTTGATTAGCCTCACTTAACTGTCACAACTTCCACGATGACAACATGGAGAAAACAAGGGGGTTTGAGCCATCCTATTTTACAGGAATGGAGCAGGGGGTGGAATAATATTGCTTCTATTATTGTAAGTTCTCCATAACCTGCAATGGGACAAGGCAGCAGTCTAGACCAAGAGCCCTGGTGGTGCAGAGGCTAAACTGTTGTACTGTAGCCAGAACATTGTGAGTTCGATCCTGACCAGGGATCAAGGTTGACTCAGCCTTCCATCCTTCTGAGTTGTGACAGTTAAGTGTGGCTAATCAGCAAGGTGCCAGTGATGTACCTGTTCATGGAATGTGAGCAAAGCACCTTGTTAATTAGCCTCCATTAGCCACCCTTGTCCCATTAGTCCCCAGCATGTAGGGAAGCTCACATTTGTGCTTCTGAGTCTGAATGCCTGTCACACGTTCTCTCTTCAGGGGTATTTCTGAAGAGCACAAAAGACTCTCTCTAGAAGAGGAAACCATCTGGTTGCAGATCCGGTCCTTGACGTTGCGGCTGATCAGTGGACTGCCAGCTCTCAGCCACAACGTTCACCCAAAGAACTCTGAGAAAACCACAGAGAACGGTGTGTCTTCCAAAATCGACACTGTGCGGGCTCTTCTTGGGCAGCTGGACGCCGCAGTGACCTCTGGCAAGCGATTTCTTGAGCACAAGGTCCAGGTACAATTAAAGGGAAAAAGTTGGTTGGTGGTGTGTGTTTTTTTTTAAACTTTAGATTGTGCCATTTAAGATGTTTTGAATTCTCAGTCTGATGCTCCATTCCAGATCTAAGTATAGCTAATGCTGTTTTTCACATTCAAATAATGTTTTCACAGTATTTTTAGGTTTTCTTATAATGCTTATGACATTATGTCTGCCACAATTAGTTGTTTATTTTGTTATGTTGCTTTTAATTTGATTAATAACGATGGGGGATGGGTAGTTCATAACGGGAGTCATTTTGAAAGTTTTGACCTAAAGGATTTAGATGAGAAACAAAAAAAATTTAGATTAAACAATAAGGACCACCGTTTTCCTAGCTCTCCTGGTGGCGTAGTGGTTAGGGCACAAGGCTTGGAGACTGGAAACACGGGTTCAAAACCCGAGAGCCCTCCCTGCAGAAATCCTTTCAATCCAGAGGAATCTCTGACACAAAAAACGAACTATTTTCCTTACCTAGGAGTGATGTTTAATCCTCCCGCCCTATTTTCTTTTCTCTTGTATAGTATCCAGTCCTCGGTCCCCCTCCTTCCCGAATGGCTGCTTATTTCAACAGCGGAAGCTGCCAGAGTCAGACCACTTTGTTTTATCTTGTTAGTGAAATTTATGATCTTGATACAAACGGCTTAGGTGAGTCCTTAAGAATCCCGGAAGTGGGGGACTGTTTTCTTCTGGGGTTATGCGGGTGGTAATGCTCAGTTTCCATATTAGTTTGAAGACCTTGGCCTGCCAAGGCTGCTGTGATGTCACAGAACGTTCACGTGCAATCCTTAGCCAAAATCTCACCTTGCAGGAGGAAAAATAAACTTTGAAGCAAGTAAAATGATTCATGTTTCCATCCGGTTAATTAGGCTTTTTTTTCCATGGCCTTTCCATATCATAACCTCAAGAATGAGACCGTTTCAGAAAACCAGAAATTCCGGATATTCTGTTATCTGCAGGTTGTGCCAGCTCTTGGTCTATATCAGGGGTTCCCAATCTTTTCAAGTCAGGGGCCAGATCAGGCCCTCTCAGTCAGCTTCGAAGGCCAGACAGCCATTTTGCCCTGCCTGCATAATGGGGGTGACCATTTTGTCCCAACAGCTTCAAAAGGGATGATCATTTTGTTTCTCATATGCCCTTGCAGGGGTTGGGGGACCACATGAAATGGCACAATGGGCTGGATCTGGCCCACAGGACATAGGTTGGGAACCCCTGGTCTATATAGCCATTACCACATTAGGCAGTCCCATGCTTCTCTGCTTCATAAAAGTTTCTATTTCCAGTTCTCTTCGTATGCTTCCCCCCCTTTTAACTGCTGTTCGCTTATATGTTTTTTCTAGCTCAATCTCTTGATTATTACATTTTTTTTGTACTTTATTTGGATACTCAGTTTAAAATCCCCTTTTTTTAATTTTCAGAAGACTCAACAGCAATTCAAGAAAAAATAGGGAATAGCTTGACATCATTACTAGAACATTTGACAGGTAAGTTAGCTTTGCAAATAACAAGAGTTTGTAGCCTGCAGAAAAGTTGTCGGTCTCTCTCCCTGCCTGCACATACCACTGTTTAAGCCAGGGGTGCCCAAACTTTTTGGGCCATGGGCCAGTCACGTGGTTCAGTGGGCCAGTCATGTGGTTCCTCCCACCGGGAGCGGAAGTAAAACGCGCCTTTCAATCTGTTTTGCAAGGCGCTGAAATCACCATAGAAGAAGGCAACCAACAAACACAGGAATAGGGTCTACAAAGTGTGTGTTTACTTACTCACATTTCTACCTCCGCTCCCTCACTGATTTACGTAAGGTTTACATTTTGACGAGCCTCTTTCTTCCTCTTCAAGATCAGGTCAATAAATGCAAAGGCGATCTCTTAGAAGTCCAGGAGGGCAGCTTCAAAACCCATCCGCACATTTTAGAAAATCTCGTCTTCTTTGTGGAGGTGAGTTGGATGCTTTTCTTTCTACTAAGGCAGGGATTCTCAACCTGTGGCCTGTGGGCCAGGCGCGGCCCATGGCAACATTCCGGGGGGGGGGGCGCCTCCACCGCATCAGGAAGTGGCATGGGGAAGTGTTGACGCAGCCACCGCCTTTAAAAGTTTGAGATCTCCTGTACTAAGACAACCCTTTGCTATTTACAAAAACCATGCCGCGTTGTCAACACACTGGCGTGTGTCTCCTTCTCTTTCCAGACCCTTTCCATTGTCTCGTGGGTGTGCAGCTACTCTGAGGCCGTTCTCCGGCCCTGCCGGTCAAGCTTGCAGAAGAAGAAGAAGAAAAGGAAAGAAAGTGTTGTCGCAATGGTAGGCGTTCTGTAAACAATCCCTTCTTTTGCCATGAGAAGACATATTTCCGGAAGGTGCCTTTCCAAAACTGGGGTAGATTATGTTACCCAACTTTCCTTCCCATCGGCCAGGGTGGCTAATTCACCCTCCTCCTGGGCTTTTGATTCACACCAAGTCCCTGTCAACCCACACAAATGGGTTTACTGCACATACACACAGTGTGGATTCACAGGGACTGGGATGCTGGGAATTGAAGTCCAAGGACACCTGGAGTGCCAAGGTTGGCCATCACGGCCTTCTATGTATGAACGTGAGGCACTTTTCTCACTTTCTCTGTCTCCTCCTCTCTCTAGCCCCCAGTCTTTGCCAGCTTCCAAGATTACATCTCCGGGCTCCAGACGCTCACTTCCAATGTGATAGACCACATCCAAGGGCTTGAAACCTCCCTCACTGCAATTAAACTTGAAGAGCTATCTATAGAGGACAACGTCCTGCCGCAGGTAGGGCAGTTAGAAGGCCATTTCAGGTTTAGCTTTCATTATGTCTTCTTTTCGATCGTCCTGTCTCTCTACTTAGAATTTGGTGTCTTGTCCTTTTTTTTTCCTGCTCCAGGAAGAAAAGAAGTTTACAAAGACTGCGCTAGGGAAAGTCCAGAGCAGTTACCAGCATGCAATTCAGGAAATTGGAGAACTCTTGAAAAAGAGACTCGATACCATCAAAAATCTAAAGGTTTGAGGGAACACGTACCAAATGCAGAAGGGAGGCGGCGAAGAACCGAGAGTGGACTAGAAGCGACGACGTCTGCCAATCCTTCCGATGTTTAAAATCTGGAACTTCCTGATAAATGCATGAAGGACTTTGATCGTAAAGATAGTTTTTTTTATGTATTAAAAAAGATATATTCAAGCTGATTAAATTATTGTACATAAAAACCAGAAGCAGGGGACCCTCCGCCAGCAGGGTTAGACCACTTTTTATACATTTGTTCATAAAGCATATTGTAACGGAAACAGACAACAAACCCCCTCTCCCCACCCGTTTCGCTTCCCTTTTTGTGGTGGGGGAGAAAGAAAATTCTGTTTGGAGGCTCAAAGTCTTTAGAAGCAGCAATAGAAATCCAGTGTAAAGCAAATTTCAAAGGAGCTTGTATTTTTCTTTTACCCCCATCACACAATGAGACATTTATATTTTTGTGTGGTATCTTGCCTTAGAAGAACAGATGTTGAGAGAAGCCTGTGCTCGGCTGTGATATTTTTCTGAATCTTTCTCTTCGTCGCCCAAAAATTTACCAGCAGCAAGAAGAATGTGCCTGTCTGTCGGCTGAAGCTTCTGGCTCTTAAGCAGATCGATCATATCTCGTGCTTGTGATACTCAGTTTATTTACCAAACCACCCTAGTAATAATCACAGTTGGTTGAATGAGTAGACTGTTCGCACGCTGCGGAAAGAAATAATAGCAGGGGTTGAGGAGGGAATAGAAACTGATCCAGGGTGAAATCATTGCAAAACGAAATACGTGAGCTCAGCTTTAGCCTTAGTTGAGGAGAAATCGGAATGGTTAAGTTGTAAGCGGAAGGGCTTGGGTGTGACTCTGCAATGCTCAGCATGCAGAAACGCAACCGTATTGGCCTCTTGGAGCAATCTGCTCAGCCAGGGATTCCCAACCTTCTCAAGCCGAAGGGGCCGGGCCACGCTCTCTCAGTCAGCTTCGAGGGTCGGATGGCCATTTTGCCCTGCCTGCATGATGGGGGTGGCCATTTTGTCCCAACAGCTTCAAAGGGAGTGGCTGTTTATCAGATGCCCTGGGGCGGTGGGGGACCACATGAAATGGTGCCGTGGGCCGGGTTCGGCCCACAGGTCTTAGGTTGGGAACCCCTGTGCTAAGTGGTCAGGATCTTGATTTGAGTTGTGGAGAAGATAAACACTAGATTAGGTGTAAGTGGAGAAGGGAGGGATTACAAATCAGGTTCAAACCCTATTTAATTCCCAATGCTATCCCCTGATTAAATGTGAAATATATCCTGTAGAGAGGCTGCATTGGTTCCTGTTAGACTATTGAATATTTCTTTAGGTGTTCAGAGTTTAGAAGGAGGAAGGTCTGGAAGGCTGTTGGATGAAATCTGGTTTCCTGGTTTTGCCAGTTCAAAGCCGTGACTTTGAGTAAGAGATGTGATGTTTCTTTTTCATTCAGACACATGCCGTGTAGCCAGTCTGTTCTGATTACCTGGTTTTCTTCCCTGCCAGCCATTTACCTCCTTGTTTAATCTTGCTTACTGAATCAGACTTAATTTTCCCATACAGAGGAGTAGCAGATACATAAAATTACAGGTTATGTTGGCAAATGCGGATTTGAGCTTTTGCCAAAATTGCAACGCCAGAAGCGTTTTGAGGCGGGCGCTCTCCTGTAATGCCACTTCATTTCCCCTAAAAATGGAGTGGCCAAATCTTTCCAGTTGGTTCTGAAAAACAGAGTAAATCCTTCTCTTTCTTCCACATTCTGTGAGCGTAGCTTTTTGAACCCAGGGTGGACACCCTAGAGCACCTAATAAAAGCAGAGCGCAGTGTTTGGTCTTTACCTTTTGTTCCATTTTTCTTTAATCCGTAGGGATGCAAAGACTCGGATCTTAAAACTTTGGAGTTCCCTTTTAGTGACAATCCACTTGGCTTTTACTGCTTCGTGTATACCTTCCCTACAAGATACTTGCTTGTGGTATGTCAGAATGGCTTCTCGCCATGACAGGCATCTTGCAGAGAGCCAGTAAATCCTGTGGGTTTCTTAAGAGTTGTCTGTGATAATATATCCTACGACAATGATGGTAAACCTTGGCATTCCAGCTGTTCTTGAACTTAAGTTCCCAGAAGCCCAAGTTCCTGTGTATGCACAGTAAACCCATTTGTGTGGATTTACAGGGACTTGGGCTTCTGGGAAATGAAGTCCAAGAACATCTGGAGTGCCAAGATTCGCTATCATGATCCTAGGCTGCTGTGATGGCGAACCTTGGCATTCCAGCTGTTCTTTGGCTTCAATTCCCAGAAGCCTAAGTCAGCATTCCTGCTGATTAGGGCTTCTGGGGATTATATTTCAAGAACACCTGGAATGCCAAGGTTCGCCATCACGGTCCTAGGAGAAGCTTTCCCCTCATCTATGGATAACTCGTACCCTGCCTGTTAGAGTTCAGGAACCCTTTGTAGAATAGTTCAGCTTTGCCTCTCAGAAATAAAATTCAAATCGACCTTTTGATTTAAACCACCGCAGGGTTTCTTACAAGGCAGCTCTGAATTTTCATTGGGAACACTTGACTAGCAAGAGGGGAAGCACAAAGACTGAACTCTCTTTTGCTTTGTTTTCCTGCAAGATCAACTTCTGCCAGGAACGCTCTGGATGTTTGCCCTAAGAAAATACCTTTCTGAGAGGGGCTTCTTGCAGACAGACAGAGCCAGTAGGAGGTCTGTTTCAGAGGAGGAGTAAATACCTGGAACCCAAAAAGCTGGCTGATGATGACATGGCTTAGACTGAGATTTCACAAGGTAGGAGCCTGGATAAAACTGCATCAAGGGTGGTTGTTTTATTCTGTCCAGAACAAAAAGGCAGGTGGGCTTTGCTCAGATCTATGCAGATGGCAATACCTGTCTTTTGCAGGCTCCACGGAGACATTTAAGGTCATTTTATGCTCTAGCCCCATGATAGCGAACCTTGGCACTCCAGCTGTTCTTGGACTTCAGTTCCCAGAACCCCAAGTCCCTGTGAATCCACACAAATGGGTTTACTGCACGTACATGCAGTAAACCCTTTCCTGTTGATTCACAGGGACTTGGGATTCTGGGAAGTGAACTCCCAAGAACATATGCAGTAAACCCATTCATCTGGATTCACAGGGACTTGGGCTTCTGGAAATTTATGTATTCCAGCTGGAGTGGCAAGGTTTGCCATCACGGCAAGTCTTGCCCGTCGCCTAATGGGGTCTTAAGCTCGACAGCTGTCTCTTGCGCCCAGTTTGCTGAAATGTAGGCCCCTTCCTTTCCCCAGTCCGTTTCAAACTTCCAGAGTGAATTTCTAGAATGCTGAGTAGTTATAATTGCCCTTTGACAAATATTATTTTCCTAAAATTTCATTTTACAAGAGGGCTTTGGGTGTGTGTTTTGTTTTTGTTTTTGCTTTGCTTGCCTGTTTTAGCTTCTAAAGGAGGCAGGTGAAATTGCAGTCTTGTGTATTCCTGGATTTCCCCACCACCACCACCACAACCCCCCAGCAGAAAGAGAATTCATCAGGAGTGGCAGCAAAAAATTGTTTATCTTTCCAGGCTGTACAAATGCAACACAAAATTCTTATTAAAACAGTTTTACTTCCTTCCGCAGTAACTTTGCATAACCTTTCTCTGTTTTTTGTAGAATTTCATGCCACTGTTTTTTTTTATTCAATTTGTTTTGTTGTGGTTTAGCAGATTTGTATGGGGGGGGGGGGGCTTGAATGCTGTTTACAGAAGAGGAGAATTGCTTTTAAATATTTAAATAGTGAACCAGGGTCCTTTTGCAGCTATTTCTGGCAGCTAAATTCTTCTATTAAATACATTTACTTGTGGATGAAGGTGAAAGGACTTAATAGGGATGCCCAAACTTTTCGAGCCGTGGGCCAGTCAGGTGGTTCAGTGGGCTGTTCCATGTGGTTCCTCCCACCGGAAGCGGAAGTAAAACGCTTACTGTTTTGTAACAGGATGAGATAGGTTTTAAGCTGCCATTTTCTCTGCTTAAACCAGGGGTGCCCAAACTATGGCCCGTGGACCAGATCCAGCCCCCAACACCAGTTGATCTGCGCTGCCCTCATCGTTTCCAGAAGCAGAACCAAAACGCACCTGGGCGCATTTTCCTTCTGCTTCCAGGAGCGACGAGGGCAGTGCAGGGTGGATGAATTGGTGTCAGGGCGCCAGATCTGGCCTGCAGGCCATAGTTTGGGCACCCCTGAGTTACTCCAACATCTTTCTTTCCCATAAAGAAAACTACGTCACAAAGTTGTGCTGTTTGTTTTGGGTGGGTGGCATCGGGGTTTTTTTTAAAGTAATTTTTGACTGTCTAAAATTGCATTTCTATTTTACAGTGATGTTGAATCATGGGAAAGGGTGAGTGTCTCCTATTTACTGTGTAAAAGGCAGGGATGGATGTCTATCTGTAAACCAACTTTTAAATTATTATTTTTCCTACCTGATCTGCATTCTCTCATTTATGATTGTGGACGATACTTGCAAACACTTCAGCCAGCAACATAATTTTAAGTCACAGAACTGCTAATGATCTGCTTTAAACTGGATGAGTTTATATTGTATAAAAACGAGTCAATTTCTTTTTAAACAAAAGGTATTTTGCTGCCTCTGTTTCCCCCTTTCCCTTTTGGCTTGGAAACTTTTCAGAAGTACAGTAAAACCTCATATAACACTAAAACCTGGTTCCACAAGTCTTGGTGTTATATGATTTTTAGTGTTATCTGATGCATGTTAAAATCCTATGGGATCCATAGAGATACATTGTAACCACACAGGCTTTAGCGGTTGTTATCTGAAGCATCCCATAGGATCTTAATGTTATCTGATGCAATTCTTCCCCCCAGATTCCTTAATGTTATGCAATTTTAGTGTTATTCGATACTAATGTTATATGAGGTATTACTGTATCTGGATTTTGTTCTGTGCCTGTGGGTGGTTGTCTTTGCTTCTTTGTTCGAGTCCCGATCAAACCCTGAACTGCCAAAATGAGGCCACTTTCTTCACTTTGTCGTTGCCCAAACTCTCGTGTCCACATTCTGTGTCCACATTCACACCGTGTGTTTTTGTCCCCCACCAGCCCCCACTTGAGCCTGCTGGTCTTGCGTTTAGGTCAAGGGTTCCCAACCTTTTCAAGCCAGGGGCCGGGTCACACACTCAGTCAGCTTCAAGGGTCGGATGGCCATTTTGCCCTTTCTGCACGATAGGGGCGGCCATTTTGTTCTAACAGTTTCTCAAATGCCCTTAGAGGAGGGGGGAGCACATGACATGGTGCCGTGGGCCAGATCCAGCCCATGGGTCTTAGGTTGGGAACCCCTGATTTAGGGACTTGGACCCTCAGCCGATTCATGGTCTTCCAAGTGACGTAGGGGAGGTTGAGTCCCTCAGGCATCTCCTCCTTTAATGTTATTCCAGTGACTTCCTTCCTCCATCTTCTAATTTGGTTTTGCTCTTGTGTACCGTACACACAGTAAACCCATTCGTGTGGATTCACAGAGACAGGTTTCTGGGAATTGGAAGTCCCAGAACCGCTGGAGTGCCAAGGTTCGCCAACACAGTCCTAGGGCTGGGTTTCCAGTCCTCTGGAATTCCTTGCTCTGCACACCTGGCAGTGCCCAGGGGTTGGACTTAAATGATGTCTGTGCTGCCCCACACCTGTCTCTCTTTGCTGGCATGCTGAGCACCATGAAAGGTGCCGTTGAGCAAAACTGAACTGTAAGCTCCTAGGGAGCAGAGACTCCGGAGGTGAGAAGATCCAGGTCCAAACTCCTCCTGCGTTTTGAACCTCAGAGCTGTCCAGGTAGCTCACCTGTCTCTCTTGGCAGCTGACCAACCGCCTCTACAGTGCTGAGTGGCCATTAGAGGCAGCCAGGGTCTATCCTGCAGCAAAGCAAGGAATCCCACTCTGCACATGCCCTTTGGAAATGGGAGGGAAATCCATTCATCCGAGGTAGTCTGGAGAGAAGTTTTCCTTTTGTCCAACATTTTGGACTGGGGGGCCCCACTTTATGAAATGGCTTGCAATCTGGCGGGTGGTGGTGGTGGTGGAGTGTTCAATTAAAAATCTTACATACAATTGCATGATCAAAGGAGTGGGTGGAGCCAGCTAGCATCCCTGGGACATGGGGGGGGAGTGGCTAGTCATGTGACCCTCCCCCAAGGAGGCCCCTCCCTCCCTCCCCGTCTGGTCTTGCACTTGCTTGCTTGGCGTCCTGCAGCGCACATGGGCCGGGCAAGCGCTATGCCTTTTTTTAGGGGGGGGTCCCACCCTGGCGGCCCCCTCCTCCTCCCCTTGTTGGCCCTCCTCTGCGCGGCTCTGGCCGGCAGCAGCAGCGCCCTCCACACCAAAGGGGCCCTTCCTTTGGACACCATCACTTTCCACAAGGTAAACCCTGGCTGGGTTGCATATGATGTCTATTGCATGGGGAAGGGGGCGCAGCAGGAATCACTGGGGAGGGAGGGAGGGAGGGAGGGGGTCATCATCATCTCCCCCTGAAACCGGCCCCTTCTTAAGGTTGCCTTGTGTGTGTGTGTGGGGGGGGGGGGGGTGCGTCGGACCCATCGCACACTCTCCATGGGGGGGTGGGGGTCGCTCGCCCCACAAGCCGCACCATTTCAAAATAAACAAGGGACCGATCCGGGTCTCTCCCCCCCCCCCAAAAAAAATGACATATAAACCCCCCACCCACCCCCACCCCCAAAGGGAGGCGCAAAATCCCCCCCCCCCTTTTTGCTTCCCTGCAAAATAAAAAAGAGCAAGAATGCATTGCCGGTGGGGAGGGAGGGAGGATGATGAAGATGATGGCTTAGCAGGTGAGCACCGCAATTAAGCCGCAACAATCCGAGGGAGGGCTTGCGTTGTTTTTGCCCCCTCCGCCCTGTGTAACAAGGGTCTTTTGCCCCTTGGGCGTGTTTACTCGGGAGTAAGAACCGGCAGGGAAAGGGATCCCCCGCCCTGTGTGGGACGGAGGCGAGAGAGACCCGTCATTCTTCTCTCTCCTCCCCCCCCCCCATATTTATTGCCCCATTTGCCCTCCGGGGTTTAATTGCCGCCCCATTTGCCTCCGCCCCCTTTCTGAGGCGTGTTCACACGTTCGCCAATCACGGGAGTACAAGTGGACACGCGGGGAGGGCGGTGCAAACTCGCCTCTCTTCCTGAAAAGGGGTTTAAGCAAGATTGGTGTTTCCTGCTGCCTTTCCCTCTCCAAAATGCTTTAATCTCTGCCTCCTTATTAGAGCCAGCTTTATTTAAAGATAGGTCACTGCTGCCCCCCTGAGCATGTACAGAGTGCTTTCCCCCTTTAAGCAAGCCTGTGACCCAGAGATTTATCTGGAGGGAGACGGGAAATCAGCACAGATTTAAACGGACCATCAGAGAATAAACAAAACAAAGTGGCACTTTAAAGCAGAAGGGGGCGGGGGGGGGCACATGAAATGGTGCTATGGATGTGGGCCACATCTGGTTCCTGGGCTTCCGGTTGAGTATCCCTCCTTTAGTGCAATGCACTTAATGGGCATTACATTAATCAATCAATTTAATGGATGGATTACATTTATAAATTGTATTTATTTCTTTGTTTGAGATGAGTGTGCAAAAGCATTTAGCATCTTAACAAAACAATATATATAACCAGTGGGTGTACATAGAAGTCATAAATCATTTTGTTAAGATGTTAGTTTGTTACTGCTTTTTAAATTTGTTATGGGTTTTAAAACGGGGCTTCCTACACTTTTAAAGCCAGGGACCGGGTCATGCTCTCTCAGTCAGCTTCGAGGGCCAGACAGCCATTTTGACACTGCTTACACAGTGGGGGGCTTTTTGTCCCAACAGCTTCAAAGGGGTGTCCATTTTGTTTCTCAAATGCCCTTGGAGGGAGGGACGGGGGCCACATGAAATGGTGCCGTGGGCCGGATCTGGTTGGGAACCCCTGTTTTAGAGTGTGTGCATGTTGATAAATAGAAAAGTGGGGTAAAAAAGCATTTTGCATTTCTGATCTCTGTCCCTGGGAATTGTGAAGGTTGCATCTAAAGTGTGGGAGGAAAAGCAGCCTATGAAGCCCTGGGGAAGCCTCGCCTTAATCCAGGCTTCTTCGCTTCCTATCTTGACATTTTGCCTCCTACGACGACACCTTTTTGGAAATATCTGATGGAAACCCAGGTGTGGCAAGCGGGGGAATTTCAAGGAACTGTGACTTCAGTTGACACACGGAAAGTCAGATCCCTAACTCTGAATTATTCTTGAGGACTAGGACCTTAGGTTGTGCTGATGCTCTGTTCTAATCTACAGCAAGGATTGAGACACTTATTCTATTTTTAAACACAGGCCAATTTCCTTTGTTTGTTGTCAGAATAGCCACAGGCAGTCCCAATTTAGGAAAATAATCAGAATATTTTGATATCCCCCCCCCCCTCTCTTTCAGAAATGGTGTGCTTTTTGAGGCAGGGCCCCACTGATTATGAGGTTTCTGTTTTTCTCCTAGGTGGTCCCAAAACACAGGTATGTTCTGGTGAAATTTGACACGCAGTACCCTTACGGGGAGAAACAGGACGAATTCAAAAAGGTGGCAGAAAGTTCCCAGTCCAGCGATGATTTATTGGTGGCCGAGGTGGGAATCTCAGGTGAGTTATCTAAACAGGTCTAGGTTTTTAATGCAACATTTGCAGGCAGGAGAGTTTTTAATGAGGTTATTCACAATACAAGTATGCACTGGAATTCTCACTGTTTAAGTTTGTTCATGTCTTGCACAAGCAACCACCTGCACAATTTTATGGAAAATTTTCTCGTTAATGTCTTATTTGATTTGTTTAAAATATGTTTTCATGTGTAGAAACTGAATTTTAAAAAACAGCTGATGGTTTAATTTCCTTTGAATAGATTCTTTCCACTTTTTTTATATTATGTACAGTAAAACCTCATATAACACTAAAACCTGGTTCCACAAGTCTTGGTGTTATATGATTTTTAGTGTTATCTGATGCATGTTAAAATCCTATGGGATCCATAGAGATACATTGTAACCACACAGGCTTTAGCGGTTGTTATCTGAAGCATCCCATAGGATCTTAATGTTATCTGATGCAATTCTTCCCCCCAGATTCCTTAATGTTATGCGATTTTAGTGTTATTTGATACTAATGTTATATGAGGCATTACTGTATTATACTTTCTATACATATCGGAGAGTAAACAAAACAAAAATACGTTGTGGCACCTTAAAGATGAATTGCTGTATTTTGATGTTAACTTTCATGGATCAAGTCTGCTTCATCAGACATGAATTTTAACTTTCTATACAGCCCTGGTGCTTAAACTGCTGTCCTGCAACATAAAGTTTGTGAATTCGATCCTGACCAGGGCTTAAGGTTGACTCAGCCCTCCATCCTTCAGTCAAATAAGTTCCCAGGATGTTGGGGGCAAAATGCTAATTTCCCACCAAAGTGGTCCCTGTTTATCGCCTTGCAATGTCTTGCTTTCAAACTGCTAGGCTGGCAGGAGCTGGGACAGAGACAGGCGCTCAATCTGTCATCTAGTACCAGGGTCTCGAACTGCTGACTTGCCAGCCTTCCAGCTAACAAGGCGAGCTTCTTAACCACTGGCCCCGGGGGCCGTGTCACGCTCCCTCAGACAGCTTCAGGGGCCAGATGGCCATTTTGCCCTTCCTCCACCACATGGCACTTCCTGGTGTGGTGGTAGTGGGCCACATGAAATGGTGCTGTGGGCCACATCCGGCCCATGGGCCACAGAGTGAGAATCCAAGCACTAAAGAACGCACTAAGCGCTATGGAGCAAGATATAAGTGCGATGGCTTGGATTTGCCTTTTTTTAAGCTTCAGAAAGAAGCAAAAGAATATACAGTAAAGTCTTACCCACCCAAGTTGCAAAATCCTCTTATTCTGATTGCCCAGGAGTGATTTTTACTCTCTCCAGGTGAACCGGTTCTTGAAAAGCCCAATTTAGTGACTTGGAGTCCGGTTCTAATGCTGTGTTGTTATTGGTGCGTCTGTTTTACAGATTACGGCGATAAGATGAACATGGAGTTGGGAGAGAAATACAAACTGGATAAAGATTCGTACCCCGTTTTTTACCTGTTCCAGGACGGTGACTTAGAGCACCCTTTGCTGTACACCGGTGAAGTCAAAGCGAGCGCATTGCAGCGCTGGCTGAAAACCAAGGGCATCTACATGGGGATGCCGGGGTGCCTGAAGGAATTTGACACCTTGGCGAGCCGGTTTGTGAGCACCACGCAGGAAACCGTGCGCCGGTCTCTCCTGGAAGAAGCACAGAGGCAGCGGGAGAAAGCCAAGGAGAACGAACGGAAGTCGGCCGAGCAATACATTAAAATCATGAGCAAAATCTTGGCCCAGGGGGACCCGTTCGCCGCCAGCGAGGTGGCCCGGATCACCAAACTCATCGAAGCGAATAAAATGAGTGACGGGAAGAAAGAGGAGCTCCAGAGGCGGCTAAATATCCTTGCTTCCTTTCAAAAGAAACCCAAGGAAGAACTTTGATATCGATCGGGAGGGAAAGATGCCTGGAAGCTGTGAAGCCACCCTGACCTGGTGCTCCGTTGAAGCAAGCGGAAACGCCAGAGCCCTCTCTGCGCCTTTTATTTAAAAGCCTCCTCTTCCTCTTTCACCATGTGGCCAAAAGGGAGAGAAAAGATGACAGCGGTGTCTCCAATAATTCTTCTTCTTCCACGTCCCCATCGACCCCTGGACTTCCAAAACAGAACCGCTTTCTTGGCTTTGTCGTGGGCCAAAATTAAATCTTCATCGGTGCATGTTTCTGGCAGACCAGCAAATGAGCCAGATTCTGCATCTCTCCAAGTTCACGCTGCGTGTTGTTGTCTGGTCACCAACAATACAACGAGCACAATCGATCCTAAATCCTTTGTTTAAGAAGGCAATCGTTGATTCCCTCTTTCCTCCACCCTTACTATTTAAAAATATATATATCGACTCAGGCGCTGTCCTTTTGGGGTCTGTTTTTAAGAGGGGTACCCTAGAACCACGTTGGCAAACCTTGGCACTCCAGCTGTTCTTGGACTTCAATTCCCAGAGGCCCAAGTCAGCACTCCTGCTGACCAGGATTTCTGGGAATTGAAGTTCAAGAACAGCTGGAGTGCCAAGGTTGGCCATCACAGCCCTACAACCATGATGGCAAATCCTGGGACTCCATGTCTTCTTGGACTTCAGTTCCCAGCCGCCCAAGTCTCTGTGAATCCACACGAATGGGTTTACTGCACCTACTCTTGGGCTTCTGGGAATTGGAAGTCCAAGAACAGCTGGAGTGCCAAGGTTTGCCATCACTGCCCTAGAGCCATGTTGATAAACCTTGGCACTCCAGCTGTCCTTGGACTTCAATTCCCAGAATCCCAAGTCTCTGTGAATCCACATGAATGGGTTTACTGCTTGTGTGGATTCACAGAGACTTGAGCTTCTGGGCATTGAAGTCCAAGAATACCTGGAGTGCCAAGGTTCACCACCACGGCCCTAGAGGCATGGGGGGTGCGGCCTACCAGTTCTTGAAGAATACCCACTCAAACTTTTGTGGGGGCTTTTTTAGCAGGCAACCCGGGGTGGGGGGGAGGACCAGGTGGTTTCTTGAGATGGAGTTGCCCTACTCTTTAGATTTTGTCGTGGGATCTTTGCTTTAGCTCATTGGGGTCCTGGTTCAAAACAGCCATGGATGTTGTAACCCTACTTTCCTCTCCCGAACCCTGTCTGAGCAAGGAGAAGGGATATGTGGTGGGTGGGCTTGTCGGGTGGGTTTTCGCTTGCGTCTCTTTGGGAGCCAAGGTTTTGCTCAAGAGAAAATTGTGTTCAAACGGTGTCGGATGCAACGATTGTGTCTCTTCCTGATCAATATTTGCAAAAACTGGTTCTGGATGGGGGGAGAAACCTTGTGGTGGTCCTGAATTGGCTAGTAAAGGTTAATTGGAAGGCAAAAAAGAAAGACATGTTTGAGCTTATGCCTCTTTTTGTACCCCTTCCCGTTTGTCAGCAAAATCTGGCATTTCTTTCCGTTGCTCTTCTTCGCTTGGGTCCAGATCGAACTTTGGACTGGCCAAAAGGAAGCCACTTTCTTGGCTTTGACGTTGGCCAAACGTAAGTCCTCGTCAGTGCATGGTTCTGGCAGTCATTGGCAGACCAGGAAATGAGCCAGATTCTGCATCTCTCCACATTCACACAAGATGTTGTTCTCTGTCAGCAGCCCCCACTTGAGCCTGTTGGTCTAACATAGGGGTGCCCAAACTATGGCCCATGGGCCGGATCCAGCCCCCGATGCAAATTCATCTGGCCCACGCCGCCCTCGTTACAGGATTAGGTCTCTGACTGCGCTGGGGTTTCAAACCGGTACATCCGTGTTCACCCACAAACATTTTAAAACCTGGCTGCATCATCATCATCATCATCAGCCCCCACAAATGCAATTTCATTCAAGGGGGCAGCTGACATCTACATCCAGTTTGTGACCCACCAGGGCCACCGGATTTGAGTTGAGTAATTTTTAATCGTGCCAACGAACACACACGAGCACCGCTTCGAGCCGGCACAAAGAGCCTTCTGTCGATGCCTCCTTCTTCCCAGACTCTGTTCAAAGATGCAAGAATAATATAAACTCTTGAGTTTCAGCCAATGGGTAAATAAATAAGCTAAAAAGAACCAGGTGCCGCTTAAAAACAGCCCCCCCCCCCAAAAAAAATGAGAAGGAACCCAAATTGTGGGGTTTCCCCCAAATGGCAGGTTTTCCCCCACTAATAACACGGCGCTGATTCATTTCCAGAAAGGTTTGAACGGTTGCAAGTAGCTGGTTTCTCAAGCATGAACACAGATGTGTCTTCTTGTGCTGGTGTGTTGCGCATGCTTGGCAGCCAGAGCACACTTGTCTGTCTTCATGTCCTGTGTTGCGATGCATGAAAACGCCACGGCAGCGTTCAAAGCCTGTGAGCCTCTTCCAGCCACGTAAAATGTGAGTGGAAAATCACCGCGTTTTGTCACATTTCAAGACAAGCCTAGTTCAGGGTGAAATTTTTTACTTGTGGGTTATTGAAAACCATCCGTGATAGAAGCCTGTTAGTCTTAATAAGTCTCCCCTTTTTGGGAAAGGGTCCTGAAATTGCCTTCACTTACTCTTGTTCTGTTGGTTAATCTAGAACAGGGTTGTCCAAACTTCGGCCTGCAGGCCAGATCCGGCCCCCGGTGCGAATTCATGCAGCCTGTGCCGCCCTCGCCACTACCAGAAGTGGAAGTAAAACATGCCTGTCCGTCCAAGTCCAGGAACGACGAGGGCAGTGTGGACCAGATGAATTGGTGCCATGGGCTGGATCTGGCCCACAGGCCGTAATTTGGGCACCCCTGGTTTAAGCAGAGAAAATGGCATCTTAAAACCTATCTCATCCTGTTGCAAAACAGACGGCAAGGTGGTGTATTTTCACTGCAGCAGGGATTTCCACAGATTAGTTCCATGTGGAGCAAAGGCGTTTTTTTCCCTTCTAGCAGGCAAAGTCAACCCAATTCCAATTCCTGTATTTGGAAAATAATTTCATTTCCCATCTTCTCCCCTGCCCTAATTGCAGAGCACCCAAGTGGCTGCCTCTACCGGCCCGCCAGTAGGTGGCGATGTTGCTTAATTAAAATCTTAATTAAAGCAAGGGCAGGGAAAAGCATGGGCTGCCTTTCTGAGCAAACACCCACCCGCCCCATTACGCGCTCCTGCTGGGGACAACATTGATGATGCGTGTTGGAGCTTACGTGTCATCGCTCGCCTAATGACGCGTGTCTTCCTCTTCCAGCCACCCAAAAACGAACACCAATTTTTTTTTAATAAATCAAAAAGTTTTAAAAAGCCTACCCCTCGCAGGCTGGCAAGTTTGCATCCCTCTTTCTCCCTCTCGCTTCCTTCTCCCCTTTCTTCCATTCTTACTCAATATACTGTATCTCCTGTATCTCTCGCCTTCTCTTCCTCCCATTCTTTCTCAATATCTCTCGCCTTCTCTTTCTTCCTTCTCTTTTTATTTTCCTGCTGCTGCTGCTGGTTCTCCTCCTTCCAGGGCCACCAGCGCAGGGGCGGGACCCAGGGAGGCGGAGCGGGGCAGCCAAGCGGGGCTCTCCCTCCGGCTGGCCGGCTGGGCTGGGCTGGGCTGGCTCCGGTCTCCGGGGCTGCCTGCCTGCCTGCCTGCCGCCCTTCTCCTCCTCCGGCGGGCCAGGATCATGGCTCTCGGGATGCCGCGCAGCAGCAGCCCCATCCCGGCCACGGAACTCCTGGACCAAGAGGTGGACTGGACTCAGGTGAGAGAGAGGCAGGTAATACAAGACAGGGCTGCGCTGGCATCTCCCCTCCTTCCTTCTTTCCTTCCCTCTGGCTTTCTCTCTTTTCTTTCCATCCCCCCCCCCCTTCCTTTCTTTCTGCCTTTCTCAATGTTTTGCCTTGCCTTCTCTTCTCATTTTCTCCTCCTTTTTCCTTCCTTTCCTTTTTTCTTTCCTTCTCATTTTCTCCTTCCTTCCTCTTTTCTTCCTTTTGTCTTTCTCACCTTTTTAATGTTCCAATCTTTCTTTCCTTCCCTCTTTCTCCTTCTCTTCCTTTCCTTTTTTCTTCTTCCCTTCATATTTTCTCCTGTTTTCTTTCCCTCCTTTCTACCTTTCTCACCTTTTTAATGTTTCAACCTTTCATCTCCCCCTCTCATTTATCCTTCTCTTCCTTCCCACTCTTTATTTCCCACTCTTCTCTTACCACCTGCCACTCACTCCCCAAATAACCCATAATATCACCCTCTCACCCCCCCTCCCAGATCACAGCTGTTCTGCCATCATCCTTCTCCACCCCCTTCCATCACCGCCACTCCTTTCTCCTTTTTGCAATCCATGTTTCCGAATCATCCTTCCGTCCACCCATCTTCATTCCTCTTCTACTCTTTGGGAGGTGGGCCAGATGACCTTTAAGTGGCCCGTGCCAACTCTTGCCCTTCCTCTATGGAAGGCTGTTACTCACTAGCCGTTCTTGACCTTCTGCAGAAGGAGAACCAGGACCGTCTGTATCCTAATGAAGGGGCTATAACTTGGGGGTGGGGGTGGGTGGGAGAGAGAATCCATCCACCTGGCATGCTTAAAAATCCCATTTCTCACTCTGTTTCCTTCTGTTAAAAGACAGAGACAGGAGAGCCCCTTCCCCACTTTAGAGACCCACCTCCCGGCAGATATCAAGAGTGTGTGGAAGTCCCATCATCTCTAGTTAGAGGTCTGTGGGTGATGGGTAATATGATCCGGACACCATGGGGCCTGATAAAGGGAACGGTCAAGGATGCCCCTGCTCAAAAGCCAGCCATATCCAACTCTAGGTTTCAGTGCTCATCTCCGTATACAGCCAAAGAGCCAGTGCTGTCTGCATGTGGCAGGCATGACTAGACACATGAATTGCTGTTTACCTTCCCACTGAAGTGGTACCTATTTATCTGCTTGCAATTTCCTGCTAGTTTGGCAGGACCTGGGACAGACAACAGGTGCTCACTCTGGTCTCAAACTCCGACCTTCCAGTCTTCTAGTTCAGCATCTTAACCACGAAGCCACCACAGTGCTTTGGAAACTGCATGGAAATGAAACCTATCCTTTGGTACAAAAAGACGTCTCCATTCTAGATCTAGGAATGCAGGCAAAATGCAGCCCTCGAGGTCTGGTTTTCATTTCTCTCTTCTTTTTTTGTTGTTCCAGTTTTATACCATTATCCACTGGATTCAAGCTGCCACGGCTGCATTAAGGTAGGGAGAAAACATTAGAAATATTCAGGGTGGACAGAGTTGTGTAACATGACGTGGTAGGATAATTCCCTCGGTCGCTCAAGGGCCCTGCTCTTTCGAGGTGGGGTATCCAAAAGCCAGCAGGCTCGCAAAACGGGCCGCCCTGGGTAATTCCCAAGGTGACTCACCTTAAGGAGTGTAGAGAGACAGGTTGGTAAATAAACCAAAATGCCATAAAGCTGGTTAGAAAGGGGTAAAACTATGGACTTCTGCACTGTCGTTCTTGGCCACGATCCGACGTTTTTTCATTTGCTTTAAAAACATTCCCTCCTGGCAAGATGGTTCTCTTTCCTTCTGCCTGTTGGGCAGTGTTGTTGATAGGAAGAGGGTGGAAAGAAATGGTTCTCACCTTGAGGTTCCTAAGGAGTGACCGGGCCAGATCGCTTACCATACGGGGCTGAGAGAGCAGGGGAGCAGCCAAGGGTAAACTCTGGGAATTTCCGGGAATTTCCGTCATTTGCCTTCTGAAACTCAGGCTCTTATCTAATTAATGTCTGGGACCTGCCTGGATAAAGGGTAGTTTCAACCCCTTATAAAGTAGAATAGATGCAATAAATGATTCAACGTTCATAAAGTAGATGCAATAGATGGTTCAACATGCATAAAAGTCTTCTTCTTCCGTGTTTAGGCCAGACATGAAACTACCAAAATGAACCCACCTTTTGGGGAGTTCATTCTGCAGTTCCTTTCGCCTGACCTAGTGTGAGAAAGATTAGCCGGCAATACAAGGCTGCCGTTACCAGGATACGCCCGACTGTGGCTCAGAAATACTACAATCTTTGAGGAGGCTCTTTTGTGTACCCCATTATATTCATAAAGTACAACAGATCAAGGGGTTCCCAACCTAAGGCCCGTGGGCCGGATCCGGCCTGCAGCGCCATTTATTGTGCTCCCCTAACCCTACAAGGGCGTTCGAGAAACAGAATGACTGCCCCTTTAAAGCCGTTGGGACAAAATGGCCACTCCCATTGTGCAGGCCATGCAAAATGGCCGTCTGGCCCTCAAAGCTGACTGAGGGAGCATGTCCTGGCCCCTGGCTTGAAAAGGTGGGGGGGGCCTGCAATAGATGATTCAACATTTAATTGAAATGCTGCGCGCCGCCCAGATTCGCTCGTCGATTGGGCGGCTATACAAATAGCACTAAATAAATAAAATAAATAAAGTAGAATAGATTCATCTGATGGATAAACGTTCAGACTCTTCTGGAAAGGATCCAGGAGACGGTGGGGAAATTCACTTAGAGCATTTTGGGTTGCCAACGAGATGTCCAAAGCATAAGAGCCCACCCCAAGACGCGAAGTTGGCAGCCTTCGGCTCAACCAATCCCCCTCTTTTTTTTGTCTCCCCAGTGTGATAGGATCCAGCTCCGTGATTGGATACGCTCTGTTCCAAAATACCGCCAGATCCCCAGAGGTAAGGGAATGTTGCCTTTCCAGAGGCGGACATGTGCCATGCGCGGTGGGCGGGCAAAACTCCCCTTTACGAAACACGCTCTGACGAGAAGGCCAAGCATTGTCGGCAAAGAATGTTTTAAACATTTTCAAGCACATTCTCTCCTTCTCTCTAGAACAAATATTTAACTTGAGAGGCAAGTGGCTTACATTAGTGTTGCCTTTCTTCCGCCTTGATGTGCAGATTTGCGTCTGCACTGTTTTAAGCTGTGCAAGAAATGAGCTGTGTTGCCCAAGCAGCCCTTTGGCAAGAAATTGCAGCTTTTTGGCTGGCTAATTAAGATATCCTAAGCGACCAAGCCGCCAATAAAATTGTATTGGGCCCTTTCATAGGCCATGCCAAGGTTTAGTGTTCAAGGACTGGTGGTGATGTGGTTTCATCTTTCCCACTCTAATGCAACACTATGAAAAGTTATTTCTTTGCGCTGCCCCGCCCAGAACCGCTCAGACTAACTTTCCTGTTCTCTGCTTGGATTCTCTTCCGGGGTGTCCGTCATAGCATTTGGTGTCAGATGATCTAGGCCAGTGATGGTTAACCTTGGCACTCCAGGTGTTCTCGGACTTCAGTTCCCAGAAGTCCAAGCCTCTGTGAATCCACACGGATGGGTTTACTGCCTGTACACTCCAGGTGTTCTTCAATTCCCAGAAGCCCAAGCCTCTGTGAATCCGTGTACATGCAGTAAACCCATTCGTGTGGATTCACAGAGACCTGGGCTTCTGGGAACTGAAGTCCACCAGTGTTCCGTGGAACATAGTTTGGGGAATGTTGACCTAGACAATGACCCCTTGCAGCCACTCCAAGACTGCGTGACAAAATTGGCCAAGACCTCACCTGCCGCTTTGATTCTCTTTTGCAGGTCCGGCCTCTTTTCTACCTGAGCCTTTCCAATCTCTTTCTGGGCATCTGGTGGCTGATCGGCGCCCTTCTGTATAGCAAAGAGGCCACAGAGCACCTGGGCCTGGAGGTGACCTGCTACAACCTGCAACTCACAGCACAGGTGAGACGCACCTGTGACCCATGATGGAAAAGGATCTTGTTGCCTCAGGTTGTTACTTTCTGTATTATGGGGTGGCATGGTCTAGTGCTACATGAGATGGCGCTGCGGGCCAGGTCCGGCCCATGGACCGGAGATTGCAAACCCCTGCTCTGATTCTTGCCTCCCAAGTGCCAGACCGAAGCATGTTGGGCATTTTCAGCAGAGAAATCAAAGGAAGCGTTCCAATGATGTTACAGGATGTGGCCACACCTCTGAGGTTATGTGGGCCACAAAAGGCCCCCAGATAGGAATTCAAAAGCCCTTCGCCACAACCAGGTTCAACGACAGTTAACAATGAATGTTATGGCTGCAACAAACAGTTTCTTCAACAAGGAAGGAAAATGCGCAGCTGATTCTTCAGACCTTTTCCATTCAGGTCTCGGTGGGTCATGCCAGGAAGTTCTTCTTCCTCTTTCTGTGATTTCAATTTTTCCATCATCGGCTGCTTTGGGAAACATCTGGCCTGCATCAGATTCCCCCCCCCTTGCTTAGCTGGCTGCGGGCTTCAAGAGAGCACATTGGTCTGTCTCCCCAAGCTGTTTATGTTTACAGGGAGAAGGAAAAACAACCCTGCAATTAGCGAGGTTTCAGAGCCCCAGATACCATAGCCAAGATGCCATCTAGACCAGGGGAGCCCAAACTTTTCAGGCCGTGGGCCGGTCATGTGGTTCCTCCCAATGGAAGCGGAAGTAAAACGCGGGATGAGATAGATTTATAGGCCACCATTTTCTCTGCTGAAACCGGGGGTGCCCAAACTACGGCCTGTGGACTGGATCTGGCCCCAACACCAATTCATCTGTTTCATGCTGCCCTCATCACTCCCTGTATGGGCGTGTTCTACCTCCACTTCCAGGAGTGACGAGGGCGATGTGGGCCAGATTAATTGGCATGGGGAGGGTGGATCTGGCCCACAGGCCGTAGTTTGGGCACCCCGATCTAGACTTTGTGCAAAAGGCTTGGCAGGCTTGTTAAGGGGGAGAGAAATCCAAAGAACTTTTGCAAAACCCTCAGACTTGCCATCCCAGTCTCTGATTTGGCAAGGATCGGCCAACCTTTGCATTGCGTGCCGTGGCAAGCCGTGCATTTGGCCCTGAAGGAACTGGCAGGGAGGGAGAGGGAGCTCAGGTTAAGCGGCACCTGTGTTCAGTTTGGCCTGCCCGGAGCTATCTGCCCAACCATGGCGGGAAGCCAAGATTTCGGGTGAGGTCGAGCTTCGGTGCATCTGAATCCAAAGCATGGAGCCTCTTCCACCCGAGGGCCAAAAGTCAATTCCAGAAATATTCTCCCCGGTGGGAGTTTCTTTCCTTCCAGCTCTAAAACAAGGACAAAGCTATTTATTTAGCTTGTTGGAAGCCACATTTCAACTTTGAGAAGTGGAAGAATACCTTTACAAAAACTAGGTCAAGGTCTCCCTTGCTTGAAAGTCGTGTCTGACTCTAGGGTTCGGTGCTCATCTCAGTTTACAGCCAAAGAGCCAGCACTTGTCTGCATTTGCTGACATTTATATGCTCATGTGGCAGGCATGACTAGACGCTGGAGTGCCCAGAACACTGTTTATTTGTTTATTTAGATTTATATACTACCCCAATCAATAAACTCTGGACAAGGTAAAGGTCAACCTTGTTTGAAAGCCAGTCGTATCCGACTCTAGGGTTCGTGCTCATCTCTGTTTATAGCTAAAGAACCAGCGTTGTCTGCATTTGCCGTCATTTCCGTGGACATGTGGCAGGCAGGACTAGACACCAAAGCGTACGGAACGCTGTTTACCTTCCCACCGAAGTGGTACCTATTTATCTATTTGCAATTTCTTGCTTTCGAACTGCTAAGTTGGCAGGAGCTGGGACAGAGGCGGGCACTCATTCCGTCATGCAGCACTCAGGTATCGAACTACTGACCTTCCGCCTCCCAGTCCGCGTCTTAACCGCTTGAGCCACTGCAGTGCCCTTTCTCGACAAAGCAGTACTATTTATCTACTTGCAATTTCTTGATTTCAAACTGGTTGGTTGGCAGGAGCTGGGACAGAGACAGGTGCTAAATCCGTCATGCAGTACTCGGGTCTTGACCTGCTGGCCTGCCGACCTTCCAGTCGTCAGGTTCAGCGTCCCACAAAACTGGGACAGAAGAATACTTGACCAAAATGGGCAGGTTATCTACAAAATAGCCTTTTAAAACAGCAAACATAATATAACGACAGCTATAAAACACTTTCACATTAAATATGTCAATACATAAATGAATTTATTTACAACAGTTAATAACAGTTACTGTAAGACGATCTGTTGTACTTCTGAGAAGTCACGTTATGGCCAACTCCTACCATCCCCAGTTCCAGGAAACACAATGGCCACACTTATCAGGCGGTGGCGTGAGGCAAGGACATTAAGATTTGTCTCCAGGTATCCTCCCAACTCCAGTGTGGCGGGAAATCACTCGTTTGATGGCGAGCGTTTGATTTTATTTTAATGGCGTGTTATAATACATAATAAGTTTTTAAAATCCGGGACTTTAACATGATTTTTATTGAACTGGCCGGGACATTTTTTCCTCCAACCTTGAATCCGGGACAATCCTGGTTTCCCGGGACACGTGGCAACCCCCCCCCCCCCATCTTCCAGTCCAATCTTGCAAGCAGGGCTGCTGAGAGGCTAGCGCACCTTGGGCCTCGTCCTGCCCTGTCGTCCCACTGAGGAGGCCATGCTCCGCTGAGACGCACATGGTAGGGTCCACATGGAAATCCATGGCAAGGTTCACCTGCCCTGCCCTCAATTAAATCCAAATGGCCTCGAAAAGCCCGTTTGTGACATTCCACTCGGCTTGACCGGCACAATGGCCGGAGGAATGCAGAAGAAGAGGCACATAATTAAGAGGAGGAAAGGGAGGGTAAAGCAAACCCAAATTGAGAACAAGGGACACCTCCGCATTGTCCAGCGATGCATCACGTGCTTTTCTACACAAAGGTCCAGTTGAGCTGTTTGCAGGATGACTGTTCGATGTCCTTATTTTAATTTGTCTGATCTTCTGGGGGAAGGGGAGGGGGATTCACCAAAAATCTTGGCCAGAGCCATATCATGTGGCGTTGAGTTCCACAGGTGCCAACATTGGGCTTGCTCAGATCCCTCAACCTATTATCGCCCAACAATTGTGGTCCAGCGATCTTGCATTCTTCAGGAAGGAAAATTCCGGTCTTTAACGTGACGGAGAATGATTTTTAGATTGCATTTAGGGCAGGGATTCTCAACCTGTGGCCCAACAGCTTCAAAGGGGTGGCCATTTTGTTTCTCAAATGCCCTTGGAGGGTTAAGAGAGGGTCACATGAAATGATGCCATGGGCCGGATCTGGCCCGCGGACCTTAGGTTGGGAACCCTTGCCTTAAACGAAGAACAGCAATGTAGAAATGACCATCTTTCCCCTCTAACTTTTCCCCAGATCTTTTACGTCGCCTCCTTCCTCTACACCATCAACTATACTTGGCACCTTTACATGGATCTGAAGGGGAAATACAGCCAGTCACCGCAGGTAAATAGCGCTTTGGCCATCCGCTCCTGCATATCTTATGCGCGGCTGCATACTTTTGCCGACGAGGGAAAATCTATATCCTGCACCGGTAAAAGAGCGAAGTTAGGATATTTTTGGGTAACGTGGGTCAAACCGACTTCCCAAAATGTAACAAACACACATTGAAAGGGAAGACCTTCAACACCTCCTGTGATGTTCCAGGCAGTCATTTCATGCCATCTGGGTTGTTTACGTTGCTGTGAATGTGATTTAGCCGCACATAAAAGTGTTTGCTCTTGTGGTTAACAACCTGCCAGGAAATCACACGCTTCATACATTGGCCTGGAATATTATCCATGCCGATCACCTGATGCACCTCACGCAGGTAAGTGACCTCCCTGGGCAAAAGGAGCGGCACACCTTTCTGCTGTTATCAAAGCAGGGACGCTTCGAGGCAGCACCAGAAGGCGCCGGGCCTTTCGTTCCAGTTTTGAGCCGGCCCAAAAACCTCCAAGAGGTTGGAACTGGCCTCCTGTCTGCAATGTGATGTCAATGCAAGCAGAGGCGGTGGGCCAGGTGTGGCCAGGACGCAAGGCTGGTTTTTCTTTCGGCGTCCTCCGCCTTTGCACAACACTTTAAAGGGGCGATGGGTCAGTCCCTGAGGACAAGGATGCGATTCTGAGAAATCTCAGGGCAAACTGAGCAAACACTTCAGCTGCTGGGCGATCCCACTGGCCCAAGCGCCAGGGCCGGTTCCTTTATTTATTTAGAACTGGCTGTTCTCTCTCCAGCCCCACCTGCCGAGGAAGCACAAGGGGCCCTTTGTGCAGGTAGAGACAGCAAGGTGTATCCTTTGCTACGTCTTGAAGGGTGGGAGGAAATCTGTAGCTTTGGGGAGCCCAGCAAGAAATCCTCCCTTTGCCAATCAAATATGTCAGGACTTTTGGTTTGTTAAGAATCACAAAGACAAGCCGATGGGATGATTCAAGCCATAGACAGTGGTGGTGAACCAATAGCACACGTGCCAGATGTGGGACTGCCTGGCTTCTCGGTCAGCGCACAGGCCATCACCCCAGCACAGTTTGCCCCTCTGCTCAGCAGCCCAATGGGAATGCTTCCTCCCTCCCCCAGCACAGAGTTCACCCTGACCCTCTGCCCAGTAACCCAATGGGAGTACTCCCTCCCCCCAGCACAGACTTTACCCCGCCCCTCTGTTTGGACACTCAGTCTCTAAAAGGTTTGCCATCATGCATGCCGATTGGAGCGGCTATACAAATTGAATGAATAAATAAATAAATCACTGCCATAGACCTCTCGGGGCCAAGCCCATTAGGTTAGTCACCTGAAGAGCTTGCAAGTGGCTTTAAAATTTCACCTTCATTAGGTACCAAGTGGCTGATGGCTTTTTATAAACTCTTTTCTACAAGTGCTGGGGGGCCCAATTCCAGTGTCAAAGGAACAGTCCAAATTTCTTAAGTATCAGAAAGAAGAATGTGATCTACCTTTAAACCTGCGCGCAGGGTTGTCTTAAGGTGTTGTTCAAGATCAAATTTCTAGTCCCTCTGGGTGTTTACAAAAAGCGTGGAATGACATACACGTTGGGACCTTCCTCCAAAAAGGAATAGGAATTTGAGTGATTATTTCTATCCCGTGTGGTTGACAAAGACAGAAAGAAGAATCGCATGAATTGGAAACATGTACAGATCTGTTTGATTTGCATTCTGCATACTTGTTTGTGAAAACTCAGGTCTTCTTGGCACAGACATTTGGCCTCTGGGGCTATGAAGTTTTTTATAAATCAACTGTTGTGGACTTGCATGATCACACCACAACATTCATATCTTTCTTCTATTAGCACAGAACAATTTTGAATATGGAGCCCACATCTGGAGTTTCTTTTATTACTGAAAATTGGGTTATATAAAATTTCCCCAACGCTTTGTCTGTCTTATTGGGAAATAGCTCAATGAACTTTAATAACAAGCATATTTTGGCTCAAAAAGATTGATGTTTCCCCAAGAAGAAAAACCAATGCTCAGGCTGCACCCCATCAAGCTATAAATTTATTTATTTATTTATTAGTTCAAATTTATATTGCTGCCCACTTGCCGTGGCGACTCAGGGCGGCTTACAGACAATACATTACATTGCAATACAATATGTTGGGGTGGGCACAGGAGGAGGGGCGGCAAGGTCCTCACCCTGCCCTGGCTTCTTCTTCCCCTGGCAGTTGGTGTAGGCACAGGGGGAGGGGCGGCAATTTATAGTCTTGGTCTTTGCAACGCTGGCACCAAATAACGGATTCGGTTTTATTAAACGCAGCTAAGCCTTTGCTGCAACAACATCTGGGAATGTTAATGGCTCCGTTTTTCTATTAGATTTTTATTTTTAATCGTCAAATGTAAAACAGATGTGTTGCCAGATGATACATATAGGCAAAAAGAAAAGCAACAATAACAGTCTCATCCCTTTTCCATTACTTACTTATCTGTATTTGCTTAGTTGTTGTATTGGTTATGCCTTTATTTGTATGGGTTATTTGATTATTAAGATATCTGTATATGATTGGTTGGATTATGTAATGTTGGGAGCTGGCCAGAATAGTGCTTTTGCATTAATTGAAGTGTGATATAAATCCATCCATCCAATCAACCAACCAAGCAACCATCCATCCAACCAACCATCCATCCATCCATCCATCCATCCAACCAACCAACCAACCAGCCAGCCAACCAACCAACCAACCAACCATCCATCCATCCATCCATCCATCCATCCATCCATCCATCCATCCATCCAACCAACCAACCAACCAAGCAACCATCCATCCAACCAACCAACCAACCATCCATCCATCCATCCATCCATCCATCCATCCATCCATCCATCCAACCAACCAACCATCCATCCATCCAACCAGCCATCCAACCAATCAACCAGCCAACCAACCATCCATCCATCCAACCAACCAACCATCCAACCAAGCAGCCATCCATCCAACCAGCCAACCATCCATCCATCCATCCATCCATCCATCCATCCATCCATCCATCCATCCAACCAACCAACCAACCAACCAACCAACCAACCAACCAACCAACCAACCAACCAACCAACCATCCATCCATCCATCCATCCAACCAACCAATTTTCCAATCTTTGTTAAGTGCGTAAGCTTATACAGTAATATCTCCTTGTTAGTTCCCAGCTACATTAGATCCACTGAAGGAGTGGAGTTGCTTAAACTGGCACTTGTGTAAATGCCATCAATTTGGAGGGTCTACTCTGCTTCAGGAGTAATAATTGGGATTTGGCATTACATTTCACAAAGCCAACAAACTGTTCCTCTAGGGAAGGGGTCCCCAAACCTAAGTCCCACGGGCTGAATCTGGCCCATGGCACCACTGTATGTGCCCCCTCATCCCTCCAAGGGCATTCAAGAAACAAAATGGCTGCCCCTTTGAAGCTGTTGGGACAAAATGGCCATCTCTATCGTACAGGCAGTGCAAAATGGCCATCTGGCCTTTGAAGCCAACTTGAGAGAGCGTGACCCGGCCCCTGGCTTGAAAAGGTTGGGAATTCCTGCTGTAGGGGTTATCCTTTACTATCAAGATTTATTTTTAATTCAATTTAATTTGTTATTTTATTTTTTGCACATCCAAAAGCGAGGGAGCTATTTTGCCCAAGTTTAAGAGAAGAAGATCTCAACCAGCCTACTGTACAGCTAAATATATACATCAGGATCTCAACCTGTAGCCTGTTGGCCGGATATTGCCCACAGCACCATTTCAGGGGGCCTCCACTGCCTTCACCACACCAGGAAGTGCCATGTGGTGGGGAAAAGGCAAAATGGCTGTCCAGTCCCCCAAAGCTGCCTGAGGGAGCGTGACCCAATGGCCCCCAGCTTAAAAAGGTTGAGAACTGATATACATATATGTCTTCCCCCTCCCCTTTCTCTCTTTTGCAGGTTTTAAATCATATTGGCCGAATAGCCATCATTATGTCAACGTAAGTTCACGTCCTCTAAAACTGGACTACTGCTCAACAGTTTTTGATAGTTTGGTTTGCACGGAAGATACAGGGAGGGCAAAATTGGTTTTGGGGTGGTGGTGGTGTTGGCAGTGTTAAAAACTTCCTTTCACCCTGATATAGGAGACGTCCAGTGACCCGGGTTGCTGAGCCAGTAGAAAGGCATTTTCCATATCTTTCCATGTCTTCTGGATCTCACTGGAAATATATGGAAGCTCCACAAGAATATGGAACTCAACTGGCTGAGTCTTAGAAGGCAAAGAACAATCCATCTAGGGCAGGGATTCTTAACCTGTGGCCAACGGGAACATTTCATGTGCTCCCCACTGCCTCCACCACATCCGGAAATGCCATGTGGTAGAGGAAGGGCAGAATGGCCGTCCAGCCCCCAAAGCTGTCTGAGGGAGCATGACCCAATTGCCCCCAGCTAAAAAAGGTTGAGAACTCCTAGGGAGACTATTTTCAAGACACTGGTGTTATTTAGGCGCAAAATAAGCTATCTTCTACTGAGTCTACAAGGACTAGTGGCTCTAGTGGTTAAGATACTGAACCCGCTGACTGGAAGGTCGGAGTTCGATTCTCAGGTACTGCATGATGGAGTGAGCTCCCGTCTGTGTCCCAGCTCCTGCTAACCTAGCAGTTAGAAAGCAAGAAATTGCAAATAAATAAATAATATTAATATTAATAATAAAACAGTATCTAGGCATAGATGGAGGTCTTCTGCTCCCAAAGTTTACAATAGGGTTTTCACTAAACCAAAGCCTTCAGGGTGAAAGAGTGTCCATTTCTCCTTCTTCTTCTTTCAGCGTAATCCCAATCTTATTAATGATTCCCGTTCTGGGGGCGGGAAACTACTACGAATGTTATCAAAACATCACCAAGAAGCATGGGTAAGTTGATCATAAACCCCCTCTGTGAGCTTGTAGGGACAAAACCTTGGGGGAAGTTGGTGGGGGACTCCTATTAGGGAGTCTAATAAGGTGGCAAACTGTGACTAATTAACAAAGTGCCAGGCACTTCTCAGCTGTGCAGTCAGGCACTCGACCAGCCAAACAATCAGGAGCACCTCGGCAATTAGCTCCATTTAGCCATGGCAAGTTATGCCAACTTTATGCAGACACTGGTTGGACTCTGTCTGCTGTTGTTGTACGGCTTGCAGGTCTTTGAGGCTAAAAGCTATCGTGTGGATTTTGGAACTTCTAGACCAGAAAAAGTAACTTTCCCAAGCTTTTCTCTGATTATTTCCTCTCTGGTCATTCTTTCCCTCTCTTAGCTGCCTCTTAATGCGGACGGAGGTCAGAAGTGCCAAGCAACCTCCCTGCGCCTCGATGTCTTTCTACAGCATTGGCGTTTTCCTGGTCTCTTTCGTGGCCAGCTTCCTAGCCATCCTGGTAAGTAAGAAGCCCCAACACCTCACGTTCCCCAAAGGACACCTGCTTAGCAGAAGAGCTTGGAAAAGTTACTTTTTTAAAGTACAAATGGATTTCCAAAATAAATAAATAAAATTCCCACTTAAATTCAGATTATTAGATTTTATGTGCATCCTTGTCCATGTAACTACCTGCAATTGCAAGTAGATAAAGAGGGACCACTTCAGTGGGAAAGGTAACAGTGTTCCACGTGCTCTGGCATCTGCCAGTGGCCAGAGAAACCGTCTGCAGATGCAGAGAGTACTGACTCTTTGTAAACAGAGTCAGACACAGCTGACTTTCAAGCAAAGGAGACCCTTCCCTATAAAATGTTCTTATTTCTAATTCTGTTGTCAACATCCCTTTTCCCCTAAAAAGGCCACGACCTAACTATGGCCCATGGTCCAAAACCGGCCCAAGGCCAACGCATCCGGCCTGCAGTGCCCTCATCGCTCCCAGAAGCAGAAGTAAAACATGCCCATACGGGCGCATTTTACTTCCGCTTCTGGGAGCAATGAAGTTGGCGTGGGCCAGAAGAATTGGTGTCAGGGGCCAGATCTGGCCTGTGGGCCGTAGTTTGGGCACCCCTGGCTTAAGCAGGGAAAATGGCAGCTTAAAATCTATCTCATCCTGTTGCAAAACAGATTGCAAGGTGTGGTTTAGTTCCACCTCCAGTGGGAGGAACCATGTGACTGGCTCCAACCATATGACCGGCTCGTTGAACCATGTGACCGGCCCGTTGAACCATATGACCGGCCCGTGGCCCGAAAAGTTTGGGCACCCCTGTACAAGAGCACCATTTGAGCACAGCTGAGTGGGGGGCAAATCGATTCTGACCACCGGCACTGACCGTAGCCGCCTCTCCTTCCGATCTCCACAGGTCTTGCTCATCCGCGCCAGGGCGTTGTACAAGAGATTCATCATCTCCACAGGCTTCGTCGGGGACCGTCAGTGGGCCATGATCAAGATGGTTGAGCAAGGCGTGGTCTTGTACCCCGTGGTGTTCTTCTGCTGTTGGGGTCCAGGTGGGCAATGTGGCGCCTTTGAGAAAAGGGGGGTTTGTGTGCAATGTTCAGATATGAAGCCTAGATCGCCAGAGGTCTCTTAGACTACATTAACCCTGTTTCACTGTTTTGCTTCTTCTCTCTCCAACTTTATTGCACAGCTTTTCTCCTGGGAGTAACTGAACTGATTCAGGTGAAGAGCAAAACCCTCTTCATGGTACTTTGCGTTTTAGAGGTAAGGACGAGTCCTTCTCTCATCACGATGAGATCCCGAACATACCAGCTTCCTCATGGCTGAAGTCACTACAATGTGTACGCCAGGAGTTCTCAACCCTTTAAAGCCACGGGCCAGACCAGGCTTCTTCAGACAGCTGAACCCGCCGGATTTGTGGCTCCCCCCCCCCCCATAAACACTGCCATAGAACACATCCGGGCCTGCCGTAAAAGCATTTACAACAGCCGCAGGCAAATTTACGGCTGTCGTAAATTATTCCACTAGTAGTGATGGCGACGTGGACCACATGAAATGATGCCATGGGCTGTGTCCGGCCCACGGGCCATAGGTAGAGAACCCCTGGTGTACACAATGAGTCACCATCTGAGAATGGCAGAGTTGGAAGGGATAGATCTGTGATGGCAAACCGTGGCGCTCCAGGTGTTGTTGGACTTCTTTTCCCAGAAGCCCAAGTCTCTGTGAATCCATAGCGCAGTCAGCCCAACCCATTCGTGCGGATTCACAGAGACTTGGGGTTCTGGGAAAAGAAGTCCAAGAACACCTGGAGTGCCAAAGTTCGTCATCGCAGTGATAGATCATCAAGTCAAGGAGGCACACCGGGGGAATCGGTCTCCCAGCCTCTGGCTCTACAACCAGTGATCTAAACCCCTCTAAACACTAAACTTAAACAACCCGACCTAATCTCTAGTGTTCCTTAGAGCTCCATTTTGCTGGATGGAGAGTTCGGGGAGTTAAATACCGCAATGGCGGAACCAGAGGTTGGGAGATGCCCCAACCTTTGTAGCATTGGACAAAGGGCAGTGTAGTCTCGGGGCGCCCCCTAGAGGAAGGGAATGGTGAACCACTTCTGGGTACCATAGCATCCCACTTCCAAGTCACGGCTCAGCCGGGACAACAAGTTCCAGGTTGCTTCCCATAACTGCTAGACCACACTGTTCTCTAACAGTCAACAGTCCATGTGATATATTCTCTTCTTCTAGGCGCTGACGGTGTCTTCCCAGGGTCTCCTGAACTGCGCCGTTTACGGGTGGACTCAGCACATGTTCCATTGCTTGAAGCGCAAAGGGTGCCGTGACATGGACACCCAGACGCCGCTCCTGCGGTCTCAGAAGAGGTTTTATGCCAGTACCCTCCAGGTCGACTCCCCGTCAGGGGTCACATCGGCTTCTGCAGCTTTATGAAGGGTAGGACTTTCCAGCGGGGTCTGGAACGGCTGTTGCTCGACTCCTTCTGTTCTATGTCTCCCCACGCCTCTGAACGGTGCAGCAATTCTCTGATGCTGCGCTGTTTGGGAATGGAGCGGGAGGCCACACCCGGTAAGGCCCTGCATAGCCGATCTCACATTCAGTGGCCAGTTGTCCTCAAAGACATTTTCTGACTGGATAATTGTACAAAGGATGCTGGGGGGTCCTGTTTGGTTTGGGGTCTCACTTGAGACACGGCCGCGAGAAAAGCGGTGCAAGATGGAGGCGTAAGATCCTGGAGTTGGGGTCGGCAGCTCCAGTTGAACCGGAAACCAGCATCTTTCTAACTGGAGTGCAAAGAAAGGGAACTCTTCTCTCTCTGTTTATAGGACAGTATTTATTGGAGGGTGGGTGTGAGAGAAGAGACGGGTGTGTAGTAAGGGTGGGCGGGGGGGAGGGAGAAAATACTGTATTTGACAAAAGGCAGATCAAAATCATTGGAACTAAGGTAGGAAAGACTTACTATATAAGGGTGCAACTTAAAAGCCAAACAGCCTAATTACAGTTTACATCAGGGACTCTCAACCTGTGGGCCGGATGTGGCCCACGTCACCATTTCATGTGGCTCACCACCACACCGGGAAGTGCCATGTGATTGAGGAAAGGCAAAATGGCCGTCTGGCCCCCGAAGCTGCCTGAGGGAGCGTGACCCAATGGCCCCTGGTCTTAAAAAGGTTGAGAACTCCTGGTTTACATCCTACGTTATGCCTGTCTTTTTCACGCCCCATTTCCCTGGGATCCTTTTGGACTTAATAAACCAAGTATGTTCGGCGTTGGATATCTGAATTTTTACCGGGTCAGTCCCCTCGTAATCCGAGGTCCTAAAATGCAGCTTATGTCGCTTGGGGTGACGGGTCAAGAACTAGAGTTGACTGCGGAAATCCGGCCTTCCGCACTGTATGGTTTCCATATGAAGACATTAATTCAGCACATTCTCAAAGCTTTTTAATTACAGCAAGGATTGTAAAGATTTATGGAAACAAAGAGAATACCACAATAACTTAAACCCACCCCCCCACACACAAAACCTCTAATCGCATGGGAGGATGTGTCGGCCTAGTGCATTAGTGGGGATGTTTTGTGGGGGCCTTCTTAGAAAGAGGTGCCGCATCGAGGTATCAAAATGGCGGAAGGGAACCCAACAGAGTCAGAACCTCCATGGGTGGTCATTCTCCCCACCGCGGGTGAATGGCGCTCCTGCTAGGGATGACTCTCTGCCGACGGCGCTTGCTCCACCATTCGGTGGCGCGGCTCCATCCGGGCATCACGGCGCACAGTTTGGGCGTGAGCCACGTGATGGTGGCAATCACGACCACGGTGACGGGGATCACGGTGCCGAATGTTTCCCGGAGGACTTTGGTGCTGTAGGACATCTCGGGGAACCCCCCGTCCAGACTTCCGCCCGTCCCCCAGTGCTGGCAATACGGAGGCGCCCAACCCCTGTTGCAGTGGCAGTTGTGCCGGTTGTTGCACACACCCCGGCCGCTGCACTTAATCTCCGGGTCACACTTAGACGTCAGCAAGGAGGTGGGGTGGCACACATGGCCGAGGCAGATGTTTTGGGGGCCGCAGGCGATGCCGTCCGGCACCATCCCGACGTCGTACTCGTCTATAGTGCCGTGGTATTCCGTGGACCAGCACTTGCTCTCCCCTATGGAGAGGGGCACAACTTTTATGTACTTGATGTCAGAGTGGACTTTCTTGGTCCCCGCACAGTGGACGCGGCCACACATCACATCCTTCGGCGCGCATTTGATGTATTTCCTCCCCACCCCTCGGCTGCGGCTGCCGCAGTTGCCAATGGGGTTGCCAGCGGTGTTGAGCTTCTGGAAGCATTCTTCAGGGGCCACGTCGGTCTGTTTGCCATAGATCCGGGAGCACAAGAAGGCGTGGCTCCAGCACCTCTTGTTATAGCAGAAAGAGGTCCAAGACTTGCAAGGGGTGCCGTCTTGCACGTAAATGTCCAGTCGGCACCATTCCGAATTCCCCCTGCAATACTCCGGAAGGTCGCACTCGTTGGTTTGTGGGCGGCAGATGTGCCCGCTGGAAAGGAACCTGCAGTCCCGGCAGCATGGCCCAGAGGAGCAGACAGCCTTCGGCTTAAAGGTGCAGTCGGTGTTGCAGCAGGGATCCTGTTGGCACCTTTCTGGCCCGCCACAGTCACATTCCTCTCCGATGTCGAGGACTCCGTTGCCGCAGCGCATGACGACCAGAACATTGGGAGGGATGTTGCTCAGGCAGAGCAAGGCTCCATCCAGGCTGAGGTCTAAGAAACTCTGGAAACTGCAGTTGCTGAACTGGCTGACCGGTGCCAGATACGAACTCATGGTGCAACCTCGGTAGGGCCCGCAGACGCATTCAGGTTCGTCGTCGGGAAGGCCAATGAGATGGCCCATCTGGTGAGCAAAGGCCTTGGAGAAACGGAGGAGGTTTCTGTTCATGTAGGGTTGCACCCCTACAGAAACATAGGGCTTGCAGATAGCCTTGCTGAAGGTCTTCCCGCGGAATGTACTGTCGTTCTTGTAGATGAAGAAATGGGCCGTGTCGTGTTTGATCAAGTTGGCGAGCATCTTCATCCTCCAGATGTAGAAATTGTAAATAAGGATATTGGCATCGTCCGAGTCGTTGATCAAGTTGCCTCTGTTCCAAATCTCCATCCCCATCAGGACAATTTGGGTGTTGAGCAGGTGGAAGTGGGCATCCACAATGTTGATGATGTCAACAACGCAACTGACCACTTTCTGATGCTCGCTCTCTTTGTAGAGAAACATGGTGCTGTCCACCACAACGTATAGTTCAACGTACTTGGGATGCGTGGGATGGATCAAATTAACACCTCTAAACCTTTCTCTCCTCACTTTAGCTGCCTGGCCATTCCTTTTTTCCACGGGAAGAGGCGCCACGTCTTCCGTGAGATACAAGACATGCGGAAGCACAGGAGAATCGTGCAAAGGGTCGATCTCGTAGCTTTTACCCCTGATTTTTAAGTACCCCTTCAGGCCGAAGCACGTGTTTAGAACAGCCAGGGAGTCCGCCACGCCTTCCACGTACCCTTCATGGTAGCACTTGGTGGAAATGTTGGGCCAAATCTTGACCCGCCTGTCCTCGGTGTCGTACATGAAGACTGGGAAGTTTTTGGTGACCAAGTTCGTTTTGGGCTTTAATCGGATGACGTAGTCTTTCCCCGCTGCTCTGATGACATAGGAGAGCTCACCTTCCTTCACCTTTCCTGACCTCGTTGCCAACCGCCTTGGGACAATAATCTCATAGGAGGAATATTCCGGAGGAGTCAAAGTGTTGGAGTGTATAGGGGCAAGGATAAAACTCAGAAACAATAGATAGATTCCCAGTTGGCGAACAAGCCAGTTTCTGAGATCTTGGTCACCACTCACCATGTTGATTACCAACGCTTGTAGTTTTTGAGGAGAACTCCTGCTCTTGAATGGCCCAGAGCAGAAGACAAGATAAATCAACAGGAAATGCACATGTCTTGACTTGGTCTTGAGAAGTTCTCCAAATGCTTCGACACCCCCCCCCCAAAAAAAAAAAAAAAAAAACAACAACCCCCGAATGGAAAGTCAGAGCTCTGCCACTTCTGACGTTTTACTCATCAACATCCTTCAACCACGGGAGAATTGGGGAAATGCTACGGCCATAACAATCCTTCAGAAGTTGAAATGTAGCGTGAACAAATCAAACAGTACCTGTTGGGTTTTTCATGAAATTGTTTGTCCAAAGTCCTCATCGGCTTTCCATCTTGATTGCTCCCATCCTTGTGTTGGCAAAGATTCTTCTGACCAAGAGATGGATGATGATCAAGAACCAGACGAAAGAAGTGGACCTTGGAAGAAGGGGAGAGAATTTCTCTGACTCACCCGCCTCTTCTTCTGGCATAAGAGGATTTCATGGAAAAGTAGAGATGGGGAGACGTAGGTAGGGAAGAGGAAGGAAAATCTACCAACGTGCCTAGGTTCAACATTACTCTTCTGTTGCTTCTCTGGTGGAAGGTTCTAGACGGCCAGTGGGTTCTCCTTTTTTGAACCTGGACATTCCACAATTTGAAAGGAAGAACAATGGAAACTATTTAGCACCTTAACTGTCGATCCCTTTCTCTTTCTGGTTGGCCACCTGGACCAACATCTGTTCCTGAGATCCATCTGACCAAGGACTGAAGTTTCCCTAGTTCTGTCTCACTGACTATGTTCTGCTTGGTATGTGAGATATTCCAGTGGTTTTACCACTGCCAGCGCCCACTGAACTGGCTTCCCTTAGTCGAGTGTGGATTTGACCCTTCTACCCCTTCACTCTCTCTCCTATGCCACCCTGGTGATCCATCTACCGTTCCTTATATTGGCACAGATTAAGACACAAGGCCTGCCATATGGACTTCGATTGCAAAGCTCACGCTGAAACAAATGCTAAAATATTTTGCCTCTTTTTGCTTCCCAAGTCTGTTAATTTGGCCAGGATTTCTTGGAGAATGGGAAATTAGATTTCTGTGGTGGTAGAGAAAGTTCCTACTAAACTTTAAAACAGGAGTTCCCAAGCCAGCGGGCCGGGTCACGCTCTCTCAATCACTTCCAGGGCCGGACGGCCATTTTGCCCTGCCTGCACAATGGGTGGCCATTTTGTCCGGAAACCTTCAAAGGGGTGGCCATTTTGTTTCTTGAATGCCCTTGGAGGGGTAGGGGTACCACGGGCTGAAATGGTACCGCAGGCTGGATCCGGCCTGTGGGTCTTAGGTTGGGAACCTCTGCTTTAAAATATTTTTTAAAAAAATAAGACAACGCAAGAAACCTGGATAAATGTTACTAAAATTATTTTATGTACATCAATGCGTATTATTTACATTTATATAATACTGATTGAAGGGCGGCGGCATAAGAAACAAAACCACAATACAGTAGAAGGAGAAACAAACAAACCATGTTTCAGAGTAAATTAGCTTCAAAGATCTATGGCCAATCGTAAACGCATAATAAACAGCCTCTTCCAGATGTGCGTCAAGACAAAACTTGCAACCAGGAACGTGAATGTGGAAAATGCTGCCGTTGCAGTAAAAGGAAACATACATGCAGTTTCAGGATATGCAGATGTAGATCTAATGGATTTCCCCCACGCTGGAAGAATATCAATTCTACACTTATGTTTCTCAATAATAGCTGCCCTCAAAGCTGTTGGAACTACAATTCCCATCATCCGCGAATGCCACTGTCCAGTGCATGCTGGGGGAAGGCGGCTATGTGCAGTCTCGTCGCTGAACCAGTATAAACCACTAAAGCAGCGCTATGTTGACCTCTGCGCTTGACTCATGCATTCACTGCCAAGATGGAGATGACCTAGATCCATGATGGCAGACCGTGGCACTCCAGGTGTTCTTGGACTTCAATTCCCAGAAGCCCAAGTTTCTGTGGATCCACACAAATGGGTTTACTGCATTTACTGTCTGGATCCACAGAGACTGGGGCTTCTGGGAAGTGAAGTCCAAGAACACCTGGAGTGCCAATGCATCACAGATCTGGATCATAGCTTCACCACAACGGCAAAGTTGTGTAGCTAAAGAGTCGAGCCGGGTTGTCCATGAAGATTTGAGCTTGGCTTAACTGGGGGAGGCGGAGTTGACTCAACCAGACATTTGGACATCTCTAAGCTCTGCCTTCTTGTCAGCTTTGCGGATTTTACATATTTTATCCAGCCTCCCGCTCCCCTCTCACGTATGGGCCATGAAACAAGTACGGCACACGGACAAAACCTGGATGGAGCTCGAAGTCATTCTAGCAACTGTAAAGTTGGGAAGCAAACCAAGGTGTAAAATTATTTTAAAAAAAAAGAATCTAAAAATTAAAACATTAGTACAAAAATACTTATAACTTTGGTTAGAAAATGAAATGCCAGTGTTTGACTGTCAGCCTCAAAACCCCGTTACTAGACTTGGCTTAACTTTTCCTGGAACTTCAAGCCTTCTTCTTCTTCCATGTCTCAATTGAACTCCAAAACGAAGCCACTTTCTTGACGTTGGCCAAACCCAAGTTCTCATCAATCCAAGTTTCTGGCAGTCGTCGGTAGATCAGTCAACGAGTCAGATTTATTGTTCTGCATTCACACAAGCGTTCCTGCTCCGTTACTTCTCATGCAAACGATCCTCAAAAGAGGTTTTTAAGGTACAGTATTTGGAATTCTCCAGAAGTGGCTCAGCTATGCCATCCTATTGTGAGTTTTCACAGCCAGACGGGAGATTTGAACTCAGGTCTACTAATAAATAATAATGTCATGTCATAAATCATTCTGGGTTTTTTGCCGGAGGAACTCTGCTTACGGGGCGCCCGAATGAGGTTCCTTTCACGTCCCCAAGATCTTTTTCCCACCGAAGCAGTCCCTATTGATCGACTTGCCGTTGGTTGCTTTTGACCTGCTAGTGGGGCACAGCGCCCGCCCTCCCCGCTGCACCTCATTGGGTCTCCGTGACCATGAAGACTTGGGAGCTCTACCCAAAGGTCTCCTTTCCTAACTTCTCCATGGGCTTCCTTTGTGTAGCCTCCCCAGTTGAGCTGTACAGGTTGGATTTCTGCCTGGCTCCTTCCTGAGACAATTTCATTGTATTGTCCTTTCTGAGTCGAGTCTGCCAGAATTGTATAGTGCATGGTTGGCGTTGAATCGTGAAATCAAAATAAAATAACATGTCACATTTTTTGAGCAGCCATCGACCAATTCAGGGGATTCCCTGGGGTGCTGTAGGTCTAACACACACACCGCTTTTTGCTAGCTGTGGATGATGGGACATGCGCTTCATATCTAGAGGATTATAGGTTGAGGAAGGCTGCTTTAAAGGATACCATCTAGTACAGGGATTCCCATCCTTTTTAAGCCAGGGGCCGGGCCACCCTGCCTCTGTCAGCGTTGAGGGCCAGACGGCCATTTTGCCCTGCCTACACAATGGGGGCGGCCATTTTGTCCCAAAAGCTTCAAAGGGTTGGATATTTTGTTTCTCAAATGCCCTTGGAGGGGTGAGGAGTCCAAATGAAACGGCATCAAAGGCTGTAGGTTGGAAACCCCAGATCTAGTTGAGCCACTCGGTATCGATAGGAAAAAGCGACACGGCTCATTGACGAGTAGCTTCCACAAATGGCGAGAGAAATAGAGACTGATACGAGCTGGGAAGGAGGGGAAATCAGGCCAAGGGAAAGAAAGTGGCAACGGACTCAAGGAGTGGATGTGGAGAAAGGCGTCAACCTCTCCAAGTGGGGCTGAATCGGCGATGCCTGGCTGAGAAACTGCCGACGCCCCTTGTACCAAAATAATTCTATAAAACCTGCGATCAGCCGAGACTTTTAAAAAAGCAAATAAAAAAATTAGGCTGCAAGTTAGAAAACTAGACATATGTACAGATCTTTGTTAATGGGAAGTTTGATTTTTAAAAGGGAGTAATCGACTATATCCAGATGGAAAGTTCAGGATTTTTTTTTAAAAAAAGCTTCACTGTGGAAGAGCTGCTTGAAACCACAAAGCTTCAGAGAAGCGGAGAAACCTTTTCTTCAGCTCCATGCAGTTCTGTGGGTTAATTGCTGCAGCTGATTAATTTATGCCGCCGAAATGGCTTCCTAAGGAGAACATTAGAATAGACAACTGGGGCCCCTTCATATTCCTCAGAGCTTAAGTCAAGTAATTTTATCGAGCAGTCTGAAAGGATAGAAGAACAACCCTGAATGATGTAGGCCAGTGATGGCGAACCTTGACACTCCAAGTGTTCTTGGACTTCAGTTCCCAGGCGCCCAAGTCCCTGTGAATCCACATGAATGGGCATGCACGGTTAGAGTTAAGGTTAGGTTACACACAGTAACCTCATTCGTGTGGATTCACGGAGACTTTGGCTTCTGGGAACTGAAGCCCAAGAACACCTGGAGTGTGTGCACAGGAAACCCATTCATGTGGATTCACAAGGACTTGGGCTTCTGGGAACTGAAGTCCAAGGGCGCCTGGAGTGCCAAGGTTCGCCATCACAGACTTAGGCAATTAACCTTTCACGATACAGTTATCTGGAGGGAGACTGGAAAGTTTGGTGACTGAACAAGACATAATCACCCCAGTTTAACAAGTCATGAAATAATACATTAAAAATCATTCCCCCCCCCAATTTGTGAACCGAGTCTTTAAAAAATATTACAGTCCCCCTGGTTCTTGTTTATCTACATCTATATAACATTTCTTTTTCAAGCTGAGTGGCAATTTCATGAAATAATTACGATTTATTAATTTACATAAAAATACTTTTTTTTACAGTTTAAAGGATAACTCTCAAACGGGGATTATTTTTTCTTTTTTTAAAAAAACGAGTGTCTTTTGTTGGTGTCGTTCAGAATTGAAGCAGCTCCAGCTATTGAGAATCGTGACAATTGGTCTGTTCTTCGATGACTTGCTTCACTATTTCCGCCAGTTTGAGCCGGTCTACTTTGTCTGTGAATCCTCTGCCTAAAAACAACAAGAAGGGAACCTGGGTCAGCTCAGGCGGAAGAGAGAAATCCATCGCCAGGAAGAAGGAAGCAAAAAGGAGGAAATAGATATATAATAGATGACGGGGGTGAAATCGGCAACGCACGTCGATGTGCTACTCTTACCATTCCAGCTAAAAGTCTGGAGAGTGTCTCGTAACAATTTACACTCCCGGTTGTATTTCCAGGCTTCCTGCATCACTTCGTTCAGCTTCTCGTCTTCGTTCTCTCCTGTTTCGGAAGAGGAAGAAAGGTCATCGAGGGGGAAGCGCCGGGCAGGTTATCTTAAACCACCGGGCAGACCAAGGAAATGCTTTATGGCAAGAACAAACACCCTTCAAATTAGAAGATGGAGGAAGGAGCTAATTGGACAAGGAACATCATTAAAGGAGGAGATGGCTGAGGAACTCGACCTCCCCAACGTCACAAGGGGGACCCTGAATAGGCGGAGGGTCGGAGTCCCTCAATGCAAGACCAACAAGCTCACGTGGCGGCTGACGGCGAGCGACAACACACCGTGTGAATGTGGAGGGATACAGAATCCATTGACTCATTTATTGGCCTGCTAATTACCATGAGAAACCTGCACCGATGAGGAGTTTAGCCAACGTCAAAGCCAAGAAAGTGGCTTCATTTTGGCAGTCCAGGATTCGATCAGGACACGGAAGAAAAGAAAGCACCACAGAGCAGGGAGAAAACCCCTGAATAGCAAGCTGCCCCCCTGAATTAGCCATACGACACTTGTGTTTGCTGGAGATCAGAGGGGCCCACAACCGTGGAGGTAGGGCTGAACTCCCACCCACTCCCAGCCCTTCCCGCTGCCCTCCCGCCACCGACGCCTCTTGTCTTAGAACGGCGACCTTTACCAGCCTGGGGAAGGATGCACTGGGCGATCACATCCCGGAGTTTCTCCAGGGCCACGTTGGAGTCCTCGCCGCTGTTCTCGGTGTCGTGGGCGTACAGGCTTTCTTTCGGTTTCGTTCTGGAAGGAGGAGGAAACGGTCAACGGATGAGGTTTGAGCTGGGTCAAAAATTCACGGAAGATGCTGGGGGGTCAGAGCAGGGCGGCCAAGAAAGCTGGCGGGGCTGCGGGGCAAACTGACTTGTTTGAAATCTGGTCCTGGGGGAGAGGAAGGAGCTCAGCGGACAAAGAATCACATGAAAGGAGGAGACGGCGGAGGAAGTCGACGCTTGGGAGGACCCGGAATAGGCTGAATCTTAAACATTAATTTCATTATTCCTTAGAGCAGAAACACTCCTTTTAAAATATATTTTAAGTACCATATATACTCGACTATAAGTCATCCCAAATCTAAGTCGAGGTACTTAATTTAGACTTCTAAGGCTAAGAAAATAAACTGACCCGAGTATAAGTCGGGGGTGGAAAATACAGCAGCTGTTGGTGAGTTTTAATAATTAAAATACATGAAAATATGGTAAAATAAATTAATCTAGACCAGGGGTGCCCAAACCTTTTGGGCCGTGGGCGGACCATGTGCTTCAGGGAGCTGGTCCCTAAGGCCCGGGTGCGGCCCCCGACGCCGATTCATCCGGCCCACAAAGCCTTTGTCGTGGGCTGGATGAACTGGCATCAGGGGCCGCATCCGGCCCTTAGTTTGGGCACCACTGGCCTATACAGTGCCCTCATTTTAACTTCTGTTCCTTGCTGGTCTTGGGACCGTAATAAAGACTGGTTTGACTTGAGGGCCAATTTGCAAACCAAGCCCATCTTTACCCCAGCAGTTTCCGCTTGCGCAGGATTGGGTTGTTGACCGAATGGAGGGGCTTCAGGCTGACTTGGAGGTCCTGGATCCTCATGTTTGCCAGCTGCTCCGCGTGGGCCTGCTGGATCCCGGCCACCATTGCCTGGTGGGAAGAAGAGGAGGAGGAAGAGACGTTAGGCTTTCTGCTAGAAAAGCTGCACGCAAGATCGTCCTGGGACCAGTTCCCCTGGCCGGCCTTTTCGGTTTATAACTCTGCATCACAAAATAATAGCTATCGTCTGCTACTTGGGTCTAATCCAGGGATTCTAGACCTGCGGCCAGTGACACCATTTCATGTGGTTCCCCCCCCCATGCCTCCACCACACCAGGAAGTGCCATAGGGTGGAGGAAGGGCAAAATGGCTGCCCTGCCCCTGAAGCCGTCTGAGGGAGCGTGACCCAATGGCCACAGGCTTTAAAAGGTTGAGGACTCCTGGTCTAATCCATGTGCCCTATACTAAATCAAGTGCGCTGAATCCACATCTGAAGTCTGATTCCGCCTAGGACGTCAGGATCTTAAATTAGCAAATCCCACCCTCTTGGTTAGGTTCTTGCCTTGATCACGCAGGGTACATTTGCCACAAAGGTAGCAAAAATTGTCCGGTTTATTAACACAGCTGCACCTACTCATCCTTAACTCAAGACAGACTCGCCATGGCCTAGCTCAGGGATCTGCAAACTTGGCTCTCCAGATGTTCTTGGACTTCAATTCCCAGAAGTCCTGATCAGCAGGCATACTGACTTGGGCTTCTGGTAATTGAAGTCCAAGAACATCTGTCGAGCCAAGTTTGCAGATCCCTGGCCTAGCTATACTATCCAATAAGATGGTTTTGCATTAGAGACAAGCCCTTGGTCCATCTCGCCTTATACAGTATACCGACTTCTGATCTTAGCTCACTAATTTCCCCGGCCACTGTTGGAACATGCATGCCACCAAGGGACGTGATTCAGCTGAGGCAGCAACAGGCATAGTGGTAGCTGCAACTGTTATAATGTAAAAATACATGACCCAATGACCGACCATCCAAAGAGCTATAGCACGCCTTAAAATCTGTACATGATAGGCAAATGCTGAGTTCAGATTTGGAACCAGCACACTCGATAGCATGGAAATCATACGTGTTATTCCCAGGAGTAAAATCATTGTTGTGCAGGGTAGGCACAAAACGTTTGGGGCTAAAATCATCTGGATAAAGCACTGAAGCTTGGAGGCCCTCCTGCCACCTCTAGAGGGCACCAGAAGCCCATTGGGCATGTTTGTGGAGGGCCTGCTCTAATTTCGTCCCACACCTTCTGAATTAATAAATAACAAGTGGTCCACGAGGAGAGCAGCAGCGTCTCCCAAGAGGGAAAGGGGGTTACCTTGTCCATCATCAGCTGCGCAGAGGGCAAGATATTGTCCAGGGCTTCGGTGGAATTCAGCCAGGGGTGTGCCAGGACACCTTCGGTCGTCAGTCTCTCCTCTGGTTTGACTTTCAGGAGCCTAAGAGTTAAAACAACCGTCAGGAGTCGCACAAACCAACCCGATTCCTTACATGGGAGCTCCTGGGCGAAGCAAAAGAGCCAACCTGCCTCGTTCCAATATATTAACGGTTTCGTTGCTCGATCTGTTTTAGTGAGATCTCAACTTAAACAACAAAGCCATTAATATATCGGGGGGGGGGGGGGAAGCAATTTGTTTTAGTGACATCTCTGCTAGTCTGGGCAGGTAATCCTGCTCTGGTCACAGAGTAGACCCTACTGCCAGCAACTCAAGGCCGAGGGTCAGGCAGCGGTTAACTAACCTGACCACCCTAACGGCCTTGGGTGACGCAGTCCACCAGGAAGGGTGAGGGTCCCCAAGTGGATTAAATGGTCCCACTTGAGTCCCTTTTGAGGGAGGGGCAGCAGCTTCATCCATCCTGGCCTCCTGGGGATGAGGAGGAGGAGGGCTTTGTGTGCCAAAAGGGCTCATGGCCAGAAAGGGGCTCATGGAACTGGATCCGTGGGACTAGGGGGGTCACGCTGCAATGCGGAAGGCAGAAGAAAGGCCCACTGCATTATAATCACACGGCAGTCTTCATGGCTGATCGCCATGAGGATCGCCAGTATTCGGAACTGGATACGGCACAAGAAGAAGTGGTATCTCTAAAACCTCTGTGAGCACTTTTTTTCAGCAAACCAGGTGGAAATTGAATATTAAAGGTCAAGGTCGCCCTTCCTCGAAAGCCAGTCGTATCTGACTCTAGGGTTCAGTGCTCATCTCTGTTTATAGCCAAAGAGCCAGCGCTGGCTGCATCTGCAGACGTTTCCGTGGATACGTAGCAGGTAGGACTAAAGACCGGAGTGCACGGAACACTGTTACCTTTCCCACCGAAGTGGTTCCTATTTATCTACTTGCAATGTCTTGCTTTCGAACTGCTAGGTTGGCAAGAGCTGGGACAGAGATGGGAGCTGACTCCATCGTGCAGCACTCTGGTCTTGGAACTGCTGACTATGCCAACCTTCCAGTCGTCAAGTCCAGTGTCTTAACCACTAAGCCACCACAGTCCCCCGGGAAACTGAATGCAAAGAAAGGCACACATCGCAAGCTCAATATCACACACCCGCTCACATCTTCTCTCCGACTTCACAGCTTCTCGACTCTCAGGACGACCCTCCCTCCCTCCCCCTCCGACACACAGGCTTACTTGCGCACAATGTCTTTTGCCATCTCGGAGATCTGACTCCACTCCTCTTCTGGAAACTCAAAACTCCCCGTCATGATCTTTTTCCGCATGTCCTTCGGGATGGTCCGGCTGTGGTGCTTGGAGTAGAAGGGCGGGTAGCCACACAGCATCACGTAAATGATGACGCCCAGAGACCATAAGTCACAGCTCTAAAGAAGTGGGGTTTTTTTTAAAAAAAGGGGGGAGGGGGAATTGACTATTTACGGAGCACAACTGAACAGGAGGCAGCCGTGTAAAATTCCCACATTGGAGAGAGAAAAATCCTACATTTAAAATCAAATGCAGATGAATAACACAAACCACAGAGTACGATCGGGTAGCTGGTGGTTTTAACAGAACTGCCACACAACCAGGGCACATAAGAAGCATTAAGAAATTGCTCTAGGAGACTGTCGTATTCTAAATCTGTATTACCGCTCCCTCCAGCTTCTGGGAGCAACAAGGGTGGCGCAGGCTGGACGAATAGGCTCCAGGGGCCTGATCTGGCCCCTGGGCCATCGTTTGGGCACCCCTGGTTTAAGCAGAGAAAACAGCAGCCTAAAATCTATCTCATCCTGTTGCAAAACAGATTGCAAGGCACGTTTTACTTCCGCTTCCAATGGGAGGAACCATGTGACCGGCCCCGCTGAACCACGTGACCGGCCCACGGCCTGAAAAGTTTGTGCACCCCTGCTTTAAAGACTAACTGCTGTGTTTTAATGTTAGCTTTCGTGGATTAAGTCCGCTTCATGGCATCCATTTATACACACCAAGTACAGAGCGACTGGTTAGCATGACAGATAAGTATAGAAGGCAACAGGCCATTTTACAACTGGTAATAGCAGACGAACTCTGGCTGCTATTTGGATTCGCTGTGAAGTTTCGCTCTGTTGAATTGCAAATGCTAGGAGGATACAAAACAAACACCCGGCATTGAACATTTGCTAATGAGCTTAACCTTCAGCATCTATCAACAACTGTGTGATTACCTTATTATACGTGTAGGGTGTTGGTGAGGTAGGGATGACCCCAGACTTCTCTTTCTGGTGCCTCCTTTGCGCCTCCAGTACCTGCGCAGAAGACAAAAACAATCCACTGTCAATTCTGACAATACTATCCCGTTTGCAAATTATCTTTTAATAGCATATTTCTTTGTATTAATTAGGGACCGCAGTGGCTTAGTGGTTAAGACGCTAAACTTGATGACTGGAAGGTTGGCAGATCACCAGTTCGTGATCTGAATGCTGCATGATGGAGTGGGCTCCCGTCACCTGTCCCAGCTCCTGCCAACACAGCAGGAAATTGCAAGTAGATAAATAGGTACTGCTTCAGCGGGTAAGGTAGCAGCGTTCCATGTACTCGAGCATCACACGACCATGGAAATGTCTGTAGACACAGAGAACTGGTGCCTTGGCTGTAAACAGAGATGAGCACCGCGCCCTGGAGTTGTAGATAAAATTGGCTTTCAATCACATTGTGTTCAATGTGTTTATATCAAAATTTTAACATTTGCATCTCTTTGTATCTGTTAAGTTTCATGCTGTTAGCTACCCTGAGTAGGAAAGTTTTTCCTAGAGGGATGGGATATATGTTTAATAAATAAATAATAATAATAAATCAATAAAAGCTGGTGAATAGACAATGGGCCAGAGAGTAAAATGAATTGGGGGGGCTCTTTTAGTACTGAAGGCTTCCTCTTCCTTGCCTCTCTGCGGGGATTACCAGGAAGAAACACCTGGAATCTGTAGAGGCCCCCCCCTTACCTGAGGGGCCACGTAATAAGGAGTGAACTGCGGCGTCATCAGGTCACCCTGGTCCACTTTGGCAAACCCGAAGTCACAGAGCTTCACCGCGGCATCCTTAGGGAGAGAAAAAGAAGAATCCGGGAAGTCAGCCCAGGTTGACCTCTGCCCCTTTCAAGACCCTTGCTACCACTCGGGGTAAAAACTCCCAGCAAGCGAATGTCGACGAACTGGGGGAGGGGGGGAGGGGGCTTCGGCGAGATAAAAGGAAGGATTCTCTCAAGTTGAGGAGAGTCCTTTAGGGTCTAGAGACAGAATTGGCCTCTCCTTAGACAGAAAGGGTCAGGAAAAGTGAGATTCAGCAGAGAGAGGCCACAATAAAACAATCGTGGGTGGAAACTAAACTTCAACTAGACTGGCTCTGAACTAACCACGGGGCCTTCTCGGTGGCGGCCCCAACTCGGTGGAACTCTACCGGTTGAGCTGCGACAGGCTCCATCTCTACCTTTTTTAAAAAACCCTAAAATTGTTCCTCTTTAAAGAGGCTTTTAAGGACAAGCTGCCAATGAGTTTTGACTAACTTTTACCATTGCCAATATGTGGTTGTTTTTTAAGTGTGTGTGGCAGGGGAGCATCCTTTGTATTCAGTTTGTTTATTCTTTATGTTCAATTTCTTATTATAAAGATGTTTTAATGCATTAGAAGTTGGCCGGGGGGGGGGGGATATCCCAGCTGGGCGGGATAAGAGCGCAATCAAATGAATGAATGAGTCAGAACTCAAAAGCTAGACAATTTCTCTTTCTTACCAAAGAATTATCCTTGAAAAGGAGGTTTTCGGGCTTGAGGTCGCGGTGGGCGATGTTTAGAGAATGACAGTGCTGTAATGCCAAGGCGATCTGGAAAGGAAGACGAAGAGATCAGAACCCAGACACGGAACGGCTGCTGACATAACAACACCTGCAACTTCCAAAGGGTGTGTGTGTTCGGGGATAAGATAAAGAGACTTGTGGCACCTAAAAGATTAATGAATTTTGATCAGCAAAATCTCGTGATTGCTTTGCTTGTATAGACAGAAACTTCGGATGCCACATTTTTCTTCTTCTTCTTGTGACGTATCCAAATCTGGATATTGGTGATCCTCGTGGATCACAGTTCACCCTGCCCCTCTGCCCAGCAGCCCAATGGGAGTGTTTCCTTCCTCCCGCGTTGCTGTGTTGGCACTTTGCGGTAAATAAGTGGGTTTTGGGTTGCAGTTTGGGCACTCAAAGGTCTCTAAAAGGTTCTCCATCACTGCTATAGTAGGGTAGATTTTGGGACTGAAATCTTACCTCTTGCTCCCCCAGCCCGAGAAAACTGTCAGTGTTACCGAACCCTTTTCTGCATAGGTTTTTACTTATAAGGCGGCGGGGGGGGGGGGGATGTTAGCACTTGCCTGCTTTGTGACTTGGCTGGCTTGCTTCTCTGTAAAGTGCCGATGTTGGCTGATCCTGTGAAAAAGTTCTCCCCCTTCCATCATTTCCATTACAATGAGGAGCCGGGCCCTGTTTCAAAAGCATTCCAATTTGTTACATGGAAGGGAGAGAAGAAGAAGAAAAGAAAGAAAGGTCGATTAAAACCTCCTGCTGCTACTCACACTTCACCTCAAGAGCGCCTCCGCACTTGCTGAATAAGTCAAAATTAAAAGTGTGGGGTGAGGAACAATTAGAGGCTAGGAGAGATTCAGGGCGCTCAAAGAAACCAACGTTACCTCTACTTTGGTAATGGCAAAACGCAATTCCCAGTATCATAAGAAAAGCCATTAACTTTTTTCAAAAAGTGGCAGGTAGGCTTATGGCGAGGAACACACAGTGAGCGGGAGCGTTTATCACATGATGTGTGTTTCAAGCCAGTGGCAAGTTTTTAAAAAGTTCAGGTTAATAATGCAGCTGCCATTTTCTTCACGAATCAGAGAACCTCAGCTCTCCAGCTGTTCTTGAACTTCAATTCCCAGAAGCCCAAGTGAGTACATCTGCTGAGCAGGGCTTCTGGGAATTGAAGTGTGAGAACATCATCTGGCACACTGCGGTCCTAAGAGGACCATACTTTATGGTTAGACCTCATGTGTGGCTCTGCCAGTCTGAAAAGCAACCACTTAACTTTGCTACATCAATATCGATTTATGTTTTAAGAATAAGACTTTATCGAGAGAAGCATCAGCCTCTTTTAAGGTACTGTACATGCACACCTGTGCACAGAATGTGGCAGTTGGGCAACCAAAAATTGAACAAGGTAAAGGTCTCCCTCCCCTGAAAGCCAGTCGTATCTCACTCTAGGGTTTAGTGCTCATCTCCATTTAAAGCCAAAAAGCCAATGCTGTCTGTGTCTGCAGACATTTCTGTGGACATGTGGCAGGCATGACTAAATACTGGAGTGCACGGAACGCTGTTTACCTTCCCACCAAAGTGGTACCTATTTATTTACTTTCAGTTTATCTACTTTCAACTCTTAATCTCTTTTAATCTGTAGGGGCCGGAGTAATTTTTGGTGGCAGTTTTAATGGGGGTTTTATTGGTTTTTAAAATGTGATTGGTTTTATTTTCTGAGCTGCCCAGAGTCTTCGGAGTTGGGCGGCAACAGAAATCAGAAAAATAAATAAATAAATAATTTCTTGCTTTCAAACTGCTAGGTTGGCAGGAGCTGGGACAAAGATGGGAGCTCACTCCGTTGCGCAGTACTCGGGTCTCGAACTGCTGAGCTGCAGACCTTCTGGCTGTCAAGTTCAACGTCTTAACCACTAAGCCAGGGATCTGCAAACTTGGCTCTCCAAGTGTTCCTGGACTTCAATTACCAGAAGCCCAAGTCAGTATGCCTGCTGATCAGGACTTCTGGGAATTGAAGTCTAAGAACATCTGGAGAGCCACGTTTGCAGATCCCTGCACTAAGCCATTAACTAGTTTGCTCTTTAAGCAAAACACCATTGTAAGTGACCAATTGTTGGGGAGGATTGCAAACCCTGATTTATTTGTTAAGCGAGTTTTTGGTTAGTTTTATTTGTTAAGCGAAGCGAACATTCAGAGAAAATTCTGCTCTTTAAGCGAGTTACTCTTTAAGCGAGGCTCTCTTTATGCGAGGTTTGACTGTATAGTGAAAAGCACCATCCATCCAAGAGGAAGGGGGAGAAAGACAAGAAACAGATGGTGTTCTTTATTTGGGAGAAAATAATCTTCCAAACCTCCTGGCCTGAAGGGTGGAAAAGGCATCATGGTAACACAACCAACCTTGGGCTGGATTCATGAGGGAACTGCACACTGTTTGCGTAGACTTCAATTATCTGAACAATATTAGGGTGCGTTGCACACATCATGTGTAGCCGGACCTAATGGAGAAGGAGAGAAGAGTTACCTGGCAATTCTCTTTGTAGACACCTTGGCAGAACAATGCCTGGTGCCAAAGAGAAGCTGTTTACCTTTAAGCTCAAACCTTCCTAGGGTCACTGGGAGAGACTTGCCAACAAATAACAACCATTTACAACTATTGCAGACATTTTGTATGAAATATGAACTGTACCTCATTCCTAGCTTTGGGGCGGTCGAGGAGGATTTTCAGTGCAAGCCGCTCTTGAGTCGATTTCTTCATGCAGACTCTGTCCAGGGAGTAAGTAAGTAAGTAAAGGCTTGACATCTTGCCCTAGAAGTCTAGGCTTCCACCACTATCACCCTGAGCCCAAATCCATCATGTATAGGGTGGTTATGATTGCTGTGGGTGATAAAAACACAATCTACATAATTTCAGATGTTTTAACTGGGGCTATATAGAGCTTCTAAGTAGAGACCCAAGATCTGTCACCTTATTACTGCTGTACTCTGACCTCTTCTAGTTCCAAAAAGATACCACCTGTTTCAAGGTAATCAAGGAAGTTCAGCCACAACACATGGTAGGAAACTTACCTGACTGGGCCACTGATTCCGGCTCCCAGCTTCTGGGTCCAGTTAATATGGTAGTCTTCTAAGATAGATGTTTCCTGCATTTTGCCAAGAAAAAGAGGAAGAAGAATGGAAATACAGTATCCAGAATGAAGCTCAGGGCAAACCGGAATAGTTGAAGCTGTGCTGTATTAATGCCTTTAAAAGGTAAAATGCCAAATGCCCTTGGACACTTAATTCATTTACTGAAGATTAACTAATTTATTGTGATTTGAGCTTCTACAGGAGGGGTTCGGCTGGCAGGCCAGATCCAGCCCACAGGCCGTAATCATCTGGTCCCCATGGGCCAGATTACTGTCGTAGTTGAAACACTGGATTTTCACGTTGAACCACGGTGAAAACATTGGAAATTCCCCCCCTCCAAAAAAAAACCCAGTGCAAAATGCCCCTACCTCCATGGGAAGTGATGGAGGCAGGGGAAAAGCCTGAAAAGGTGGCACAAATGCATGCGCTGCCACCAGGAGGAACCACGTGACCAGCCCACTGAAATGTCTGAGGGGGTGTGGTCAGGTCCCTGGCAGGTAATAGTTGAGAACCCCTGAACTACAGACATACGTGTCTCAAGACATCTGAAGCAGCGGACCTGTCTTCAATTACACATTCATATATGTAACATGCTACCCAACAAACACAAGCACTAATAGTTTCTTTGCAAATCCTGTCATAAATGCAGAGAACCAACTTTAAATAGCTCAACATATCCCCCAAACCCTGCCATAAACAGTACTGTATCTGTCTGTCTCCAATAATGGGGCTCCCTCCCCCTCTCAGTTTGTTTTAATCCCTACCAGAGGTGGCTAGCAATATAACCCTACAACAAACAGACATTTTAAAAGTACCCACCATAAAACTATAATAAAAATAAAGCTGCAATAAAACAGACCATAAAAATGGGCGAAAATACAGCAGACCAATGTCCTAAGCTGCCAAACTGGGAAAATATAAACTGGGCCCCAGTCTAAAAGCCAGGGAAAGGTGAAACATTTACAAAGGCCGCCTCAAAAAGCAGAGTCTTCCATTGCTTTTTAAAAGACTGGAGCGAGGAAACCTGGCGCAGCTCGATTGGAATCGCATTCCACAACCTTGGTGCCACCACCGAGAAGGCTATTCTCCTTGTCCCAGTCCTCCTAGAAAACAGCTTCAGAGAAGCTTTTACTGACATTCTTAGACTGAGGGTGTAACCTCTTGGCTCTTATCTTTGCCTTGCTCTGGTAACGTTTGATGCATGTGTACATGGTTTCTATGTTTCTTATGTCTTATTTTTACACTGGGTTCTATTCTGGATGGGTTCTGGCTTTATGACTGTACATACCTTCGACAGTAGTGAATCTTTCACTGGGATATAAACTTTAATATATTAAAGTTAAACAGTGACAAAAATAACAAGGGGTAAGGAAGGGCAAAAGGTCAGCAGTTCGATACCCGAATACTGCAGGATGGAATGAGCACCTGTCTTTGTCCCACCGCTTGTCAACCTAGTAGTTTGAAAGCAAGAAACTGCAAGTCAACATTTTGAGACCCGAGTGCTACATGACGGAGTGGCTCTTGCCTCTGTCCCAGCTCCTGCCAACATAGCAGCTGGAAAACAAGAAATTGCAAGTAGATAAATAGGTAACACTTCAGTGTCTAGGCATGCCTGCCACAGGTCCACGAAAATGTCCAATATGACTGGCTTTCAACAAGGGAGAATTGTACCTTTACTAATGACCTTTTCATATGCTGATAGGATATCTCTTAAAATCTGGGTCAGGAATGAGGAAGTCTTGCCAACCTTGTTGCCCCAGGAGTCCTGGGGCAGGAGCTGGGACAGAGGTACAATTCTCCAGGCATGACCCATGATGATCAAGGCTGGTGGGATCAGCAAAACTGTATTATGAAAGGGTTGCATAATCCCTACTACGTACTAAGAGAATTCCCCCCCCCCCCAACAATGAATTACAGGCATATCAGAAAACAAAATAAACAAAACAAAAAAACACTGTAGCACTTTAAAGACTAACTGCTATGAATTACAGGAGGCCCATAACAATAACACAATACAACCATAAGGCAACTCTCCCTTCCTCTGGAGTTAATCCACTGGGCTTTAAATCCCACTCGTTCCAAAGAGAACAGATTCACTGATTAATTTGTCAAATGATTAGGCTGGGGGTGGGGGGTGGGGTTCACAGAAAGAGCCTCCTTGAAGATTGTGGCATTCGGGCTGGCTAATCTTTCTCATACTAGGTCAGGTGAAAGGGCCTACAGAACGAATTCACCCAAAGGTGGCTTTGTTTTTTGGCAGTAAAAAATCTGACCTAGACACAAAAGGAGTAGAAGATTAGGTCACTTACTTTACACACACACACCCCGTAAGTGGATCTACTCTAATTGGCATGCTTACCCTTTATTCAGCCCTTTTGTTTTAACTTGACAGTAAACATTCTTAGGTAAAGGTCACCCTTGCTTGAAATCCAGTCGTACCTGACTCTAGGGTTCAGTGCTCATCTCTGTCTATAGCCAAAGGGCCAGTGCTGTCTGCGTGTGCAGACGTTTCCATGCACATATGGCGGGCATGACAAAACACCAGAGTGCACAGAGCACTGTTACCTTCCCCGCTGAAGCAGTACCTATTGATCTACTTGCAATGTCTTGCTTTCGACCTGCTAGGTTGGCAGGAGCCGGGACAGAGACGGGTGCTCATTCCGTCATGCAGCACTCGGGTTTCTGAACTGCGGACCTTCCGCCTCCCAGTCCGCGTCGTAACCCCTTTGCGCCACTGCAGACTTCATTAAAGCAGATGGGGTTGAGAGGAGAGGGCGTGGCCATTTCCCTGCCCGCCTTTGAGGCGGCGCTCTGCACGTGCCCAGGAGCCCTCTCGCCTTGAGTGTACAAATGCCACACACACACACACACATACAGCGATCGGGTGCTTTCTTTCCTCACCTTGATCATCTTCTCCGCCTCAGGCTCCTCCGACATCCTCCGCCGGCGAAGGGAGCCTGTGGGGCGGGGATGGGACGAGGCAGCAGGGGGGGCAGAATGGGGGGGGGGGGGTTTCAGGGAAGGCTAGGCCGGGGGCCGCCCCTCTAAATCGGTGTCGTCTGAGTCGTTGTCGCTGCTGCTGCTCTCGCTTCCGCTGCCTCCGCCGCCGCCTCCTCCTCCGCCGCCTTCTCCTCCTCCTCCTCCTTCGCCGCCGGGCTGCCGCCTCATCCCCGCCCAGCAAGCCAGGCCAGGGGGTGGGAAGGAAGGGAAGAAGGCCGGGGCGGCGAGGGAAGCGGGCCCCGGAGGGGGCTCCGAGAGGAAAGGGAGCCGGGGCAGGAGCAGGAGCGGCCGGCGCCTCAGCCCCCCGCCTTCCCCCGGGGTTGCCTGCTGCTCAGCCGGGGCTCCTCCTCTCCCCACCGGGAGCCGCCGGCCATTACCTCAGCTTTGCCCCGGCGCGACTCCACCCAGGACAGCCTCTGCCTGACGGGAAGAGAAGGAGGCGTCAACTGACTCCCTCTCACCGCCGCCCAAACCCTTCCTTCTTCCTCCCCGGCTTTCTCTCCGCGTTTCTTCACGCACACTTTTGCCTCAATGAGGGTGGCGATGGAGCGATTTTTAAAAAAAAAGCCCATCCCCCACAGGCAATGAGATAGACAGACGAGCTGCGGCGCGACGGCTCCAGTCGCAGGCCCCCTCCCTTCCCCTTTATAGATGTCGCGAGGTGGGTTCTTTCTTCAGCGCGGTCCTTTGGCTGTGTCCCGTCGCTTGGTGGTGACGTCACGGAGGGGTTACCTGAGGAGAGAATAAAAATGGGAGGGGCGGAGAGGGAGTTTGGAAGAGGGCGGAGCTGTCCCGTCTCGCCCTCTGTCCCCACCCCCTTTTTTTGTCTGCGCCTTCCCTTCGCAGCTCGCGAGAGTTTGGGGGGGGGCAAAGTCTCGCGATGTGTTAAGTCCGTCGAGCCGCTGAGGGGAGTAGTTAGTAGGCGAAGAAGTGGGTCGCCATTTTGAGAGGAAGGCGGGAATATGTCGAATTAATATATATATGACATATATTCCCGCCTTCCTGTCAATATATATATATATATATATATTAATAAAATGCCAGGGATATTCCAACCCCTATAGTTAAAAATACTGTAAAATTATAAGCATTAGGTGTCACAAAAAAGAGCATAAATCACAGTCCTTTACAATATGTACAAATTGCATCGTGAGGTTCCAATGGAATTTCCCCTCACAAATGGGACTGTTGAGGTTTGCTTTTGTATATATATTTTTCATAAAGTCATTATTTTTTTTATCTTCAGAAGCAAAAGAAGATAATGTTCTACCAGCCAATCCCCAGATTCTGCAAATTTATTTGCTTCATGTTTCTAGTGAAATCTGATTTGCAGTACGTGGCCATACTTTGTGTGCCAACTTTAAGGGGGAAACGTTAAAAGGCACTCATTGTAGACAACTAATTATGGTAATTTGTGAACTGCCCAGAGAATGCACTACTAAGCACTATGGTGTGGTATATAAGTGTAATTGCTATCGCTCTTATATTTAAGCCAAGCTTCTCAATATTGTAGAAGCAGCATCTTTAATTTTAATATTCCTCTTGAAGAAACCAACTCCGCCCTAATGGATTCTAGGAGTTGAAGTCAAAAAGAGTAATGTTTTCATGCTAATTGGGAGAAAAGCCTACAGACTTCTCTTATGAGATTATGCTGGGTTTCTATCAATCCCAGAAACAAATTGGGATAAGCCAATTAAACATTTAAAGGAAAGATTTGGATAGTGCTATTCTCCCCCCCCCCGCGCCTTTCTTCAAAATAAGTGTAAAGTGATACATGTGAGGAGTTATTTGAGGACAACTGTAAGATTTTAATTGGTCCTTTCGCCCCAGAATGTACTAGATTTAGTGCATCATGGCTTTTCAGGATTATTGGCACATGAAAATTTGCATCTTCTGCAGTGAAGGGGACTTGGAAATGCTACATCAATCCTTTGAAACTAGAATTCTCGGCGCCTACTAATCAGAGCATAAAGAAAGGTAAGTACAGACTTAGCAAATAAAAAGATAAGCAATTTAATAGATTCATGGCAACTATGAAATTTGGGTTTTTGTTATTTGATAGAAGATCACAGTAATCACAGAAAACAGCTGCCTTTTCAGCATTTAATAATCCAAATCAATAGCTCATTTTATAGTTTAGATTGATATAAAAGAGACAGTTTCTTTTCTGGTTACATGTGGAGAGGAGAAAAGTCACCAAATCAGTGCCATATAACAATAGATTTTTCTGCAGCTTGTAAATGGAGATCAGAGAAGCTATTTGGAGCTGAAGTTATGCAACATTAATCTGTAAACGTGTTCTGCATAGCAAAAAACCAAAATAAAATGTAGGCAGACAAATAAAGACCATCTTGAAGTGTGAATTACATGTGCTTCCTGAATTGTCAAATCCAAATTTTGCTTCACAAAAGTGGTTTCTCTACTTGAATTCTGGTCACTTTGGCCATCAAATGTCAGAAGGGTTTGTCTTTGGAGGGTTCCAAATATAAAAGATGATTCAGATTGCTTAAGAGTTCTTCTGTGGAACTTTGATGGTTACCTAGAAATAAAATGTTTTATTAGGAAATTATATTTTACAAAGTAGCATTGAGTGTGCTGTACCTTCACAGTGGAATTGATTTAGTAATAGCAACCTAGTACTGGAGAAAGCAAATCTCAAGTTGTTCATTTGGAACATGGAAAACAAAGAGATCTACTTCTGTGTTTTGGGGAGACAGGTTGGAATAGAGATAACTTGCAGAACAAGAATACGAGATTTAAAAAACTAGAAGGGATCTGGTGAGAGGGACTGGAATTCAGGAAGGCTTTTCAAATAACAGTCAAATAGTCTTTAATTTTAAAATGGCAGGTCATATTTTTCATATGGAGAAAAACAGAATCCCTAAGGTGGCAATAAGTTGGGAGGCCCTTAAATGCCAAACGACAATGAGGACACCCTTGAGACCCAAACCATTGGGACATATCTTGCTGCCCAATATGCTACATAGCATAGAAGGACCTACGTCTAAGTAAGTCTAAATCTTTAACAACAATAATTGTGCATTGTCAAGTAAATTCTGGCTTATGGTGACCGTTTCCAGGGTTTTCTAGGCAGAGAATACACAGAAGTGGTTTATTATTCCCTTTTTCTGAGGTCACCCTGGGACTGTGGAGTTTGCCCAAGGACACCCAGTCTGTCTCTTCTCTCAGGAGACCCCAGGCAGAATCGAACTCCCATTCTCACTCTACAGCCAGAAACCTACACCACGGAGTTTTTCAGCCAGCCTTTAAATGGCACAAAACTCCCCACCCACCCTTTTGCTGAGATAGAGCAGGACTCCTTGCTTATGGTGGCGCATGCTCTGGTCACCTCCCTAGCACAAGAAGAAGAGCCTTTTCGATATCTGGTGGAACCTCCTGCTGGTTGAACTACATCTCCAGACAGAGCTGCTGCCCTATAGTGAAGAGCTAAAAATCTGGCTGGCTAGGAAGGTGGGGAAGGAGCAATCATTACCACCCCCTCTGGCTCATTTAGAGGATGACCTCTCATTTTTTTTTGTCAGTTTTTAATAAGATTTGTAATTGGTGCGGGTGGTGGCAGCCTTTTACTGTTTTAGGAATTTTTTAAGGGTTATTATATGGTTAACTACTTCTTTCCTGAAACAAATGGAAGAGAATGAGGAGGCTTGAAAATACTCACTGTTTTCACTTCCATGTATGGTGTCAGACCATATTCTCCCCCCTCACGACCTTGTCCGGATGTTTTGTAGCCTCCAAAGGCCGCCTGAGCGCCAAAGATGTTGTAACAATTTATCCTGTAAGAGATCATAGGAATCAGAAACACTTTGGTCTTATTCAGTTGAATGTTTTATTTATTTATTTATTACATTGATATCCTGCCCATCTGGGATATTTTCCCACTCTGGATGGCATACAACATAATAATAATTAAAATCTTTAAGGTAATAAAGAAAAAGCAGATAAAATAAATAATGGGTCATTTGCTATTGAAACAAAAATCTTATCATGGGGAACACCTGCTACAACTGCACAGTTAGATTTAACGCTGTGCTCTGCCACCAGCCTTTGGTTTTTCTCAAGGAAACTGAACGACCATTTTTAAATATCTTACCAGACGGTTCCAGCACGCAAACCCTGGGAAATGTAGTTTGCTTTGTCAATATCTTTTGTGAAGACTGCAGCTGCCAACCCGTATTTTGTGTCGTTGGCTCTGTGGATGACCTCTTCTATGGTCTTGAACTTGAGGATCTGCATGACTGGTCCAAATATCTGCAGCAGAGGAAGAAACAGAAGCCTTTGCAGTTAATTTTAAAATGTACAGTATTAGTTTCATTTTCTGCCAGTCTAGTGTGCAAAAATTCTATAAGGATGCATTACAGATGACACAGAAGGAGGCATATTCTGAGAAGAGGAATGAAAAAACAGATTTGTAGAGCTTGGCACACTAAATAATGCTGCTGGGGGCTGCTAGAAATGCCAGAACAAGAACATTGCATCTCCCTTGACACCTGCTGGGGTAAAAGAATAAGCAAAGAAGAAGATTTTTTTTTTAAAAAAAGGATCCATACACTAAAGCGGAGGTTTCCAACGTACATCCTATGGGCCGGATCCAGCCCACAGTGCCATTTCATGTGGGCCCCCCACCCACCCTTCCAAATGCATTTGAGAAACAAAACAGCAGTCCCTTTGAAGCTGTTGGAATAAAATGCCCCCTCCCTCAATCATGCAGGCAGGGAAAAATGGCCATGCAGCCCTTGAAGCTGACTGAGAGAGCGTGACCCGACCCTTGGCTTAAAAAGGTTGGGAATCCCTGGACTAAAGAGAAGAATGAACAGAGAGAAGCAGAGAGATCTCTAGCACAATAACACACACTGGACTTCAATCAGCAGAGCTGGTGTGTTGTCCACGTTACCTCCTCCCTGGCAATGGTCATGCCGTCTTGGACTTCTCCAAAGATCGTCGGCTGAATAAAGTAACCTTTGTCTGCAGCAGGGTTTCCTCCACACAACAGTTTGGCGCCTTCCTTTTTCCCAGTACCAATGTATCCAAGGATCTTCTTATACTGATTCTCATCCACCTAAAGAATCCACAGAAATGGCAGCAGGTTAAATTGATCCTTTTCAGATGAAATAATAATTGTGCTTTAAGTAAACTACTGCAACACGGTGGATATAACCATGTGAGCAATGATTTCCTGCACAGAATTGCCAAAGGTTCGAACATTTACTAAATATCAGTAAGGGGAAAGTGAGGTCTCCCTATCTGTGTAATCTTTTAAGTCAGCTACCTTTAGAGTGGGGATGGAGAGCTGCAATATGCTATTTAATTAAATAAAATATGATATCAAGGAGAGAACATTTTTACACTAATGCTGAGGAGCTTATAATTACATCTCCAATCATGCAATTAAAACCATTTTCAATGAATCAGGTTTTAAGTTAATGGCTCTTTTCAGTTCATGTTAAGTTTTAAGTTAATTACCGTATTTGCTGGTGTATAGGACCCATTTCCCCCCCCTAAAATAACTGGGAAATGGACTTCATCTTGTACTGTATATAGTGGCTTCTAGTGGGCTATTTTGGTAATAACGAGGTGCATTTTATACTCCGATACGTCTTATATGCCAGCAAATATGATAATTCGTTGTATATTTAATAACTAACGCTTATTCTGGAGGAATCTTCCACTCTGCAAGATTTGCTGAGATTTTCATGAGGACAAACCGAAATCTTTTTGCTCTCACCTGAGGCCCTTGTTCTGTATTAAAGTCAAATGGGTTTCCAACCACTCTGGATTGGGCTCTCTCCACACTCCTTTCTACAAATTCATGATATATATCTTCTTGGACAAATGTCCGTGATCCGGCACAGCAACATTGTCCTTGGTTGAAGAATAAGGCAGAATGTGCTTGCTCTACAGCCCAGTCCACTAGGAAAAAGAAGGGAGACAGCCGAGTAAAAATCAAACCCATTTACTGGCATTAACAGTGATGGTAAGAATCAGCTCTGTAGTTTTGCTTCTGTTTCCATCGAAAACTATTTAGCATCTTTATTCCTGGATTATCAGCATCAAATGTAAATGCAAGACCAACATGCTCAAGTGGGGGCTGCTGGTGGATTACAACATACTGTGTGAATGTCAAAAGATTCAGAATCCGACTCGTTTGTTTGTTTGTTTTTTGGCCTGCTGATTAGTACTGGGAACATGTACCAACAAGGATTTAATTTTGGTTAACGACAAAGCCAAGAAAGTGGCTTCATTTTGTCAGTCCAAAGTTTGATCTGGACATAGAAGAAGAAGCACCAGTGTAAATGTGCACTTTTCCTTATCTGGACTCAATACAGCCTAACATAGACCTATCTTTTGAGGTACCAGCTTGAAAGAACTTAAGGAAAGCATAAGATGGAGACAGGAAAGTATTCCTAGCTCGATGGACTATGGGGCAATTCCTGTGTCTTAGCACCTTCAAAGGGACATAATCTTTGAATTTCATGGACTTTGTAAAGATCAATACAAGACAGACTGACAGCCATCTGGATGGGAAAGGCTAGTTAAGAAAGAGCAGAAAGCCTTCATTCACAGCAAGTTTCACCACTATTGTGTTCATTGCTGTTACATGTAGACGCTCGTATCTCTAAACATACAAGGTACATTTGGGGTTTTAATGTCTTGCCGTGATTGCAAAGCTTCTCCAAATGAGATTTGCAAGATGAAACCCAGCCTTTCCATCAGTGGTGGTACCAGTCACTCCCCACCAGTGCCAATCCCTACAAGAGAGGATCTTACTGTCAGCATCAGACATGATAATGTTGGGGCTCTTTCCTCCTAGTTCAAGTGTCACTCGCTTCAGATTACTCTCTGCTGCAGCCTTTTGGATCATATGCCCAACCTGTAGGTGAAGAAGCAGTCACAGTTTATTGCATGTTAGAAAATCAGCAACTGAGCTACAGATATGAGAGGCACCTGTTCAGCTGCTAGATCTGGTCACTGTGGAAATTGCTCCAGGGGTCATGTTATGTTACGTCCTCTCAAGTTACATCTGACTTGTAATGCCCCTGCTAGTGTGGTCAAGGTATGTGTTATTATTTAAGGCAGGAGTTCTCAACCTTTTTAAGCCAGGGGCCGAGGCACACTCCCTCAGACAGCTTCTGGGGCTGGATGGCCATTTTGCCCTTCCTCCACTACCTGGCACTTCCTGGTGCGGCAGAGGCAGGGGGGCACATGAAATGGTGCTGCAGGCTGCATTTGGGCGGCAGGTTCAGAATCCCTGATTTAAGGAGTGCTTTTACCATTGCTACCTCTAAAGTGAATTTCCACTCCTGAGCAGGTATTTGAACCCAGGTCGCCTGAGCTAATCTATCTGGCATTTAGAGCATTTTGTTTTGCACAAAGATTATCAAACTTTCATTCTCTTGCTAACAAAACTTTTAATCTAATTTATGCAGTAAGCCTATATAAAAGTACAGTAGTTCATTTACTTAATATTAGAAGGAAAGCTTTTGGGAAACCCCAAAAGGAAGGCCCAAAGAGGAATTAGCATGCTTAGTGGTTAAACTACCCTCACCTCTGTGGAGCCAGTAAATGCAACTTTATCCACGTCCATGTGAGAAGATATGGCAGCACCTGCAGTGTGTCCATAGCCAGGAATTATATTCACCACCCCAGGGGGGAATCCAGCCTGTAATTTTTTTAAAAGAAGGGGGGAAATGTTTTAGAAACATGCACAAGAAAATGTTTAAAAGCTTGCCTTGCAGAAACAGTAGAGGCAGGAATCACCATTTCAAATGTATCCTGCCACAGTTCTCAAGCATTTAAAGCAGGGAATGATGCATCCCAAATAACTAGATAAGAGGCAAAGTCCCAGTATAAAGGCCCTCTTATCAGAAATATATGCTGAATGTTTCTCTTAGAAAGACAACAGGAGCCCCGTAAGCCTCTCACCTCTTTGACCAGATTGGCCACATATAAACCGGTCAGTGGGGTTTGCTCTGCCAGCTTCATCACCACAACATTTCCAGTGGCAAGGGCTGGTCCGAGCTTCCATGCTTGCATCAACAAAGGGAAATTCCACTACGATAAAGATGAGAAGAGAGAAAAAGAAGATTAAACGTGTGCAGTAGAATTTTTATTTTATGCTATTTTACCCTATAATGCCAACCTAGCTGTTTGAAATCAAGAAATTGCAAGTAGATAAATAGGGATCACTTTGGCAGGAAAGGCAACAGCATTCTGTGCACTCCGGCATCTGCATTTCATTCATTTTTATGCCTGTGCAGAAATTCAACTGCCACAACAACCTGACAAAATGGCGTTTACATTACTGAAAATGTGCCAGATTGTCACAACAGCTTCAACAGCTGGGGCTTCACATATTATGTCAATTCTATAGCATGGGTTGAACTCTTTACATTTCAATGGAAACTGCAGTGGGGCTCTTTTGCTCACCGGGATGATCTGTCCACAAACTCCAATAGGTTCATGCCTTGTGTAGGTAAAGAAGTCTCCATCTAAGGGAATAGTTTTCCCATGGAACTTGTCTGCCCAGCCTGCGTAGTACCTGATAAGGGAACAATTTTGCCATTAGGTGTACCCAGCACAGGGAAATCTCCTCAACGCCCAAGCTAGAAATCTCACCCAAGTACAAAACAAAGAATTAAGCACCAGGAGCAAATCCTATTGAAACAACTTTACAAAATCCCCATTCACACCTGTGGATCTTCCCCAAGAAGAGCACCCTGAACTCCCAAAGGTCTCATCCCCCATCCTGGCATGGCTACTGTGAGGGCGGCACTAGTCACAAATACTCACCGGAGATGTCTAATGACCATGTCTAGATCCACCAGGTAGGAAATGGAGTATGGCTTGCCATTATCCAGTGTCTCCAGAGCCTGTGAAGAGACGGACGTTAGCAAAAGCCAAGGCTTCCCACCACAGCTCTTCTTCTGTGGAAGAGTGGAAGGAGAGGAGAGAGCACATCGGTCTTATACGTACTGCCAGATAGGCCCGATCTCTCTCAATCAGGTCTGCCAGGCGATTCAGCAGCTTGCCTCGGTGGGAGGCATCCATCCGTCTCCAAGGAGATCCCATCCGGAAAGCATCTTTGGCTGCCTTCACGGCCTTGTCCACATCTGCCTAAAAAGTAGCCGACAAGGACCAAAGGAACAGAAGTTGTTACTAGAGCAAGCAGTGATTTCGCCCAACAGATACGGGATGAGAATATGAGGTTCAGCATTATTTAGAACTGAGGAAGCTCACGACAAATGTACATTAAAAACAACTCAAAAATAAAGCAGCAGAACTGTAACATCAAAAGGAACAGAAAGGATAAGAAAACATCCACACAACCAGTAAAAAACAGGATTGACTAGACTAGTGATGGCAAGCCTTAGCACTCAAGGCGCACATACAGTAAACCCATTTGTTTGGATTCACAGAGATTTGGACTTCTGGGAATTGAAGTCCAAGAATACCTGGAGTGCCAAGGTTCGCCATCATGGGCACTAGACGCAAGACAATTCACAGTGTTAAAAAAGTTAAAAGCAAATTTTAAAAAAGTTTATAAAAGTGCAATAATTAAAATACATTGAATGATTAAAAACAATTAAAACTTTAGAAACAGTTTTACTTAGCTAATAAAGAGTAAATAACTAGCCAGCTGTCATTGCATAACACATCAGTGGGGTGTTTTTTTTAACATGACAACTGTTTGGCCAAATGTAGCAACTCTTACTAAGCTTGTATTTTTTCCTTTTGAATACGTTTGTGTTTTTTTAAGACTAGCATTCTTTACTTTGGAACTAGCCTATTGCTGTGCAGCTGCAGTTTCTTTCCATTTACATTTTCTAATCACTAACCCACTCTTTGTTCCTGACCTAACTCTTGCTCCATTTATCAGTTTTCTTTGGGTGCAGGTTGTGACGAATCAGTTTTAAGAGTCGGCAATTTTTGCTGCATCACTTCTGTTTGCTGATTTAAGTCCTTTCTGCCTCAGGTTTTCTTTTCAGAGATAATGCTATTATGAAATCAGAGGGATTGCGTACATCAGCCGAACCATAGCCATATAAAGACTGCAGGCTTTGGTAGATGAGAAAATATTTACTTTGAGCCTGATGGTCTGGCAATGAGAGCCTAAAACATGTTTGCTTTATAATATATGCGTGTTTGCATATCTGTGTGAAGGCCACAACTGCAGCCCCTCCATTTTTCCAGACCCCTACAAAAAGTTGCAGTCAGGGAAAAAAATCATAAACTGAATGCCCAAAAGTCTGTTTTAAGCTTTAAGGTAGGGGTTCTCAACCTACGGCCCGCAGGTTCTCTGATGCACGGAGAAGCTGGGTGGGACTTGCTTTACCTTGTCTCCTTCAGCAACCTGGCAAATGACCTCCCCTGTGGAAGGGTTGATGGTTGGGAAAGTTTTCTTGCTGGCTGCATCGTGCCATTCGTTGTTGATGAATATCTACAATTAAGAACACACTTGTAAGCATGTGTGGTCCTTTTCGCCCCAGTTTTGTGTTTGGTCAGCAATTTCAGAACCAAGACCAAACAGATGAAAAATGCTGCCTTCATACCCTTATCTGGCTTCTCAACACCTCTTGGCCAGACATAGGGTAAATAATAGGTGTGCAGTGCAGTTGGAATCAATGCCAGGCTACCTCAGAGCACGTCTTCCAACTTAGCAAATTGAAAGTAAGAAATTACAAGTCGATAAATAGGTACTTCAGTGGGAAAGGTAACAGCATTTTGTGCACTCCAGTGTCTGGTCTTGCCTGCCACATGTCCACGGAAACGTCTGCACAACACAGACAGCACTTGGCTCTTTGTCTATAAACAGAGATGAGCACTGAACCCTAGAGTCAGATAGAACTGGTATTCAAGCAAGGGCGACCTTTGCCTAAGACAGCTACTGGGGAAGATGGCCATGTGTATCTACCAGTCTCCTTTTCCAGAAGAAGTCACAAGCTTTCCTCGCTTACAACATTTTAGGGGAAATTGCAGTCTTTTCCTATGTAAACATCTGCTCCTCATTTTTCTGGGGGCTATAGAAGAAGTGCACACACAATGGGAGCCTTGTAGCTACAACATTTCCCCAACTTTCCCATTTCCTGGGTGCAACTTATCTCCTGTTAGTTAACAGAGCATGTGCCCAGATCTTATACAGTCTCTGATTGGTTTGCTTAACTAGGAAGTACTTATTAGACCAGTGTATCTTGTGTAATTTTTCCCCTCTGCCAATGCTTACACTGATAACACCAGACTAATTGTAAGTGAACTTCGTCAGTTCAAAAGCACAGGAGGTGGAAACGGTGAAGAGACCCTTTAATTTTTGTACTAAGAGGTTTTAATATCAGAAAACAAAAACAATAAAATAAAAACATTGCAGCACTTTAAAGTCTAACTGCTATATTTTTACTGTGAGCTTTCGTGGATCAAGTCCACAACTTCAGACCACTTCTTCGGACTTGATCCACAAAAGCTCACAGTACAAATATAGCAGTTAGTCTTTAAAGTGCTGCAGTTTTTTATATTGTTTTTGTTTTCTGACATTCCTGGCACACAGACTAACATGGTTACTATTCCAAAAAATCCAACTATGGAGGTTTTAATAGTGACTCATAACAAAGGCCATGCTCCATTAGTCTGACAAAATGGTGCATTAACTGTGAATCTCACTTTAAAACTAGTTTGCTAATTTGAAAGGACCCACAAGATATTTATTTCCCCTTCCTTTTCTGCTATACCATTAACAAAAACAAGATAAAAACCCTTGGTTCCTTTCTCAGTTCTGGAAATTTTCAAAAGGCACATTCTGAGGCAGTGACTGATCAGGAAATTTGGCCATGTCTTATGTAACTATCCAAGGGTTGTGAAATGAGCACATCAGTTTCAAGAAATGTTGTTTTCTAACAAATATATTAGCAGGAAGTGCTACAGGGGCCTTTTAATTAAGAAAAACATGGCAGCCAAGAAGAAAACACAACGGAGGCTCCATGTATGATGCAGAGAAAGTGGAAATATGGCTATGTTCATTCACAGCAACAAGCTCACAATCCTGGATTAAAACAGTAGCAGCAGGATCCTGAACAAGCGTCTTTGTTCCTTCTTGCCTAAGAAAGTTTTAAAAACTGAGATCATTATCTGTGGTGAAAATAAGCAAATCTCAAAAAGGTTGAGGTCATGAATGGAACTGATTGATGGAGTGTCACCTTCCAGAAATGCCTGGAGGTATAACTGTTCAGAAATGCATATGTTAGCATTAATTATTGTCACAAAACAAAAGCTCAAAATGAAATAATATTATTAACCCTGCAGTGGCTCAGTGGTCAAGAAGCTTGCCTTGTTAGCTGGAAGGCTGGCAAGTCAGCAGTTTGAGAGCTGAGTACTGCATGACAGAGGGAGTGCCCGTCTCTGTCCCAGCCCCTGCCAATCTAGCAATTGGAAAGCAAGGCATTGCAAGTAGATAAATAGGGGCCTCTTTGATGGGAAAAAGATCTTGGGGTCATGAAAGGAGCCTCATTCGGGCATCCCCTAAGCGGAGTTTCTCCAGCAAAAATCCTTTCAACCCAGAATAATTTCTGACCTTGCCGCCCCTCCCCCTGTGCCTATACCAACTGCCAGAGGAAGAAGAAGCCAGGGCAGGATGAGGACCTTGCCACCCCTCCCCCTGTGCCCACCCCAACATATTGTATTGTATTGTAATGTATTATCTGTAAGCCGCCCTGAGTCGCCATGGCGAGTGGGCGGCAATATAAATTTGAAATAATAATAATAATAATAATAATAATAATAATAATAATAATAGTCTGTTTGGCAGTGATATGAATGTTCTCCTGTTATTTCTTTATCGGGAGAGCTGAGCAACAGGAGAAAGACAATAAGTACAAGCAGAAACTAGAATAAACTCGTGATGTCCAGAAGAAAACAAGTAGCAACCTAGGTATGTGGCAACAATCCACTCTATTCAGTTACACTTCTAGGCCAGGAATTCTCAACCTTTTTAAGCCGGGGGCCATTGGGTCACACTCCCTCAGACAGCTTCGAGGGCCAGTCGACCATTTTACCCTTCCTCCACCACATGGCACTTCCTGGTCTGGTGGAGGTGGTGGTGGGTTGCATGAAATGGTGCTGCAGGCTGCATCTGGCCCATGGGCCACAGTTTGAGAATCCATGTTCTAGGCAATGCTGGTTGGTCATTGCCTCCTTTTGCAGCATTCAAGAGATCCTTCTATATTTTGTTTTAAGTGGTAGCCTTGTTAGTCTGTACGAGCATATCAGGGCGTGAACAAATCAAAAAAGCAAAAAAAATATATGTTGTGGCACCTTAAAGACTAACTCCTGTATTTAAATGTGGTCCACAAAAACTCACAGTTAAATACAGGAGTTAGTCTTTAAAGTGACACAACATTTTTGTCTCCCCCCCCCCCGCCGCCTATTTTGTTTACACTCTGATATTCTATATTTTGATTTACCCCACTGTGCCTCCCACGAGTAGAGCCAGGCTTTGAGCAAGAGGCAAGGTCCCAGGGCACCCCCAGAGAAAAGTGGAAAGGTGAAACCACATCTGAGCACTCTTTACTTAGAAAATCCTGGAAAGGGAGTCAGAGTCCATCTGAAGGATATAGCCAAAGTGACACCATCCACATGGGAGATATTTGTTGAGCTGGAATTTTAAAACAAAACTTTATCAGCCTATTAAAATCAGTCCTGTCATAAATGCTGGTCTTGCTCAACGCATGCATGTGGAACACAAACCACAGGAAAACAACAATACAAAACAATTGGAGGAGCCAACACAGTATCTCGAATGAGGGTGTGGCTGCTGCTAACAGATACCCAGGGCAAGAGCATCCTAAGTTGCCAATATTTGCTGGCCAGCTCCCCTTGTTCCTTTCAAATGCCTCCCCTGCCCTCTGGAAGCCCTACTTCTAGATAGGGGTGAGTGACTGGAGTAAGACTCTATTTGCCAGAAGACATTCTCAGCTTGGGTGCATGTGTGTGTGTATAGGAGTGTGTGTGAGAGAGAGAGAGATAGGCTGTTCACATTTCTCTTGGCTGTTGCTAACTTTGACTTCTTGCCAGTTAGTTTCTTGGCCAGGAGAGGGTGGGAATGGGATAGGCTTTGCCAGAAGGATTTGGCCTACGCTTTCTTTCATGGACTAAAGTTAAAGCTAAAAGTCTCCCTTGCTCAAAAGCCAGCCATGTCTGACTTTAGGAGTTGGTGCTCCTCTCTGTTAACATCCAGTGCTGTCTGTGTCTGCAGATGTTTCCGTGGACATGTGGCAGGCATGACTAGGCAGCGAAGCACACAGAATGTTGTCACTTTTCCCACCAAAGCAGTACCTATTTATCTACTTCCAGTTTCTTGCTTTTGAACTGCTAGGTGCCTCTGTAAAATCAACTTTCCCCTGTTCTGTTCCACTAAAAAAAAAGGTTCACCATGATCCCAGTGGCTAAGGCGCTGAGCTGGAGAGTGTAAGGTTGGGTTTCGATACCCTGGCCTAGAGCTGCACTTGGGGGTGAGCCTCATTCGAGCATTGCCTTAAAAATCCTTTCAAACCAGAGTAATCTCTGACACAAAATTGTTATACCAGGTCCCCTTGTGACTTTTAGCATGGTTCAAAAAACAAGAGGAGACATGGGGCTTGAGTGGTGGCACCTCCTCCAGTTGTGCTTGGACTTCAATTCCCAGAAGCCCTGATCATCAGGTGTACTGACTTGGGCTTCTGGGAACAGAAGTCCAAGTACACCTGGAGTGCCAAGGTTTAGCCACCACTTAATGAATACCCTCTCATTTCCCCCAACCACCACGTGTAAGTGCTGGTCAGACCCCCTTCCCCTTTCCTCCCAGTCTCCCCCCCCCCCCATCCTCTCCTGGGCTTGCCACTTGAAACAAGAGGAATGGAGGTTTGCACCTTCCCTTGGTTTACCAGAAAGGGACCTCTGGGCACCTATTTCGGTGCTTTGGGCAAGGGGCACCGCCTGGACGGGCCTTCTTCTTGCCCCAAACTTTCAAGCCCCCCCCCCCAACCTGGCAGGGTAAGGCAAGGAAGGTCCGACACATCTGAGGGTTGAAAAGTGGTGCCTTGCCCTTGGTCAGTTTTCTCCACCTTGACGTCCCAAGTTTTGACTAGACTTTATTTCTCGCAGACGGGACGTAGCAGAGAAACAAAAGACCGGGGGGGGGGAATAGATAATGCCCTCTGTGCATGCTCGGAGGAGATCTTGCCACGTCCTTGGAGGAGGAGGGAACGGACCCCCCACCCCCGGCCTCTCCCTTACCTTGTTGCACAGGATCTCGGGCTGCGGGTTGGGCGCAGGCACGGCGGCCGAGAGCGCCCGGTAGGCGAGGAAGGGGAGGCGGGCCGGGCCCGCCCGGGAGCTCCGCAGCATCGCCTGCCACATGACTTGCGTGGGTTCTCACGAGCGGGTGCAGAGTAAGGGCTTCTTCTCCGACTCCACTCCTCCGTCGGTGGTTCTTCCTCCTCCTCCTCCTCCTCCTCCTCCTCCGTCGGCTGGGGAAGTGACCGTGGCTACCACCCAGCCCCTTCTCCTCCTCGGCGGCCAATGGGGCAGCAGGACGCGGGGCGGCCCACGCCTCCAGAGGAACTGATCCGCTCGGCGCGTCGGCTTCACACGTTACGCAGCTGCGGGACGCGCGTTAGCGATCGACGGACCTTCCGCTCACCCCCTTCGCGTAGAGACAGTCTCCTTTGAGAGCTTTTCGTGCCCAGCTCTTCTCCTGGGCGAAACCCGCCCCCTAAGGTTGTATTTGCACGTGTGGACCCGCCCCCTCCGTGGAGCCCTTCGCTGGGCACACGTGTCACTCGGGAGCCTCAAAGCCATCACGGTGCAACCGTTTCCCTGCCGGTACAGGCAATAATAGCCATGGATTTAAGCACTCAAGAAGATACTGACTGTATATTTGATCTATCAGGCTTCTGATCAACCAAGCAGAGCAAGAATGTATCAAATTTTTTAAGCTTTTCCTTATTTTACATAGAGAAGGTTTTCTTTTCTAGGAAGAACTGGGACTGGCCTGAGTCGACTTTAAAAGTAAAGGTTTCCCTTGCTCGAAAGCCAGTCGTATCCGACTCTAGGGTTCAGTACTCATCTGTTTCAAAGCCAAAGAGCCAGCGCTGTCTGCATCTGCAGATGTTTCTGTGGTCATGTGGCAGGCATGACTACACACTGGAGTGCACAGAACGCTGTTTACCTTCCCACCAAAGTGGTCCCTATTTATCTACTTGCACTTCTCTGGGCCAACAACAACGGCCTGAGGGGAGTTAGTCTGTGTTCTGGTTTGGTTGTATTTTGTGAGGTTATATTTTATAGTTTTTATTGTACTGTTGCTGTTTTGACTGTAAGTCACCCTGAGTCGCCTTGGCGAGTGGGCGGCAATATAAATATAAATAAATAAATAAATGTCTTGCTTTCGAACTGCTAGGTTGGCAGGAGCTGGATAGAGACGGGTGTTCATTCCATCCTGCAGTACTCAGCTTTAATGAGCTTTTAATTCCAACCTATAGATTGCAGCTCTGCTTTGTTTGACCCTGGCCCATTACCTTCTTTCCCAAGATCAGCAGTTTGGAAGGGAACCGTTGAAACAAAGCAAAACCCTACCACCAGCTTCCCAAACTTTTCCGATTTCGGATACACGCAATGCTTGCTAACAGTTTTGCAACATGCATTCCACAGTACAAAGAAGATGAGGCAAAGGCACTGTTCTTTATTTTGCTCCTCTGATTTCCATCCATGTTAAATCTTCTGGTGAATTGCCACATATGTGTACAAAACCACTATGCCACCCAGCAAACCCAAAATGGAACTGGGATTAGTAACAGTTCTCAGGCAAAGTTCACAGGGTATGGCGGCTGTGGGAATACAGAGGTAGCATCATGATTCACCTTCCCTTTATTACTCTTCCTGCCACCACCATGCCCAAGGCAGAATAAGGACACCTGCTTGCTTGTAAGGTGGCCGAGTCTGGGCCCTAATATTCCTTGTCTTCGCAAAACAACAAAAATGAAATTAAAAAAATATCCCAGCCGACAGTGAATTCTGGTAAGTGCTCTCATTATATCCCTGCAGAAGATTTTCTAACACAAAACCTAAGCAGCATCATTGTGAGTCTAGCTCCATGATGACAAACTTTGTCACTATAGCTTTTCTTATAATTCCCGGAAGCCCAAGTCCCTGTGAATCCACACGAATGTGGGGATTCACAGACTTGGACTTCTGGGAATTGAAGTCCAAAAACGCCTATATGCACAGTAAGCCCATTCGTGTCAATTCACAGGAACTTGAGCTTCTGGGAATTGAAGTTCAAGAACAGCTGGAGTGCCAAGGTTTGCCATCATTTATCTAGCACCTGTGGATATCTCCTGCCCTTCTCTGTGGTTCTATTCCATACCCAGCCATAATCAGCCAGGCTCTGTACCAGCCCTCTTAAGCCACTTAGCCCCCCCCCCCCCCGGGGGCCCCCAGGTCTTAGCCATTGTCTGAACCCACAAGACTTAATGACTCTTTCTGTCAACTGCAGCTGCCAGGGCTTCAAGCTGCTGCTGGCCCTTTCAGTTCCCTTTTAGCGATGGTTTCCCTGTGGACTTCATCAGGGCCATCCGCCAGGCGTAGGATCCGTGCCCAGGCAAAGAATTCTGCCAACGGCAGGTCGTTGCTGAGCCCAGCTGCACCAAAGGCCTGCGAGAAAAGCCAGAGATATATGAGTGAAAGAACAACAACAATCTTTAAAATGCTAGTTTTGTGATGGCAAACCTTGGCATTCCAAGTGTTCTTGGACTACAATTCCCAGAAGCCCAAGTCAGCACTCCTGCTGATCAGACCTTCTGGGATTGAAGTTCCGAATACCTGGAGTGCCAAGGTTTGCTATCACTGTGCTAGTTCTACTGCAGAGATTCTCAACCTGCAGCCCGGGGGCTGGATGCGGCCCACAGCACCATTTCATATGACACCCCCACTGCCTCCACCACACCAGGAAGTGCCATGTGGTGGAGAAAGGGCAAAATGGCTGTCCGGCCCCCAAAACTGTCTGAGGGAGCGTGACTAGACCCCAGCTAGAATAGATTAGATCCCAGGTGGAGCAGTTAAGCCACATCCTGGAAGAAAGCAGCAAAGGAAGTAGACAAGTCAGTAGAAATAGGAGAGAGAAGATCCCAAAGAACAAGTCCTAAGAAACAAACCCACCTGGATAGCCCGGTCGATGACACGCTGAGCCATCCTTGGGACGACTACTTTGACCATGGCAATCTCAAGAGCCGCTGCCTGCAGAGCAAAACAAAATGGCAGCCTGGCTGCTAGTCTGCTCTTTCTCAGACTAGGAAACAGCCTGAAGTGGTGGTACTTACTGTGGTTAAAGAGAGAGAGAGAGAGACCGGAACAATGCCAAGAGAATTGAAGCTTTTGAAATGTGGATCTACAGGCGGCTGCTAGGGATATCATGGGCTGACCATGTGACTAACATAGATGTATTGTGCCGAAAGGATAAAGAACAAGAACAGTTTCAAGACCATTAGGGAAAGAAAGCTCAGACACCTTGGCCATATCGGGAGGAACGACATAAAAGTATAGACTATTCTAACTTGCTCTGCAAAGAAAGAGGCCCTGCTGTAGACGTACTTCATGGTTGAAGACCCTGAGAGACTGGTGTGGCAGGCCCTCGCTCTGAGGAGTTCAGAACAGAAGACTATCACTATGATGACAGTCAATATCCGGTACGGATATGGCACCTGAAGAAGAAGAAGAACGCCCTGCCTTTCTCTAAGGCTGCCTCGTTCAAAAGCTGTTGGAGGCTCTTTGTTTTGTGACCCACGTACCTTGTTGCCCACTGTGTCCATCAGGTGTGCAGCCTTTAGCACGAGGAGCCGGGCCTGCTCAATCTCCATGCGGGACTCGGCGATATCCGCCCTGATGGTGCCTTGTTCTGCCAGGGGCTTCCCGAAGGCCACACGGGAGGTCACCTGCCGACAACCAGACCTGTGAGCAGTTCAGGTCTCTTTTCTGGGAGGGTGGAAAATGCGGGCCAGTATCCTGTCGCCCGCCCCAGCTGAAATCCGAGAGACGTTTGGCTCCAAGAGGATAATGCTCACCCTCTCTTTCATGAGCGTCAATGCTCGCTCTGCGGAGCCGATCATCCTCATGCAATGATGTATCCTTCCTGGGCCCAGCCTGCCTTGGGCAATCTCAAAGCCTCGACCAGGGCCTAGCAAGATGTTCTCTTGAGGGACCCGGACGTTGTCAAAGATGATCTCCCCATGGCCAGCTGGAAAGGGCATGACAAATTGAAGAGGAGAAGGAGGCCTCTCTAGGACAGATTCCCTAATGCAGTGGTGGTGAACCTATGGCACGTATGCCAGGAAGGGCACACTTCCTCCATCCCCCAGCACAGCGTTTGCCCCGCCCCTCTGCCCAGCAGCCCAATGGGAGCACTTTCTCCCTCCCCCCAGCACAGAGTTTGCCCCGCCCCTCAGCTTGGGCACTCAGTCTCCAAAAGGTTTGCCGTCACTGCCGTGGTGTGTGGAATTATCCTATCTCAAGAGCAACCGCTAGTTGTTGCTCACCTTCCACCCTCCCTTCCACCCTCAGCACAATTACTCCGGCCTCACCTGGGGCGTCATCTGAGCCAAAAACGCTGAGAGGCCTGAGGACGGTGATCCCCGGAGTATCCATTGCAACAAGGACCATTGACTGTTGCTGGTGCCTTGGTGCAGCGGGGTCGGTCTTGCCCATAAAGATGCAGAGTTGGCAACGAGGATCCGGGGAACCTGCCATGAAAAGAGTCGGGTGGCAGAGCGTCCCTTGGGGTGGGGGGACAGAGCTCCCTGTGCAGGTGCCTCAAACCCCCCCCCCTGCGCTGTCCCCTTCTCTAGAGAGGACACCTGCAAGTTGACCTGGCTGCAAAGAGGACCTAAGCGATCTCGTCATTACCTGTAATCCACCACTTCCGCCCGTTCAAAACATAGGCGTCTTCCTCCTTGACAATGGAAGCCTCAATGTTTGTTGCATCGGAGGAAGCAACCTAAGCCAAAGGAAATGAATTGAATTGAAACCACGGGTTCCCAACCTAAGGCCCGTGGTCCAGATCCGGCCTGTGGCACCATTTCAGGTGAGCCCCCACCCCTCCAAGGGCATTCAAGAAACAAAATGGCCACCCCTTTGAAGCTGTATAAACATATGGCTCTCTGAAAAAACAATGCAGACAGTCCAGTTAAGAAATAAAGGAGGGGGAAGACTTAAGTTTACTCCCCGACTGGATGGGGACAGAGGAGCTATAGAACCAAAGCAAACCAGATCGGGACCCCCCCCCCCTCCAGAGGCGTCTACTCAAACCACAAGGAAAGCAACCTCCCACACCAATGGAGTCACGGACCTGGGGCTCCGTCATGGCAAAACAGGAGCGGATCTTTCCCTCTAGCAAGGGCTTCAGCCACTGCTCTTTCTGTGCTTCTGTGCCGTAGCGTATCAGGACTTCCATGTTGTTAGTGTCTGGGGCTGAGCAGTTAAACACCTGGAGGAGCCAAGCAAGGGTTAGTAGTCTTGGGGATGGGAGAAAATGGCTGCCCCCATCATGCAGGCAAGGCAGAATGGCCGTCTGGCCCTTGAAGCTGACTGAGAGAGCGTGACCCGGCCCCTGGGTTGAAAAGGTTGGGAATGAACTCCCATTCTAAACAGAAAGGCTGGGCATGAGATGGGTGACCTTTCTGCCACCACATCACAGCCCCTTCCTGTGAAACGAGCAGCCTCCCAACAGGCACAGCTGGGGCCAGAGTGAGCCCCTTAGGAGCTCAGGGGCCTTGCAGGGCAGAGTGTCCATTGGTGGGTCGGACTGGCACCGCCTCCAGGGCTAAGAGATGACCGGTGGTGCTGGACTCATTCATGGAGTTGGAGGCAGCAGGAGACCCAAGACTGGGAGAAGAACAAGAAACAGAGGAGTGGGCCCAGATGCGGGCAAGATGGAGGCCTTCTCCAGCCACACAGCCACTGGGCCAAGCTCTCTTCTGGTCTGCTGGGCAACCGAGGGGACTTCTGTGGAGAAAGGTCCACCTAAACCCACTTTCCCCTACTTGGGGGCCTTCAGAAGCTACCTCAGATGCATAAGAGGACTCCCCCATCAGCTCGCACAGGTGGGCAAACTCCACGTTGGTCAGGCCAGCTCCATACTTCATATCTGGGTCACTACTGAGAGGCAGGAAAAGGTTCCAGAGACCCTCCGACTTGGCCTTCTCCTAAAAGAAGAGAAGAATTGGGCAGAAGGTAAAGACACTGCAGTGGCTCAAGTGGTTAAGACATTGACTGGGAGGTGGAAGGTCAGCAGTTCAAAACCCGAGTACTGCATGACGGAATGAGCTCCTGGCTCTGCCCCAGCTTTTGCCAACCAAGCAGTTCAAAAGCTAGAAATTGTAAGTAGATAAATAGGGACCACTTCAGTGGGAAGGTAAACAGCATTCCGTGCACTTCGGTGTCTAGGCATGCCTGCTACATGTCCACAGAAATATTTGCAAACACAGACAGCGCTGGCTCTTCAGCTATGAACAGAGATGAGCACCGAACCCTAGAGTCGGATACAACTGGCTTTTGAGCAAGGGTGGCCTTTACTTAAAGGCAGAGTTCCCTTGGGATACGTTCTCCTCCATTGGAGGGAGGGGGGCAAAACATGAATTGGATAAGGGCACCATTTCATCTCCCCAACCACTCCCTAGGGGATTGGAGAAACAAAATGGGCACCCCTTTGAAACTGTTGGGACATAATGGCCACCCACATCATGCAGGCAGGGCAAAATGGCCATCTGGTCTTCGAAGATGACCGAGAGCTGACCTGGCCCCCGGCTTGAAAAGGTTGGGAACCCCTGGTATAGAGCAGTGGTGGTGAACCTATGGCACATGCGCCAGAGTGAGCACTCAGCCTTTTTTGGTGGCACGTGCACTGTTGTCCTAGCAGAGTTCACCCCGCCCCTCTGCCCAGCAACCCAATGGGAGCGCTTCCTCCCTCCCCTCAGCACAGAGTTTGCCCCACTCCTCTGCCGAGCAGCCCAACGGAAGCGCTTCCTCCCACCACCCAGCACAGATGTCACCCCGCCCCTCTCTTTGGGCACTTAGTCTCTAAAAGGTTCGCCACCTCTGGTGCTGAGCCAGACACACCCAGAGGGAAGAGGGCTTGCCTTGAGGGTTTCTATGAGAGGGTGGGGTGTCCATCTCTCCGGGGAAACCTGGTGGTCTCGCAGCAGTTGCTCCACTGGAAAGATGTGCTCCTTGAGGAACCTCTTTAGCTTGTGGTACAGATCCTGGACCCGGGGTGGAAGCCCGGCTGGAGAGAGAACCAAGTGGCACGTGGGCAGGGGAGGTGGGATGGAATCGTCCCTCCTTGGCAGGCAGGTACTGAACATCCGGGTGGAGGAGGGCTGGGAAGTGGGGGGCTTCTTGAAGAGCCGGAAGCCTTCCTTGGTGGCAAAGTCCCAGGCCAGGTTTGCCATGAACTCGGCCTGCTTCCCACTGGCGCTGGCTGTCGCGGAAGAGGCCTGGCCTTTGGGGAAGGGAGAGAAGAGGTTTGGGTGGCTATTGGGTCACCTGCAGAAGTCTCTTGTCTGTCTGGAAGAGGATAAACCTGGGCCAGACTCCGCCATCAAGAGACTAGAAAGCGCTTATTTCTCCCATTCGCCTGCTATGGCACCCGGACATCATCATCATTATTATTATTATGCATTACCTGGGTCTCAAACTGCTGACTTTCTGACCTTCCAGTTAACAAGGCGAGCTTCTTAACCACTGACCCTCCGCAGCCCACACCTGGTCTATAAAGGACTACTACCTGGTGGTACAGGGGTTAAACTCGTGAGCCACCCAGAGACTGCGCTAAGCACTCTCGGGCGGTACAGGAGGTGCAGTTGCTACCATACAACAAAAGGGCCCCCTGCGTTATATGGTAGGGTGCAAAGAGGCCTGGGGGGTGGGGAGGTCCCAGCCTGAAGCCTATATGGAAAAGTCCACAGGCCACGTAAAGTGGCTACCTACGTTCCAACCACCTTGCCCAAATATTCCATTTTGCTCCATATTCGATGAAATTTGGCAGCCATTTTCGGGTCCCCTCCCCAAAGAGGTTCTTCCGCTGGAGCCAAATTGGATGCCATCCTGGCCCCGACAGAAAGCCTATTTATTTGCCCAGGGATTCTGGCACGTGATGTGAGCCTTAGCCTATTGTATATGCCTTTTTTAAAAAAAAAAAAATACCCTGCTGTATTCTACTACTATGCTTCCTGCTTTAAAAGAATGACTTTTTTAAATGGCACCAATGGCATGACCCAACGATCGTTTAAAACCAAGACCTTCCCTGCTCTCGAATCACTGCAAAGGATGCTTTTAAGTGAAAATTCCAAAATATCTACCCTCTCCCTGTTATTCTCACAAACAGTCAGGGAGGAGGGCAGGACGTGGGGCAAAACCGGACCTCTACCACTCTTGATGTTTCACCTGTGAGGGAGCGTTTGTACACTCCCTGAAGGATGGCGGCCACTCTGAAAAAGGAGAAAGCCATGTAGAAGTTCCAGTTCTCGATCGGCGGCAGGTTCATCCGGTCGCAGTACATCTGGGCGTAGGCCTCGGCTGTGGGGATGCCCAGGTGGTGGAGATCCAAGTCCCTCAAGCCTGGAAGTGGAGAAAGTGGCTACGGCAGGGGTTCACAACTTCTGGTCCACATGCCAGATGCGGCCTCCGGTGCCATTTCATGTGGCCATCCACTGCCTCCACCAAACCAGGAAGTGCCACGTGGTGGAGGAAGGGCAAAATGGCCATCCGGCCCCTGAAGCTGTCTGAGGGAACATGACCTAATGGCCCCCGGCTTAAAAAGGTTGAGAACTCCTGGGCTACAGTAATCTCACAAAACATGGGCCAAGGACCAAGCTAACAAGCAGCCTTCTCAAACCAGACCAATCACAAAGCCCATCATTCTGTGTGTTTACAGCCTAACAATGTGTACTTGGGAGTGAAGAAAAATAGCTTTTCTGGAATAAGACTTCCACTGTCTCCCAGCTAGCAAGGGCACCAGGGGATTCTGGAAGCAGCAGCCTAGCAAAATAACATTTTTGCAAGCTCTGAGCGTGCCACACTGGCTGGGAAAGGGTAAAGTTCGCCCTTGCTCGAAAGCCAGTCGTATCCGACTCTAGGGTTCATTCCTCATCTCTGTTTATAACCAAAGAGCCAGCGCTGTCTGCTTTTGCAGATGTTTCCATGGACATGTGGCAGGCATGCCTAGAATGGCTTTAAAAGATTGAGAACCCTGGCCTTAGTGGGTGTTCCCCCCCCAACTCCCAAGGACACACATGCTCACCTTTTAAGATGCTAAAGTGAGATGGCAGATAATACGCCATGCAGCTGTAGGCCACGTCAGAAAGAGGATTGCCCAAAGTGGAGAGTTCCCAGTCAAGGACAGAGACAACCTCGGGTTTCTCTGGGTGGAAGATGAGATTGTCCAACCTGCAGAAAGAAAAAAGCCAGGAGGGTAGAGAGAAATCCTGGGAGAGGAGGGTGGACAAGGAGAAACATACAGACTCAACCCACACTGCTTCCTAATAGTCTAAATCTGTGGTTCCCAATGGTGGGGTCCCCACCCCTCCAAGAGCATTCTGGAGACTTTGCAGGGGGAAGAGTTTCTTTGACAACCCATACCGGAAATCTCCGTGCACGACAGACAGAGGCTCACTGGCTGGCAGATGGGACGGGAACCATTCCATGAGTCTCTTCATGGCCGGGATGGTGTGGGTCTCTGCAGCACGGTATTGTTTCCCCCACGTCTGGACTTGCCGCTCAATGTAGTTACCTACAATGTTGGTTCATTCCAAAACATTTTCACGACTCTTTTCAGACAAATCACTTTCAGCCCAAAAACCCTCCTGACTCCAACTCCCCAAATGCCCCGTTGAGATTGCGGGACCTGTAACATCTGAGAAATCGCCTCCTGTAAGCTCTGGGCATGATAATGGTCAAGAACATCTCTTCCGCTGTGTGCACGGGACATGCTTCAGGTCTAAGGAAAGTCAAATCTTAGCCTCGGAGCCAATGACTTCCATATAAATTCTGAGTTCCCTTCAAGCAGCCGGGGGGGGGGGGGACTCCCAAAAGGTGACATGACAACATAGAAATACATGGCTTACTGCAGTCTGGATGGTAAAACAGGAGTAATTGACTACAGCAGGGATTCTCAACCTGCGGCCGGCAGGCCGGAAGTAGCCCATGGCACCATTTCATGTGGGCCCCCACCGTCTCTACCACACCAGGAAGTGGCATGTGGTGGAGGAAGGACAAAATAGCCGTCTGGTCCCCAAAGCTGTCTGAGGGAGCATGACCCGGCCCCAGGCTTTAAAAGGTTGAGAATTCCTGGAGCACAGCATGTTTGATATTGTTAGGACTACATATACCACAAGCCTTTGCTAGCATAGCCAAGTGTGATGGGAGCTGCAACTGAAACAACATCTGGATGGCCACACCTTCCTCACTGATATACTGGAGAGCAATCCCACTGCTTTGAGATCTCACGTACCGTGTTTGCCATAATCCTCCAGGCCGGCTGCTTTCACATCTATGCTGTGGATCTTACAGAGGACTTCATTCATGGCAGCATAAATCTCCCTCCGCTGGCTGGGCTCAAGTTTTGGGAGTGAAGGATCCTTGAAGATGCGTCCGGAACAGTAGTCCATAATGAAGAAAGGGGTGCCAATGATGCTGAAGCAAGACAAAATCATGGAAGCATTAGGGGACTGTGGTGGCTTAGTGGTTAAGACACTGAACTTGATGACTGGAAAGTTGACAGGTCAGCAGCTCAAGACCACAGTGCTGCAAGTAGATAAATAGGGACCACTTCGGTGGGAAAAGTAAACAGCGTTCCGTGAGTCATGCCTGCCGCGTGTCCATGAAAATGTCTGCAGACACAGACAGCGCTGGCTCTTTGGCTAAAAACAGAGATGAGCACTGAAGCCTGGCTTTTGACCAAGGGCGACCTTACCTTCATTACACCTTACAGATTTCCAGCTGGGAGAAAAAACAGGTCTACTATTCATTCTGTTCTTAAACTCTGAATGGCACACAAAATAAAATTCACCTCAAATCTTCGCACAAGGCGTGGACTTTGGGTACTGGAACACCAGCCTCAGCCATGGCCCTCATAATCCTGGAGCAGAAGAGAACGTTTTCTGTAAACGTTTGAGGGGGATGTTTACATTTGTTAAACTTTTAAATGTACCAAGCTACAAGGCTATATGACGACAACTGCACTTTTGTGTAATCACTAGGGGTGCCCCTTTTTACTGCCCGGGGGGGGGGGGGGAGAGGAGATTCAAAAGCCGTGGCTTAAACAGAATTCACCGAAACATAAGTTTTTAAATGACCAAACAGATTCCACCAAGGAAATATAAACATCTCCCAAAGGGATATTGTTGGTTCAACCATCTTGTGTTTACTGAGCGAGCTTTATAGAGGTACAGAAGAGCTCTTGGATGATTTTTCCTGCAGACAAAAGGGGCTACGGTGGCTTAGTGGTTAAGACACTGAACCTGTGTCAGGTCATCAGTTTGAGAACCGATTGCTGCAAGACCAAGTGAGCTCCTGGCATCTGTTATGAATGACAAAACTGCTATTAACGTGTTCCAGGTCTGCCAACAGAGCAGTTTGAAAGCAAGAAACTGCAAGTAGATAAACAGGTACTGCTTCGGTGTGAAAGGTAACAGCGTTCCATGTGCTCCAGTACATGACCACAGAAACGTCTACAGATGCAGAGTGCTAGCTCCTTGGCTGTAAACAGACAACAAAACGGGCAACTTCTGCTACCTGTGTGTCAACTGATCACTATTTCAGTGGCAGTCATTTCTCACCTGTACTCTCTCTCCACGGCGTGAGCGGAAGGCAGCAGTTTGCCCGGCGGCTTCTTCCTCAGGACCAACTGAAAATCCCCAGACTTGATATAGTATGTTGGATTTGACTGTCCGTGGCTGAACTGCCGTACTACCAGAGGCCCTGGAAGACAAGAGAGTCCAAATGGTCAGTAAGCCCGTGGAGAATGTGTCCCAAAGAGTTTAGGGAGGTCTACACCCTTCCATCCCTGTACCTTTTGCTTGAGCCCCCAAAATGCTTTCAAGGTATTTCTGGAGGGGCTCTTTGGGGATATCCATTGCTGGCCGCACGGGACACGTGTAAGGAACGAAAGACCGCAGGGGGAAACCCAGGTGGCTCTCTAACTCACGGATAGCAGCCTCTGGGTCATCAACCTGAAAGGGAAAATGGAAGGATGGAACTTCCACACAGAGAGGCAGTGTGTCTGTGAACACTGTATGCTTGGTTCCTGGGTTAATCTGGGAAGCTTTTCTTTCGAAGCCATCCTCAATGTGTTGTGTAATGTTAAGGATTGACCACAACATAATCTGCCTGGCCTGAAGCCTGCTTACTCCATCGTGACCTTTACATCAATATATTCGGAAATGCAACTGTGGATCATCCGTTCCAGGGCCTTATAAAGATGGCAAAGGAATGGTACTGGTTGGTAGCTTTTTGGTTTGGCTGGGGTTTTTCTGGATTTCAATAAAACAACTCTATCCTGTCTCCACAATGCAGGAACCTTAAGTTCGTCTATGAAGTTGTTCATTAATTGCAGGAGCCATTCCAAAGTGCGGGGACCAAACTGCTTTACCTGCTCTGTTCTTATGTCACCAATACTGGGGAATTTAGGACAGACCAAAACAAAAGGCTTTATATTTAAAACTGGGATTCTTTTTCATGAGACATAGTGATAGTCATTGAAGGTTTTAAAACAGGGATTCTCAACCTATGCCCCCCCCCCGCCTCCACCACACCCAGAAGTGGCATGTGGTGAAGGGAGGGCAAAATGGCCATCTGGCCCCTGAAGCCGTCTAAGGGAGCGTGACCTGGCCTCCAACTTAAAAAAGGTTGAGAATTCCTGCTTTAAAATGTGCTCAGACAAACAGATAAAGAATCAGCTTTAGTAGGGTCTGTTTGTCAAGATGGCTATTGTTCAAAGCATGCGCCCCGCGCTAGCCCTTGAGAACCCTTTAGCCATCTTACCTTCACTGTCTTAATGCCAAGCTGACCAGCCGCTTTCAAGTTCTGCCCAATGTCATCCAGGAAGATGGACTCCTTGGCCGGGACCCCCAAGCGCTCCAGGCAAATTTCATAGATTCGAGGGTCTGGCTTACACACACCCTCCAGGCAAGACTCGACTATCTAAAATGCAAAGCCAAAGTTTAAAGGAAAAGGTGAAATGCAGAGAGGATTGTTGCAAGGCCACAGGGAAGCTCTTCTGCCATGATGGATTTGGGAATCTGGCGGTACAGGCTGACTGGCCAGGAAACAAGAGGGGCAAAAGATTTCTCATACTCAACTGCTAGGCCAGTGATGACAAACCTTTTAGAGACAGAGTGCCCAAACTGCTGTTCGCGTCATACCCTCTCATGCTGCATGGGAGCTGCTCACCTTACCCCAGAGAGGGCAGAGAGGACGCGCTCCCACTGGGCTGCTGGGCAGAGGAGCTGGCAACCTCTGTGCTGGGGGGAGGGAGGAAGCACTCCCATTGGGCTGCTGGGGAGAGGGGCGGGTGAACTCTGTGCTGGGGGGAGGGAGGAAGCACTCCCATTGGGCTGCTGGGGAGAGGGGCGGGTGAACTCTGTGCTGGGGTGACGGTGCGTGTGCTAAGGTTTGCCATTGCAGTCATAGGCCCTTCTCATTACCCCTGGTTCAAACTCTTGAGACACACATTCAAACATAGAAAGATTTCTTTCTTCTTCTTTATCATATACAAATAGATGCAAAACTAGCTAATTAAACTAACAAAGTCAATTGCAGTGATTTCCTAGCCATAGCCCTAATGCAAATTCCCGGGGTCTCTTTTGCACACAATAAACTTACCACGTCAAACTGTGTTCGGTCTAGGGGCAGAAAGCTCTCTCCGCCGTGCAAATAAAAATTATTACTTAGAACAGCTGTTTTGAGCCCTTCTGCTCGGATGCAATTTATCGCTTCGGTCATGGCAGGGTGCTGGTCTGACTTTTGGATGCTGGTGTATTCAGAGAGAAAGGACTCTACAGGGACAGAACAATTGGCCTGCAAAGAAAAAAGGGTTAGAAATTATGACAGGGAATGTTTCTTAAGGAGAGAAAACCAAGGAGATGAGAGGGAGCAAATGCCTCCAATTTCGTAACAGTGACCAGTCTCTTTCTGGACATCACTTCAAAGTAGTGGTTAAGAGCTACAAAGCCCTACAGCCATGATGGCAAACCTTGGCACTCCAGGTGTTCTTGGACTTCGATTCCCAGAAGGCCTAGTTTCTGTACATGCAGTAAACCCATTCGTGTGGATTCACAGAGACCTGGGCTTCTGGGAATTGAAGTCCAAGAACACCTGGAGTGCCAAGATTTGCCAACACTGCCCTGCAGGCCTGGGATCTATACTCACAGACCATATTGTCCTGTATGGGTGGGCTCAAGGTCTGAGATTTTGGGGGGGCTTTCTCTCAGCCCTGCCACCCGCATTTAGATGCTTTGTAGAACATTTGAGAAAAGGACTTTTCTATTCCTGCTTCCAAGCTTGGGGCCTCCCTTCTCGTGGACTCCTTCAAGGTGGTACTTTCTGACTATGAATGGCTTCCCTCTACATCCTGAAGTTTCTAAAGGCTTGCCCAGGGCAAAAGGGAGCCCCCTTTGAAACTGAAGCTATGGGGAGAGAACAGGAAACTTTGAAGGAGATTAAATTAATTATTTTGATGCTGGATACCGTTTATACGGTGGCCTAAGTTTACACAACAAGATTGTGTCCATCGTGATTTCCACACAAGTTAGCAGCGCTTCAGTCAAATTAAAAACCAAGCAGAGAAACTGGCTTACAATCATGGTGCAGAGCTGTCTGAACTCCTGAAGGAACGCTGCTTGGGTCAGCTCCCCTCTTGCGTACTTCGTCCAGGGTCCTTCCTTTCCTCCTGATATTAAGGCCTGTTTGATGGTTCCTGTGGGGACTCGATTCCGAACCTCCCAGTCTAAAACATAAGAAAGCAGGACTCTGTGGAAAGTTCTCAACCCTTGTCTTATACCTTAATATATTTCTTAACTGCTTAAATGTACATCAACTTTATTACTGCATAAGTCAGGGGTTTCTAACCTATGGCTCATGGGCCAGACCTGGCCCACATTGCTGCTGTTGCACCGGGAGCAGACACGTTTATGACAGCTGCAGTCACATTTCATGGCAATTTTTACGCTGGCGAAGACCACCAGTCTGGCCCACTCAGGTGTGCATAATCTGCTGCCATCAGAAATATGGAGATCCAGAATGTTAGCTCAAAATCAGGAGTTCTCAACCTTTTAAAACCGGGGGCCGGGTCACGTTCACTCAGACAGCTTCGGGGGCCGGACGACCATTTGGCCCTTCCTCCACCACATGGCACTTCCTGGTGTGGTGCGGGGGTGGGGGACATGAAATGGTGCTGCAGGGTGTATCCGGCCCATGGGCTGCAGGTTGAGAATCCCTTCTCTAAATAGGGCATAAGCATCAAGGACCTGTAGGCATGTCAAATAAAATTTAAAGCATTTTGCAGATACATGAGTCAGTACGTTCTATTTGGAGGCAATCAATTCAAGTTCTGAGCTCGTTTATGACATAGGAAACCAGCTGGAGTAAAGACTCACCCTCAGCCACTCTGATTGGGGAAGGAAGCAGAACGCCACCCATGTCAAAGATCACGGCGCTGTATGGACAGGACGAAGAATTCCTCCACAACGGAGATCTGAGCTGAAACCGCTGCAGTGCTTGCAATTTCTTGGCATGGTGGTGGAAAAACTTCCCCACCCACATTTTCTAAAACTGTTCAAGGAAAGGAGAAGGAAAATGTGTTACAGACTCATTCATGGCAGAACAGCACCACATGGTCATGGAAGAAGGTGGATTCCCCACTTTTAAAGACTTTTAAGGAGACCTGGCCAGAGATATTGTGGCAACAGAGAGCTTTCTTTGGATGTGTTCAAATATTATGCAAGAGGGTTTCAGAACAAACCCTCCAGCTGTTACTTCTGTATCTAGGAAAATAAATTTCTACATGAAACTATGACACCTCTGAGTATCTCATGAAAACTTTAATTGCTCTTTCTATAGTCTCTCGTGTGTCTTACAACCAAAAGGATAGTTAGAAATAACAGGCAAAAATATTATGTAAGCTTTTTAAAAACGGGACTTGGCATGAGTAGTAAATAAGAATTATTTTTAAAAGTCTACCAGGCAGGACTAGCTTTTCGTTTCCCCCACCATCACCACCGTTCAGTTCTATTGGTTTGGGAGTTCATTAAAAGAATTGCATAACATCCCACCTGAAGGCTGATGCAGCAGTAGTAGAAACTTTGCTCATGCATCGATAGTGTTGTTTCTAATGAAGGTTTACAGCCAATCGTTGTTAGATCAAATCCAGCTCCATGGAACTGGTCCGGTGTCCCAGAGTGAGCGCTTATATGCCTGCAAAATGTCAAGCCTTGTTTTTACTCCTCAGTAACTGGTATTTGATAGGGAGGGACCTCTGAACAGGGAGGACTTTGAACCTTGGCCAAACTCACTACCCCCACCGAGTGAATTTCCAACACAGAATTTTAAATCTAGCCAAACCAGTCATGTAAAGCAGGAATCAAAATCACAGCACATGTGAAGCTACGTCTGCCCTGCAAAATGAGGCGGGGGGGGGGGGAGGATCACCACGGTCCTTAAGTTTTGGGTGTTTTGGGGGGAGGGGCTAGACATGGAAGATTGTGTCTCTTGCATGTATTGCTACTTGCAATGATGTGCCAGTAAACTTTCCAAGTCCATGCCTTTAGTCCAGGGATTCTCAACCTGCGGCCCGTGGGCCAGATGCAGCCTGCAGAACCAGTTTCATGTAGCTTTAAAAGGTTGAGAACTCCTACTTTACTCCCTAGGAAAACCACAAGGACTCCAAGGGTGCCTGTCTACCACAAACAGGGTTCAATCCAAACACAGCATGTCATGGTTTAATTTGGGGGCAAGAGAAGGGGGGGGGATTCTAGCAGGCGCCCCCTGTGCTTTTCTAAGCTAGGACTACACCACCCATCATCCCCCTCCCCACCTTAAGTGTGATTGCTTTTTTGCTTCAAGGCAGAGCACAGGCACCAGTTGAGCCTTCAGGTGTATGATCTGAAACTGAAGGAGAGAAGGGTACAGGATGATGGTCCACCCCCAAGGCAGGGCAGAGAGGGGACAGACTCCAACTCCCATCATCCCCTGCTAGAGGAGAAGTTGCAAGCAAAACTTTGCAAGCCACGCCCAACCAAGCTCTTGTCCTCAGGCAGCAAACACAAACCCAGCCGCCCCTTCCCCACCAAACATAAGCACCCTCTTGAATGACCTTTGACCCCCGGGAAGGTCCGCGCGGCCGACCACCTCCCCGCTGCGCCTTGCCCCCCCAACTCTCGCGAGAGCACAGGGGAGCGGTATTTGAGAGAGCAGGGGGTGAAGGTGGTGGGAGGCACTCGGGGCCCCGCCCCCCTCCCACTGCGCCGGCGCCTTCCTCCGAGGTCACGCGCCGTGCGTGAGGTCGAAGGTCGTGGAGGCGGAAGTGGCTCATAATACTGAGGCAGCGGCAGCGTCGGTGGCGCGTTTTCGGCGGCTCCTTCTTTGGCTTCTCTCCCTCCGTCCCAGCTCGGGCCCCGCCGGCCGGGGAGGCCTCCTCGGGCGGGCCTTATGAGTGTGTCCCTGGTGGTCCTTCGTCTGGAGCTGGCGGAGTCTTCGCCCGCCCCCAGCGCCTTCCCTTACAGCGCCACCGGTGAGGGGGGCGGAGGAGGAGGAGGAGGAGGAAGCCGGGACCGAACCTCCTGGGGCGGAGGAGGCAGGGAGGCTGGTTTCGCCCCCCAGCAGCCATTCCCGAGGGAGTTTTTTCCCCTCCGCTCCCCGCCCTCTAGGAACCAAAAGAAGGCTCGGACTACAACTCCCATTAGCCTCTTCTGGCCGGGGGGGGTTTATGGGCTTTGTAGTCCTGAGGTGCCCACAGGGGGTGTCAATGGAGACATAAGTCGCTGTGGTTGTGAACTCGTGGTTTGACTCCCCGCCCCACATATCTTATTTAATAATAAAATAATAATATTTTATTATTTTATATCCCCTGCACCCACACCAACGGTCAGGGAAGAAGAAGCCAGGGCAGGTTGAGGACTTCGCCGCCCTTCCCCCTGCGCCCCCATCAACATATTGTATTGTAATGTAATGTATTGTTTGTAAGCCGCCCTGAGTCGCTTAGGCGAGTGGGCGGCAATATAAATTCGAACTAATAAATAAAATAAATAAATAAATAATAAAACAGTAGTTGCTCAATAATCATGAGGGAGCTGCAGAACGGAATCCACTGCAAGATAACAATAATTTGGTGTCAGAAATTATTTCTGGGTTGAAAAGATTTTTGCTGGAGAAACTTGCACAAGGGTCGCCCGAAATGAGGCTCATTTCAGGCCCCCAAGATCTTTCCCCACCGAAGTGGTCCCTATTTATCTACTTGCAATGTCTTGCTTTTGAACTGCTTGGTTGGCTGGAGCTGGGACAGAGATGGGCATTCAATCCATCAAGCAGTAGCCTGGCCTTGAACTGCTGACTTTCCAGCCTTCCGGCTAGCAAGGCAAGCTTCTTAACCATTGAGCCCTGTCACTGTTAGGTTAAACACTGTGTAACAACCACGCTTCCACCGGTAGCGCCTTCAGGGCTGCTGGTGTGTGACAGTTGCATAAACAAAAGCAAACGGGTCTTCCCATCTCAGCCAGTGTTTTCTTTCAGAAAAGGAAGGTGTTCTGTTTAACCAGCTAGAAGTTCTTAATATTGAAACTGGTGTAGAAAATGTTATTGTATAATCAGCAAAAATAATATAAGGCAGTCTATCCTTTATGCAAAATGGCATTTGTGAGTCTGAGGGCTGAAGTCTTTTCCTCTGGAGCAAAGAAAGACCTTTGAGGTGATAACCAATGTTTTTAAGTGGAGAGGTTTGTTCATTGCAGCAGGCTGGATTGCATAAAAAGAAGAGGGACAATGTATTTTCACTCTGTTTTAAACACTGTAATTCATGGTTTCATGTCAAAATATACTTTTATGCTGTTTAAAAACAGTATGTTGAAGAGAATTGATCAAAAACGTTTTCTCCATGATGAGAAGGGAGGGAAGTCTTCTTGTTTAATCACACAGAAGCCATGATATCTGTCAGCCTCCAGTCAAGAAGTGTGTCTGTGTAACATTGTGCATCCCTGCTCTTAGCTGTTTGTGGTTCTTTAAAAATCTGCTAAACTAGGTCACAGGTATGTTGTAGCTCAAGTGATGAAGATGTAAAGCGATGAGCAGGAAGGAAAGCATTAAAGAACTTCTCTGAATTAATGGCCTTGCACAGCCTTAATGGATCCCATCAGTCAGGTTTTGCAGGTCTTGTTCACTCCTAATTTTCTTGTGGGATACCTTTGTAAGGATATGAATCATTGTTTTTGCTCAGCCACTGAAATGTCTGATGAGGAAATTCGGGGGAAATCTCTTGCTGCTGCCACAGCTTCATTGGAGGGGAAGGCGCCCGTGGAGAAAGCAGCCATAATTCATCAACATATTGGCCGCAGGGAGATGACAGATATGATCATTGAGACTATAAAACCTGATGCAGGTACTTTTCTCGGTTTATATTATTCTAAATGGAGAATACAGAGGTTTGACTATTCGGTTTGGCAGGTTGTTAAACAAAGGCAGCTACGTGCAGTTGAACTGCCTGCAATTCAACATCAGTTGGGCCCATCTTAGACCAGACTACTACTTCTTCCGTGTCTACGCCAGATGTGAAACTGCCAAAATGAAGGCACCCATTGGTGAATTCATTCTGCAGTTCTTTTCGCCTGACCTAGTGTGAGAAAGATTGGCCAGCAACACAAGGTTGCCGTTCCCAGGGTAGGCCTGATTGTGGTTCAAAAATATCACAATCTTCTCAGAGGCTCTTTCTGTGAACCCCTTAGATCAGACTGATCAGTAATGACTTCCTTGTCAATGAAAATTGTGTGAACCATAGATTGGAAGTGCAGTGGAGCCTTAGATAATGAAAATAACACGTTCCCTGAGGTTTTTTGTATATCGATATTTTTCATTATCCAAATTTCCCATAAGAACACATTGATATACAATGAATTTTTTGGAATAGAATTTTATTTTATTTTGATATACAATGCGGTTTTGGTGAAAATTATGTGAAACGTGAGTTCCCCATAGGAATGTACTGAAAACGGAAAAAAACTGCTATGCAATTTTTTGTTATCTGAGGCTGTCGTTTACATTTGATTTCTTTTTGTTATGTGAGTTTTTTGCTATCCGGACATTTCTTTATCCGAGGTTCCACTGTATTTGTTGATTGTTTGCTTGTTCCTAGCAGACCTGTAGGGGTTAGATTTCCCTCCGTCACATCTGAAAAAAATGCATTAGACGTTAGGTTGAGGTTCCCCCCCGCCCCCATGTAGTCCATTTCTCAGTCACTCACTTCCTGGTGGTGGTTTATTGTTTTTGGGAAAAGGTGAGATGACAAAAGCCACAGAAGAAGAAGAAGGCAAAGCATCAGAGGCTTCCTCCCCGGAAGATCGAAGTAAACACGATGGGAAAAGTGGAGGTGCCACAACAACCACCACAACCCCAGACTCCCCCTCGAAGCAACTTCCGGATCAGATTTCATTTTTCAGTGGAAATCCTTCTGTTGAAATTGTTCACGGCATCATGCACCTGTACAAAACAAAGTAAGGACAGAAGTCTTTGCCTGGTATCACTGGGGGAGGGGGGGTACTGACCATGGAAGACAAAGGTTATACCCATTGTTATGAAATTACTGCTCTCTGAAGAGAAGGGGGGGGGGACTGTGGCACCGGAAACATGTCCCTAGCTGCAGCCCCTGGTGAGAAGGAGGGGTGTGTGTGTGTGTGTGTGTGTGTGTCAAGATGGTTTCAGAGGCCCTGGAAAGTTGATGCCGTCCGTCAGAGGATGTGGTATTGGGCAAGAGGGAGGAAGTGTAAGAACCTTCTGCTTTCTAGTACAGTAATACCCTGGATAACGCGAGTACCGTATAGCGTGAAAACCGCATAATGTGACAAGATTTTCGGAAAAATCTTGTATCGAATAACACGATATTAACGTTATTCGGAACAAGTGTATGCGTGGGGGGGGAGTTGGATTGGGTAGAACATCTACCCAATCCAAACCCCCCCCAGCGCCCGCCCCCACGATGTTTGGAAAGGGTACGGGGATCCTTACCCTTTCAAAACTTCGGGCGAGCGGCGTGCGTCAGTGGGGGTTAGCGCAGGATACGGGGGAGACCTCCGTATCCTGCGCTAACCCCCACCAACACGCGCGCGCCTGCAAGCCACCCGATGTTCCGAAAGGGTAAGGGGGGAGTTTGGAAAAGCCAACCCTTGCCCAGGTGCGCGAAACGGGGATCGCACGTTAAGGTAAGGGATCAAAGTGGGGGGTGCCACCCCCCGCTTTGATCCCTTGCCTTGACGTGCGATCCCTGTTGCTATACCCGTTTGCTAGAAGGCTCCCGCTGGCGCGCCTTTTCACGCGCGTGCGAGCGGCTCTTCTCAGGTTTTTTTTAGCATTGTTCGATGTAAACCCTGGACAACGCTAAAAACCGGACAACGTCATGACTTGTGGAACCATGTCATAAAGTTGTCCGGGGTACTAGTGTACCAGGTTTCTGTCCTGGAAAAATGTCCCATGAAGTTGCCTGCTTGGAATTCCTTATGATTCATTAATTGATTTTCACCAGATAGGAAAGTGCTAAGCTATGTAGAGTCTCAGAAATGTGCCCTGGTCAGAATTGTTGAGTTTTTCTGCTGCCTTGTGTGAACTTGGAAGATGTTCCAGTTGTTGAATCTTTCCCAACCTGGTCAAACTTCAGATATTTTGGATTACACTCCCATAATCACTCAGCTAGCAGCGCCAGCTTTCTTGAGTCTGATGTTAATCAGGGTTGATGGTGTATGTTACCCTGTAGGGGAGAATTGGTGGTTCCATTGTGCAATAGACCAACACAGGTACTTGCCTTAGCAACAACACCTATTTTGAGAAGACACTTCTCTGGGCATCCGTCTTTCCCTTTAGTCTCTCCCTTGAAATCTAGCCTTTATTGGGCCTAGGGCCGAAGCACCGGTGAGTTCTCTGACCACCAGCCCGATTCTTGTCTCCTCCAGCAAAATGACTTCGCTGAAAGAAGACGTCCGGCGCAGTGCCATGCTGTGTGTCCTCACCGTCCCTGCCACCATGACCAGCCATGACCTCATGAAGTTTGTGGCTTCCTTCTACGAAGTCATCGAGCACATGAAGATCATCCGGGACTCCACCCCGAACCAGTACATGGCCCTGATCAAGTTTAGTACTCAGGTACAGTCAAAAGATCAAAGGTATTTGTGCCTGAACAGGGGACGGACCTTCCCCCCCCCCCCTTAACTGTATCCTTCGGAGAGAAGAGATCTCTGGGTATTCCAGGAAGAGGTTGCACCCACTGATTGGTTTATTTGTTATAGTGATATCCCACCAGTTTCTCTGATGAGCTTAGAAATGTCTTATTAGGTGCATAGTCTGGACCAGGGTCCCTCAAGCTTGCCTCTCCAGGTGTCCTTGGACTTCTCCTTTGTCCTGCTTTATCTTTGCATCAACCTTGTGAGCTAGATTGGGCTGAGCGAGTGACCAAAGTCCACCCAGGGAGTTCCACGGCTGAGTGAGAATTTGAATGCTGACCTACAGACTCTTGTTCCCAATCCTTAACCGCCCCGTTGGTTCTCATTTTTTGCAATCTTTTGGACAAGAGAAGTAAAGAAATTGTAAAGTGACTTTAGCACAGCTCATGCTGTGAATATATATTTGTATGAGGAGGGGGGGAATATGATTAGGTGCCACCCATGATTTGATGCTTACTTATCAGAAAACCTAGCATGATGGCACATTTGAGCACACTTCCCAGTCCTTGAAGTCATCCTGGCCATGTGATGGCGAACCTTGGCACTCCAGGTGTTCTTGGACTTCAATTCCCAGAAGCCCAAGTCTCTGTGAATCCACATAAATGGGTTTACTGGCATTCAAGGTGTTCATGGACTACAATTCCCAGAAGCCCAAGTCTCTGTGAATCCACACGAATGGGTTTACTGGCATTCTAGGTGTTCCTGGACTTCAGTTCCCAGAAGGCCAAGTCTCTGTGAATCCACATGAATGGGTCTTCTCGGACTTCAGTTCCAAAATCCCAAGTCTTACAAGCAGTAAACCCATTCGTATGGATTCACAGAGACTTGGGCTTTTGGGAATTGAAGTCCAAGAACTCCTGGAGTGCCAAGGTTCACCGTCACTGGCCTATCCTGTGAGACCATACCGGTTCGTGTATCATCAACACAGTTTGCCGTGGTTTCAAACCTGCTGTGCTCCATTTGTGCAATTAGTTTTGGCTCTATTTGAAATAATTTTAACTCGATGGCAGGCAAAGCATCTTCTGTGCTACCGACGGGTCCTAGTCTCACATACACTCCAACCCACCCACCACTCCAGAAACTGCGAATTCTGTCCCTTGGAGCTTCTGAGAGTCATGATTTGTCATCTACATGTGAGAAATGACCAGCTAATCATTCCCTGTTTCTAAAATAGGTTGAGGGGGGAGGCAATAAAACAATATTTAAATGCCATCCTCTTATTCTCTCCACAACACCATAAGAAAACTGGGGGAAGGGTGGGGATAAAATAGAGGTTAGTGCAGCTCTAGGCTTGTATATTATGAATTACAAGCTATCCTGGTAACTAACTTGTTAGGTTTGTGTATGAAAAGAAATGTAAGGTGGCAGAAAGGAAAAAGAAAAACTTGTTTGTTACCCCAAAACAAACCACGAGGTATATTCTTTGGGGAAAGGGGGGAGTTTGCTCTTCCAAGAAAGTACGATTCCCATTTTACTTTTTTGTTGGGGTGAAGTTCTCTGGCCAATGGCCTGATTGAAGCCTTCTGACTTCCAGCTCCAAATGACCCTAAAATAGGATTACTGGCTACAAGTTAAAGGATTCCCGGTAATCTGTATTATTAAGTTTGTTTTTGGAAGCCTGCCATGTCTGTGTCGCTTTGAGAGCCTCCTAAGCAGTCACAAGCCAGCCCAGCTCTCTAAAATCGAAATAAATCGAAGGCACACATTGAGGGCTTGTCTGTGTATATTTACATGGATCAAAGTTTTATTAGTTTTGATGTGGGAGAGACACCATTTGGTAATAAACATCCCAACAGCCTTAAAAGCGTGTAGCGGTTTCTTAATGTGGTTTTGGTCTCTGAGAGGTCCATGAGAGGCTGAATCTTGATGTTAGGCTGTGATAGTAAAACCTCGGTTAGCACAATGCATTCCCTGGAACGTTCTTAAAGCAAAAATTACTTACACTGAATTTCCCATGGGGATGCATCGCATGCAGTTTCCCATAGGAATGCATCAGAAACCAAAATATGCTAACCGAAATACAGCTTCCCATAGGAATGCATTGGAAACCAATTAATCAGTTGGGGGGGGGGCTGGATTCCTTAAACCAAGCCACTATTTTCTATGTACAGTAAAACCCTGTTTTACGGAAGCTTCATTTTACAAAAAACTCGTTTTACACAAAGGAATTTTGCTGAGAATGCGTCCCATTTTACAGAACACAATTTCCCAGAGCTCATTGCGCCTGGTGGGTATAAAAGGCCACCCAGAGCCATTCTGGACTCTGTGCTTTGTTTTACAGAAAATTCGAGTTAAGGAAAAAGTTACTGAATGGGCTTTTCCCATAAAACGGGGTTACGACAGAGATCTGTTCCATCAGCCTCTGTTGTAACCCGAAAAAATTGTAAACGGAAACATCCATAGGGATGCATTGAAATATTTTTTTTAAATGGTCCTGAATTGATCATTGTAAACCGGAAAAATAAATGCATTAAAACTTGGTAAACCGGGACGACATTTCCATAGGATTGTAAACCGCAGCAAACTTAAACCGAGGCGGTTGTAACTCGGGTTTTACTGTATTTCCTTTTGTTATGCAATTTTTATGTTAATCAGGCCATTTGTTAACCAAGATTCCACTGTAATTCTATCATAATTAACATTTGGATCTGGTGAGCCTTCAGATGTGCAAACTGAAGCCCACTTTGTTACTTTTTTTGTAATGCTTCATTCCAAGAGTGTGCAAATGCTAGTAGCCGCAGGTGGTGGTGGTGGTGGGGTTTATAACTCTGGGATTCCTAGTACAGGTACTGTATGTCAAAAATGTGCTTTCCAAAACTCTTTGTGTCTGCTTCACTTCAACTTGTCTGCAGGCGGATGCAGATAGTTTCTATATGGCTTGCAATGGCCGGCAGTTCAACTCGATAGAAGAGGACGTTTGTCAGCTGGTCTACGTGGAAAGGGCAGAAGTCTTCAAATCAGAAGATGTAAGGGTTGTGGTTGTTTTTTAATAGCTCCTCTTACTTTTCTGTCTGGAACCCAATTTTTATAAACCTCTTTTCCAAATCTGATGATCCACAAAAGCTAACGTTAAAATACAGCAGTTAGTCTTTAAAGGGCCACAACAATTTTTGGACTTTTTGTCTTGTTTATTCTCTGATATCTTCAAAATCTCTAAACCTAGTCCTCTCTTTCTGAATCTAAGCCTCCCCCCCCCCAAAAAAAAAAGGTCTGTTTTTTCAAACACATCATTTTAGCACACATCCTTCCCCTTCTTCTGAACTCCCTGTAGAGATTGGATGGAGCTGTTATTTTCCTGTGTCTGTTTAAATCAGGGATTTTCAACCTGTGGCTGTGGGCCAGATGTGGCCCACGGCACCTTTTCATGTGGCCCCAACAGCACACCAGGAAGTGCCATGGGGTGGAGGAAGGGCTGCTTGGCCCCTGAAGCTGTCTGAGGGAGCGTGACCTGGCCCCCAGCTTTAAAAGGTTGAGCACTGAACCCTAGGGTCAGATACGCCTGGCTTCCGAGTAAGGGCAGCCCTCTAAGTAGCTGAAGACCTGAAATGACCCAATGACTAGCCGAGGGTGTTCTTCCTCCTCCTCCTCCTCCTCCTCCTCAAGGGAGCAAGCCTTCCTGTCATGGACCTGACCGAGCTTCCCAAGTGCACCGTCTGCCTGGAGCGGATGGACGAATCGGTCAACGGGATTCTTACCACGGTGTGCAACCACAGCTTCCACAGCCAGTGTCTGCAGCGGTGGGAGGACACCACGTAAGGGTTTGGCTTTGTTCCAGGTGTGTGTGTGTGTGCGTGGCTGTGGCTTTACAGGCCGCGGCAAGAACGGGGTTGTGAGATAGCCGGAGGGTTTTTCTTGTGGAGCCTGTTTAGTGTTTAGGGTTGGTCAGAAACCTCTAAGGCAGAGATGGTGAACCTTGGCACTCCAGGTATTCTTGAACTTCCATTCCCAGAAGCCCTGATCAGCAGGAGTGTGGATTCACAGAGGCTTGGGCTTCTGGGAATTGAAGTCCAGGAACACCTGGAGTGCCAAGATTCGCCATCACGGGTCTAAGATGAGCTCAGAATGCAGTTTTAACAAATCATAAGCAACACAGGAACTTATTTCTGTGTAACAAGAGGGTAACAGTAATTACATTTCAAAGTAATTAAATTAATTAATTAATTAATTTTATTTAATCAAACCTTTATGCCGCCCTCCTAACAAAGACCCAGGGCGGCTAACAAACTTTTAAAACACAGTAAAAACGTGATATAAAAACAGTACTAAACAGGATTTAAAAATTACAAACATTAAAAGAGATGGTGAATGGCTTGGAGGCACTTTGTCAGAAAAACAAGCAACCTTTTCTAGTTATTTATGAATGTTACTTTTTAAAAGAAATGACCTGAAGAGCCTTTACAAGAGTCAAGAGTCTTATGCGATTTTCTTAAAAGTTTCTTCTTCCAGAAAAATAAATAAAAAGGATTTATTTATTAAATTTCTATATCACCTGTTTGGGATATTTTCCCACTCTGGGCAGCGCACAATAGTGGCTGAGTGGTTAAGAAGCTCGCCTTGTTAGCTGGAAGGATGGCAAGTTGGCCGTTCGAGACCTGAGTACTGCATGACAGAGTGAGTGCCCGTCTCTGTCCTAGCTCCTGCCAACCTAGCAGTTGGAAAGCAAGACATTGCAAGTAAATAAATAGGGGCCACTTTGGTGGGAGAAAGATCTTGGGGACATGAAAGGAGCCTCATTCAGAGCGTCCCCTAAGCGGAGTTTTTCCAGCAAAACTCCTTTCAACCCAGAATAATTTCTGACATGAACTTATTATTATAACAGCAACTGATGTTAGATGAATGGAAGGTGGGGAGGGGAGGGACCAGTGTAACAAATTACTTTCTTAACTTAGTACCAAGTTTTTATTAGTAGGATGGGGAGAAGCATTAGAGTTACATCAGGAGTGAGATGTTTAGTTTGTTATTTATTAGCTTGTTCTCCACAAAGAGTCTCGAGGAGCTGGGCCTGTGGGAGGGGGTGGATTGTTTTAAAGTACCCAAACTGGGGGTTTCTGGTCCCGGCTCATAAGGGATCTTCTCCTGTTGTTCCAGGTGCCCCGTATGCAGGTACTGCCAAACGCCAGAGCCTGTGGAAGAGAACAAGTGCTTCGAATGTGGAGTCCAGGAGGTGAGTCGGGGGGAGGGGGTGGGGTGGGTCCAGGGGAGGATGTTGCAGGTGACAGAGCAATGACGACGAATCTTGGCACTCCAGGTGTTCTTGGATTTCAATTCCCAGAAGCCCAAGCCTCTCTGAACCCCCACGAATGGGTTTACAGCACATACATGCAGTAAACCCATTCACGTGGATCCACAGAGACTTGGGCTTCTGGGAATTGAAGTCCAAGAACACCTGGAGTGCCAAGGTTCCCCATCCCAGTGATCTAGAGATCTGACAGTGGAACAAAGGGTGGTTGGGTACCACTGGAAGGCCTTGAGTTTTGCCCTGCTGTGTTAGATAGAGGTTATTATTTCCCAGGCTTCAGCCCTGCCCACCCCTCTCGTTCTGCAGAACCTGTGGATCTGTCTCATCTGCGGCCACATCGGCTGCGGGCGCTACGTGAGCCGGCATGCTTACAAGCACTTTGAGGAGACCCAGCACACCTACGCCATGCAGCTGACCAACCACCGAGTCTGGGACTACGCCGGAGGTATTTCCTCCCTGCTAGGTGGATTGGGGCCAGGCAGGAGACCCTTCTGTGTGGAGGAGGAGGTGGGCGTATCCGCTTGGCTGGCTTTAGAGCTTTCTCTCTAAAAACCAGCAAAGGAGATTGTTTTAACTAGGCAGGCTGTGATCTTTTTACCCTACAACAGTGGTGGCATGTGTATGAGAGGGGGCACCCAGAGCCCTCTCTATGGACAAGTGTGCCGTTGCCCCAGCAGCCCAATGGGAGCGCTTCCTCCCTCCCCCAGCACAAAGCTCATCCCGCCCCTCTGCCCAACAGTCCAATGGGAACGCTCCCTCCCTCCCCCCAGCACAGAGTGGGTTTGGGTTGCAGTTTGGCCCCTCAGTCTCTAAAAGGTTCGCCATCACTGCCCTAGACAATTACGTCCACCGGCTCGTGGCCAGCAAAACGGACGGAAAGCTGGTTCAGTACGAATGCGAGGGCGACATCTGTCAGGAAGAGAAGATTGATGCCTTACAGCTAGAGGTGGGTCTCCACTCTCTCACTGTGTGTGTTTGTGTATGAGTTGTTGTTTGTTGTTGTTTTTAGTGTGTGGGTGTGCAATTTTTCTTGAAGGGACTGTTGTGGCTTAGTGGGTAAGACGCTGAAATTGACGACTGGACGGTCAACAGGTCAGCAGTTCAAGACCTGATTGCCACACAATGGAGTGAGCTCCCATCTCTGTCCCAGCTCCTGCTAACCTAGCAGTTTGAAAGTAAGACATTGCAAGTAGATAAATAGGTACTGTTTCAGTGGGAAAGGTAGCAGCATTCAATGCACTCCAGTGTTTAGTCATGCCTGCCACATGTCTGAAAGGCCTGCAGGTGCAAACACCGCTGGCTCTTTGGCTATAAAGATGATCACTGAACCCTGGAGTCGAATACGACTGGCTTTCGAGCAAGGGCGGCCTTGACCTTGACCTTTTCCCACTCTCTCTCTCTAGTACTCGTACTTGCTCACCAGTCAGCTGGAGTCGCAGCGCATCTACTGGGAGAACAAGATCGTCCGGATAGAAAAGGATACCGGCGAAGAAGTGAGTTCCTTCACAGGGTCAGTGGATGTTTGAGCCTCCAGGAAGGCGGAGCTGCCTTCAGCCCATGGAATTGCTGTGTTTTGGATGTCACGATGGAGGAGGAGGAGGAGGGCAGTTTGGGAACGTGCTACGGCCGTTCTTTCCATCCCATAATAATGCATTGTTTCCCAACCTTTAGGTTTTGGACTTCAATTCCCAGAAGCCTCAGTCAATTCTCCAATGCACCGACCAGCCAGTGGACTGACTGAGGCTTCTGGAAATTAGAAGTCCAACAACCAAAGGTTGGGAAAGACTGCTCTGCGAATCCACATGAATGGGTTTCCTGCGCATACGCAATACCCTTCCTTCCTTACGTTCCTCTTGTGGAACCTCCTTAGCAGCTCATTCTAAGCCTGAGAAAGAGTGTTTGCTAATTGAGAGACGAATGGCCTGGATTTTGTGTGTGTGTGTGTGTGTGTGTGTGTCCGTCCGTCCGTCCGTCCTTGAAATGAGAAGCGGCCGCCTCCTTAGGTTTCCTGGGAAGCAATCCCAGACGGTCTCCTTCCGTTACCCCCTTTCTCCATCTGCCCTTGCTTCAAAATGGACTCCCTAAGAAGCCATCCCAAGCGTTTGAAGCCTGTCCCAGAAGACTGGCACTGAGAATGAGGGGTTGCGTTGGAAACGGCCTTCGGCCACCATTCACGTGCTTCTCTTTTGAAACAGATCAACAACATGAAGACGAAATTCAAAGAGACGATCGAGCGGTGCGACTCCCTGGAGCAGCGGCTGAACGATTTAGTCAAGGAGAAGCAAGCTGTTGAACGGAAGTAAGTCGTTCTTGTTCCTCCCTGGGAACGGCGAAGGTTGTTACCCAAAGAATGAGGGGTTGGGTTTAAAACCATTGGTTTCCTCATGCCCACCACCGTCGCCTGATCTGAAGACACCTTTCCAATCTACCAGCAGCCCCCACTTCAGCCTGTGGGTCTTGCATTGAGGGACTCCAACCTTCAGCCGATTCAGGGCCCCCCAAGGGACGGAGGGGAGAGGTGGAGTTCCTCAGCCATCTCCTCCTTCCATGTTATTCCTTGCCCCGTGAGCTCCTTCCTCCCATCTTCTAGTTAGGTTTTGCTTTGGTGGACCCTCAAGACCTGCGGGAGCTTAGGGGTTAAGACACTGAGCGTTAAGCCTGGAAGGCCGGGGTTCAATACCTGTGTACTTGCACAATGGGGTGAGCGCCCATCTGTGTCCCAGCTCCTGCCAACCGAGCAGTTCTAAAGCAATAAATTGCAAATAGATCAGTAGGTACCACTTGGGTAGGAAGGTATACACCGTTCTGTGCACTCCATTGTCTAGTCATGCCTGCCACATGTCCATGGAAAGGTCCGCAGACAGTGTTGGCTCTTTTGCTATAAGCAGAGATGAGCACTGAACCCTAGAGTTGGATATGACTCGCTTTTGAGCAAGGGAGACCTTTACCTACCCTCCAGACTAGGATTTCTCAACCTTTTAAAGCCAGGGGCCATTGGGGGGTCACGCTCCTTCAAACAGCTTTGGGGGCTGGGTGGCCATTTTGCCCTTCCTCCACCCCATGGCACTTCCTGGTGTGGTGGAAGTGGGGGGGGGGACATGAAAAGGTGCCACAGGGTAAGAATCCCTACTCAAGACTGTTCTTACCTGGATCTGAGCCGGCGGACTTGAGGCTCCGTTATTTCAGAGGCTGTTGCGGATCCTTCTCTCGCTTCGTTCTCTCGGCGTCTGCTGCTGCTGCTGCTCCTCCTCCTCCTCCTCCTTCTCCTCTCGGATCCATGATAAAAACCCCTGCCTTTCTTTCCCCGCCTTTCCAGATGTACACAACTCGGGGCCCGGGTCTCCAAGCTGACCACTGAGCTGACGGAGGAGCAGGAAATGAACAAGTGCTTGCGGGCCAACCAACTCTTGCTCCAGAACAAGCTGAAGGAGGAGGAGAAGCTGCTCAAGGAAACGTGCGAACAGAAGGACCTGCAAATCACGGAGATCCAGGAGCAGCTCCGGGACGTCATGTTCTACCTGGAGACGCAGCAGAAGATCAGCCACCTCCCCGCCGAGACGAGGCAGGAGATCCAGGACGGACAGATCAACATTGCCATGGCCTCGGCCAGCTCCTCGGCAGGGGGGTCAGGAAAGACTTCCTCCCGGAAGGGCCGAGGCAAACGGGGCAAGTGAGAGGTGAGGTTAGGAGCCGTTGACCTTATCCGAAACTGGCCACCGTGGGTCGGCGGGGGGGGGGGGCAGAGAAAAAAAATGCCCACCTGATTGAAAGAGGCACAAAGGGTCTCAGCAAGGGATCAGTTTCCACGTTTCCTGGGCCCTTTCCTGCCCTGTTGTGCTAGCCCAGTTAACTCGCTCCTTCTAGGTAGTATGTAGTGATTCCTTTTGGCTGCCTGACCTTATTTAACCCCATCTCCCTCCTCCTCAGGCTGCCTATCTGAGAACATTGTGTTCTGTACTTTGGCGTTTGCTTGGATTCTTTCTGAAAAGTACAAAAAAAATCACACACACACACATTGGAGTCTTAGGTTTCCTTTCGGGCGGGATGGGATTCTGTACCTCTTCTGAAAGCTGGGAATGGGGTCTTGATCCGGCGCTCTCCTCCTCCTCCTCCTCCTCCTCCTCTCGGGGTACCTGGCTCAACATGAATGCCAGGGAATTGGGTGGAGTGGGGAATGCAGGAGGGCCAGCTGGGTCCGGACGTGACGTGCGGTCGAAACGTTTCTTTGTTGTGAAGCTTTGGCATTTGAATTAGTTTCCAGGTGGGAGGGGGGTTGGTACAAGATCAGTGGCGGCGAACCTCGGCACTCCAGCTGCTCTTGGACTTCGATTGCCAGAAGCCCAAGTCTCTGTGAATCCACAGGAATGGGTTTACTGCAGGTACGCTCCATCTGTTCTTAGACTTCAATTCCCAGAAGCCCAAGTACAGGCAGTAAACCCATTTGTGTGGATTCACAGAGACTTGGGTTTTTGGCAATTGAAGTTCAAGAACAGCTGGAGTGCCAAGCTTGGCCATGACTGTACAAGTTCCATCATAATCTCTTTGCAAGGCTTTCCTGTCAGACGATGGCTAGTCCTGCGGCAACTTCCAAATGCCTTTTGCCAGCCTGGGTCTTCCTCTGCCTGGAGACCTGGCGAATGCATTGCACCGGGTGACGCATGGAACAAAACCCGGATGCTGTTCCCATCCTTGGAGAAGCTGCTTTGGGAAGAGGAACAATGACACACTTTAAATCAGGAGTTCCCAACCTTTTCAAGCCGTGGGCCAGATCATGCTCTCTCAGTCAGCTTTGTGGGCTGGACGGCCATTTTCCCCTGCCTGCACGCTGGGGGCAGCTATTTTGTCCCAACAGTTTCAAAGTGGTGGCCATTTTTGTTTCTTAAATGCCCTTGGAGAGGTGAGGGGCCACTTGAAGTGGTGCCGCAGGCTGGATCTGGCCCACAGGCCTTAGGTTGGGAACCCCTCGTTTTGTGTCTCTCTGTATGTGTTCAAATTAGGCAGATTTTGCAGTAGACTTTGAAGAACTCGAGGCGCCTCCAAGTTAAACGTGGCCTGGTGCGGCTCCGAGGAGGAGGAGGAGATGATGCTCACCCAGAGCAGGCAAGCAGAGGCTTGGAGATTCAATGGTTCCTCTTCCAGTCAATGGATGTGTCTTTTCTACTTGAGCCCAAGGGTGTGACGGCCTTCTTGTGAGCTGATGCTCAACGCAGCCCAGGGCAATCGGATCCACTCGTGGGCTCGTCTATTGCCCGAAACAGGGAACATCACTTTTCTCCTTTGCACAAATCAATCAATAAATAAAAGAAATCACTTTCCTTTTTTTTTAATTGACAGGGCGTTGCTTGGCTGTTGGATAAATACTTGGGATTCTCATTCGAGGGTTCGAACTTGGCGACGAGCATTTCACTCCTGTAAATGCACGGAAGTTCCGTAATGATTTTGAGTAGCAGCCCCTTCCTCCCAGTTTCCCCGTAAAGTCGGGGTAAAAGGAGGTGTGTATGTGTTAGTAAGGGGGGGGGGATATTTGTCTGCAGAGGAGGAGGCTTAATTGGAAAAATGGTTTACAGTTCGCCAACCAGCGTTACCAAAATGGATGTGGAAGAATCAACCATAATCGCTTCCAAAGTATATTTTTACCGGGGAATCCATTATGGATCATCTGCTACCGTCAGATTAATGCAAGCCAAGATACAGAGCAGGGATTCCCAATCTTTTCAAGCCAGGGGCCATTGGGTCACGCCCTCTCGGTCAGCATCGAGGGCCGGATGGCCATTTTGCCTTGCCTGCACGATGCGGGTGGGCGTTTTGTCCCAAGAACTTCAAATGGGTGGCCATTTTGTTTCTTGAAAGCCCTTGGAGGGGTGAGGGGCCACATGAAATGGCACTGTGGGCCGGATCCAGCCCACGGGCCTTAGGTTGGGAACCCCTGATTCAGAGCGTCACTTTTGGCCCAGTTTTAGGAGCTAATTTCTCATGGCTCAGAATTGGGATTGTTTTTACAGAAGACTTGTGTTTCCTCTATAGCAGTGGTGCCCAAACTAAGGGCCGGGTTCGGCCCCTGAGACCAATTCATCCGGCCCGCAAAGCCCTCGTCGCTCGTTTTACTTCCACTTCCAGGAGCGACAAGGGCTTCACGGGCCGGATGAATTGGCGTCAGGGGCCGCTCCCGGCCCCCGGGCCTTAGTGACCAGCTCCCTGAACCACATGATCAGCCCACGGCCCATAAGGTTTGGGCACCCCGCTCTAGGATATCCATGTATCACTTTTTTAAAAAGATAGTTGTGGTCCAGACCTCTTAGGAATTGAAGAGAAAGAAATTGTGGGTTTTAATTGCAAGATTTAATTGGCTGGCGTTACTGGACACGAATGCTACTGAATCAGCCGAGCCTTTTGCCCAGGGAGTCGAAACTGGCCTTATTTATTTGGAAGACTAGGCTGCTGTCGGGCCGATCAGCAAAAGACCAGTAGGTTTACGCTTTCTGGAAATGTGAACACTCTGCTGTAACAACATCTGCAACTAAGATGTTCTATTAAACTGGATGAAACATGGAACAGTGGCTTTTTGTATAATTCCTTGGCAGGAACAAAATGGCCATGTGGCAAATGAAGTGGTATCGGTTGGCTAACGATACCCAGGGTGAATGCTCAGGGGTGGAGACCGTATGGCTTTCCAGATGTTCTCGGGCTGCGACTCCTAGCATTTTTCATGTTTGGGGGGGGGATTTAGCCCAGCAACATCTGGAGGGAAAGAGTACCCTTCATCTCTGCAGGTCCACAAGAACTGCAGTGTTGTCTTCAGGGCTCCCCCCCCCCAAAAAAAAAAAAAAAAAAAAGGTATCTTTTCCACTCCTGTTTGCTGAGACATGAGGATTGAAGGGCGAACATTTGGAGCGCATTCGAAAGATGTGATCCACTGACCAGCTGCAGCCCATTTAGTTTCCTTCCAGCAGCTGATGTCTCAGTTTAGAAGATGGAGAATGTTAATTTTTAATGGCCAAATCTTGGGGTTCTCAAATCCTGTTCCAGTGATGTTTAGGCAATGTGAGATAAGTGGTCATTTACTCCTGAGTAGAGATGAAATAGAACGTGACCTTTTGATTCATGCTGGATCCTTCTTTTCTTAAATGCTATATCTGATTCCAAATATTGGCGATCCTCAATTGTCCTGAGAACCATATAATGCAGGGGTCTTTCATCTGCCTTCCATATCGCAGCATGACACCCATGGTACCACTGATCTAGTTCCATGAGTCCCTTTCTGGTCCTCAGCCCTTTTGGCAGGCAAAGTCCTCATTGGCCCCAGGCCAGGACGGATGAAGCTGCTGCCCTCCATCCAGATGGATTCATGTGGGACTATTTAATCCACTTGGGGATTGTCACCTTTCCCTGTGGACTTCACCACCCAAGGCTGCTAGTCCTCAAGGTGGTCAGGTTAGTTAACTGCCGGCATTGAGTTGCTGGCAGTATCCTAAACCAAGAATTAAAACACTTTGTGAGAGGAATAAAACCCTACTTTGATCTTACTATTTGATTTTCTACGGCAGGGATTCCCAACCTGTGAGCTGGATGTGGCCTGCGGCACCATTTCATGTGGCACCTCAACCACACCTGGAAAGTGCCATGGAGTGGAGGAAGGGCAAAACGGCTATCTGAGGGAGTGTGGCCCAATGGCCCTCGGCTTAAAACGGTTGAGAACTAAGGTCTGAGGTGCCCTTAAAAGCTTATGACTTAGGTGGTCCTAGTAAAAATGGTAGGATCCTGTCATGGCTCTTTGGATTCATCCCTCCCCTCCCTGCCTCCACACTGGCCTTCCTCTCTTCTGCCTGAGATGCCTCTACAGGAGGAGAGAAGAGGAGAGTATTGAGGCAACACAAAGGCAGCCAAAGAGCCAGCAATACAAAGAATACATTGAAAAAGGGTCAGCCAGTAAAACAATGGAAGGCTCCATTATTGTCCTGGTGGTGAGAGAGGCGTTAGGATAGGAAGGGGGTATGGCTTTTGTGTGGGCTTGATGAAAGGATGGAGGTAGGAAAGAAGGGGAGGCAATGACCGGCAGGGTGATGATGATCTCATCGAAGAGAATCATCTGCATTGTCTCCTCCAGTTGTGGACAGAACAGGTTAGGCATGGAGGGAAATCCCACAGGGAAGTTTAGACCGGCACCCCTAGTGTAGGATCCACTGATGAGTTTCAGGGACTAGAGAGTTAATTAACAAAACCCCTATGACCAATCTTGGCTCTCCAGATGTTCTTGGACTTCAATTTACAGAAGCCCAAGTCAAGCACTCCTGCTGATCAGGGCTTCTGGGAATGGAAGTCCAAGAACATCTGGAGTGCCAAAGCTGGTCGTCAGTGCCCAACTCCTGTGATGGCCAACTTTGGCACTCCAGGTGTTCTTCGACTTCAATTCCCAGTAGCCCAAGTCCCTGTGAATCTATGCAAATGGGATTACTTCACAGGGACTTCTGGGAACTGAAGTTCGAGAACACCTGGAGTGCCAAGATTCGCTATCACTGCCAATCTTTCCTTAGGTTTGTGAGCTAGAAAATATATATACGTATGAAATTCTCTAAATGCAAATAGAATCCGTGAAACACTTCAAAATTAATTTTTCTCAGTTTCTATGTCTACCACTCATTTCCTTTGGAGGAACTTTTAAAAAAAAAACAATTACAGTACGTGAAAGAAATATTACCTTGCTGTCTGCAGGCAGGCAGACACATAATTTATATTTTAAGCTCACTGTCTGGATATTTAGGGCTCCATTTCCCTTAACAAAAGGAACCTCTTAAGAATTCTTGCGTAACCATGACTACGCTTTCTCCAAGTTGTTCATTCATGTGTGTAAAAAAATAGTTGAAGTTACTTGTTTTATGAATGAACTTTAAAGTTGTACATGTATAAATTCTAATAGCGACAAGAGAACAGGTAGGAAGAAGGGTTCTACTACCTGCTGAAGATCAGTGGCTCAGATCCACCAGGAAATTCACAGTGGCTACAACCGTCAGCTCTACTTTCAACTTGAAATGAAGACACATTGAATTTGCTCGTTTCTAAAATTCATAGAGAAAGTGTAACCAATTTTTAAAAGGCTAGCAAGACTCATATGGCATAAGCTTTCATAAACTGCAGCTCAATACATCAGAAGCAGTGGGGTTTTCCCATCCACAGCTAAACAATCCTGCTAATTAGGACTGGCAGGAATTAAAGCTGACATTTGACTGCTGCAGGTAAGGTATCAGTTCCACCACTCAGCGATGGTCCTTTTCCTTAAATGGTCTGGATTCTGCTTTGTTATCATAGATAATATTTATGTATTATTTATTTATTCAGATTTATATTGCCGCCCACTCGCTCAGGCGACTCAGGGCGGCTTACAGTCAAAACAGAAACAGTACAATAAAAATAAAATATAACCTCACAAAATACAAAATTCAACCAAACCAAAATATAATAACAATTTTGTGTCAAATTATTCTGGGTTGAAAATACTTTTACGGGAGAAACTCTGCTCAGGGGACGCCCGAATAAGACTCCTTTCGTGTCCCCAAGATCTTCCCACCAAAGTGGTCTCTATTTATCTACTTGCAATTTCTTGCTACCTAACTGCTAGGTTGGCAGGAGCTGGGACAGAGATGGGCGCTCAAACCATCATGCAGTACCCGGGTCTTGAACTGCCAATTTGCCAGCCTTCCAGCTAACAAGCTTCTTAACCACTGGGCCACCGCAGCCCCTTTTATCGTAGATGAGTAAGTAAAAACAGGAACCTATGACTGCTTAATAAAGAGCATTGGCTAACATTTATTAATGTTTTAAATTGTCAAATTCTTTTAGCTAACTAAGGAAGAGTTCTGTCGTGCCAAAGGTCTTACAGTGGACAATTTCTGCATTTTTGATGCAAGGCATTTACCAACAAACACAAATCTTCGTTGGGTAGACGTGACCATACTGTCATTGATCCAGCAGGCTCCTTAGCACAATCAGACCCTACTAGAAAGAAAGTGAAGTTACTTTAATCAGGAGAAAATAGACACACATTTACCAGATTTAGCTTTGCTTTTAAATACCTGCAGCCTGGACCTAAGAATGTTTAGTAAAAATAATACTGAAGTCCTATTCAGTCCATTTCTCTTATATATTTTTTTTTAACTAGCAAAAGTGGGAAGCAGATAAAGCCATGATTCTCCAACCATTTCCTGTGGTGAAGAGCAGTGGTTTGGTTGCTAAATCAATTATTGTTTTCTTTTTGACATGAACATCAGCATCCGTAATGGATTGCAGGAAGGGCAGACCGAAGGGAACTGAATCCAGACAAGATGAGGTACTCGTGGTCAGATGAAAAGTGGATTGGGAAATCAGGATTTAGGCTAATACCAATGGGACTACTCTTTGTTTAAAATACTGGGCTTCAAAATTTGAGTGTACACCTGGATTGAGCTCCCAAAAGGTATGACGAAGTTAATTTAGTGAGGGATAAGAAGTACGTACAGTATATCCCTTGGCAGTGACTTAGTGGTTAAAATGGTGAACTTGACAACCAGAAGGTCAACTGAGTGCTGCTGCACAATGGAGTGAGTGTCCGTCCTCTGTCCCAGTTCCTGCCAATCTGGCAGTTCCAAAGCAAGAAACTGCAAGGAGGCAATCCTTTTCTTTTTCAGATTAACCTAGGAAAACAAAAAAAAAGTATGAAGATACAGTACTTAACTTTCTTTGGAGAGGTAATGGTGTAAAAGCTATGAGGAGATTAAGAGTTAAGCAGGGGCCTAGCAGAAAATTTGTTTATTTTCTGCTAAAGTTTAAAACTGTAAACTTCCTGCAGGCTGGGCCCTTTATATACCTGCATAAGTAAAGGTGTCCCTTTGTCTTATCAAGTCAATCTTGTTTTCTAAATTCCAGAAGGGGGCTGGGGGCCATTTACATATCTGCATAACTAAAAGCCAATCAGTAGCAATAAGTTTCAGTGACTTTTGCAAGGCGGGTGGTCTTTATGGAAGCCATCCTTGAAGCAACTTGAACCTCTGTTCAGTACGAAGCTTAATCCAATTAAATCTACAATCTTTTGAGACTGTGATTAAGCACAGACTAGGTTTCTGGTTTCTTCCTGTCACCTCTCCACCACTTTGGTTTAACATTCACCCTGGGGAAAAGTTCTTTGAAATTTCCAAAGCTCACTTGATTACTTTATGGCACTTGGTTTTTTAACCAGCCAAGCTATTGTATAACTGAAGATTAAAGAGGGCAAGCAAGAGTGGATGAAGGAGTAGGTTCCTAGAGTTTTGGAGGAGTTACTTTTTAGGACTACCATTTGCAGAATCCCAGTAGCCATTCTGGTCAGGGGTGGGGGATTTACAGTCCAAAATGTGACACCAAACTTAGAGGGATGGGGTGGGAAAATACAGTAATGATGGAGGGGAGACGCCCCCCCTTCTGCTGGTTTATATAATTAAAATATCTCTCTTTTAATGGATGGGGTGAGTGGGTAAATTATTTTGAATTTTTAATGGGATTTTTAAGGGCTTTGGTAGTTTTGATGTTGCTTTTAATTGTTGTTAGCTGCCCAGAGTTGTTGCTGAAATTTGAAGAATAAATAGAATAAATAAAAATGAGTTGTAAAAGCAGACCAGTAAATAAGACAGATTCTGTATCTATTTTATTTTTTGTGATTGTGAGGGGGTGTTCTATATATTTTGCATTTGTAAATTACTGCAGGTATTTTTTTAAAAATTGTTTATGCTTATTATAAAAATAACAAAAGGAATGGATATCGAATCAAAATAAAGATTACACTGGAAGGTTAAAAAACATACAGTACTGTTCTCTCTTTGTGTATTAATTAATTAATTAATTATATTTTGATACTATCTGGGATATTTCTTACTTTGGGCTGCCCATACACAGAGCAAGAAATATACCTGTGTTTTTAAATTAGTTATTACTGTATGATTTTAATCTGATCTCTCTATCTAAATAATGATATGTATTGTTATATGGTGCTTGCATCAAAAGAGCAGGGCATAAATGTGAATGAATAAATAAATAAACAATAAACTATCAGAGAATAAACAAAACAAAAATGTTGTCGCACTTTGAAGACTTGTCATATTTTAATGTTAGCTTTAATGTCCACTCCAATAAATTCTTAATGCTCCTAGCTATCGATCCAGGCGGGGCATGGGTGCACGTACACGTGTCTCCCTCCCTGTGAGAACTCAAGTTTAAAAACCCGTGCGTGCTGTGTGTGTGTGTGTGTTGTGTGCCTGCCTCTTGTGTGTTGCGTTTCTCCTCCCTTTCCCTCCGAGTTGTGAGAGAGAGAGGGAAGGAGAGCAAGGCGGGCCAAGAAGACGGCGACGGAGGAGGAGGAGGAGCGAGGCCGCGGGCGCACTCTGCACGTGGCCAGGGGCCCTCTTGCTCGGCCCCTTTTCCCCTCCCCCTCCTACCCATGCCTCCTCAGAGCATGTGAAGAGGGTTGGCGGAAAGAAGAAGCAAAGGGGAGGCATATTTTTTTAAAGGGAAACACCGGAATAACGCTCCAAGGACGAGCTGAAGAAGAAGAAGACCTCCATTTTCTCCCCTCAGGGGCGGCTTTGGGCCTTTTTCCCGCCAAAAGCCACCCTCGCGTACCCTGAGGAGACGCGGCAAAGCGGCTTTTTTTTTTTGAAAAAAAAATTTAAGCCCTAAAGACTCCCCCATTTTGTCCCCTTCTTCTTCTCCTCCTCCTCGTTCCTTCCTTCCTTTCCTGTGAGGGGGAAAGGCGGCCTCCTCCATCCTCCAGGCCTTCTCCGTCCGTCCGTCCGTCCCCCCCTCCTCCTCAGACGGGGCCGGGCTGCTGAGGCAAGGCCAGGCCGGGCCAGGCGCCGCCCCAACGGGATCCCTCCGCCAAGGGGGAAAAGCACCACCACCACCACCGGCCGGCCTTCCCTTCCTTCTTTCCCTGAGGTGGCGGCGGCCATGGCCCTCAAGCAGCCGCCTCAGCAGCCCACCAGCAACAACAGCAGCAGCAACAACGCCTCAGCCGCTGCCACCGCCGCGCCGCCTCCATCGCCGCCTCAGCCCGGGGCGGCCCAGTCGGCGGGCGGCGGCGGAGGAGGAGGACGAGGCAAACCCCCGGCCGGCGGGAGCAGCAGCAGCGGACCAGGCCCCGGGCCGGGCCCGGGAGGCCTCAGCGGGAGCCCCGGTGGCGGCGGCGGAGGAGGAGGAGGAGGAGGGAGACCCTCCCTGGGCAGGTAAGGTGGGCGAGGGCCGGGGACTGAGGCGGGGGGACTACTGGATGGATGGGCCTCCTCGGGCCTCCTCCTCCTCCTTCTTCCCCCGGACCTGGGCGGTTGTTGTGGGGATGGTTTTTTGTGGGGGAAGCAGGAGAGGCGCCGGTAAAGGAGGTTGTTGTTTTTTTGAGGGAAAAAGAAACGTCCCTGATTTTTCCTCCTCTCAAGGCCTAGATTACGTGTCAGGCCTGGCTGGAGTATGAAAGGCCGGGAAGGAAGAAGGCTTTTAGGGGAAATAATTACTATGTAATGGGTGGTGGGGAGAGGGAGGCCTGTGGAGAGCCCAGTGTCAGGATAAACGCTGCTTTTGGGGTGCTTGGAAGGGGTCTTTCCTTCACCCCCAAAAAAAACCACACCTTGGGCTTCATAACCCTCCAGGAATGGTCTAAGAAGGGTAGGTAGGTAGATGGATGGGTGGATAGATAGGTAGGTAGGATAGCTGGATGGATGGATGAATGGGTAGGTCAGTAGGTAAATATATAAATATAAGATTGGCTCGATGGATAAATAGATAATATAAGGGTGAATGGATAGATTGGCTAGATAATATAAATATAAGATTGGATAGATAGATAAATATAAGGTTAGATTGCTTGGCACAGACACACAGACACAGGCAAGCAAATGTAAGATTGGATAGATGGGTAAATAGATAATATAAGATTGGATGGACTGACAAACTGACAAGCTAGCTAGATATAAGATTGGAAGATGGATAAATAGATACTGTATTATAAAATTGTATGAATTGATAGATAGATGGGTAAATAGATAATATAAGATTGGATGGATGGATAGGCAATCAAAATAGATATACAGTATAGATGAAAAGGTGCTTTTTCAAATGACTTAGTTAGGTAATTTGGTAAATAGATAAGATTTTAAAAAGTGTAGCTGAAGTCTTGCACAAGAATCTTTTCCAAAGGCCATTTATTGCTACTGCCACTAATGGTAATAGCTCTCTCTTAAGGAATTGGTAGAATTGGGCTGAGGTTTAATTGGCAGCCTTGGGCTTCGTTACCAGGGAGTAAGCAGTCCTTAGGAAACTAGAGTTTACTTGTGAGTAAGTGTAAGTAGGATTGGCTCATGTTTGGCATCTCTTCCAGGAAGGAAAGGCACAAAAGTGTGGGTAGCTTGTTGCAACTAATTACTATTGTTGGTGTTACTGTTACTGCTGTGCACTTCTGATACTAGGTAGCATGCAGGTTTTGGCAAAGAGGTTGAAAGGAAGTTTGTTGCCAGTTTTTGGAGTTAGAGAGGGACCTTTTAACTAGGAGTAATGATTCCATTTGTAATCTGCATTTTGTATGTAAGGAATCGAGGGAAATAAGACATGTTAGCAAAATTGAGAAGGGATGGTGGATCTAGTACAAGGGACTCCTTTTGTCTAAAAAATATATGCTTGCACAGACTAACACAGCTACCACTTCAAGCATTGTCTAAAATGGTCTATGTGTGTGCACATACATGTAGTCCCCCCCTTTTTTTTGGGCTGGTCCACCCTTCCTAATAGCAGGTCTCATTACATATAGCCAATCATGCCCCCCTTCCCCTATCCAAATTGTCTGCCCAACCAACCCACGTGCCAATTCAGTTGATTAGTGAGGAGGCAGGGGTGGTATTAATTGAAGGAAGGTGTCATGTGTGGATAAGGATGGGGGGGGGGCCTTATTGCTTGGGCACACCTGGTAATAGATAGCTAGCGTTACAAAAGAGCGCTGTCAGGGAATGTGATGAATGGAGCGTCTGGATTTTTCTTTTTTAAAAACCCCGTAAGTTTCTTCTTATTTGTAGGGTGTCAGTCATGGCTGCATTTGACCCGGAATAACAGGTCTTTTTTTTTTTTTGGGTGAGGTAAGGAGGAGGTTTCTAATCTCTGGTGTCCTTTCCAAGAGGAAATGAGGTGATATGTGCTGAGCGCCCGGCGGATGCCCGCATGCAGCAACTGGTATTGACCTAGAGGGCAGGATGTCTTGTGGGAGGGTTTTGTGGCGGAAAAGCTGGCAAAGACGCTGCTGTGGTCTCCATGTTGAGCATGGGCTGAGGGAAGAAAGGAGAATACCGCATTTGGGTGCAGGTGGAGGAGGAGGAGAAGGGGAAGCAAAACAAAAAAAGGGTATGGTTGGCTATGGCACAGCTGATCCGGAGGGGTTTTGGGGTGAGCAAGGGATGTGGCGGCATTACTGTGGTGGTGGGCAAAGCTAGGGAAGGGCAGCTGAGCTTCGGGGATGGGGGCCCTGGTATTTTGATGGATTTTGGTGGGGGGAGGGGGAGAGGCACAGGCACGGGCGGTCGAGATTTCCGGGAAAAGTGCGGTGAGGCCTGGCATCTGAACTGCGGCAGTTGGTTGCAGCGAATGCCCAGGCACTGGGCAGGATACACAGGAAGACATGAGAGAGGAAAGTTTCCCTCTACAGATGAGGTCCTCAAGCAGGTTCTTTCCCTTGTCTTTTGTGCAGGGAGGTTTTGATGTGTGTGTTGAGGGGGGGGGGGGGAGAAAGAGCCCTTTAAGGATTGGTAGTAAGGAAATGTAGAGTACTCGGACGGTACCTGGGGTGCCAACTGAGTAACACCTTCTGAAAAGCTGCTGTTATTACTACTAGAATGTCCATTTTCGATTCTTCAGGGCTTAAGGTTTTTCTGCCCATTGTCCCCACCCTGAAATACAGTCAGAGGGCAGTGCATTCCAACTAGGCCAGGCCTCTTCATCTGCACAGAAAAGATTTTCCCCCTCCCCATTTTCACTCCCAAAACAGGCCTCTCTTGGCAAAGAAAGGAGGGACAATTCAGGTTTAACCCTTGGCGTTGGGGAAGTTAAATCTTCCTAGTGGCTATGCTCCAATACAATTTTGCAGGATGACTTTTTGAATATGACTGAGTGTTTATTCAGAGCAGTAGAGTTTTTAAATTATGTATATATAAAAACAATACTATTCTTAACCTTAATGTTCCTTGCAATATGAAAAAGTGGTTTTGTTTCTTATTCAGTTGTGCAAAATAAGCTATGTAGGCAGTAGTAGAGGGTTTTTAGTCATTGGTTTAGAATCGTATGATGGTAGGAAGCAATAATATTTTAGACTAAGTAATTCATAATATTATATAAACAGGGCTAGTGTTGCCTAGAGATGCAGATGCATTTAACATCCTTGCAGCATTAGGTCCTCTTGTCTTCCTTTTTGTTTACTTATTTTTTTAAACTGTGGTTATATGTAGAATGTGTCTGTTACCCTGAATAGTTAAACCTGCCCTGTGAAGAACACTATTTGGAAATAAGGTCTTCAGGAATTGCTTAGACTTGCTTGCATAAAGACTTGCTTCTATAAAGACATGTTTAAAATTGAAGCATTAAGGGAAAGTTCTGTTGAAACCAATAGGCTTAATACATGTTGTGGTGGGTGTTATTATGATGTAGGATCAGCATGCTTGCAAACTTGCTAATGAAGAGTCTGGAGACTTAAACTGTGCAGAAGTGCAACCTGGTTGGATACACATAGACTTTTAGGTTTTGGATCATGAGCCCAACAGACTCCTCACTTTAAATATTGTTTCTAGTTGGCATGGCTAATTAATTCTGTCTTAGCTGATCTTTCACTACCCTGTGAGGGGTAATAATTGGAAGGTCTATGTAATTCAGTGACCAGAGATCTGGGTTCAAATTGCCACCTCACCAACTCACTGGGTGATCTCAGACAATATAAATCTATCATGCATTGATATTCTGTATTAAATCAGGATTTGACAATTTCTCATCTAGTATTACATTTTTGTATACAACTGGATCCTTTTCTAGTTTCCAGTGGTTATAATAGTGGCATCCAGTATGTACAAAATGCACGTCCTTTAAAAATAATTGGAATGTGATACACAAAGGAGAAATAACATTAAAATGCAGAATGTCTCTATTTCATAGCCTTTTCCCCCCTGTGCGGGTGAAATCCTGAATGAGCTTTCCTTTTGCCTATAGCTTGCAAAGCATTTGAATGGCTACCAGGTGGTAAACAATTGTTTTGGGTCTCCTCTGTTAGTTTCTACTTTCCAAAGTAGAAGAGGGCATTTGCAGTTGCTATGTAGATTGTGCAATTTATTTATTTATTTAATCAAATTTATATGCCGCCCTCCTCACAAAGACCTAGGCGGCTAACAAACTTTTAAAACACAGTAAAATCCCTAGGTCAAGATACTCTGGGCACCCACCAATAGCCGGAGGGGAGAGAGAAATCTATTATTGATTTAGAAAAATGTATTATTATTATTTTGTGATGTGTTGTTTTGCTGATTGTAAGCCGCCCAGAGTCGCCATGGCGAGTGGGCGGCGATATAAATCTAAATAAATAATTAAATTAAATAGGATTTACTCCCAGGTATAGAAGACCTATAGTTCTACAAATGTAGGTACAGTTCTATACGCACTTATTTGGACTCAGCTGTACTTGCCATAGGACCAACAACTGAATTATTGTGAAGCAAGAAAACCTTGGGTGACTGACAAAGAAAAATAGAAGCCAGTGTTTTCAAGGTGCAATATATTACAGGACTAATTTAGTGTTGTCATTTCTGTTCATGTGTACTGATATTTATGATTTATTACATAAATTGTTATGAGAAGTAACTTATTTTTCATTGCTTCTGTTTTACCTTCTTAAGCTTCAGTGTGATAAAATTGGTCATAATAATTGAAACCTGTGGCAGTCTATCTCAGATAAGCTTATAAATGAAAAAGGGAAATAAATTGCAGCACTCAAAAAACTATTAGTGGGCTTGTTCTGTGGTGAGAGGAGTAAAGCATCAGTTCTAAACCTGATCTTCAGCATTCATATAGTACACTGATTTATTGTGCATTATAAGTGGGGTGAAGCAGAGCATCCAGCTGCAGTCCTTCCGGGGTTCCTCCCCTGCCCCCTTGTATTTGAAATGAGAACAGGTAAAATCAGAACAAAGTGCCTATAGCTTTTCTCACCTGCTCTGTTGGCAGAGAATGGGCTTACCTGCATTTACAGTAAAACCTCGGATAACACTAAAACCTGGTTCCACAAGTCTTGGTGTTATACGATTTTTAGTGTTATCCGATGCATGTTAAAATCCTATGGGATCCATAGAGATACATTGTAACCACACAGGCTTTAGCGGTTGTTATCCGATGCATCCCATAGGATCTTAATGTTATCCGATGCAATTCTTCCCCCCAGATTGCTTAATGTTATGCGATTTTAGTGTTATTCGATACTAATGTTATCTGAGGTATTACTGTACTCTATGAACTGTTTTCTCAAAACATGGGGGGGGGGGGAAGAATGCCATTATGGTCTCTGCCTCTGAAAAGTAGAAAAGAACATGAACAACGTGAGAATTCCCATGCATTAATGTTTATTAGTCTTAGATAAAATAGATTTTTGGATAGTGCATATTCTGTAACGGGGAAATATCCAAAGAGCTAAATTAGCAGCTTTATATGTAACTTGATAAGTACTACCAGCTTGCTCTGGGCTGGCAGAGGGCTTAGTCTAGTGATGGCGAACCTTGGCATTCCAGCTGTTCTTGAACTTCAATTCCCAGAAGTCCTGATCAACAGGAGTGCTGACTTGGGATTCTGGTAATTGAAGTCCAAGAACACCTGGAGTGCCAAGGGTCACCATCACTGGCTTAGTCCATTCTCCAGATATCTGCTGCAATTTGAACTTGGCCACTTGTGTGTATGCTGGGCATAGGAGAAGAATGAAATTTATATTTATTTTTTGCTTCCTGCTCCTACCCACTCTCTTCCTTGTGCTTGGTTCACAACCATATGTGACCACCAGGTGAGTACATAAATCAGTTTTATGGTAGCCAGAGATGACCAAGGGATTCCTTGCAGGTGAGTTGGCAGGCCAGAGGGGGAAAAATAGGATGATTCATCACTCTCCTTTGTCCAGGAGAGAAGCCTCTTTCTGTTACCTCACTATAAAATACAGCTCTCTGTTTCTCATTTGCCCATCCCTGCTAGGGTAATAACATGTTTGTGTATGCAGCTGGATAGCTTAGTAAAGTTGCCTACCTGGTTTGCAGAGCCAAAGGTCAGGAGTTCAGTTCCCCAGTGTGCCTTGTAGAAAGCCAGCCAGTTTGGTCCTGGGTAGGCAACATTAGAATATTTTATTTATTCAGATTTATATTGCTGCCCACTTGCTGAGGCGACTCAGGTCGGCTTACAGTCAAAACAGCAACAGTACAATAAAAATAATAAAATATAACCTCACAAAATACAAAATACAACCAAAGAACATCACCAGAGGCAGGGAAGAGGTCACTTTTGTGTTAACTGTACCTAGAAAGAAGACCCCATAAATTAGAATTGCGGTGGCTCAAGTGGTTTAAGACACTGAACTTGATAACTAGAAGGTCAGCAGGTCAGCAGTTCAAGACTTGAGTACTGCATGATGGAGTGAGCTCCCGTCTCTGTCCCAGCTCCTGCCTACCTAGCAGTTTGAAGGCAAGAAATTGCAAGTAGATAAATAGGTACCACTTTGGTGGAAAGGTAAACAGTGTTCCATGCACTCAGGTGTCTAGTCATGTCTGTCACATGTCCATAGAAATGTCTGCAGAAGCAGACCGTGCTGGCTCTTTGGCTATAAACAGATGAGTACTGCCTTTTGAGCAAGGGTGACCTATGTACGTATATGTGTATGTTGGAGGATTATTGAAGACGGTATAGCATTTTTCTTAAGATTTTCTTTTGCCTTCAATGCAAGTCCTTGTCTCATGTCACCAGCTGCTGCCGAAATCCATTTCAGTTTCAAGATAATTTTGGTGGAGTTTTCCAGATAAATGTGCACCTATTTCTTTGCTGTTCTTTGGTTAAAGAGTAAGGTCTTTTTGGAGAGGGCTACAGCTCAGAAGTGAGGACATATAGTTTGTGTGGCAAATGGTCTTGGATTCAGTCTCTTGGCAAGGTTAGGAAAGAGTCTTGTTTGAAATTCCCATGAGCCATTGCTAGTTAGCATAGGCCTGTGATGGTGAGCCTTGGCACACCAGCTGTTATTGGACTTCAATTCCCAGAAGCCCAAGTCTCTGTGAATCCACTTGAATGGGTTTACTTGACATGAAGTTGCAGAGTGCTTCTTGTGACTTGTATCATACGACTGTCTCAAATAATGTATTTTTAATTCTTTATTAAATCGAAACAGGTGATTCTTTACTATTTTTAAGCTTAAAATATTTGTCATGCCCTTTTGGAAGGATAGAAGTAGGTCCTTTTTAAATTTTTACAATTTTTGAAATAATCTATGATATATTTCCCATTTAATTTCTCCATGGCAAGTTCTTGAGGATTGATAACTGCAAAAGTGGTTTGTGAGTTAGCTGTGTGTCGATTAGAGCCAGTTATATTACAGAGAGGGTATCAGCAAGCCTTTGTTCTACAGTTTGAGGATCACACCACTCACAACTGGCACAGAAATTCATTGTTTTCAATGAGGGAAATAGTAGATGTCTATCCTTTGAACACCACAGAGACCCTGTGAATGCAAAGGCATAATGGTGGATTGTGTTGGTGGTGAGGGAGAAACCAGTATTGTTGGCTGAGTGATCAGAAGTTTGTCATATTTGTCCTAGAAAAGAAGGAAGCAAAGAAGTAATTATAGCAGTTCTGTAATCGGAAGCATTCCTATCTTATTTTGGGGGTAGGCAGGCCATACTAACCAAATACATAACTGATAAAAAATATACCCCACCCCAAAGGTATTATCTAATCATGCCTTTGGAGGGGGAAACAGCAAACAAAATAAATCACAGAAGGCTTCTTATGTTATTCTGCTACAACAGAAAATGACTGAGTTAAAGAATAAGGAATGTGTTACAAGATAAACATTTGTCATTCAATTCATGGAGTTGAGAGGTAGATACACATGGGAGAACAGAGATAGTAAACAGCCGAGTCAGCCATCATGAAATGCAAACGGTCTAGTTTGTGATGGGGGCCAACTGAAGTTTAAATATATCCAGAGAAACCTACTGAGCATTCATAAAAACAGTAACTGATGATAAAGGATTCACCCTGCAAACAATAACACAGATAAGCTTGCAGGCTGTTTATTTATCATGTCCTTGTTCTTCACAAGAATAAACTCATTAAGTTGTTCATAAAATATACAATATAATAAAACTGTTCAAATTACTGAAATTATTTTCATAAATCAAAGCCAGAGCAGGATAGAAACAATATAGCATATAATAAAGAGACACATTACTTTTAATCAAGTGTAAATCTTGGTGAAGTAGAAATTATGCTTCCAAAAGTTGTATGACCTGTGACAAGACCCTTGTGCATATCTTTTTGTAGCAGTTTTTAATGGGTTTTAAAGTTTTTAAAATTGAGATTGATTTTATTCTCTCTACTCACTGCGTGCTGTCCAGAATCTTTGGAGTTGGGTGGGAATATAAATAAATAAATAAAATCAACTGAGAGGAAGTCCTTGTGTATGATATTTTAAAAGATCTTTTATTTATTTATTTTAAACTGAGAAACAATATTCTCTTTTTTTTAAAGGATTAGGGTAGGTAGATATTTGCAGAAGAGATTATTTGGAAAGACTGCATATTTCTGAATGAAACTGTTCAGGTATTCAGATTACTCTATGAAGCCACCACACCATCAGATGAAATGAGAACTTTCTGAAGCTGGTATTCAAAGAATATGTATACAAACTGCTCCGAGAACTTTTTTCCAGTGCTGAGGATTTTAAAATTCTTAATAGAGAAAAACAAAAACTGAACTATGAAAAACAATGCTTTTTTATGTAAGCAGGCCTTGATTTAGCTGAAAAGCTGCTACACTGTTTTCATGACTTGTTGCAACTTTTAGCAAACTCCTAATATGCTGGCAAATGGATATTAGCCTTTTAAATTGGGCCTGAATGAAGGTGATATGCAGGCTATCTGTGAATCCTTGTAGTGGAAGACAAATTGCAGTAAAATCGTTTTCCCAGCACTCCAAAGCCCCAAAAGAGAGCGTACAACTGTAGTGCTGATGTACCTCTCTATAAGCTGTGTGCTTAATTTGATGGTAGGTAACTACAGATAATTAGTAGCGCTTACAGTACTTCCAAATAAGTGTGACTAGTTGCAAGGCCAAAAGCCAGTATTTTGTCCTGGTTCAGTGTATTCTTAGTGGTGATGTGAGAAAATTCTGTTCATTCTGCATTTAGCATTGAAACTAACTGTGTAAGCTTGATACTTTCAGGAAGGTGTTGATATACATATATGTAGTGAAATGAATCTCTTTGAGTTACTTATTCCTCAGAGTCCACCAGAAACCATTAACACATATTAGCATTGGATCCGTACTGGATTCCAATGGGTTCTTTTTAATCTATGAAAAGACATGGTATTATGTTATACATTTTATTTGATTTAGCTTTCCCAGTGCTCTGGGTATTGTTGTGCTAGAAACATTGCAGAACACCTTCCTTGTTGCTCTTTGGTTTACACAGAAATCAGTTTATTTTTATTGCCCAGGCCTGGATTGCTAACGCTACCCCGTCCCCCGGGCCTGAGCTTGGGTCAACCTAAGTAGCCTGAGCTCAGTGTGCATACTGGCACTAGATTCACTGCTCCCAGTTTTACCGGCTGCTTTGTGGCTGTGTAGTTGTAGAGCAAAGGCAGCACATTTAGCCTTCTCTGGTGTGAGGCATGGTTGCCAGCACTTGGTAAGAACACAAAGGTCATTCTAGAGCAGATCTGAATGAACAAATTTGTCTGGTAAGCCAAGCTGGTCGGAAGTGAAACAACCTTATTCATTGAGGCAGAAGGTTTTAAGCCTTGGTGCCTTGAAGGGAATCCATTTGCAGAATATATATATATATATATATTAGAGCTCTCTCTGATACAGCTCCTTGCTACCAACTGGAGGCCTTCTTAGCTTACATGCTGTGTTTAATGCCACTGGAGAAGATTTTGCAAACTGGCCAAAAGAGGAGATTCTCACTATTTAGGAATTTGCTGCTGCAGGGTAGGCATAAGGCTATAGGAGTGCTAGAAAGCCCTGGGATTGATTGTCCTTAGTAACAATGCACACAGTTATCTTATATACCTTGTTCCCCACCCACCCCACTATTGCATTCCATTGTGACCAGCATATGGATTAAGAATAGGGCTGTGAAGAGAGAAGCAGCTGGATTGGTAAGGATAGCAGCCGTCCAGCCCTGGGACAGGGTTTGGCTGCCTTCCAAACTGGCATGCCCGTGTTTTGGTTCATAGGAGATGTCATTTGTTCCTATGTAGGAGGAAGAGCAAACCCTTTAGAAGTACTGAGGGGAGTAAAGATGAGGCCTGCCCCCTCCCTGCTCTTTATTCTGTACTGGTCAGCTGTGGTGACCAGCATTCCTCTAAATAGGAATGGAGAAATGCAAACTGACCCTTTGCCAGAGTCTTTGCAACATATGTGAGCGTGTGTTTCACAAATGTCACAATGATAAACTTTAATTGATGTTGCAATTGTGAGCTGGATTCACTTGTAGAGATTGGGTTGTTTCAGGAAATCTTTTGTGCAATTGTAGCCTTATGTCTAGAAGGGACTAGGGACTGCTGTGGCTCAAGTGGTTAAGATGCTGAACTCTCTGATTGAAAGGTCAGAGTTTGATTCCTGGGTACTGCATGACGGAGTGAGCTCCTGTCTCTGTCCCAACTCCTACCAACCTAGCAGTTCAAAAGTAAGAAGTTGCAAGTAGGTGAAATAGGTGGGAAAGTAAACAGCATTCTATGCACTCTATTGTTGAGGCATGCCTGCCACATGTCCACGGAAACGTCTGCAGATGCAGATAGTGCTGGCTCTTTGGCTGTAAACAGAGATGAACACGGAACCCTAGAGTCAGATACGACTAGCTTTTGAGCAAGGGTGACCTTTACCTTTACCTTTACCTATAGAATGGGCTGCAGTGGCTTAGTGGTTAGGACTCTGAACTTGTTAACCGGAAGGTCAGCAGGTTGAGACCTGAGTGCTGCATGATGGAGTGTGCTCCCGTCATCTGTCCCAGCTCTTGTCAACCTAGCAGTTCGAAAGCAAGACATTGCAAGTAGATAAATAGGTACCTCTTCGGTGGGAATGGTAACAGCATTCCATGTACTCTGGTGTCTAGCCATGTCTTCCACATGATCACGGAAACATCCACAGATACAGGCAGCACCTGCTCTTTGGCTGTAAACTGAGATGAGCAACACACCCTAGAGTTGGATATGACTAGCTTTTCAGCAAGGGAGACCTTTACCTTTAGCCTTGTGTATAAAAATAGGAGTTCCAGATGGGGTCAGGGTTTCATTGGGCAGTTTGCTTAACCGCTTTGTGACTTATTTTGCCCAAGCACAGATCAGCCTAATTGAAAACTTTCAGAAGTCTGTCATAGTTGTTGTACTTGAACATACCATACTTGAATGGAAGGGACTAGTTTGCACATAAGCTACTGGAAGCACGGGAGGGGCCTTTTACGACAATGCAGGAAGTGTTGTGCTAAGCAGTCGAATTCTGCATGAAAAGTCAGGAACGGCTGTTTGAAGAAATCTGCCAGCAATCCCAGAATAGCTGGGAGGCAGCAGTGTCAAAGCAGGCAAACCAGCCAATTGACTTGCATGTCATTTGAAATGCTTGATTTATGCTGATGTTAATATTCAGCTGTAAGCGCAGTTCAGGTTGGCCATCAAAAAAGATCGGAAAGGAACCAGTGTGAAGGGTGGGTGAGAGGCAGGAATATGCGTTCAGCCGTGTGTATGATTTCGGGAACATGAAATGGTTGCTGGTGGAACGCGTGTCCTTGAGCTCGCCTTTGACAGAAGGAGGGGGCAGATAAGGGGGGGGGCTGCCCTAGCCAAACTAAAAAGCTCCTGTATTTGTAAGATTAGCGTGATCTTTGACATTACTTGGCATGATTCTTGCCAAATAACACAGAAGCCTTTCCCAGTCCGTTATGAAGATTTTGGGGAAATCTACCAACGAAGGAGGGCTTCTTTCCCAGTGGTGGAAAGGAAGGCGTTTGCTATCACCCTCATCTTCCTTAAATTTAGAGAGGGTGCTGTTTGCCCTCATTGCAGGGAAAATAGCTATAACAATACATTCAGTATTCTGGGATGGGAAATCTTCTGCAGCTTTATTTTCCCATTTTGATTTCCGATAGCGCAATTCATGCAATGCAACTGTGTTCAAATCAGGCAGGTGCAGAAGCTATGATGAATGTTTAAATGGCTGCCCCTTGAAAGTGTTTTCGTGTAAAGCATACACACACACATATACATTCAGTACGATCCTGTATATGTTTAATCAGATCCAATCCAAATTTTATTCACTATAGCTTGCCCTGATGAAAGTATGGGTTGGATATATGGCCAGATAACATTCTTTCCTTTTCCTCTTGGAAACATTGAAGGGAGAATTATAGCACCTCAACATCACACGTCTTAGGTTCCAATCAGTTAATTTTGAGTGGGAAGAAGCATGTCTAAACATTGTGGCTAATTTATTTGACTTGTATCTCTATTAATGTTTAATAATGGGCCTTCTTTGCTGCTGCTGTTAAGTAAAGCATTGCTAATCTCTTAGTCTTCTAAGTGCTGTACATGTGTTTTTGACCTGATATTTTGAAACAGGAGTTGTTCCCCCTCCCACACACACACAAGGTCAATGGGGCCTTTAAGGTGCTGTAACTTCAGAGGCGAAGGTAGCGCCATGGACTTCTATTCAGATGGCTTTTCCCGTGATAGGGCGTGCTGTGTTAATTACTACGATTTATATATTATTCTAGTTCTTTAGTAACACGGGACTAGTGTGCATGCAGAATTATGCATTGGTGCATCATTTCTCAGAAACAGAAATTTCAAATAGCTGTTTGAGATGTTGTGAGGCATTATGTTAAGCATCTTTTTGTTAAATAAATGATCATATTGTAAGTATTTTGACAGAATTGCACAAAGATCAGAAAATGAGAAAAGTGTACTAAAAGGTAACTGATATATTTGCATGTTGAAACTGAATATTTCAGCATAATTATCTATGAAAATCTGTCTAGTTAAGCAAGAGCTGCATGGATTTCTAGAGGTATTTAAGACAGCACTGTGTGCTGTCAGAAGCCAGCTGGATTTCCTAGTAAGCATTTACCATTTACACGTTCTCCTTTATGTAATTGCAAGAACTGATCTGATAATTTTATGTTACTAGATTGGTCTCAACATGTCTTTTTCATGTTGCAAAACCATCTTGCTGTTTTGCTTAGCTCATGACGACCTGCATTGGATGGGTTGGTTTGAATTGTTTTGAAGAGGCACTTGGACTCGCGGTAACAGTTTGGACTTAATTACTTTTTGGCCATGGAACAGTGCCCCCTCCCCCCTAATCGAAAGGGCCTGAAGACATGGCTGGCGGGTCAAGTGTGGGGACAAGCAATGCAGGTTCCCATCCAGGATGGCTAATTTAAGAGCAGCCATCCGCCCCCATCTGGTAGCTGTTATTATGGGTTTTTATCCGTTTTCACTGTTCAATGTTTTAAATTTTTTATGAATTTCTTATGAATTTTATGAATTTTAAGGCCATATATATTATGAGCTATGCTGTAAGCCGCCCAGAGTCGGGTTCGCCCGATTGGGGCGGGATATTAAATGCAAATAAATAAAAAATAAATAAATGTGATTCCAGAATTTTAGCTGATGAAGTGAGCACTATGTGCATGTTTGGAGATGTTCTGAATTTATACCAGAGTGAGTTACTTTGGGCAACGTGGCTGGAATATAGTTTCTTCTAAATAGCATGGCGCTCCAGTAGCTCAAGTGGTTAAGATGCTGAACTTGATGACTGGAAGGTCGGGGTTCGATTCCTGAAAACTGCAAGATGGAGTAAGCTCCTGTCTCTGTCCCAGCTCCTCCCAACCCAGCAGTTGGAAAGCAAGAAACTGCAAGTAGATAAATAGGTACCACTTTGGTAGGAAGGTAAACAGCGTTCTGTGCCCTCTGGTGTTGTGGCATGCATAGCATGTGTCCACAGAAATGTCTGTAGACATAGACAGTGTTGACTTTTTGGCTGTAAACAGATGAGCACTGAACCCTAGAGTCAGATACAACTGGCTTTCGAGCAAGGGCAACCTTTACCTTTACTAAATGGTGTGAAAGATGGAACCAGCTTCTTTTCTGTCACTTCAGACAGTGATACCTGGAGTAATGGATTCGACTTCTAAGTAAAGAAGATTTTCGTAAATATTAGGGAGAATGTTTAAATTGTATGATCTGTTTGACAACATGATTGGTTCTGCCTCACTGAAGGTTTTTAAACAGGGGTTAGATGTCCTGCTGATGTTAGGTTTATCTGTGGATATCCTGGTTTGGCAAGGGACTGGATTTGACCAACTTTGGGTACTTTCCAGCTCTATAGTTCTACATTTCTGTGATTCTATAATTCACTGTCAGTTAAAGAGCACTAAAATTTCTAAGGATCGTACCACTCGAAGTACATTGAAATATGAATGAGGACAATGTCATGAAAATTAGAATACAGTAATACCTCAGATAACATTAGTATCGAATAACACTAAAATCGCATAACATTAAGCAATCTGGGGGGGAAGAATTGCATCGGATAACATTAAGATCCTATGGGATGCATCAGATAACAACCGCTAAAGCCTGTGTGGTTACAATGTATCTCTATGGATCCCATAGGATTTTAAAATGCATCGGATAACACTAAAAATCGTATAACACCAAGACTTGTGGAATCAGGTCTTAGTGTTATCTGAGGTTTTACTGTAATGGCAAACATTTTAGGCTTGTAGAACTCTTAGTGAAATAGACATAAACCCTTCTTGCATTGGCATTTACATTTATGTGTTAAATGCTGTGAAGCTGAAAGGAGTTATTCTGTTGGCATGCATCTTAAGACTTACAGTGAGAATTTTTGTTCTTTGCGGGAAGGTTAGATTTCAGAAGTCTAAATGAAACCATTTTTAAAAAAGTTATATTTTCTGCTGTTTTTAATTACAGAGGTCGCAATAGTGGCAAAGGTCCACCTCAACCGATGGTATGTAATCCTTTTAGTATTTTATATGGTGTCCCGTTGATATGTATCCAAAAGTGATCTGCTGAGTGTCACATAAAAGGCATTGGTGTCTCACTTTTCAGACCTGTTTGAACTTGACATTTTGACCCACCAAAATACCATTCAGACTATCTGGTCCATAAGGAGCCATGATGGCGAACCTTGGCACCCAGGTGTTCTTGGACTTCAACTCTCAGAAGCTCAAGTCTCTGTGAATCAACACAAATGGATGTTCTTGAACTTCAGTTCCCAGAAGCCCATGTCTCTGTGAATCCACACAAATGGGTTTACTGCTCATACGCACAGTAAACCATTTAATGTGGATTCACAGATACTTGAATTTCTGGGAATTGAAGTCCAAGAACACCTGGAGTGCCAAGGTTGGCCCTCACTGATCTAGGGAGACTAGAGGGCACTTCAGATATCTGCACACTATGTAACAATATTAAAGTCCAAAATAGAATTCCATGCTATCTTTGACGTTCCCTTGAAATTCTCAGTTCCTCCTGATATGAGAAACTTGGAGAAAACTTTGATAGAAGTGATGCGAAAATGATATAAATAATTAGCATAGTTTATCTGATTGCTTCATCCATATATTGCAAGGAAGGCATGCAAATGGTGATGGAAGCTTGGTCATTATTGTTCCACAAAAATATCCAAGAAAATCAAAATAAGCCATCAGGTGGACTTAACCCACCCTTCCTCAGTTACCTCCTAGTAGACTTTCTTTGGCTAATGGGTGATGTCACAAACCTCATCTGCTTCAGTATAGGGAGGGCTGGATTACACCCATACAGTGGGAAACAGCTGGAAGAATTGGGCCTCCAGCTCATTAGTCCACCAAACTATGATGGAGTTTTCATTTGTCTGCCTCTAAGAAGAGTAAAATTGATGGAAGAATGGAGACAGGTTCCAGTCTTGAGGTTCTGGCTTCGCTACGTGTCCACCTGTGCAAACCCATCAAAAGCCGCTACTGGAGCGACATTTCTGAATTTCTAGAATTGCCTGAACAAGAATTGGAGGCGGATGATGTAGGTTTCATTTGCAGGGAGGTGACATTGGCAAAAGTCCATCCAGTGGCCCTTTCAAAATGGACCACTAGGATCATGGTGACATTATGTGAAAGTTGTTAGTGGTGCTGCTGGTGGCAACCTGTTTTTTATGCGGTGTCCTTTGTGTGCGCCAGAAGAACACACAGTAGTCTTGGACAAAGAGCCCAAGCTACAGATAAAAAAATCTGCCTAGGGAACCTATTTCAAGTTCATTCTCAGGTAGCTTTTCCTAGATATGCCTTCACAACTACCTGTGTTTCTCTTAAACATTCAGGTAAAACCTGGAGTGCTTATCCCTGTCTTTACAGGAAATCTAGAGCTAAGCTATTTCAACTTTCCTCTGGCTTGTTAAACCAACAGAAAGGTTACCGCGAGGTCTGCAGTGAGTCACATGCAAACAGTAAGCATGATGTAAGCAATTTCCAGGCCTCAAATAATCACAATCCTGTGCCAAGAAAAAACTACTTATGTGTATAACCTGTATAAACTATACACATTTAAATTTTGTTGCACCACTCCTCAGCTGTTCTATTATTATAGGAATACAACTGCTTAATTGTTTAATATAATTCTTCTGGGTATACTCTGGGGCTGGACAATATTATTCAGTAATTCCTTTCTTCTCTGAGAGTTTACTATGCACAGCAAATGTGTCATTAAACTAAATAAATGTTTTGGCCATAAAGATTGCAAACTGGCTAGCTGCACAAATTGTTGTGATGGGAGGTCTTAAGAGCTTGTTCTAGAGTTGGTATCAGGTCAGTTGAGCAGTGAAATGTTTTTTTGACTGCGGTCAGGTGTTGCATAAGCCACACCGTATACCTATCAGCTTACTTTTAAAAAATTAGAATAGTGCAGTTATCTTTGAGAGACTATTCTTAAACAGCATGCACTGAGTTTGAAAAACACCTGCTAGCTTACTGGTAGCAGCAAGATTATTGGGATTATGCAGAAAGCATTGGATACCAGTTACATTGGTTACCAGTTTGGGTTTTGAGGCTCAATTCCAGATTCTTCCTCCTGACCTGTAGAGTTGAGAAATCGGAGGCATATGGGCCAGTCTTCTCCCTCAGCGTAACCTCCCTCTGAAAGTAATTATGAAAATAAAATGGAGTAGCTATTCAGCTTCCTAAACCAAGAGTAGAATTAAAAATAGTAGTGCAGTAATTCATTGTAGTTCTAAAAGAAGGCACCGCGTTGTTTTTAAAACTCTGCCTATCAGTCATACTTGATTTAAGGCCTGAAGAAATTCCATTTTGGATTAACTCAGCAATCCTGCTTCCCAACATTCCCGCTTCTCTCCCCTCTCTGCCCCCCAATGTAGTTTGCAGGTTTGTGGTATGCATGTTCTTTGTTGCTTTCTGAGACTTTCCCCTCTTTTTCAGATTTCTTTCCAAGGCATATACGCAAACATGCGCATGGTTCACATCCTCACGTCAGTTGTCGTAAGTTAGCCCTCAATCTTTCTTTAAGTGTGCTTCAGCTGTAGCTGCAACCAAGAGCTTTCCAAGTGTGATAAGGCGAGTGAGCATGCAGGAAGAAAGCATTGTGAATTTTGAGATCCGGTGTGGAGGTGCCTTCAGGGATGCGGTGGCTTTGTGGTTAAGACGCTGAGCTTGATGACTGGAAGGTTGGCAAGTCAGCTGTTTGACACCTGAGGGCTGCACGAGAGAGAGCTCCCGTCTCTGTTCCAGCTCCTGCCAACCAAGCAGTTCGAAAGCAAGACACAAATAGGGACCATTTCAGTGGGAAGGTAAACAGTGTTCCATGCACTCTGGTGTTTAGTCATGCCTGCCACATGTCCATGGAAATGTCTGCAAACACAGACAGTGCTTGAAGCAGAGATGAGCACTGAACCCTGGAGTTGGATATGACTGGCTTTCAAGCAAGGGCAACCTTTACCTAAAGATGAGAAAACTAGGTCAAAACCTTTGCGTTTTATCGTAAACTGTCACTTGTTTTGATGGCTGGCATCCTGTTGCATAATGTAAGCAAAGTTAAGGGAATGTATTTGTGGGCCTCAGATTTGCAGCAGGAAGTCTCCATATTTACCCATGCGGAATAGATCAGATTTCAGCACATTAATAGTAAGGAAATTTTAAAAATCAGTGAAAATTGGGAGACTCAATTTCTGAAATTTTTGAACTTGCCAAGGGAAGGACAGATTTGCTTGGTTGTTTAGGATGGAGTTGCACTAGATGAGATACACTGATTAGGGGCTGGGGGAGGGCATAGATTGACGAAGTCCCTGCCTGAAAGTGTAGTTAAGAGCTTTTGTGTATCTCAAATGGTTGATGCTGCAATTTCATACTGAGTGCGGCTTTGTTTTCTAATCCCTCTGTTATAATGAGCAACCTCCTAAGTCTGTTTTTCTCCCCATCTAGGGCTCAAAATGTGAAGTACAAGTGAAAAATGGAACTATATATGAAGGAGTTTTTAAGACTTACAGCTCTAAAGTAAGTTTTGTCAAATTTTTCACCTGATCCTCTGGCTTGTTTAAAATGTTGCAGATGCAGAGAAGGTGTCCTGATACTTTCCTGTTTTCCACCTAACACACAAGTATACTAAAATATTTGCTGTGACTTTCTCATCTATTTTTGTTAAGTGTAATTTAAGCATGCCTAAAAGATATCAAAGCAAGAAATTGCAAGTAGATAAATAGGTACCACTTCGGTGGGAAGGTAAACAGTGTTCTGTACACTCCGGTGTCTAGGCATGCCTGCCACATGTCAGTGGAAGTGTCTGCACATGCAGACAGTGCTGGCTCTTTGGCTGTAAATGGAGATGAGCACCGGACTCTAGAGTCAGACATGACTGGCTTTCGAGCAAGAGAGACCTTTCCTTTTTAAAACGATGATATCCAAAATCCTGAAGCGTAGTTACTCCTGAGAAAGGCAAATTGTGTGACATGTAGCAGTTTCTTGCTTGCAATCATAAACCAGGCGTGATGTGTACTTGTAAACCCAAAAGGGGTTGGACTACAGTTTCCAACATCCCCAGCTCAGTGCGGCTGATGATGATGGATTATGGAAACTGGTGTTCAAAACCTTTGGAAGTAACTCTTGTTTTCTCCTGCACTAGAATAATTCCTGGAAACAGTTAAACAATTGTATAGCTTGATTTGCTGCTGTTTTAATGTTGTATCTGGAATATGGCAATTAAACTGTTCTAATCTTATTTGCTGATAAGGTAGGAATGTGACATAACTGGCACTTTGTACTTCCTTTTATGTTTTATATTTGCACTGTTTCTTTCAAAATCAGTTTGTTGCTCACCAGGATGGGACTTGCTGCCTCATGTGCAGGAATCTTTCTTCAATAAGTTAGACCAGTGGTTCCCAACATAGGGCCCAGGGCCCTCAGGGGGACTCCAGTTCCCAGAAGCCTAAGTCGGTACAATGGCTGATCGGTGCTTTGGGAGATTGACTTAGGCTTCTGGGAACTGAAATCCAAAAACCAAAGGTTGGGAACACACTGATGGCTTTTAAACAGTGTACAAATAACTAGCAATCCAGCTGTTGTGTAACTGATGACATATCTGCACAGTTCTTGGTCAACTGCATTAGCACAAACTCTTTCAGGTTCACTGCTCTAGATTTTGAATTTGGCCAAACTAAACGTACGATTTGTGTTGTGGCTAATTAAGTCGTCCTTGTATTCCAGTGTGATTTGGTGCTTGACGCTGCTCATCAAAAAACTACAGAATCCAGTCCGGGGCCAAAACGAGAAGACGTAATAGAGAGCATCTTGTTCAAGCCTTCAGATTTTGTTATGGTGCATTTCAAGGACATGGATTCCAGTTATGCACGAAGAGGTAGAATTTTCCCTATGTACTTCCTGCCTTTCCTAACATGTTGTTACGTGTTATTATTAGGGTCAACAAGAATCTACGTTAGGTAGAGTTAGAACCTCAGTAGATGTAGGTTTGTGTTGGCTTAGTGGTTAAGATGCTGAACTTGACGGCTGGAAGGTTGGGAGGTCAGCAGTTCGAGACCCAAGTACTTCATGACAGAGTGAGCTCCTGACTCTGTCCCAGCTCCTAACCTAGCAGTTCGAAAGCAAGAAATTGCGAGTAGATAAATAGGTACTACTTCGGTGGGAAGGTAAACAGCGTTCTGTGCCCTGTGGTGTCTAATCCTGCCTGCCAAATATTCACGGATGTTTGCAAATGCAGACAGCGCTGGCTCTTTAACTGTAAGCAGAGATGAGCACTGAACCCTAGAGTCGGATATGACTGGCTTTCGAGCAAGGGAGACCTTTACCTTTACAAATGTCAGAAAAGCATTTTTTTTCCTGGTTAGCTTCAAGTCTTGTAGGGTTTCAAACAGAATTTGGTCCTGGCTCTGGAGATACCAGGGATGAGTCCTGAGTTTTTATCTATGCAAAGCACATGCTTTGTCAGCAGGGTGCAAAGATTTGGCTTCAAAACAGCCAGATTTTGGAAAGTTCAGAAGAATGTAATCTTCAATACCACCGGCACAGTATTCAAAGTAAAAAGTGTCTTGTAACTTACCATAAAGGAAAGGACTTCTCTGTCGGCTGTATTGTTATAGCAGCATGTCTGCAGTGCCACTCAAAAGTATGTAGTTACACAGCAAAGGCAGAAAATAGCAGTCCTGCCAGGATGTGCAACTGAGGTGTCTTAACATTTATGTATGCTAGGAGTCCTCTTTGGCTTTTTGGGGTGGGGGGTCTGGGTTAGCAACACTTTGGTGCCTCTGATATGGTGGCCGGATGGATTGGCTAACTTTTGTGAGCTGTGGCAGGGAAAGACCAGAACTTTGTGAATCTTGCCAGGCTTTTGATTTCTTACAATTTGTAAAAGTCACTCTGGTGTGACTGAGTGAATCCCGTGAACAGGAGGAGACACAGGACAGCTGGTTGTTTTGTTTTGGTGTAGAAAGCTGGGCCTGGTTAGAGAAGCAGGAAGGCATTCACTCTGCTCTTGGCATCAAAGACCAGTCCTCTGGTGGCACAGTTGTGAGGGGGTGCTGGCAGGGACAGGATGCGTTTCTCTTAAAGGATAACCTGTCCAAAGTGTTGCGGTCATGATGTCAGTTTTTAAAGGACGACGCAGGAATGTTTATTAAGGCAGTTGTTTTTTGGATAGATGAGACAAATGTAAAATACCTGAATATGCATTCGTGCTTTGATCTGACTTGTTTTTATTTTCTTTCTCTTCCCGTGTCTGTTAGCTCCTTCAGAATCAGGTAAGTGATTCAGCAATTTTCTGTTTATGCACCTTGACCCCTAGCATAATGCTCTTGACAGTGGGGGAAAGTTTATGATGGATGTTTATAACTTTGCTTACTTGCTCTCTGCCACTAGAAAACATGCATGCAGCAAAATGGTGTATCGGTATTAGTTGGTAATATGGGCTTGACAACTAGGTGCTGTATCTGTCTAGTTATGTGTCTCTTGCAGCAATCTGAAATGATTGTTGGACTGTCAAGAGAGCAGTCTGCCTACCCAGAAAAGTAGACCCCTGCCATGATGCCCAGTCATGAGTGGAAATAAGTCCCACTGAAATTGAAAGGTGGTCGTTCAGACCAGGCATGCATAGGATTTGCTTGGCTCTTTCCCTCTGTGGGGACTGCAATGGCTCAAGCAGTTAAGATGCTGAACTTGAAGACTGGAAGGTCAGCAATTTGAGACCCGAGTACTGCACAACGGAGTGAGCTTCCATCATCCCAGCTCCTGCCAACCTAGCAGTTCGAAAGCAAGACATTGCAAGCAGATAAATAGGGACCACTTTGGTGGGAGGGTAAACAGTATTCTGTGCACTCCAGTGTCTAGCCATGCCTGCCCCATGTCCATGGAAACTCCTGCAGATGCAGACAGCGGTGGCTCTTTGGCTGTAAACAGAGATGAGCACTGAACCCTAGAGTCAGATATGACTGGCTTTTGAACTAGGGCGACCTTCCCTCTGTGACTTGTGCAAAATCGCACAGTGGTATCTTATCAGACCGATTTAAATGGAAGTTTAAGTCAAATATATTTGAGACAGATGCCACACTGACTGTACTTTCTTAACCTGTTTTTGTTTTTTTCATTTTAATTTTTCACTGGCAGATGCTTTTACTGATACTGCAATCACTTCTAAAGTTAATGGTGAACACAAGGAGAAGGATCTTGAACCTTGGGATGGCGGAGAAGGCTCTGCTCCAGATGAACTGGAAGCTCTGGAAACAGACGTTGTAAGCACAGATCTCCTTGGGTTTAGCATTAAGGGAAATAGGAAGCAGGGTTGACTCTCAGAGTGGACGGATACCTTACTTCTCCAAGAGAAATTCTGCTCAGTAACAGAATTTTCATCAACACGATAATCAGTCAGAATACTGTTCTCATTCTTGTGATGTAACGTAAAGGAGTTTTTAAAATCAGCTGATGTTGGCGTAGTATTAATACTTAGCAAATTTAAGAATTCTTTTGGAATGAATGGAATACAAAATATCCTCTAAGAACTTGCCCACTCTTGTGGAGAAAAATCTCACTTTTCCAGGGTCTTGAACTGTGCAATCATGGCTGTTCCACTCTTCTTCTGGAGTTGGTCTGTGCTTAAATTTAAGCAAAAATCATTATCATCTGCCATTTTAAACCCTTCCCCGCCTTTTCTTTGCCTTCTAGTCCAACGGATGGGATCCTAATGATATGTTTCGATACAACGAAGAAACCTATGGCGTGGTGTCGACTTATGACAGCAGTTTATCTTCATATACGTAAGTTGCAGAATGTGCTATAATTTTTATACTAGTTGCTTTGGATAGTCTTCATATCGATCACTTCAAAGTCCTAAAGACGGGAGAGCCGCTTCTCTTTCTCCTTTCCAAATGTGTGAGTGGACTTACGTGTCTGTCTCATATATGCCTGGTGTCCCATTTCAAATGAGAGTGGTCAAAATCTGAAGGCTTGCCCGTGTTTCCTTTATATTAGTTAAAATGAAACATTCTTTTCAGATGTCAAAAGGGCGACTTCTATCCTGTTTTGTTTGGTAATATTTGTGTTTTCGTATCAGGTGTAGCCAGTTCTGTTGGTTGAATATTTGGTCATCCATTTTTGCCCTTTATACGTGGCAACATACCAAGGAGAAAGAAAGAAAAGGCATGATTTTGAGTTGGAAGATTCTGGTTACATGGAAGAAATCCCTTCTCTCATCCTCATCACTTGGTTCCTTTGATGCTTTGATTTCGCCAAATGACATGTTCTAGCACAGTGGTTCCCAGCGTGGGGCCCAGGCCCCACAGGGGGACTTCTCAGAAGCCTAAGTGGTTGATCAGTGCTTTGAGGAATTGACTTAGGCCTCTGGGAATTGAAGTCCCAAACCCCAAAGGCTGGGAACGACTGCGCTAGCAGTACAGTAATACCTCATATAACATTAGCATCGAATAACACTAAAATCGCATAACATTAAGGAATCTGGGGGGAAGAATTGCATCAGATAACATTAAGATCCTATGGGATGCTTCAGATAACAACCGCTAAAGCCTGTGTGGTTACAATGTATCTCTATGGATCCCATAGAGGATCAGATAACACTAAAAATCATATAACACCAAGACTTGTGGAACCAGGTTTTAGTGTTATATGAGGTTTTACTGTATTCTTAAAAGGACATGAAATTTCATTGCCTTCCTTTCTCTTGTCCTTTTCCTTCTAGAGTCCCCCTAGAAAGGGATAACTCAGAAGAATTTTTAAAGCGGGAAGCCAGAGCGACCCAGTTGGCAGAGGAAATCGAATCAAGCGCACAGTACAAAGCACGGGCTGCCTTGGAGAACGATGACCGTTCAGAAGAAGAAAAATTCACGGCCGTGCAAAGGAATGAGAGAGAAGGACAGAGTGCGTCGCCCAGGTATGGGGAGCGGAGGTTGATTAGCTCACTTATCTGTGGGCCTGAATGGAAAGTTTCCTTGTCCCCTCACATCCAGAGGGTCTCAGGTTGGGAAATTCTACCGTTCTTCTACTGGTACTTTCCCTTTAGTGAAATGCACTGATAATATTCTGGTGACATCGTGCGGAAACACTTGGCAAAAGTCCTGTGGCAATTTTTTGGTTTTGTTCTTTCTCATTCTTTCCTGGAAACTTCTTTCCTGGTTATGAACCAGGGGTTCCCAACCTTTTCAAGCAAGGGGCCGGATCACACTCTAAGTCAGCTTCGTGGGCCAGACGGCCATTTTGCCCTACCTGCCAAGTGGGGGTAGCCATTTTCTCCCAACAGCTTCAAAGGGGCATCCATTTTATTTCTCAAATGCCCCTGGAGGGGTAGGGGGCCACCTGAAATGGCACCATGGGCCAGATCCTGCCCACGGGCCTTAGGTTGGTAACCCCTGGCTTAATGTATCCTTCACTTTCTATTTTCAGGGAGAACAAATACATTCCACCTGGACAGAGGAATAGAGATGTTCTTTCCTGGGGGACAGGAAGGCAGAATTCACCCAGGGTTGGCCAGTCCGGATCAGGGCCACCCATTTCAAGATCCGGGTCTCATTCATCGGACTACAATTCTAATGCTGGAGCAGACCAAAGAGTAGTTAACGGAGGTAAGTACCTCTCGCAATTCAAGTAGGCAACCCTTGGTAGAAAGGGCTTGTGATTGCTAGATTGTCATAGTACCTGCCTTCAAAAAGAATTGGACCTGGTGAAACACACTCCCAAAAGAGAAGAATCTAAAGCTGCTTGAGGAAGAGATTGCAAGTAGACAAATAGGTACCACTTCAGTGGGAAGAGTTGGATATGACTGGCTTTCAAACAAGGAAGACCTTTGCCCTACCTGTTTCTCAGTAATAAAGTGTGTACGACCAATAAGAAAGTGTTGCATCATTAGCCCACAAGAGTGGTAGGTAGGCTTGTACCCTGTTTCCCCGAATATAGGACCTCCTCGTATAGTAAGGCACTCCCCCTATTTTTCCCCACTTCAGAAATATAAGGGCCTCCCCGAAAATAAGGCACTCACCTAAATCTTGCCCTGGCGATCCGCTGTGTCATCAATAAATGTGTACTGTATTCTTCGTCATGGAAAAATAAGACATCCCCTGAAAATAAGACCTTGTGCATATTTTGGAGTTTTTTAAAATATAAGACAGTGTCTTATATTCGGGGAAACACGGTAGCTTAACAAGTGGCCGTGGAGGATTTCCCCCTTCCTGTGGGTTTCACTAGTATAGGAATCCCAAGCAGAGGCTGAGATGAAGGCAAGCTCAGTATGAGCTCCGGGGTGGGTGGGTGGGTGGTGTTGCTCCTTTCCCTGTGGTCCTTCCCTTCCTTCCCACTTCCTGTAGGACAGGGATGCCCAAACTTTTCGGTCACGTGGCTCAGTGGGCTGGTCATGTGGTTCCTCCCACCAGAAGCGGAAGTAAAACGCACGTTGCAGTCTGTTTTGCAACAGGATGAGATAAACTTTAGGCTGCCATTTTCTCTACTTAAACCAGGGGTCCCCAAACTTTGGCCCGTGGGCCAGATTTGGCCCACAAGCCATAGTTTGGGCACCCCTGCTGTAGGAGAGAAAAGGATTTTCAGAAAGGAATCTGGTGGGGGGTGGAAAACAAGGAAGACCAGCCACAAGGACAAAATAGACATAGAAGGGGTTTAGGGAGCCATTTCCTCTTCTGCTGACGTTTGAATGATCCCATTATGGAAAGGGCACAATAGAAGCGAAGGCGAGGCTGTGAACAACCGCTTGCTTTGTGAAGGGGTTTCTGCAGGTTCCCCTTGTCTTCCCATGGTTGGGTGTCCTAGCACTGCTTCCCTAAGCCAGCCTGCTAGCACCGCTCTGGCTGAATGGGGCTTTTGCCTCCTCATAAAAGGTGTACAGTTCGCTCCTTTTCTACCCAGGCAGATTAGCACAGACCTGCTTCACCTGCTAAAATAAGGCTGGCATGACATATTGGTTTTCCTTGATGGGCAAGGTCTCATTTTGCAGCTCCGCAAGAGAAGTTGCCTGTGCAGGATCCATTGCATGTCGATAGTCTGACCAGTTTCCCACCCCCTCCTCCAGCAATTGTGTTCTTAGATCCTGAATTTAACCCATTGGGATGAAAATTCCATTTGATCATTATTATCATCTTGTTGCTGTAACTCTAACGGGTCCTAGAATGAGGGTGATAAATATATAAATATGCACACACACACACAGTGGACTCTCACTTAACAAACAGCTCACTTGACATACAACTCTCATAGCAAAAGGAAATCCATAGAAAATAGTAGCTTGGTTAACAATTTTTTCCCCAGAATGGATCATTTGGTTTTCAGTGCATTCCTATGGGAAACCACATTTTGCATTACAAATTTTGGTTTTCCAATGCATTCCCACGGGAAATTGCATCCAATGCATTCCTATGGGAAATTAGCGTTACAAATATAACAATATTCTAATGATGGGCTATCTACAATGTCTATTTCTGCCCCTATGCTCTATCAAGCTCTTCTTCGTGGTCTCTATGAATCCGCACAAATGGGTCTATTGTGCGGACGCACTGAAGCGCTATGGGGCGGCATAGAAGTGTCATGGCTATTAAGCTGTGCATTGTTTTGTACAAGCCTATCGAAACTCCCCAGTGGCTTAAAAAAAGAGAGAGAGATGAGAAACCATTATTTTTTTCTCCCCTCCCTGTTCCCCCCTCCTATAAATATATATACAGCTATATATATATTGTTTTTTTCCTTTAGTTTTTATGCTTTCCTTCATCTCATTTGTTCTGTCAGGTGTTCTGTCATCTCCTTCCTCTCGCCCACCTTCTCGCTACCCATCAGGCCCCACCTCTCTTCCGCCTCGGGCAGCCACCCCTACGAGGCCGCCCTCCAGGCCCCCCTCGCGGCCCTCCAGGCCCCCGTCTCACCCCTCTGCTCATGGCTCTCCAGCTCCTGCCTCCACTATGCCTAAACGCATGTCTTCAGAAGGTACAAACGCCACACCATTTTGGTTTTGTTCATGAGTTTTTGTTTGTCTTTGTGTTCTCCCTCCCTCCCTCTGCTAAGTTATGACATGGTTCTCTTCATTACTGAGCCTATAATTTAAATACAGTGGTCCCTCGCATAACGGACACATCATATAACAAAAAATTTGCACACTGAAGCATTTGTTACGCAATAGCAATACCCCGCGTAACGATATTTTTTTTGTTATGTGGGGGCTTTGGTAACCGGGGTATACTTGTTTAATGGGAACCCTGGTTAACGAACATCCCCCCCCCCCCCCGTTATGCAGAGTATCTCCCATAGGGAACTGCATAATGAAAAAAACCGCATAGTGAAAGAGCTCCGTGGAACGGAGGCCTCCCTCCCCCCCCCCCCCCGTTATGTGGGGTTCTATTGTACTTTGAAATGGTTTCTGATTTTATTATATGACTGCCTCTGTGTGTGAGTGAGTGAAAATACACACAGACACAGACACATATATACTGTATTTGCTGGCGTATAAGACCCACTCCCCCCCCTTTAAAATATACTGGAAAATGGAGTGCGTCTTGTACTGTATAGAGTGGCCTGTTTTGGTAATAACAGGGTGTGTCTTATACTCAGATGCGGCTTATACACTGGCAAACATGGTATATCGATACACACATATTTACACAAGGGACTGCGGTGGCTCAAGTGGTTAAGACGCTGAACCTGACAGCTGAAAGTTTGGCAGGTCAGCAGTTCGAGACCCGAATCCTGCATGACGGAGTGAGCCCCTGTCGCTGTCCCAGCTCCTGCCAACCTAGCAGTTTGAAAACGAGAAACTGCAACTAGATAAATAGGCACCATTTCGGTGGGAAAGGCAAACAGCATTCTGTGCACTCTGGTGTCTAGTCATGCCTGCCCCAAGACCACGGAAACATCTGCAGAGGCAGGCAGCACTGGCTCTTGGGCTATAAACAGAGATGAGCACTGAACCGAAAAGACACATTTTCAAACTTATTTCATTCCTTAGTTGGTGTTTTTGACATTACATAGAATCACAGAATCACTGAGTTGGAAGAAGGGGCCTTTCAGCCATCGGGACCCCCCCCCCCCGCTCAGTGTAGGAAACGGCATCAAAACAAATCTGACTGGTGGTGGTCCAATTCTCCCTTGAATGCTTCCAGCATTGGAACACTCAGCACCTCTTGAGACAGTGGGTTCCGTTGTCGTACTGCTCTAACCATTAAGAAGTGTATTTATTTATTCAGATTTATATTGCCCCCCACTCGCCGAGGTGACTCAGGGCAGCTTACAGTCAAAACAGCAACAGTACAATAAAAATTATAAAATATAACTTCACAATATTATTCCTAATATTCAGCCTCTATCTGGCTTCTTTTAGTTTGAGCCCGGTTGCCAGCATAGCTTGTCTGTACCTTCAGCAAAGAGCCTCTCCCAAACTGGTTTCCAGAGGTGATGACAAATTTTGACACCCTGATCCATACAGCCTTTTTGTAGGGGCCAATGGATGTTATAATCTGGCACATCTGGCTGACCTTGAGTTGGGCAAAGCCAAAACTAAACTGCTCCTCAGTGGTCTGATTTCATAGGATCTTAGCAAGAATTATTCAGGGGCTGCGGTGGCTGAGTGGTTAAGAAGCTCACTTTGTTAGCTGGAAGGCTGGCAGGTCAGCAGTTCAAGACCTGGGTACTGCATAACGGATTGAGCGTCCATCTCTGTCCCAGCTCTTGGGGACATGAAAGGAGTCTCATTTGGGCGTTCCCTGAGCAGAGTTTCTTCCACAAAAATCCTTTCAACCCAGAATAATTTCTGACATGAAGTTACTATTATTATTAGGAAGAATTACTGGGTCAGATATGTTGCTCTGAATTTTCTCTGTTCCTTTCTGCCGTATCCTTACCTAGCATCTGGTCTGGTTTTATAATTTCTTGGAAGTTTTGTTACGACCTTCATCAGTAGAAAAAGAGGGATACACAGAAAGAGCCTCTTAGAAGATTCTGGTATTTTTGTGACACAATCAGATGTACCCTAGTAACGATATCCTTGTGTTGCCGCTAATCTTTCTCACACTAGGTCAGGAGAAATGAACTGCAGAATGAACTCACCAAAAGGAGGCTTTATTTTGGCAGTTTCACATCTGGCCTAGACATGGAAGACAGAGAGAGAAAGAGGGTTGTTTTCTTAGATATAACGAGGCCTAAAATGACAAAGTAGCTGACCAACGTTTACATCAATAGAACATGGTTTAGGCGAAAGGAGATACGATGGGATCTTGACAGCTGAGGTTATGTGTTACACCTGCTGTTTCTTTCCAGGGCCTCCGCGGATGTCTCCAAAAGCCCAACGACATCCTCGAGGCCACAGAGTCTCTGCGGGGAGAGGCATGATTTCAAGTGGCTTAGAATTTGTCTCTCACAACGTGCCCGGCGAAGCGACTGCACCTTCGTCCACCCGAGGCGGCCCTTCCGGTGGGACATGGTCCTCCGTGGTCATGGGAGGTATGCAAAAAGACTCAGGATCCCACAGAAAGCTCTGTTGATGTCTCCACTGTACTAGCAGCAGCTGTTTGTCGGTCTTTGTCACGCATGCTTGGGAGGGTTAGAAATTAGGGGATGAGTCCTGTGTTTTTTAACTTCCTTTCTCCACAAACCGTTGGTTGTAGTTGAGGGCTGAGAGCCACACCTTTCCTGTTTTCCTTTGCCTAACGAGAAGGAAACATCCATGGAAAGGGATTGGCCGTAAGAGATACTGTCCAGTGTAGGAAGGTGTCCATTCCATGACTCGTATTTGTCCTCTGCAGAAGAAGTGAGAGAAGTGTAGAAACGTTGATCTACAGGTGGCTGCTAAGGGTATTGTGAGTTGGCCACGTGACTCGTGTAGAAGTGATGCTTGGATAACGAACAAGACTAATGTAGAAGTCTTAGATGAATAAAGAACAAGAACTGTTTAAGACCATTAAGCAAAGGAAGCTCGAATACCTTGGGCATATCATGAGGAACAATGTAAAATATAGACTATGCCAACTCGCTATTCAAGGGGAGATCCCTGGGAAGAGAGGAAGCCCTGGACGTAGACAGACTTCATGTCTTCAGAGACTGGTGTAGCAGGACCTCGGAAGAACTGTTCCAAGGAATTAAGAACAGGAAAACCTTTGCCATGAGGATAGCCAATATTTGGAATGGATACAGCACCTGAAGAAGAAGTGAGAGAAATGGAGGTTGTTGTGTTGTCGCTTTTTGTGTGCTTGTATGAGGACCAGTGTTGTTGAGCTGAACTTAAATTCCCTGCCTGGTTTCCCTTTTTTCCTCCACAACCTGCTTTGAGATGAATGGGGAACGGCTTAGACCTGCTCTTTAGAAGAGATTGTGCTTGGTAGAGCTGGTAAGGGACCCCTGGATCCTGCTGGTCTAAATCTGTGCCTGTCCCGTCCTTGCAAACTCTGGCTTCAGTGCAATCCATTCTTTAAACTTTTTTTTTACACAGCAGAGATGTTTTAACTGCCTGCTAAAACATACATTTGTTGCTAGGAGAGGGAGACCGAATTGCAAAAATCTAGGGAATTTCTCAGGAAGGGAAGTGTTTCTTTATTTTTTATTTTTGTGTGAACAGTTTCATCAGCCTTGGAGTTCAGTTTCACTTTTTATTAGTGTGAAACAGCTGTGGAGCATTACAATGACATGCCCCCCCTCCCCCCCCTTTCCCTCCTTAGTGACTCGGTCGTCCCCGAAAGCACACAGGCCGCGATCTCCAAGGCAAAGCAACACTGGAGGGGTGCCTTCCGGCCTGGCTCTGGCCACTCCTCAAGTTGGCGCCACTCCAACGGAGACGGCGGCCACCCCTGTTTCAGCTGCCTCTCCTACCCCTGCAAGCCCTGCGTCCAACAGAGCAGGTACTCCGACTGCTGAAGGTAAACAACCCCTCCTGTCCCTTGACTGTGTTCGGAATCTGAGTTGATTTTTTAAAAGAATGGTAGCTGTGTTAGTCTGTGTTTCAAGCCTACCGGAGAGTAAACAACAGCAACCATTGTGACACCTTAAAGACTAACTCCGGTATTTTGATGTGAGCTTTTGTGGATCAAGTCCACTCCCTGCAAATCCACACTAACGTAAACCCATTCGTGAGGATTCGCAGGGAGTGGACTTGATCCACGAAAGTTCACATCAAAATACAGCATATCAGAGTAAACCAGGTGCTCTCAACCTTTTAAAGCTGTGGACCTGACCACACCCTCTCAGACAGCTGAGCGGGCCAGACTGGTAGTTCACCCCTGTAAATGCTGCCATAAAACGTGTCCATCATAAACATGTTTACAACAGCCATGGCACATTTACGGCTGTTGTAAATGTGCCGCTGCCAGTGTGGGCCAGATTATTTGGTGCCGTGGGCCAGGGCCGGCCCATGGGCTGTAGGTTGCCCACCTTTGTAGTAAATGAACCAAAACAGACAAAAAATGTTGTGGCACCTTAAAGACTAGCTCTTGTATTTAAATGTCCATGGCTCTGACGAAGAGGACATGCTTCACAGAAGCTAGCAACAAAACACACCAGTTAGTCTTTCAGGTGCCACAAGGTTTTTTGTCTTTCTGTTTTGTTCGATCCTGATGGGGTTCAAGGTTGACTCAGCCTTCCACCCTTCCAAGGTTGGTGAAATGTGTCCCCAGCATGATGTGGACAAAATGCTAATTAACTTGTGAACGGGCCAGAGTGTGCACTTAGGGCTAGGGCGGGTGGGAGGGGCAGATAGAAGGATAATTGCTGTTGTTTTTTCTTTTTCTTTTGGCACCTAATGTAACTAAAGTGTATGAAACCGCTACAGAGGTTATTCTGCCTGTGCCGTTAGTTCTTGCTTCCCTTCCTTTCTTAGCTAAAGATTCGAGGCTTCAAGACCAAAGACGGAGTTCTTCACCTGCTGGAGCCAAGGAACATCTAAAGCCGAGTGAAATGTCTCCTAGTTTTAGCAAACCAGAATGCAAAGGTAAGGCCCATTCGGTTCTCATACCTGCTGTTGCATTAACTGCTTTTGTGGCATCTGGCAGAATGAAGGAGACCCTAGATTTTCTTACAGGAAGAGCTTAGAAATGTTACTGGTGATTAAGACTGATTAATCAATGGCTCTCATTAAGGCCATCTTGCCCTCTGAGAGCTTAATGCCACCAGAAAATTGAGGTTTTCTGTTCTGCTCAAGCAACCAGAGATTTGGGAAAGACTCAGCAATGTTGAACTTCAACTATCTTAGTGCATGCAGTGGAAAGAAGGAAAAGAAGGAGAAGCTTAGTTTCCAGATCTCTTGAATTCCTCACTGCTCGACTCCCCAGGTGTGCATTTGAGGCCTCTCAATTTGTGACAGGATTACAAGCCTTACTGAATTCTTTGGGGAATTTGTCATCTCCGCTTTTTCTACAGCTGGGGAAACAATCCAGAATTAAATCCACTTTATATGGAATGCTACGTTGGACCTCAGATTGATGCACGAGACTTCATTTTTTGGCCTTAAATTTCTTTTTCTCCCCTGTATATGCCTCGCTCCATTTCATTCGCCACTTACAACACAATATCTGTTGTTTGCCAGGGGTCCCTCCGGCTGTTCTAGAACACAGAAAACAAATTGATGATTTGAAGAAGTTTAAGAACGACTTTAGGGTAAGTCCCGTGCCACAGAGCAGACGAAATAAATGCTACAATAAGTCTGTTCTATTTCCTTTAAGAAATTGAGAGCACAACAGAATTGTGTTGTCACTTTCGTTTCAGTGGGGAAAGTATACATACACCTCTCTCGCTCGATTCAAAATCAGTAGAATTTCAGGAAATATCTAATTCCTTAGTGGTTTCAAAATACTTCTGAGTTCGATTGCAAAAGCTTTCACAATCTATGCCAATGTTCACTCAAGCCCTTGTGCCTTTAGATCAGGGGTCCTCAAACTAAGGCCCATGGGCCAGATATGGCCTGCAGTACCATTTCATGTGTCCCTCCCAGGGCATTCAAGAAACAAAATGGCCACCCCTTTGAAGCTGTTGGGACAATATGCCCACCCCCATTGTGTAGGCAGGGCAAAATGGCTGTCCGGCCCTCAGAGCTGACAGAGAGTGTGACCCGGCCCCTGGCTTGAAAAAGTTGAGAATCCCTGCTTTAGATCATTCCCTACCTAGCAAGGCAGAAGGCCATCATGGACCACCAAGGATGCACCAAGAAATCTCTGATGAACATATAACTGTGTCGGGCCTTTGGATGTCTGCACTCCATCTGGTCATTGTATTTTTAGAAGTACATTTAGGGAGTGCCGTGGTGGTGACACGCATTACAAAGAGAAGAACTACTGAGAGCCCAGAGTGCTGGGATGGAATCCTAACCCTGTATGTCCCGACAGAGGAATCTAGAAGTGCTTTATATTGTGTGTGCTTTTTAGGTATGGTTGTGTCTGTGTCTCTTGCCTGCATGTGGAATAATAATCTACTTCTGATCTTAGAAAACACAGGAAGTTTCATTTCAAGGTGTAGTTTCCAGGGGCCAGAGTGACTATAGAGCAGTGCTTTTGGTTTGGAGACTTCAATTCTTAGAAGCCTCAGTCAATTCCCCAAAGCACTGATCAGCCAATGCACTGACTTAGGCTTTTGGGAATTAACGTCCCCCTGAGGGGCGTGTGCCCCACATTGGGAATTACTGCTGTAGACCTGTGAAGGCAAACCTTGGCACTCCAGGTGTTCTTGGACTTCAATTCCCAGAAGCCCAAGTCTCTGTGACTCCACACGAATGGGTTTACTATGTGCAGTAAACCCATTTGTGTGGATTCACAGGGTGCTTGGGCTTCTGGGAATTGAAGTCCAAGAACACCTGGAATGCCAAGGTTCGCCATCACCGCTATAGGCCATGGCTTTTCACTTCTTGTTTTCCTTCAAGAAACTACTGCTAGAAGCCTGAATCTTTCCTCTTCTCCCTCCCTGACCAGTTACAACCAAGTGCCGCCCCGGAAACGGTGGAACAGCTGCTGAACAAAAACAGAGATTCCGAGAAATCTAGAGACGCTCCTAAGGAGAAAGTGGACCCTGGCTTCAAGGACTCCCCAGTCGAGGCAGGCAGTAGTGGCAGTGCCACCTCAGGCAGCAGCACCGGCGGAGGGGGCGGCAGCAGTAGCAGCAAGGCAAGCAGTCCGAGTATTTCACCCACCGGTGGTAGCGCCGAGCAGAAACGTGGGCCTGAGGTGACTTCTCAAGGCGTGCAGACTTCTGGCCCCGGAGCCAAACAGGAGAAAGACGACAAAGAGGAGAAGAAAGACCCGACCGAGTGAGTAATCCCACCTGTTTCACTTGCCTTGAGAGAGGAGGGAGTTGCTTGGACAGAATGGTTCTAGGTTCTGTATACTGAAGAAGAAGAAGAAGAAGCCTTGTTGAAGTTGTTTCCGGGTTAGAAACAAGGGGGAAACATCCCTCGTCTGTTCCACTTTCTCTTTTTTCACAACACTATTTTCTCCCCATTATTGGTATTTAAATATTATTGGTATCGGTCAAGTGAGAGCTTGTTCCTTGCTAGAGAAGTCAGATTCCCTTGGCTGTAGGCCTGCAAGCAGCCAGACTCCAGTTCTTACCCACCTTCCACTGAGACTATAGTTCAGTCATGGCAGACCTTGGCAATCCAGCTGTCTTGGACTTCAAGTCCCCGGAAGCTCAAGTCCCTGTGAATCCACACGGATGGGTTTACTGTGCGTCCGTGCAGTAAACCCATTCGTGTGGATTCACAGGGACTTGAGCTTCCGGGAATTGAAGTCCAAGAACCGCTGGAGTGTCAAGGTTGGCCATCGCGGCTCTAGTCTGAAGCCTCTGCTACGAATTCTGTTTTTCCTAACATTTAGACAGGATGTGCCTGTCCTGCAAAAGCCCAGAAACTGCAGTCCTGTGGAGTTCCCGTGTTTTATCCCGAAGGAAACTTGTTCACCTTTTCCTTCTGTTTCGTTTCCTCAGACAAGTTAGAAAATCAACGCTGAATCCAAACGCCAAGGAGTTCAACCCGCGGTCGTTTGCTCAGGTAAGCCACATGGTGCCTTGGTTTCCCCTTTCTCCTCCATTATCCCTCCTGTGCGTGTTCCCCCTTTGCTTGTTCCTGATGCGTTGTTGAAGGGTCATGCGCGGCTCTCCTCGCTGGCGTTTGGAGCATAACGAGCATTGTCTCGCTGAGGAGAGAATTCGCCTAGACAGCGCTTCGGGCGGGGGGGGGGCCTTTCCGGTGCTTGCGTCTCACTCAGCCATCTTGTCTCCCTTTCCCTTCTGCAGCCTAAGCCGTCTACGACGCCAACGTCGCCCCGTCCGCAAGCCCAGCCCAGCCCTTCCATGGTGGCCCATCAGCAAGCGACGCCAGTCTATACCCAGCCTGTGTGTTTTGCGCCCAACATGATGTACCCTGTTCCTGTTAGTCCAGGCGTCCAGGTAAAATGAAGCAGGGCTGCCTCCAAACCTTTTGGGCCGTAGGCCGGTCACGTGGTCCAGCAGGCCAGTCACGTGGTTCCTTCCACCAGAGGCGGAAGTAAAATACACCTTGCAGTCTGTCTTGCAACAGAATGCCCCAGTGTGACCAAAAATTAGCTGGCAACACATGATTGCAAGGCTGCGGTGGCTCAGCGGTTCAGAAGCTTGGCTTGTTAGCTAGAAGGCCGGCAAGTCGGCAGTTCGAGACCCAGGTACTGCATGACAGTTTGAGTGCCTGTTATCTGTCCTAGCTCCTGCCAACCTAGCAGTTCGAAAGCAAGAAATTGCAAGTAGATAAAGAGGGACCACTTGGGTGGGGAAAAAATCTTGGGGACATGAAAGGAGCCTCATTTGAGCATCCCCTGCGTGGAGTTCCTCCAGCAAAAATCCTTTCACCCCAGAATGCACAGCAAACCCATTCATGTGGATTCACAGAGACTTGGGGTTTTGGGAATTGGAAGTCTGGGAACAGCTAGAGTGCCAAGGTTCTCCATCACGGGCCTAGGAGTAGAAATTCTGCAGCTTCTTCCTGGAGGCTGCTGCCCTCCAGAAATACCGGCTCATGGTACCAAGTTTGTGTCTTCAGCCGTTGGTATGTTGTTAAGAGAACCACGCGCAGAGGAGTTTGAGTAAGGTGTTTATTTTTAGCCCCTTCTCTGACAAAATATTTTAATCCTCTTTCCCTCCCTCTCCACCTGCTTCTTGACTTCAGGCGAGCTTGCGGATAGTGTTAGGGAGAAGAGTAACGGAGTGGGTGTTCTGTGCGGAGTGGACCTGGCTTGTTTTGCATTCATTAGCTCTGTTCATTTCAGATAAAGATCTGCTCCCGATATTAGAATGTCTGTCTTAACACGCCATGGCTTGTGAGCCTGAAACATGAAAATTGTCATTTCCCCCCCCCCCCCTTTCCTTCCTGAAAGCTGGTCTTAAAGAGGACGGGCAGGATCTGTTCTTAATAATCTCAGAGAACAGGAGGCGTCATAACGGCTTAAACTAAAGGAAACCAGATATAGGCTGAATATCCGGAAAAACTTCTTAACAGTTAGAGCAGTACAATAGCGGAACCCACTGCCTGCAACACTGGAAGCATTCAAGAGAGAATTGGACTCCCCGCTGTTAGATCTAGGGATTGTGGTGGCTTAGTGGTTACAGCGCTGAACTTGATGACTGGAAGGTCGGCAGTTCAAAACCAGAGTGCTGCTGGTGGAGTGAGCGCCCGTCATCTGTCCCAGCTCCTGCCAACCTAGCAGTTCGAAAGCAAGAAATGGCAAGTAGAGCAATAGGTGGGATGGGTAGACGGTGTTCCTTGTGCTCTGGTGCAGCCAGGTCTGGTCCACGGGCCATAGGTTGAGAACCCCTGACCCAAGGCATCCTGCCTTCTCACACGGCTCTTGCCTGACTTGGAAAGCAAAACAGGGTTGGGACCCGTGATCTCAAGGTCATCTCCTGCCTCTTGGGAATAATTCAGCAGGCCCTTCAATCACACCAAGAAATCCCTCGATGGCAGAAATGGGGACGTCTATAGCAGCTGCTTCTTTGCATGTTTGGCCCAGGAAAGCAAAACAAGAGAGGGACGTTCACAGAGAATGCCAGACCTTTGCCAGCCCCAAGTCAGCCTGTGGAAGCACTGGCCGTCCTGAATCCTTGTGAATGTTCCTGGAGAACATCCGATGTCTGTGTGTGAGTCTCCTCCTCCTCCTCTAAAGGCCAGTTGTCTTTCTCTCTCTCTCTCCTTCCAGCCTCTGTATCCCATCCCCATGACCCCCATGCCGGTCAGCCAGGCCAAGACCTACAGAACAGGTAAAGGTGAGAATAATACAGTATTGCATACTCTTGTTCTGTCTTTTTATGTGGAATCGTGCTATCGCCTCACCCGCTGGCGTGTCACGTTTTGAATCCCTCAAAGGGGGTAGTGGGTTAAACCCATCATGTCAGCCAGGGGTGCCCAAACTACAGCCTGTGGGCCGGATCCAGCCCCCGGTGCCATTTCATCCGGCCTGCTCCACCTTCGTCGCTCCTGGAAGCGGAAGGAAAATGCGCTCCCCACAAAGCCCCAGCTTTACTTAACTCATGTCTAGTTTATAGGCTAGACCAGGATGCCAAATGTTTTGGGCCACAGGCCGTTCACGTGGCTCAGTGGGCCAGTCGTGTGGTTCCCCCCACCAGAAGCAGAAGTAAAATGTGCCTTGCAATCTGTTTTGCAACAGGATGAGATAGATTTTAAGCTGCCATTTTCTCTGTTTAAACCAGGGGTGCCCAAACTACGGCCTCTGGGCCAGATTGCTCCCTGATGCCAATTCATTCGGCCCATGTCGCCCTCGTCGCTCCTGGATGCTGAAGTAAAACACACCCATACAGATGAATTGGTGCCAGGGGTGGATCTGGCCGATGGGCCGTAGTTTGGGCCCTCCTGGGCTAGACCAGTGTTTCCTAACCTTTGGTTCTTGGACTTCAATTCCCAGAGGCCACTTTGGGAACCCCTGGGCAGGACAATCTTGGTTGGTGTAATCTTTGATGAGGTGAAGAGGTCGAAAGAGAGCAGCTCCTTCCTCTTGACCTCCGTTATGCCTGTTCTTTCTCTGCAGTCTCTAGTATGCCCCAGCAACGGCAGGAACAACATCACCAGAATGCCATGATCCACCCTGCCTCAGCTGCCGGGGCCCCGATTGTCGCCACGCCACCGGCTTATTCAGCACAGTACGTTGCCTACAGCCCTCAGCAGTTCCCCAACCAGCCGCTCGTTCAGCATGTGCCACATTATCAGTCTCAGGTATTATTTCTTTGGGAACACACACACACACACACACACCACGCGTGGCCCCTTCCATTCTTGACGCTCAGGGGTTTTAGCTCCTGTTTTGCTATGGTCTCCTGCCAGTCTGCTGTGGCTCAAGCGGTTAAGACACTCAACTCGCTGGCTTTAAGGTTGGAGTCTGGTTCCCGGGTACTGCATGACAGAGCAAGCTCCCGTCTCTGTCCCAGCTCCTGCCAACCCAGGAGTTAGAAAGCAAGAAATTGCAAGTAAATAAATTGGTACCACTTCAGTGGGAAGGTAGACAGTTTTCCGTGCACTCCGGTTTTGAGGCATGCTTGCCACATGTCCACGGAAACGTCTGCAGACACTTTGGCTATCAACAGAGATGAGCACTGAATCCTAGAGTCAGATGCGACTGGCTTTCGAGCAAGGGCGGCCTTGACGTTTGCTGTGACAAGACTACCAGATGTTTTTTTTTCATGAGCCCTCCTTGCTGTAGGCTGGGCAGCCAGCATGATGTCAGGAGATGATGATGATGAATGGGGAACCACTGCTTATAGTGAACTAGAATAGGTTCCTCAAACCTGGCTCTCCAGATGTTCTTGGACTTCAGTTCCCAGAAGCCCTGATCAGCAGGTCTGTTGACTTGGGCTTCTCGGAATTGAAGTCCAAGAACACCTGGAGTGCCAAGGTTGGCCACAGCTGTCCTAGAGCATTCTGGGATTTGTAGGCTGTTGACCATCTCTTTTGGTAAGGAGGAAGAAGCTGTTTTGTTCCTGTGATGGTATTTACATTGATTATTTACACCTTCTCCTCCCCCCCCCCCCCATATCAATACAGCATCCCCACGTGTACAGCCCTGTCATACAGGGCAACGCGAGGATGATGGCACCGCCTGCCCACCCGCAGCCTGGCTTAGTTTCCTCCACCGCTACACAGTACGGTGCGCACGAGCAGACCCACACGATGTATGGTAGGAAATGTTTTGCCTTCTGTTTTTCACGCTCCTCTGGCTCCTCTGCCTCCAGTCCCTTTTGGTGCAGCGTCAGGTCAATTCCATCCTTTCCCAGGATTCTGTGGTTTCAGTTTTATGCTGGGTGGAAACAGTCTGTTCAGACAGGTGGGCTCGGCTGCCTTCGATGTGCCCTTCCTGTTACCTTTCAGGCCTTAGCACCACAGTGGCGAACCTTGGCACTCCAGGTGTTCTTGGACTTCAATTCCCAAAAGCCCAAGCCTCTGCAAATCCACACAAATTGGTTTACTGCAGGCACAGTAAACCCATTGGTGTGGATTCAGAGGCTTGGGGTTCTGGGAATTGAAGTCCAAGAACACCTGGAATGCCAAGGTTTGCCATCACTGCCTTAGAAGTTGCACTGTGACATTCATCAGCTGAGGCCTTTTGCTTTCCCACCCTGCAGCTCAAAAGGATCGGACATTTTAAAACCCAGAATAAATACTAAATAGATTTGTTCCTCTTGCCATGATCCCTTCGTGAAGGTAGGGTTAAAAATAGATAAATCACAATGTGAAGTGTTTCTGTTGCCCCTCGAGGCCACCCATGGCAGGGAGAATGAATATGCGTCCATTCTAATTAGCTGTTTGCGTAAATGGGTTTAAGCGATCAACTGCAGGGACTCAGAACTTGACAGAAATCTTGAAAGGCTTGTTGTAAATAAACTGTAAACTCAGCTGCGGTTTATTCTTAAGCCAGATCTTGTTTCTGCTTTGTCTTTATCAGCATTTTTCCTGTGCCTGGTTTCCTTCTCTCTCTCTCTCACCTGTCTAATGTGCTGCCTCTGCTAAAAATTAACTGTGTAAATTTAGAGGCACAGGCGGCTGCGCAAATTGGGCAAATCCAGTTTTCTGGGGATTGTGATCCAAACAAATGCATCGATCATGGTTGCAAATCAATGAATTGCCTTTGATCCCTGTCTTTCATGTGGTGGTTATTTAATGGAGTGTGCCGTGCCTTTATTAATGAATGCTTTAATACTGATATTCAGTTGAAGACTTTTTTGGGGGGGAAAAACTGTCTCTTTTCCCCCCCTAACTGCAAATGCGTTTGTTCCTGAGAAACAATCACTGACTGTTAATCGTTCCAGAAGACTGGAAGTGGTGCTTTCTCCTCTTTGTGGTGTGTTGTGGCTAATCTCCCTTTCTATTTCCCCAAATTCAGCATGTCCTAAAATACCCTACAGCAAGGAGACAGGCCCTTCTTTCTACTTTGCCAGTGAGTTGGGGTTTTTTTGCACTAACTTTTGGGTTTTGCACGATGAACACCTTTGCCAAGAACCTGCTAGAGGGAGGGGCTTGGGGGGCAAAAGGACCCCCTGGGTTTTTCCCACACCAAACCTGATCAGGGTTAGGGATTTTGCTAACAGAATGAGCTTACAGGGTATGAGAAGAGGATCGTTTAGTTCAGGGGTTCCCAACCTTTCCAAACCGGGGGCCGGATCACGTTCCCTCAGTCAGTGTTGAGGGCCGGAGGGCCATTTTGCCCTGCCTGCACAATCGGGGTGGCCATTTTGCCCCAGCAGCTTCATAGGGGTGGCTGTTTTGTTTCTCGAAGGCCCTTGGAGGGGGGTGGTGCCCCCACATGAAATGGCACCACAGGCCAGATCTGGCCCACAGGTCTTAGGTTGGGAGCCCCTGATTTCGTTCTTTGGAGGATGATGGCTGGTACAGATCAGTGTTCTTGAAAGCTCTTCTCAACGTTGACTCCGTCGTGAGCTTACGTTTCGCATTTCCCGCGTCCGGCGAAGGAAGCGCTGCATCCCCCTCGCCCAGGGCCAGGAAAGGAGGGGAACGATTGAAAAGGCTAGAAAGGAGATTGCAAAGAGGAGGGCGGGACCATCTCTCCTCCTTGGGGAAGGTCTGAGGGCAGCTAGAATCCCCAATGCCATCTTACCTGAATTGGAAGAGCAAGAGGCACACCTGCCCAGGTGAATGAAATTCAGCAAGTGGTATGCTTGGGTTCCCTTGGTGCCCCCTCGGTGGGCCTAAACTGCCTGCTTTTTCCAGGGCGGTGTCTTCATTTTTACATACACGGGAGTGTAGCAGGAGGTTTTGGTGTAGCCAAATGGATCTCTGTAGGCCTCAAGCCCTGCTAGGCAGGAGATGTACAAGTGGCAGTGGCTGCTTTCCAGCAGGCAGAGGAAGCCCAGGGGTGTGTGTGTGTCTCTTTTGGGGAGGTCAGGTAGGCTGTGCTTTCTGCCCGTCATCTAAATGAAAGTCTCTCTCGCCGTAGAACTGGATCCAAGACTAATGCACGACTAATGGTTGTGGTTAACTCAAACTACTTTTTCACTAAGTCTATTTTCTACAAGAAAACCTAAGTCCATGTTGGCAAACCTGGGCACTCCAGGCATTTGTGGACTTCAATTCCCAGAAGCCCAAGTCCCTTTGAATCCACACGAATGGGTTTACTGCACAGTAAACCCATTTGCGTGGATTCACTGAGACTTGGGCTTCTGGGCATTGACGTTGAAGAACAGGTGGGCTGCCCAGGTTGGCCTGTCCCTGGGATCCTTGGTGGGGGCTTGATTTGTTGGGCTTTCCCTCTTTTCCCCCTAGATTTTGTTTTTCCCCCTTAATCTTCTCTCTTCCTTTTTTATACTTCCCTTGGGATTGGGGCAGATCAGCTGAGATTGCGCCTACGTTTTCTGCTGTCCTTTCCCCAAAGCTCTGGCTTTTGCCCCTTCCTCTTGCTGACATGTCGGTATAAAAATCCATCGCTAAAATACCTGCTCTGTTACTTGAGTCTGTGAGTTCCCATGGATGAAATGGCGGGTGTGCCTTGAGCGAAGACTCAGATGAACCTGGAGTACCAACGGCGCCACTTTCTTGTGGTGTGTTTTCTTTGGGTTGGCTTTTGGGGGAGATGGACACTAACCACGCAAGCGTCAGGCACGTAAGGACGGCTCCGTAAGCCTTCGCTGGCCGTGACGCTTGGGGTGGCCTGCGTTCTTCTAGGAGTTGTAAAGTTGGGGAAAGATACACTTTCCATCCTGTGCTGGCTATTTTGCAGGAGAGGAAATCAACAGGTGTGTAACGACAAGCACGACAGATGTTGCATGCATTACACAGATCCTGTCTAGGCTGGTGTTTGCCAACCTTGGACTGCCTTGGACTTCTGGTAACTGCAGTCCAAGAACACCTGGAATGCCAAGGTTTTACTTCCGCTTCCGGGAGCGATGAGGGTTGCGTGGGCCAGATGAATTTATTTATTTATTTATTTAATCAAATTTATATGCCGCCCTCCTCACAGAGACCCAGGGCGGCTAACAAACTTTAAAAGCACTTAAAACACAATAAAACATGATATAAAAATCAGGATGATAAATTAAAAGAGATTAACAAAGCACACACAAAGAGGGAGGGGTTAGATGAGCCAAAACAGACTGAGGCAACCGTCTGGCCCATACCCCACACATGCCCCGCCAGACAGGTCTTCTCCCCCTTCCTAAAGGCGTTGGGAGCCAGATCTGGCCCACAGGTCATCGTTTGGCCATCCCTGGTTTAAACTTTCTTTTGCCTCTCTTGATTTGGAAAAGACCTGTACACTTTAGACCAGGGCTATCAGCGAGGCTGTGTTGATGCTTCGTCTTGAATGAGAAGCTAAAGCATGGAGAATTTGTACGCATGGCAAGGTTTTGGGACCAGAAGAAAATGCTGGCATCCTTAATGTGGATATTTCCGGCCGGCACAGACAGCGGCAGGGGGGCTCTAAGACCCAGAGGAGCCCTGGAGAGAAGGAAGCAAATCTCCAGCAGGAATTCGCAGGACCTTCGGACCCATCGCTCTAAAGCCAGCCAGTCGAAGACTAAGCTTTGGTTTCCACACTGATAATACACTCCGTACCCTGAAGTATCATTGAGAGGAAAGTGGAATTTAAAGGGGTAGGCAAGGTATGGGGGAAGACAGACAGACAGACACTCATTGTATTGCAGGGTTTTTTTTTAAATAATAATAATTAATTAAAATCTTGCACCGCAGTTAATGAAAGCTGCTTCCTCAAAGGAGAGACCACCCCATAGAGATACTTTTCTGAACTGGGCCTCCGATCTTTGTTTGCTTATTTCTCTCCCTCCCTTCCCTTTTCAGTTTCCACCGGGTCTCTTGCCCAGCAGTACGCCCACCCCAGTGCAACGTTGCACCCCCACCCGCCCCACCCGCAGCCTTCTGCCACCCCCACGGGGCAGCAGCAGAGCCAGCATGGGGGCAGCCACCCAGCCCCCAGCCCAGTGCAGGTAAGGAGGAGGGAGCCTGGGGGGTTCAACGGCCTGTCGGGACGAGAGAGCCGGCTTAGAGGGGGAGGGCGAGATCCTCGGGCGGCAGTATCTGAATTCCTGTAATATGAATGGGTTTACTGTGCGGGTTCTTGGACTTCAGTTCCCAGAAGCCCGAGTCTCTGTGAATCCACACTAATGGGTTTACTACTGTGGATGCGCAGTAAACCCATCCGTGTGGATTCACAGAGACTCGGGCTTCTGGGAATTGAAGTCCAAGAACACCTGGCATTTTGAGTCTTAGCGGTTGTCCATCTCCTGCCTTGCCTGTGGGCCCTTCTCTTCCCTGAATCTCTCTCTCTCTCTCTAGCTCTCTCTTTCTCTCTCTCTCGTCAGGCCCATCAACACCAGGCCGCCCAAGCCCTCCACTTGACAAACGCCCAACAGCAGTCTGCAATCTACCATGCCGGCCTGGCGCCCACTCCGCCTTCCATGACCCCCGGCTCCAGCGCCCAGTCTCCCCAGAGCAGTTTCCCAGCGGCACAACAGACGGTCTTTGCCATCCATCCTTCCCACGTCCAGCCGGCCTACACCAACCCACCGCACATGGCCCACGTCCCCCAGGTAACTCTTGACTCCGGAAACCCCCCCCCCCGGAACATTCTCATTGTAGGAGAAGGGCAAGACGGTGAGATCGACGACTCCTCTGGCCAGTCTCATCTCGTCCTCTTTTTGGGGAGTTTGGAATGGGATCGTTTTGTAACTGGAGCAGCCGCAGGATAATGGGAGGAGACCCTCTTGCCTGCCTCTTGAGCTGGCTTCCCCTCCTGCCGGTCCCTTCCTGCTGTGCCGCTAAAGAGCACTCTCTTTCAGGCCCACGTGCAGTCCGGGATGGCGCCTTCCCACCCGACAGCCCACGCGCCGGTGATGCTCATGACGACTCAGCCGCCGCCCGGTGGGGCTCAAGCTGCCCTCGCCGCCCAAAGTGCACTACAGCACATTCCAGTCTCGACAGCAGCACACTTCCCTTATATGACGCACCCTTCAGGTGAGGGGCACCTGCGCGTGCTGTGACTGCCGCGGAAAGGCCGGTATATGCGCTAAGTGACATTTGTGTGTCGGTAGAGAAGAGGGTTAGCGCATGCATTGATGCGGAGGTCCTGCCCCCCATGAGTGTTTCTGCAAAGAGCACACCTAGTTGCGAGGGTCAAGGTCACCCATGCTTGAAAGTCAGACGTATCTGATTCTAGGAGTGAGTGCTCATCTCTGTTTATAGCCAAAGATCCAGCACTGTGGGCATCTGCAAACATTTCCATTGAAATGCGGCAGGCATGGCTAAATGCCAAAGTGCATGGAACACTGTAACCTTTCCCGCCGAAGAGGTACCTATTTATCTCTTTGCAATTTCTTGCTTTCGAACTGCTAGGTCGGCAGGAGCTGGGACAGGCGATGGGAGCACACTCTGTCATGCCGCACTCGGGTCTCAAACTGCTGACCTGCCGACCTTCTGGTCATTAAACTCAGCGTCTTCCACCCCCCCTGAAGTCTCTTCTTGCCTATCCGCTAGGAGGTGTTAAAAAAGTGGCACAGCCGTTGCTCTCAAGGTGCGGAGTTTGTTGTGGCGGTCGCCTTTCAAATCGCCTTAAACAAGTTTTTGAGCCAAGTTCTTATGTGTCCACTCTCTCTCTCTCTCTCTCTCTCTCTCTTTTTCCAGTACAAACCCACCATCAACAACAATTGTAAAGCTGCCCCGGAGTAACTTTCAGCCTGGATCTCTTTCGTTCTTTCTTTTTTTAGGGAAAAAATACCTACCTTCTCTCCTGCTTCTGCCATCTTTGGAAGCACGGAAACCAAACAACGAAACAACACCAAAACAAACAAAAAAAATCTAGTATTTTGCTTATTTTTGCTTTTAAGGGGTGGGTGGGTGGAATTGTGTAACATCCAAAAGGAATGCAGTGGGATAAAGTTTGGATTGAGACTAAAGGCATGTTGTGGGACAGTTCCATAAATTCCATGTATCATGGCAAAAAAGTAAATAAATTCAAAAGACCGGCCCAATTCCCCAGGTTCCCTTTGCAGGAAGAGACAACTGGAAAAAGCTATTTATTTTTAAAAGAGCCCTTCAACATTATGAACTCATCAGCTAGAGAGAACGAAGTGACGAGAGTGATTCTTGCTGCTATTCTCACTTTTAAATAAAATTAATAAAAATTTAAAAATCAAGATTTTAAAAAAATATCCCTTTTTCTTCTAACTAAACTTGAAAGAGGTTTGGAAAAAAGCAAATTCTAATTGTCAAACAGATAATGGATTTATTATTTATAAAATCATGTTTGATGAGGGGGGGGAAGCCGCCGTCGCGAGACGGTGGCGTAACTTTTAAGTTAAGAGGAAACTTACTTTGTAGATAATATAAAATAAAAACTTTAAAAAAAATAAAAAATAAAAAAAGTTTTAAAAACTGACTCTTCTTTCTGATGTGTCTCTTTGTTCGAATCTTTTTTCTCTTTTCCATGCAACTAAATCAGATTTGGAAGGCCGGTTGTACCTAAGGAAATAAAGATGGTCTAGGGCCAAAATCGAATTTAATGCCAACTGGAAGAGACCCACAAATGTCAATAAATTAGATGTTCCTTAGGATGTCACGAGTCCCTTTCATTTCACTGTCGGTCTGTTTTGCGTGGGTGTAAAGTTGGATTTAAGTCTTGAGACTAGTTGGGGTGTATAAACTAACTTACGTTACCTGCAATGCTGGTTAATTTGACCTACTGTGTATTCGGAAAAACAGCTTTCAGTAATTAAGGAGGAAGGAAATTCTGTCCTTTTTTCCCATTTAAAAAAATACGTCACTGGTTTTATTTTTAAAAGCACTTTCTAGGGCAGTGACGGCAAACCTTGGCACTCCAGCTGTTCTTGGGCGTCAATTCTCAGAAGCCCAAGTCTGTGAATCCACACAAAATGAATTCACAGAGACTTGGCTTTCTAGGAACTGAAGTCCAAGAATAAGTGCAGTAAACCCATTCGTGTGGATTCACAGAGACTTGGTCTTCTGAAAATTGAAGTCTAAAGAACAGCTGGAGTGCCAAGCTTGGCCATCACAGTTCTAGGGTGTCTTTTGCTAAGATTAGGGGATTGGAGGACTGAAAAATGCTAACAGGTGAAAGCATCTAAACAGCGTTATTTTACTGTAGGAGCAGATCTGCCTCTGACTTCAGGCGTATTCAAGACTTAAGTGACATGTACAGTAAGTACATACAGGATCAAGATATAGAAAATGTTTTCTAGGCAAGAGCAGGGAGGGAAACAAGGAGACCCAGTTGTCGTCCCCCCCCCTCTTTCACAATCCTATTTGTTTTGCGTTGGCTTTTGTTAAAAGTAGCAAGTGGTCGATCCCGTGCGTTGGATGTGGTCTCAAACAGCGGCCGATCCTTTCGCTTGAAACGTGTTGAGGTTTTTGCTTGTGCTTCTCTCGCCGGTGACGGGAACGAAGCCTACAAAAGATCCAGGCGCTTTTCGGCAAGGCTTTCGACGACATCCTGAAAGTTCCCCGGCGTGAACCCACCACCGCGCACAGGTAACCCTCATTTTAAATTGTATGTTGAACTCCAGGGAGGGAAAGCCCTGTTCAAACTTTTGCAAAACTTGACGGAAGTTCTCTTTTGGGGCCAGAATCCCCAAAACCAGCACTGCGAGGGGTGTTTTGGGGAGCTGTAGACCCCCCCCCAAATCTATATGTTTGTGCTTCTATCCTTTCAGCGTAGATGTTTTGCAATCAAAACGTCACCCCTGGAAACCCCTTGCGCCTAAAGGCGTGTGAATCCAAGACTATTTGGGCTGTTTCGGCAGGGCTGTAAGGCTTTGGGTGGCTTTGGTGAGATAGGGGTTAAATGGCTGTACTGCAACCGAAAGGTTATGAGCTCGATCTTTATGGAATTCTAGGTTGATTCAGCCTCTTCCATCCTTCCAAGGTTGGTAAAATGAGTATCCCACATGTTTGGGCCAAAAGGCGGATTCCCTTGTGAACTGCTCAGGGCGGTATAGAAGTTCCTGCTATTGCTTTATTCTTGTTAAATATAGGTTGCCCTTGCTCAAAAGCCAGTTGCATCTGACTCTAGGGTTCAGTGCTCATCCTCAGGGCCCATTCTGCGGCAGATGGCAAAAAGGGATGGCCTTGGGATAGATGGTCTTGGGTTTCATAGGCTGGGCTTGAAGAGGGTTGCCAGGGATTTACAAAAGGCCTCTTTCCTTTCTGGCACTTGGTTAAACCTTTTAAAAAGGTTGCCCTGGGAGACCCTCCCCAAATGAGTCACACCTGCCGACAGGTGTGGCCTCCCAAGGAAAAGAGAGGAGGTGCTTATTTTTGGAATGACAACCCAGGTGTGTGATGTGATGCCTCCTAGGTAGTATCTCCCCCCCCCCCCCATGATAGCTGAGCAGAGAAATCCAAAGGGGGGGCGGTTGGAGAATAGGAGTGAATCCAGTGTTTTTCCAACCTTTGGCTTCTTTTTGGACTTCAATTCCCAGAAGCCAAAGTCCGTCCATTGGCTGATCGGAGCTTTGGGGAATTGACTTGGGCTTCTGGGAATTGGAAGTCAAAGAACCAAAGGCTGAAAAACATTGAGCAAAACTTAATGAAGGTCTCCATCAAACTTTTTTTCAGGTTCCAAACTGGGAAAAGGGGGGGGGGGGAGAGAGAGACCCTCTTAATGAATGCAAGGGGCAGGGGAGGGACTTAACAGGTTCAGGGGCCACACGTTGTCCGTAGGGCCAGGCTTGCTTCTGGCTTGTCCAGAGTGGCAAATCAGTGCTTGTGTCTCTTTAAGATGAGAGTTGTAAGGAAACAAACTTGTGGATCAGAAAAGTGTTAAGAATTTGGCTTTGCTCATTAACTGAAGAGTTCGACCCTTAAAGCAGGGATTCTCAACCTGCGGCCCATGGCACCATTTCGTGTGGCGCCCCACCGTCTCCACTACACCACGAAGTGCCGTGTGGGGGAGGAAGGGCAAAATGGCCATCCGGCCCCTGAAGCAATCTGAGGGAGCATGACCCAGTGGCCCCCCTGGCTTAAAAAGGTTGAAAATTCCTGCCTTAAAAGTATTGTTCTAAATAGCCAGAAGTGCCACAGTTAGAAACAGTAAAATAGCCGCGTTTGGCGTTTCCTCGGATTGTTCTGGTGACTTTTAAGTCTGTTGTTGGAGAGCTCTCAAAGGGGAGAGGGAAAGGAATTCTTCCCAAGCTCTGTGGTGGAACTTGCACTTGCCACCCAAGGAGGACGATTTGGCCCCTCATCCTCCTTGTGCGCTTGTGGAAACGACCCGGTAAGGAAGCAGCAGAAACGAGTGACTTCTTTATTTTAAGCCAAACGCCCTTCGACGAGTAGAAACAGAAGAATCCGACAGGTTTGGGGGAAAAGTGCTTATGGATGTCGCTTTCTCCCCCCCCCCCCCCCCGTTAAGGCACAAAGGGTGCAAATCTGTAAACAGGTGTGATCACACTTTTAGTCCCCTAAGCGGAAGGCAATTCAAGAGGGCCTCGGGCTCCTGTCAGGGGGTCTCTTGTGGGAATCCCTGTCTGAGGAAGCGTGTTGGCCGCCAAACAGGCACTTCCTTCCCCAGGTGGCTTCCGGCCTCCCTTTGGCTGCTCTTTTAATGCCCCTGCAATTTCCGGCCAATATCGGTGGCTGCTGCTGCCGGTTGAGCCCAGCCTTGGAGGGCGGCAGGCAAACAACTTAGAGTCCCGTGGGGGCCATTGGGCTGGGGCTCTCCGCGCTTCAATTTAACGCTCCCACTCTTTTAAGGGAACTGGGGCCGGGGGGGGGGCTGGGAAGGCCTTGCGTCCAACTGGCTCTTCCCAGGGAGCGTCTCTTGAATCCGTCCATGTTTATCCTTTGCAATTGGGATTGAATAAAGTCCTACTCTTAGGACGACCCCCCCCCTTTTGACTCTCAAAGCTGTTCTGTTGAAGGGAAGGGAGGCCTTCAGGCTGGGGTGCCCAAACTGCAGCCCATGGGCCAGATTTTGCCCCAATGCCAATTAATCCAGCCCCACACTGCCCTCATCGCTCCTGGAAGTGGAAGTCAAACGCACCCACACGGACACATTTTACTTTCACTTCTGTGAGCGACAAGGGCTGGATGAATTGGCGTCAGGGGCCAGATCTAGCCCACAGGCAGCAGTTTTTTTTTTGGGGGGGGGGGGCTGGTTTAAGCAGAGAAAACTGCAACTTAAAAATTATCTCATCTTGCAAAACAGAGTGCAAGGCACATTTTACTTCTGCTTCCAGGGGGAGGAACCACGTGACCGGCCCACTGAACCACGTGACCGGCCCGTGGCCCAAAAGGTTTGGGCACCCCTGCCTTTAGGGCGCTGCCAGTAGGCGAGAGCCGGCTGCCCGGAAGCCTTGCGGAACAAATCAGTTTTCTGTTGCGAATGAAGGCTCCTCGGTCTGGTTTCCTCCTCTCCTCCCCCTCCTCGTCCTCCACCAAGGAAGGCTGGAGTAGAGCAAGAGAGACGGGCCTGAACCCACTGCAAATGATTATTCGGTCTTCATGTCCTGATCAAACCCTGACCCTGTCAAAACAAAGCCACTAACTTTGTCGCTGGCCAAACGTGAGTCCTTGTCGGTGCCTGTTTTTAGCCGGTCGGTGACCCGGCGGATTCTGTGCCTGCAAATGGCTTGCCTATAGCTGTGGCAAGAGGAGAAGATCCTGGAAGCAAAGGCGGAAGGAAGTCTTGTGCAAAACCGATCAGAAAGAAGAACCCGGACTCCACAAGGAGACCCTTGGAACAGGCCGGACTCAAGAGCTTACCCAGCTTAACTTAAAAACCCAATACTCTTAATGTGCCCCCAAAGAATCGGGGTGTCCCGTGGTGCCCCAAATGTCTCGGGCCAAGGCAGGGAGGGGTTGGGCCCCCTGGGGGGGCAGCTTGGTCAAAGGGAGGTGTACTGGTTATTGACTGCCCGCAGGTGACCCCGCCCTTGGGAGTCCATCTCGTAGTCGCTGTCCCATGGCCGGGTGGCTGGCAGGGGGCGGTGGGGACCCCCCAGGGGGCTGCCGGGCCAGAGGCTGCTGGCCAGCTCTTCCGGAGGGGGCACCAGGTGGAAGATCTGCTCCACCGAGGAGTTGCGGCGGTGGCTGTCCGGAAGGTGGATCCGGGAGAAGCTGGAGGGCGGCGTCAACTGGAGGAGGCTGAACTCGGGGTTGTAGCGCTGGATCGTGGGCGGGAAGAGCGGCACGGCGTGGCTGGAACCGGCTGTGAGCAGTGGAGGGGAAAATGCACAGAGGGGAGGGGGTGTGTGAGAAAGTCCTGTACAGACTCTGCCTTATTTTAGCCAACCTGCATTCTTGAATGTTTAGTGCAGGGGTGCCAAAACTAAAGCCCATGGGCCAGATCTGGCCTCCAACTCCAATTCATCTGTCCCACGCTGCCCTTGTCGCTCCAGGAAGTGGAAGTAAAACACACCCATATGGGCACCTTTTAATTCTGCTTCCAGGAGTGGCAAGGGCAGTGTGGGCCGGATCCAGAGCACGGGCCGTAGTTTCGGCACTCCTGGTTTAAGCAGAGAAAGTGGCAGCCTAAAAAAGCCTTCATTCGAACGCTAAAACTGCCTCATGGCCAGGGTCCCGTCCCATAAGTCCACTCCTGGTCCCCACCCAGAGATACCTGGACAGGTGACAGGATTGCCCCTACGGGGGTGGGGGGGAATAAGGAGACCTGCTTTCTGTGGTGGCCAACCTTAGCACTTCAGGTGTTCTTGAACTTCAATTCTCAGAAAGCCCAAGTTTGAAGCCACACGAATGGGTTTATTGTGCATATGTGGATTTGTGTGAATTCACAGAGACTTGGGCTTCTGGGAATTGGAAGTCCAAGAACATGTGCAGTAAACCCATTCATGTGGATTCACAGAGACTTGGGCTTCAGGGATTTGGAAGTCCAAGAACATGTGCAGTAAGCCCATTCATGTGGATTCACAGAGACTTGGGCTTCTGGGAGTTGGAAGTCCAAGAACATGTGCAGTAAACCCATTCGTGTGGATTCACAGAGACTTGGGCTTCTGGGAACTGGAAGTCCAAGGCTCGCCATCCCAGCTTCTCTCCCATCTCTCCAGCAAGGGTGGAGCGCCCTTGGTGCGCCTCCTCCCAGGCCGCGCCTCTTACCTTGGCTGTTCGGGATGACCACCACGTAACTGGACAGCTGGACGTTGCAGGCTGTGCCGCACTCCAAGGGGATGGGGCAGCGTTGGAAGTGGTGTAGCATATCCAGGATAGAGGAGAAGCGCAAGTGCTGGATCCGACACTGGCCTCGCTCGGTCAGCGTGAGGCGCAGGTGCTGCCAAGGAGAACGGGGGGAGGGGGGAGGCCGTGTTACTCTGTGAGGACAGTTCGCTTGTCCCGTTGTATACGACTCTAGGATTCGGTGCTCATCTCCGTTTATAGCCAAAGAGGCTGTCTGTTTGCAGACATTTCCATGGACATATGGCAGGCATCACTAGACACCAAAGTGCACAGAATGCTGTTTACTTTCCCACTGAAGTGGTGCCTATTTATCTACTTGCAATTTCTTGCTAGGTTGGCAGGAGTGGGGACAGAGACAGGTGCTCACTGTGTCGTGCAGAACTCAGGTCTCGAACTGCTGACCTGATGACCTTCCCGTCGTCAAGTTCAGGGTCTTAACCACTGCGTCCCCACATGACTGTTTAAAGAGGGAGGCCCCTTGGAAAACTCCACCCGTGCCCCAGATGTTGCCGCGAAGGCCAGACCGAAGGCCAGGAGGCCTTTTCAGGGCCTGGTTTAAAGGCCGTTCTAGGAAAGGGAGTCGGAAACCAAAGTCTCACCTTGGCTCTTCCTTGGAAATTGAACGTCAGCACGTATTCCCCCCTCCGGGTCTCACTCTGCCGGATGAGGAACACCCCGTGCCCGTCAGGGCCTTGGAACTGGACCAGTTGGGCCGCTTTGACTCGGGAAATGGGGCCGTGGAACCAGGGGAAGGAGGACAGGTAGCAGTCCGTCTTTTGGCAGGGCTGGTCAGGGAGGCCAGGGGGCATCGCGCCTGGCAGAGGGGGGAAAAAGGGGAGAATGAAGCCACCCCCAGGCTGGAAGGAGAGGAGGCAAGGCAGCCTAGTCACCCTCTAAACCAGGGGGGACAAACTATGGGCCATGGGCCGGATCTGGCCCCTGGCAGCAATTCCACCCGGCCCATACCACCTTTGTTGCTCGCATTGTGGGGTTGAGACAGGCACGCACCTTGGTTCAGGGAATCCATGCTGCTGCTGGGGGGGCTGGCAGTCATGGCCTCTGAGAGGGAGTCGGAGGTTAAGTCCACCTCGGCCCCGGCTGACCTGGAAAAGAACGTCCATTCCCATGAGGAGGCTGCAGGGAGGGGCGAGGCCTTGAACATGGGGATTTGGGAAAGGAACTTGGGGGAGGGGGTCAGAAGTCCTGGGGGTTGGGGGGGGGGAAGGAGTCAAGAAGAGACCCGGTCAGGTTGACACACCAAAGACCAAAGCCCTGTGTTGTGGGTGGTTGTGTGAGTCCAGGAGTCCCCAGCTCATGACACCCTCGTCGCTCCCGGAAGCTCCTGTATGGGTGTGGTTTTTCTTCTTCCGGGAGCGATGAGGGCGGCGTGGGCCGGATGAATTGGTATCAGGGACCAGATCTGGCCCATGGGCCATAATTTGGGCATGCCTGGTTTAAGCAGAGAAAATGACAGTTTAAAATCTATCTCATCCTGTTGTAAAACAGATTGAAAGGTGTGTTTTAGTCCCGCCTCCGGTGGGAGGAGCCACGTGACCAACCCATGACCTGAAACGTTTGGGCACCCCTGTGTTACCCAAGCACAAAAGAGGACAGCAGAGAAGAGGCTGGGCAGGAGTAAAAGGGGGGGCAGGGGGCCATTTTGCCCTTTCTCCACCCCATGGCACTTCCTGGTGTGGTGGAGGTGCCCCCCCCCCCGCTGAAATGGTGCCAGTGGGCTGCATCTGGCCTACAGGCCGCAGGTTGAGAATTCCTGGTCCAGACTGATCAACACAGAGCTCAACATCCTTGACAGATTTCCTGGGGCGTGTGTGAGACTTTGCACCCAACTCCGCTCAGAAACCAAAGTTCAAGGCCCGAATTGAGGTGTGGAATGCAGGAAGGAAGAGTCCACAAGAGACAAGACACTTGACAAGGGAACTGCTCGCACCGGTGTACGACGGCACAAGCTGCTCTCTCAACCCAGCTGGCTCAAGCTTGGCTCAAGGGGGGGGGGGTCTGTATTTTCTCTGCTTAAAGCAGGGGTGCCCTAACTATGGCCCATGGGCCGGATCCAGCCCCCAACGCCAATTCATCCGGCCCACGCCACCCACGTCGCTCCCAGAAGTGGAAGTGTTTATTTAGGATCCAATTGTTCAGATTGCTGCCCTGCCCTTTGGATGGGAGGCCTTCTCCAGGCAAAGCTTACCCTTGAGGGAGGCATTCCTTGATTTCGGACAGCCAAGAGGACATCTGCTGCTCATCTCCAGCCTCAAAGATCACGTCTGTGGAGGAATCGACCTAAGGAAGGGGAGAGAGAGAGAGAGAATCCTTGCCAGAGAAGCCAAAGCAACCCCCATTCCCAGTTCAGACTGGAAGAGTTTCCCACAGGAGGGGCTGGGTGTGAATTCTTTTCAGACGCCACGCCATTCCCTTCATGAGCTTCTCTGAAGCCACTGGGAACTTCCTCCTGGCTTCCTTCTCCTTGTGATGTATCTGATTCCAGATGTTGGCGATCCTCCTGGCAATCAGCCAGTAAGACTGTCCTGAGACTAGAAGTCTGTGGCCTTCCCTCTGCCTTCCGGATCACAGCGTGGCCCCCATAGTCCCACGGAGCCAGTTCCGTGGGTCCCTTTCTGGTCCTGAACCCTTTGGGCATGCAAAGCCCTCATCATCATCCTCCCCAGGAGGCCAGTACGGATGAAGCTGCTGCCCTCCCTCAAGAGGGATCCCAATGGGACCATTTAACCCACTTGGGGACCCTCCCCCTCCCCGGGGACCCCTGGTCCTCCTTACCTTCAGCACAAAGGTGAGAGCATTGTCGGGCATCTCCAGGCGAGTACAGCGCCTGACCTCTTGAATCGCCGAGCAGGTGGTTTGGAGTTTGGGCTTTGAGCTCTGTGGAGAGAGGCCGAAGGAGAAGCCGTGGCTGAGTCCGGCCTGGGATTCCTGACTGCCCCAAGGGGTGGTCAAGAACAGACCTGGCCATTCCACACATAGCCATCACAGGGTGGACATTCACAGGGACAGCTGCGCATGGGTTTCAACGGGGTGGTGGTGGTGTGGAAACCCTCATTTCGAGCTGGCATGAGTTATAAACCGATGCCTGTTGAGAGCAATGGTGCCCTTTCTCCACCACACAACACTTCCTGGTGCGGTGGAGGCAGTGGGGCCCACATGAAATGACGATGTGGGCCACATCTGGCCCATGGGCCGCAGGTTGAGAATCCCTGAACTACAAGGACAAGCCATCTCTGGTACTTATTCCTCAAGTCTCAGCCACCAGTTCAGACGTGCCAACTCCCATCTATGTCTCATAATAATAATGATAATAATAATAATAATAGTTTCATGTCAGAAATTATTCTGGGTGGAAAGGATTTTTCCTGGAGGAACTCCGCTCAGGGGACACCCGAATGAGGCTCCTTTTATGTCCCCAAGATCTTTTACCACCAAAGTGGTCCCTATTTATCTACTTGACATTTCTTGCTTTTGAACTGCTACGTTGGCAGAAGCTGGGACAGAGACAGGCGCTCAATCCGTCATGCAGTACCCAGGTCTCGAACTGCCGACTTTCCAGCTAACAAGGCAAGCTTCTTAACCAGTGAGCCGTCGTTTCTACTGAGAGAGACACACAAAGCAGGCATCTGACCACCACATACCACTCTTGCCAATTGCCGGACATTTCTTAACACCTTTCCTCCTCACCAATCCCAGCAATTGGAATAAATACATAAATGTCGTGTCAGAAATTACTCTGGGCTGAAAGGACTTTTGCTGGAGAAACTCCGCTCCGAATGAGGCTCCTTTCGTGTCCCCAAGATCCGTTGTCCAGCGCCCGGGTATGGAACCCCGACCTTCCAGTCTCTAAGCTCAGCGTCTTAACCCCTAAGCCACTGCAGCTGAGATAACCAGGCTAGGATACGGACAGATGTTAAGATGGACTTCTTGTAGAAACCCCGGCTTTGAAGCCTAAAGAGCAAAGAGGCATTTGAAGGAAACCGGGGTGGGTGAGGAGGAGAGAATTCGGCTTTGACTTTTGAACAAAAGCATTTCTGGACTAACCCTCTCCGCCCCAGGGCAAGCTCTGCACGGCAGATTTTCCCCTGGCCAGGCTCCGCACGTCTGGGATCGCGCAAAGTACATTGCTTCCATCCGTGGTTACTGGCTTTCGTTGTGAACCTTTAGTGAATCCAGCTGCTGCCGCTATCCCGGGACAAGGGCTTTTCCAAACAGCCCCATCACTGGCTAGTTTTCCTCAAACAAGATGCGCCTTCCCCAAAATGTTGGCTTTTTCTTCTTCTCTTGGGGAAACGGTTCTCTCTCTCTCTCTCCCCCCCCCTTCTACAACCCAAGTTGACTTCTCAACAGTTGACCAATCTATCGGTCTTTATTGAGTGATTTGACAGTAGGTTGTCCCATTCTGACTAAAATGACACTCGAGAGGTCAACAGCAGAGAGGGAGGCCCATGACCTTCCCCCCCCCCCCGACACCTGGCTTACGCACAAGTAGACCACTCTTCCAGTCCCTCCTCATTGTGAGGTTGCACGCAGGTGGAGATGGATCCCACTTGCACAGCCTGTGCTCAGCAATGAATGGTCCTGTAGTCTAAGCCACCTGTGAAGGACCCCTCCCCGAAGGTTTCTCAGGTAGGTTTGGAAGGGAGAAGTGGAAGGTCCCAAGACAAGGGAGGTGAGCGATGGCTAGCTTTCCTTGGTGGAAAAGCTAATGAAGAGAGAGAGAGAGGAGGATGGTTTCAGGACAAAGGTGTCTCCTGATAAACTAGGGGTGCCCAGATTTTTCGAGCCGTGGGCCAAACACGTGGTTCCTCCCACTGGAGGCAGTAGTAAAACACGCCTTGCAATCTGTTTTGCAACAGGGTGAGATAGATTTTAGGCTGCCATTTTCTCCACTTAAACCAAGAGTGCCCAAACTACGGCCCGTGGCCAGATCCGATCCCCCGACGCCAATTCATCCGGCCCATGCAGCCCTCATCACTCCTGAAAGAGGAATTAAAATGCGTCCATATGGGCGCATTTTACTTCCACTTCCAGGAGCGATGAGGGCGGCGTGGGCCGGATGAATTGGCGTTGGGGGCTGGATCCAGCCCATGGACCATAGTTTGGGGACCCCTGTGATAAACCAATCCAAAGTGTCTTTAGAAGGAAAGGAGACACAAGTCTTCAGCCCTACGGTTGTGGGTTCCACCTACACAATCGTCTGGCTAGCTGGCATAACCTAAAGCACACCATGGTTATCGGCTCTCCTTCAAGCCAAAACCCCATCCTCCATGACTGCCTTCGCTTACATGTGAACAGGCACAGGGGACATCGTCGTGGGCAGGGAGAACAGCTGGAAGAGTGCGGTGTTGTGTTTCTTTTCACATCAAACACTCTCGCACTGGGCAGAAGGAGCCTTGGCAGTTCACAAAGTCTGAGGCGCAGAGAATCTGGCCCAACGCAGGAAACCCACAATAACACATCTGGTTGACCAGACAGACCAATTCCAGTCCCTGATGAGAAGGTTTTGGGATTTCTCCATGGATGGAGCTTCAGAAGGCTGCTTGGCCGAGTGGGATGGCATGACTCATGGGCGTTGAATAATAAGCCACCAGCGAGAGAAATGGCTGGGTCAGGTTGACGGCAGGGAGGTTCAGTAGGCAGAAGGGACCCAGCCGAAACCCCAGGCCTGCTGGATCCTGCCCCGGCCCGCGCACCACAAAGCCCAGAGATCGGGGGGGGGAGAGAGAGAGAGCAGTGTGGAGGCTAAAACCAAAACCAGCAGCATGAGGAAACTCCACAGCTGCCTGAGATTCCAGCATCTGTGAAACCACTCAATAGATCAGGGATTCTCAACCTGCGGCCCACAGGCTGAATGTGGCCCACAGTACCATTTCACGTGGCCTGCCACCGCCTCCACCACACCAGGAAGTGCCGTGTGGTATGAGGAAGGGCAAAATGGTGGTCCGGCCCCTGAAGCTGTCTGAGGGAGTGTGACTCAGCCCCCCGGCTCAGAAAGATTGATAATGCCTCCAAGACCCAGCCAGGAAACAACTGGAAGGCGATGGAGGCCTGGTGCTCCACATGTGGAGGGGAAGCACTTCAAAGGGTTGGACCTCTGGCAACCAGAGGTGAATTCCAGGGAGGAGCCAAAGGAAATTGCCCCCTCCCTGGTCCTGGTGTGGTGGTTTAGCCCAGGGGTGCCCAAACTTTTCAGGCTGTGGGCCAATTATGTGATTCAGCGGGCCAGGCACATGGTTCCTCCCACCAGAAGCAGAAGTAAAACACACCTTGCAATCCTGTTTTGCAACAGGACTTTAAGCTGTCATTTTCTCTGCTTAAACCAGGGGTGCCCAAACTGTGGCCCGTGGGCCGGATCCACCCCCTAATGCCAATTCATCCAGCCCAAGCCACCCTCATGGCTCCCGGAAGCGAAACTGAACACACACATACGAGGGTGGCGTGGCCCAGACGAATTGGTATTGGGGGGCAGATCTGGCCCACAGGCCATAGTTTGGGCACCCCTGCCTTAGAAAGTATGCTGGGCAGGGGCTTCCCAAGCTGATAAAGACAACACAGCAATTAGTACCTCTTTAAACCCCCACCCAAATTGGATTGATTGATAGTATTTGTTCATCCGCTTCTCAGCCCTTGTTGCTCCCAGAAGCGGAAGTGAAATGCGCCTGTATGGCCCTACGTGTCATGCTGGTTTTTGTTCTGTACAGGTGCATACAGTATATTGAAATACAGTAAAACCTCATATAACACTAAAACCTGGTTCCACAAGTCTTGGTGTTATATGATTTTTAGTGTTATCTGATCCTCTATGGGATCCATAGAGATACATTGTAACCACACAGGCTTTAGCGGTTGTTATCTGAAGCATCCCATAGGATCTTAATGTTATCTGATGCAATTCTTCCCCCCAGATTCCTTAATGTTATGCGATTTTAGTGTTATTCGATACTAATGTTATATGAGGTATTACTGTACTTCCATTCCTGAGGGCGCTACGAAAGGACTTCCAAAGTATGTCCAACGCAGCAGCACTGATCAACCACTGGCTCTCCTCTAGCTGGGACGATCAAGCGGGCCGAGGTCTTAAAGCGCAGAGCCTGCCGTGGCCCGCTTCCATCGCAAAAAACCCAAGCTAGGCCCAAATAGCGCCATGCCATGAACCCAGCAATGTGCAAGGAGTAATAATCGTCCAGCCTTCAATGGCAGGGGATGTGGCTGAAAACCATCTCCGAAGACCACAAGCTCCCGGTCCGGTATGGGAATAATTCACTTCTGCTTTCTTTCTGTGTCATGCTGTTTTTGTTCCGAGTTTCACATCCTTCTGGGGTTTTGTGGGCCGGTGAGTCACGCTGCTTGCCTTGCAATTTGCGGCCTGGGTTGGGTTGGGAAGGGGGCTCAGAGCAGCGCCTTCCTTTCCAGCTGCGGGGAGGGAGAGAGCGCTCTTGACGTGAGAGTAAACGCTTCCCCCTTCTTGGCCTTGACTTCACTCCCAAAAGTTGGCCATGGGGAGTTTTTCCTTCATGCTCTGAATTGCTCTTTTTTTTTTTTTTTTTGGGGGGGGGGAGAGGGAAATAGGACCTCTTGTTTAATTGGCTTTTTAGAAATAAAACACTCTAGAGCTGCGATGGGGGAACCTCGGCACTCCAGCTGTTCTTGAACTTCGATTCCCAGAAGCCCAAGTCCCTGTGAATCCACACGGATGGGTTTGCTGCGCGGATGTCGAAGTGCCGAGGTTCCCCCATCACGGTTCTAGAGAAAACATTTCAATAAAAGCAAAACGAATTGAGGACACTGGAGCATCTGTTGGCTGCATGCGTAATTTATTGGTGGCGGCTGATGAGGAACTCCTCCGGCCAAACCAACATCAGACTGGAAAATCATTTGCTCCAGGGGGGGGGGGGGGTTCCTGGACCAAAAAAAGCAGAAATGCCCCCACACACACACAGGATTCTGGGACCAGCCCTAGAGTTGCGAGTGTTCGCTTGGTCTGACTGCAGATACTGTAATATTAAACATTTCCTGCCTGCCTGACTCAGGAAGAACGAAGTGAGGCTGGGAAAGGCTGAGTCTATTTCCCCGTCTAGTTCAGCTCCTTGGTCTGATCTACCTCGCAGGGTTATTGTGGGTTGGTGAAGAGTCATCTAAGCTACTCTAAGCTCACTAGGGGCTGCAATGGCTCAGTGGTTAAGGAGCTCGCCTTGTTAGCTGGAAGGCCAGCAAGTCAGCAGTTCAAGACCCGGGTACCACCTGACGGATTGAGTGCCTGTCTCTTGTAGAGATGAAAGGAGCCTCATTTGGGCATTCCCTGAATGGAGTTTTCTCCCTCAAAAATCCTTTCACCCCAGAATTCCTGACACGAAATTATTATGGAGGGAAGACAGTACAGAAGTGGGGCTAAAAACAAAGAAGAAAGTGATTTTTTCCTGTGTCCATCCGTCCTCTCTTTCGCCTTAAATTAGTCCTCAACCTTTTTAAGCCAAGGGCCGGGTCACGTTCCCTCAAACAGCTTCAGGGGCCAGACGACCTTTTTGCCCTTCCTCCACCACATGGCACTTCCTGGTGTGGTGGAGGTGGTGGTGGGCCACATGAAATGGTGCCGTGGGCTGGATGCGGCTCACAGGCCACAGGTTGAGAATCCCTGCCGTAAATGCTTTGCAGGTTCTCCAAAAGGAACGCCTAGAAAACAAGCGTGAGAAGAAGGCCTTTTCTGAAGACATTTGGTTGGAAGAGATAACGAGGATCCAGAGCAACGCGGATGCATCAACCCAGCAAAACAGAACAGTGTGTCCTTTGGACACAACAGACAGGCAATACCCCAGCGGCCTCCTCCTCCTCCTCCTCCTCCTCCTCCTCCTTCAAGATTCTCCCTTCAGCTTCAACCAAAGTTTTACTCTCGTTTGCTTTTGAATTATTTCTCAATTCACCAATCCCTAAAATGGATTTGCAATAATCCATGAAGTGACCATCCAGGCACATTTTACTTTCACTTCCGTGTGGATTCACGGGGGGCTTGGGTTTCTGTGAATTGAGCTCAAAAATTCAACCACAGAAGCTGGGACCGACGATTTAAAAAGCAGAGCTGGTTTCATCGTGACAAAGGGGTAAAACCCAAACAGACACTTCCACAAAATGCCACAAGCGTCCACAACTGCACACCGTTCCATTTCCTCTGGCCTGTAAAAGAAGTGGGTCATACCTAGCTTTGAAATGATGCTTTAAGATGGTGAAGGCGTGGGAATGAGCCCCAGACATCACCTTTACTCATGGCAATGCACACGATAATAAATAGGCTAAAATAAATGTGCTGTGCAATTATTAATGTTATATTAGGCCCAATACATACGGTTTGGGACCTTGTTATCTGTCGGAGCGTCTCTCCCTCAGAACAACTCCTCACATCACCTGTTTGTCACAGTCAGCGCAGCTCCAGGTGTCAACCCCAAGGATGGCTAGAAAGTCTGTAACAGGAGTTCTTAACCTTTTAAAGCCCGGGGCCGGACGGCCATTTTGCCCTTCCTCCACCACATGGGACCGTGGGCCGCATCCAGCCCACAGACCGCAGGTTGAGAATCCCTAGTCTATAACAAGAAACGGAGCCTTCTCGGTGGCAGCACTGAGTCACATAGCTGAGTGGGCGGCACAGAAATCCAATAAATGAATGAATGAATGACCAACAATGTGGAACACACTACTGGCGGAGCTGCCCCCATCACTGGATAGCTCTTTAAAAAATTAAAAACTTTTTTATTCAAAGAGGCCTTCCAGGGTGTGGTCCCTTAAGCAATAAATTAGCCAGCTAATTGATCCTCTGTGTCTTCAGACGCCAGCTATTTTATTTTACTTATTTTATTTTACTCTGGATTTATATATCTGTGTATTTTTTAAAATGTGTGACTGTTTTTAATGTGTGAGTTTGTGCTGTCAGCTACCGAGAGTAGGAAAATCTGCTAGCTGGGCAAGGTATAAATATAATAAATAATCTCCTTTCTCTCTCTCTCTCTCATTTTGGTTCTGTGGCAAAAGACTAAGATAATGATTCCTAAGATAAAAACAGAGAAAAAGACTGAGAGGTCCTTATCAAGCATTTCTTTGAAAGTCCCATGCTGAGCAGTTCTGTGTAAAAACAAGAGGAAAGGAAATCAGAAGCCATGCGTAGGTCACCAGAGAGATTTGGAACAAGCCCCAACTAGAACAGGGGTGCCCAAATTACAGCCCGTGGGCCAGATCAGGCCCCTGATGCCAATTCATCTGGCCCTCACCGCCCTTGTCGTGCCTGGAAGTGGAAGTAAAATGCACCAGGGAGCGACAAGGTTGGTGTGGGCCGGATGAATTGGCATTGGGGGCCAGATCCAGCCCACGGGCCACAGTATGAGGGGCTGGTTGAAGCAGAGAAATAGCACCCTAAAATCTATCTCATCCTGTTGCAAAACAGATTGCAAGACGCGTTTTACTTCCGCTTACGGTGGGAGCAAGCACATGACTGGCCCGCTGAACCACGTGACCGGCCCCCGGCCTGAAAGGTTTGGGCACCCCTGAAGTAGAAAATGGGGTTCAGGCAAGTCCTATTTCCCAGCCAGGGCTAGAATTGGGTTCCTTTCAGCGACTAAACTGGAGCATCCGCTGGTAGCCTTTCCTTTCAAAAGCTTTACGCTTCTTTTGGAACGCAAAAAGGTCTTAAGACTGAAATTAAATCTCCTCTGTGGATTTCGCAGGTCCTGAGCCAGCCTTTCCCAGCTTGACAAATTGAATTTTTCGCCCGATTATCGTCATCCCCGTAGCTTCCTCGTAAGAGAAGATGGTGCCTCAACGTAACCACCGCCTTATGTTCTCTGGCAAAGGCCAAAGTAGGTAAATGCAGATGGGAAAACTGGAAGGTGCTGGAGATGTTTCCCCCTTCTTCAAAGCTCCACGATGGAGTGAGCATTCTGTCCCTGTCCCAGTTCCTGCCAAGCTAGCCATTCGAAAGCAAGAAATTGCAAGTAGATAAATAGGGACCACTTTGGTGGGAAGGTAAACAGCATTCCAGCCACTCTGGTGTCTAGTCATGCCTGCCACATGTCCACGGAAACACCTGCAAACGCAGACACTGCTGGCTTTTTGGCAATAAACAGAGATGAGCACTGAACCCTAAAGTCGGATATGACTGTCTTTCGAACAAGGGCGGCCTTTACTAGCCAACCAGCAAATCTGAAATTGGTTTTTAAATAAGCGCATGTGCTCTGATTAATAAATACTATTCAAAGCTAAAGCATTTCCTCCTCCTAATTGCCTGATCCCCATGAAACAGAATTTGGAGCAAAGTTGCAGAGGAGAGGATTATAGCTCTACTACAGGCTTTGTGTAGGCCAGGGGGTCCCCAACCTTTTCAAACTGTGGGCCAGATCACACTCTCTCAGTCAGCTTTGAGGGCCGGACAGCCATATTGCCCTGCCTGCATGATGGGGGCAGCCATTTTGTCCCAACAGCTTCAAAGGGTACTATTTCGGTGGGAAGGTAAACAGCATTCCATGCGCTCCGGTGTCTAGTCATGCCTGCCACATGACCACGGAAATGTCTGCAGAAGCAGACAGCGCTGGCTCTTTAGCTATGAAACAGAGATGAGCACTGAACCCTAGAGTCAGATACGACTGGCTTTCAAACAAGGGTGACCTTTACCTTCAAAGGGGTGGTCATTTTGTTTCCCGAATGCTCCTGAAAGGATGGGGACACATGAAATGGTGCCGTAGGCCAGATCCGGCCCACGGGCCTTAGAGTTGGGAACCCCTACGGTAGGTGATCTAAGTCAATTTTCCCTACCTCTCTAGTTCAAACCAAAGATATGGGTGGGAACGATTCATCTTTGAATCCTAAGAGGAGGCAGAGGAAACCAGGATAGTAGCCACAACCCTGATTAAAATGAAGTGTTTTGCTACACAGAAGCCTATAGGAAAACATCAAACTCCCACTTGCAAAGCTAAAATGGGATTTGCCGATTTTACCCTTTGTGTCCTATGGAGAAAAGCAAGAGCGAAATCAGAAAATCAAATGGTTATCTGTGGAGACAGAAATGTTATCATTTTGGTCTCCGTGATCAGTTTCTGCCCAGGTTTTCTCTCTCTCTCACACACACACACACACACACACACACACTGCCCTGCAAAACTGTCCTTCCTCTCTCTGACCTCACCATTACGCCACTTGCTCTCTTTCCGGAGCCGAGAAGAGGAAGGAAGGAGTTCCAAGAACAGAAACAGCCTCAAAACAGCTCAGAACTGAGAAAACGGGAGAGGAAAATGAGAGAAAGAAAGAGTTGCTTGAAGAGAAAGAGAGAGGAAATGATACTTCCTCTTGCTAAGAAGGAACCGTGAAGTCTGGGTTTTGGAGAAACGGCTTCTCAAGAACCTAAAGCCACTGAGGGCGAAGCTTGGCAGGCCAGCGGTTCTTGGACTTCAATTCCCAGAAGCCCAAGTCCCTGTGAATCCACACGAATGGGTTTACTGCGTTGTAAACCCATTCATGTGGATTCACAGAGACTTGGGCTTCTGGGAACTGAAGTCCAAGAACACCCATACGCACAGTAAACCTATTCATGTGGATTCACAGAGACATGGGCTTCTGGGAATTGAAGTCCAAGAACACCTGGATCGCCTAAGTTTGCCATCACAAACCTTAAGCGTTCATGCTTATGAGTAGATTGGGATCCATGACGCAAACACATTCAGCTGAGAAGGGTAGCAGAGGTTGCCGAAGGCTTTTTGATGCCTGAGGCGGAAGATCCAACGCCAGCCCCTCAAAACTGCAGCACGTTTGATCTCAGGCCGGTTAAATTGCAGCTACCTGTAATTTTAGAGACTGGTCTGAGATGCCCTTCCATTTGTGAGAACACTTGGCAAATGTCTTGCGTCTCCAGAGTTGGGCTCAATTTACACTGCAAAACACCTCTGAATTCCAATGCTGCTTCTATTTAACATCTCTCTCTTTCTGGGAGTAAGATTCGATCCCAAATTTTAAACATACAGCCAAGAGGTTTCCAGTCATATCAAAATTTTGGATCCCTTACAGGTGCCGGAGGAGAGATTTCCAGATACTCTGGACTGCCAGAAAGACAAACGACAGGTCACAGGACAAATCAAGCCTGAACTATCTCTGGAGGCGGAAAATGATGAGCTTGAGGCTATGAGAAGGAAACACTCTCTGGAAAAGTCAGAAGGTGGAAGGCCAGGAGGAAAGGAGGAAGATGAAACATGAGATGGATTAACTCCCTAAAGGAAACCCCAAGTTTCAATTTAGAAGAGCTGCGTAGAACATTTTGGAAATCACACATTCTTAGGATTGCCATGGAGTTTCCCTAGCAGAAATCCCTTTCAACCCAGAATAATATCTGACATGAATTATTATTATTTTTTACAAAGACACTGTGACTGAGAAACTATGTCTTAAATTGTTTTCTCATCTTCATGACTTTACAGAAAAACATCAAAACAACATGTTTGCAAACAGCCACAAACTTAAGAGGAAGGGCAGGAAATGGTGACGGGAGATTAAAGACTTTTACAAACAAAGCCAAAGTGACCCGTTTCTTTCAAATTTGACACTTACATTTTGGAGGATCAGATCTTTGCCTAACTGCCTTGCATGTATAGTATGATGGAAATGCAGAAGCCTAGGATGGTTTAGAACAGGGGTTCCCAACCTAAGGCTGGTGGGCTGGATCCGGCCCATGATACGATTTCATATTGCCTCCTCACCCCTCCAAGGGCATGTGAGAAACATAATGGTAGCTTTTTTGAAGCTGTTGGGGCAAAATCCCCCCCCCCCCCAATCATGCAGGCAGGGCAAAATGGCCATCCGGCCCTCAAAGCTGACTTGAGAGAGCGTGACCCAATGGCCCCTGGCTTGAAAAGGTTGGGGACCAATGGTTTAGAATACTCTTTTTCCTTAAACATAAAGAAAGAAACATAAGAGGAAGACAATGTCTAATTCTGAGAAATGGGGGCAAAGGAGGCACCAGAGACGGAACTGGGTTGAACTGTGTGCTTGTTCTCAGTTTGCCCAAATTATCAGAGGTGTCACAATTCAGTATTTCTGAATGCAATGTTTAAGGCTCCTGACAATCCATCAAAACCTTGCCTTTATTTAAAAAAAAACAAGTTCACAAAACCAGTTAATTGGCAACAATTAACAGGTGGTTTGAAAACAAGGCACCACCAGGCATAGATGTTGGGGAAGCCAAGGAACCAAATGCAGTCAGCTGGCAGATCCCACGAATCACTATCAAAATCTTTCACGAGATCTTGTCACCAAAATATCAATCTAAGGAAAGAACTGTCTGTATTTTGTGGATTTATCCTCCCCCCCCCCCGAGTCCTTGATTCCCCAGAGACTGTGGTGGTTTAGTGGTTAAGACGCTGAGCTTTAAGACTGGAAGGTCGGGGTTCGATACCGGAGTACTGCACGAAGGAGTGAGTTCCAATCTCTGTCCCAGCTCCTTGCCAACCTAGCAGTTTGAAAGCAAGGAATTGCAAGTAGATAAGCAGGGACCACTTCAGTGAGAAAGTAAACAGCATTCTGTGCACTCTAGTGTCTAGTCATGCTTGCCACATGTCCACGGAAATGTCTGCAAACTGGCTCTCTGGCTGTAAACAAAGATGAGCACTGAACCTTACAGTCAGATATGACTGGCTTTTGAGAAAGGGCGACATTTATGTATGAGTGTGTTTTACTTCCGCTTCCAGGAGCGACGAGGGCAGTGTGGGCCAGATGGATTGGTGTTGGGGGCCGGATCCAGCCCATGGGCCGTAGTTTAGGCACCCCTGGTTTAAGCAGAGAAAATGGCAGCCTAAAATATCTATCTCATCCCATTGCAAAACGTATCCATTGCAAAGCAGATTGCAAGGCGTGTTTCACTTCCGCTTCCGGTGGGAGGAGCCACGTGAGCGGCCCGTGGCCTGAAGCGTTTGGGCACCCCTGCTTTGGGGGCACTGACTTTGGCTTCTCAGAATGGAAGCCAAGAACCTAAATTTGGGGAAACACTGGCCTTGAAGCAAGCAGGGGCAAGACATCGTTAGGCCCAGGGCACTTTTGAAAAGTTACTTTTTTGGACCACATCTCCCAGCATTCCCTACACCAGCCTGGGATGGAGAGGAATAGAGAAAGAGTTGCTTCTCCCCACTGGCCTTACTTTGGCAAAGAGGACCCCGATTCCAGGGAAGGGGAGCCACAAAACCTTCAACCCCTCCACAAAAGAGGAAACTGCAGATCCTCTTCAAGGCTTTCTCCACCTTCTTCCTGTTGGCCTTTCAGAGTTTTTGCCGTCTCAGCAGTCCGTCCGTCCTGCCAATCCCTTGCCTAATTTCGCTCAATTTCTCTTCTGCTTTGCACATTTGGCCTTCGATCTGGCCTGATTCGGAGGCGTGGAGGGCCCACAAATTCTCCTGAGGTCTTCTGCCTCGATTTCCTTTCCCGTGACCTCCTATCGGCGTGCGTTCGTTTGGAGCCAGAGAGAGCGCATGAGCCTGCCGTCTGTTTCCTGTGTTCTCAGTATTGAATTGTAATCATGCATTCTGCGGGGAAAAAATGCCTATCGAGGGAAGTGGGGAGGGCAGGGGCAGGAAAGGAGACAGAAGGGGGACTGGGGTATGTCTTTGTGCATATGTGTGTGTGTGTATGTGTGCATGTATGCACATGTCTCCCCTTGTTGGCAAATGCACCTGACACCCCCCCCCCCCGGGGAGGTAGTTGTAGCTTTTTGTAATAAACCCAACTTACATCTTGCATTACACTGCACCACCAAAAAAACCGACATTTTTTTTGTCTGCTACTTGGTCTTCTAATCCATGTGTCCAATACTAAATCAAGTGCGCTGAATCCAAATCTGAAGTCCGATTCTGCCTAGGACATCAGGATCTTAAGCAAGTGACACATATAGACGCGATTGTCCAGTTTATTAACATAGCTGCGTCTACTCATCTTTAGCTCAAAACAGACTCACTGTGGCCAAGCTGTACTATCCATAAGATGGTTTTGCACCAGGTCCATCTTGCCTCATATACCTATTTCTGACGTCAGCTCAATGACGTGTCCAGATATGCTGGAACATGCATGCCACCAGGGGACGTGATTCAGCTGAGGCGGCAGCAGGCAGTGTGGCAGCTGCAACGGTGATAACGTTCCCATGTAAAAAATGCATTACCCAATTACCATCCATTTGAACAGCTCTAGCACGCCTTAAAAACTGTACGTGATAGGCAAATTCTGAGTACAGATTTGGAATCAGAAAACTTGATAGCATGTAAATCCCATGTGTTATTCCCAGGAGCAAAACCACGGGTTGTGCAGTGTGTGATAGCTGCGGAAACAGCAGCCGGTTGGCCCATGATCTGAGTTTCCAGCCTTCTGCTGGGATGAGATCAAGGCTTCTAATCTAATGGAAAGCCCAGTCATGGGAGGCTGGCAGACAGCGCAGTTGTGCCAAAAGGATGGCAGTCTTGAATCAAAAAGATTGTGACTTTCCAGGATTTAAGGAAGTTCCTTTTCTGGACTACATTGTCCAGAATCCCTTAGTCAACATAGCCAGACTGCCACGGGGGATTCTGGGATCTATCTGGCACCCCAGGTCTTGCAATCTAGACAGGCGCTTGGATCAAGGGCTAAATCAGGAGTTCTCAACTTTTCTTAAGCCAGCTCACGCTCCCTCAGGCAGCTTCAGAGGCCGGACGGCCATTTCTCATTTCCTCCACTACATGGCACTTCCGGGTGTGGTGGAGGCGCGGGGGGGTGGGGGGCACATGAAATGGTGATGCAGGCCACATCTGGCCCAACTACTCAAGACCTTGCCTTTTCTAACTCGGTTCTCCAAAAAACCCGAATGTCTCGGCTGTCTGTTTCCTTCAGCCTTCTGCAACCGATCGGCCTGTTGCATGATTGCTGTGATGTTAATTTTCAAGGTGGATATTTGCCTCCTTCCTCAAAACCTATCTAGTTTTGTTTTGAAATCAACTGAGAAAGAGAGAGAGAATCGCGGCGTGAGACTTTGGGCTGAAAGAGGCAAATACCTTTCATCTTTGATCAAACTGAAAGTGTGCGGTTTGGGCGGACGACTTCTTCATTCCTCTTCCCTTCTCTCAAGACATTTGAGTAACTCAATATTTGCCCATTCATACTAAGACAGCCCTCCGCCTTCCTTTGCCTCTCAGCTTATTTATGTCCAGTCAAACCCCAGGTTACGACGGAGGCCCGTTCCAACATTCTCCATCGTCACCCGGAACAGCATTTCAATAGGATTTGCTGTCGTAAACTAGGACAAGCGTTACCCGAAGCGGTTGTAACCCAGGGTTTTACTGTGCTCTTCATTCAATCTTATCGATGCACAGAACGGGTTACTCCGCAGACTTCTCGAATGATATATTTTAAAACTGCTTTGCGTCGGTATGCTTTGCTTAATGAGAAATACATGTTTGATGTGGAGGGAGCCGGGGGGGGGGGATGTCTTCCTCTCTTCCATTGCTTTTCTCAGTGTTGTTACTAAACAGCTGTTTGCCATTTCAACAAGGAAGCTTTTGTGCCTGGATCTCCCTCACAGGCTTGCATTTTTATGCACCGAGGGAAAAAGCCATGGCCATGATCCAAGAGCCCCTTCCTGCCTGCGTACAGATTTCGCGCATGCATCATTTTCTCTTCTCTTGTAAAAGCCTCTTCTGAGGTCTCAGGAAATCCCATCCACCCACCCCTCCTCCTCTGCTTTGTTTGAAGCACAGGATGTTGGAAAGTTCATCTATCCGTTTGGGGTATCCGCTGAGACATGCCGTAGAGCAGGGGTGCCCAAACAACGGCCCACGGGCCAGATCCAGCCCCCAACACCAATTCCATCTGGCCCACACTGCCCTTGCCACTCCTGGAAGTGGAGGAAAGATGCACCGGTATGGGCCGCAGCTTGAAAAGTAGTTAAGAAGCTCGCCTTGTTAGCTGGAGGGCTAGCAAGTCAGCAGCCAGTTTGAGACCCGGGTACTTCATGACGGATTGAGTGCCTGTCTCCGTCCCATGGGGACATGAAAGGAGCCTCATTTGGGCATCCCCTGAGCGGAGTTTCTCCCACAAAAATCCTTTGGACCCAGAATAACTTCTGACACGGAATTATTATTATTACACGCAGCTCCAACAAATTCCCATGAAAAACCTCCTTTTCTTCTTCTGTATGGGAAGTGGAGGGACTGTAGAGGAAGAAACAATTTATTAAGCATTTTGCTCCTTGCAGATAACACCTTCCTGTCCAGGCTAGGATGAAAAACAGCGTCTGAGGTTTCTCAACAATCTCTCTTTATCTCCGACTTACTTCCTGCGTCCATCTAAAAATAGATGAAGAGGGTCTGTTCTAGAGAAAAATGTTGCAGGACGCAGGATGATGTTTGGAAGGGGGGGGAATGAGTCTTTCCACCGAGCATTCATTCGACGAAGCCTCTCTCACAGTCAGAAACGAAGTGGGCCAGAAGACAGAAACCCCTGTCACATTTGTGGAGATAGTGAGAGATTTGGTTGAAGACTAAATTAGCAGGCTTTTGCCATCACATGTCTCTGCGGAGCACATGTGCAATGGCTTTTCCTGGACTACCGCGCTCTGAATTCCTGTATTTGTGTGCAAAGCAATTTTTTAAAAAAGACCCTTTCAGCTCGTGCACATATTGAAGAACGCAGCAAAACTATGAGACTACAAAGTCTAACTGGATAATAATAATTTCATGTCAGAAATTATTCTGGGTTGAAAGGATTTTTGCGGAAGAAACTCCACTCAGGGGAGGCCCAAATGAGGCTCCTTTCATGTCCCCAAGAGCTGGGACAGAGACGGGCACTCAATCCGTCATGCAGTACCCGGGTCTCAAACTGCCAACTTGCCGGCCTTCCCGCTAACAAGGTGAGCTTCTTAACCACTCAGCCACTGCAGCCCCAGTCCAACTGGATAAGACATGAGAACTGTCTCTGTATCTATTGGAGCTTAGCAAATGCCGAGAGGAAAGTTTCTTTAAAAATGGAACTTGACAAGCTTTCTCAGGACTGGGTCTGCAGAGATCTGCCGAAGTGGAGTTAGCCACGATATTTCTGGGCAGGCAGCCTCTCTGTAAACCCACACAGCCAATATTGTACAACATAAACTGCCTTCATCTTCTTCTGCCATATCCAAATCCTAATAATGGTGATCATCATGGCAGTCAGCCGTGAAGAGTGTCCTGAGAATATAACGCAGAGGTCTCTCATATGCCTTCCACATCGCAGTGTGACACCCATAGTACCACTGATTCAGCTCCGCCAGTCACTTTCTGGTCCTCAGCCCTTTTGGCACGCAAAGTCCTCCTCCTCATCATCATCCCCAGGCCAGGATGGATGAAGCTGCTGCCCTCCATTAAGAGGGATCCAAGTGGCATTTAATCCACTTGGGGACCATTGTCCTTCGTTCCCTGTGGACTTTGGCACCCAAGGCCATTAGTCCTCAGGGTGGTCAAGTTAGTTAACAGCCACCTGGCACTCGGCGTTGAGTCACTGGCAGCAGGGTCTACTCTATGACCAAGGCAGGATAACCCTGGCCAGACTGTCACAACACAAGCCTAGGCATCTTTATTCAAAAGGAAGCCTCGCTCTGTTCAATACAGCAGGAAGAGCGTTGCAGGAAGAACGTGCAGACTTTGATGACTATCAGGAATGAAATTCCCCCAGCTCAAAGCGCACCTGCTTGAGGGCTTGGTTCAAAATTACATAGCAAAACACAAGACAAAGATCAGCAAAATACAGTACAGTATCCACATACAGACCAAAGTCTGCTGGGTGTTGCTGCCTACGCTCATAAAAGATCAACCGACAATATTTAGCATCGAATGTGCCTTGCTAAAAAGTCCAATGAGGTGCCCAAGTCTCTGTGAATCCACACAAATGCGCAGTAAACCCATCCGTGTGGATTCACAGAGACTTGGGCTTCTGGGAATTGAAGTCCAAGTACAGCTGGAGTGCCAAGGTTGGCCATCACGGTGCTATAGGGACACACGACACATGCTGCCTGGCATGGGCTGCCCTGAATAAGCCTGATGACAAGGTGGCATCTGGCTTTTCCCTTCTCCCATCTGAAAAAACATATGAAAATTATTCCGTACCCGAAACATGAACTTTCCATAGCTTCATGTTATTAACGGAACTGTCAATAGATTACATAATCTTTTAATGCTCTTCACAGGGCGTTTGGGGGGTTTATTTCAGACCGTGATGGCATTTACGTAAGCTGGAAATCTGCGCCCAAGAAGGGAGAGGTTTCACATCTCTTTTTCCTACGCTATTTCAAAAGTAGGATACTGTAATCCAGTTCTTTCTCACTCAAACACATTTGCACACTCACACCCATAGCGGTGATGTTTCCAAAACATGGGGGACAAGTTTTAATTCCACAGCAATTGCTGTCAGTGACGGGGGGGGGGGGGGGCCTCGGCAGCTCTGAAGTCAAGGCGGATTTCTTTCGCTCCACTACAAACATCCTTTTCCGGAAATGGCCACAGCTATGCCGAGGAGGGGTGGGTGGGTGGGTGGGAGGCTGTGGTTTTAATAAATGACAAACACCACTTCAGACGGAGGAGCTTCCCCTTCCCTGGGCTGGGTTTCATAACTTGGAAAGGAAAAAAGAAAGTCCCAAAGAAAACACACTCAAGGCACTACAAACTCCCCCCGTTGCGCGTCTCGCCACCAAGCCTTCGAAGAAAAGGGGGAGAGAAACCAAAACAATTTCAGCATTTCAACCGTTATAGACTGACTCTACCCGGAAACTCCCGGTTCAAAAAGAACGAGCAATCCTGGAAACAGCACAGAGGGCTTCCTTAGGATCAGGGCCCAAAGGGGCTTCACCTCCAAACAACTGGTTCCACTGCCTGATTAGGTAAAGGTCACCCTTGCTCAAAAGCCAGCCGTATCTGACTCTAGGGTTCAGTGCTCATCTCTGTTTATTAGCCAAAGAGCCAGCGCTGGCTTCACCTGCAGATGTTTCCGCAGTCATGCAGTAGGCATGATTAGCCACTGGAACACACTGTTTACCTTCCCACCAAAGTGGTCTTGCTATTTATCTACTTGCAATTTCTTGCTTTCGAACTGCTGGGTTGGCAGGAACTGAGACAGAGACGGGAGCTCACTATGCTGGGCAGCACTTGGGAATCGAACTCCAACCTTCCACAGTCGTTGAGTTCAGCGTCTTAACCACTGGAGTCCCTAGTGCCTGTTTACAAAGGCCATATATTGGGGTTTCAAATAAACTCCTCAGGGGTTTGTTGCCAATCCTGTTGAAACAGTTTCAGTTGAGTTTCGGGGTTTTTTTGGTTTCTACTGGAAACCGGAAGTTGTGATGCCTGTAGGGCAAAGCTGTTTCCCTTTTAGAAAGGAAGTCCCGAAGAGAGCAAAACAACCCTCCAGACGAGTGCCTCTCTCTCTCTCTCTCTCTCCCCTCCTCCCCATGAATGAAAGGCAAACCGCCTTGCAAAAGACCTCCCTGCCATTCACAAACCTGCTTAAGAGGCGTCTGGAGGGATCTCAAACACCTCCTCTATTATGGCCACGGAAAAGCAAGCACAGAACCCAAGGAAGTCCCCATTTTGGACTACGAAGCCCAGAATCCCCCAGCTTGCAGGGCCATTGGAGCTCTGATGGAGGTCTACAACAGTAATGGCGAACCTTGGCACTCCAGCTGTTCTTTGGACTTTAATTCCCAGAAGCCCGAGTCTCTGTGAATCCACACAAATTGGTTCATTGCACATACACATTCGTGTGGATTCACAGAGACTCGGGCTTCTGGGAATTGACGTCCAAGAACAGACACAGTAAACCCATTCGTGTGGATTCACAGTCTTGGGCTTCTGGGAATTGACATCCAAGAACACGCGCAGTAAACCCATTTGTGTGGATTCACAGAGACTTGGGCTTCTGGGAATTGAAGTCCAAGAACACCTGGAGTGCCAAGTTTCACTATCACAGTTTTAGAAGATCACAGCATTGAAAGCTAGATAGACAACTACACAAACCAGAATCCCCTGTAGCAAAAGCATACAACCATCATCAAGCCACAGGAAAGGAAGCTCTCTCCTTTCTTCTGCCTCTACATCTGTTAAAAATAAAGGAGCCCAGATGTTTCTGTTGAAAATATGAATTTTTCTGGTTATTATTATTATTTTTTTGGCTGTCAATAAGGCAGCTTCAGGCTAGAACGGGGGTGGCCAAACTTTTCAGGCTAGGGGCCGTTCATGTGGTTCAGGGAGCCATTCACTATGGCCTGGGGCTGGATCCGGCCCCCAATGCCACTTCATCTGGCCCACTGTTACCTTTTCTGCCAAAGTGGCATCTATGTATCTACTTGCAATTTTTTTTGTTTTTGAACTGCTAGGTTGGCAGGAGCTGGGACGGAAACAGGAGCTCACTCTGTCACACAGTACTCAGTTCTCGAACTGCTGACCTGCCAACCTTCTGGGCGTCATGCTCAGAGTCTTAACCACTAAAGCCCCTTTAAAATCCACAGTAGGACCAACCCAAAAGGCCCAAAAAGTATGCAAGAAACAAAATGACCACCCCTTTCAAACTGCTAGGTTGGCAGGAGCTGGGACAGAGACGGGAACTCACTCCATCCTGCAGTGCCCAAGAATCGAACCCTGACCTTCCAGTCAGTGAGTTCAGCATCTTAACCACTTGAAACACCACAGACCCAACCCCAAAACAAGACCCAAACCTATGAGTCCATTGAGAGGCATGCCTAACCTGCTCCTGAATTTCCCCCAGAGGGGTGGGTGGTATAATTAAGCCGTCTTTATTTCACAGTCCACCCTGCTCTATGTGTGCCGATGCATGAACAGAACGGTTGAGCCTGTGGCTTTTGAAAGAAAGCATGCTTAAGCCCCCCACAGATCCGGCCGGTTCAGCATGACGATTCACGAGTTCGCCTACATGGCAAATTTTGAACTGCCGACGCTCAGAGTTACAAACAGATGAGCCCAAACTGCATTTGCCATCAGCTTAAAAGCAGAGGAGTTTTTGTCTTCCTCCTCTGCTGGGGAGGAAAAATTAATAAATCTCAATTAATAAAAGAGCAACGATGCCCATGGACAATATTACACAGTCTCTCAGGAGCCATTTACATCTGGAACGAAACTTAAGTTATGGGAACCGTAGAGGGGAGGCGGGAAAGGACACCAAACTCGCTCACTCGTTCTCTGGCAATCCGAGTGAGTTTAAATTCAGCCCCTGTTCTCTGCCTTCTATTAATCGTGGGCTTGTGCGCACGGGATGAATGGATTCCTGTTTCAACATTCCCAGGGGGCTCTGGAGGCACAGAATAGAGAGCAAGCCATGTGCGGGAGCATTTCTGCATGTGTGTGTTTGTCTGCTTGAAAGGGCCCTCTTCAGTCATGCACTTTGGGTACCTAAGTATGCCAAGTATCTACGTCTTCTAATGCAGGGCCCCCCAAACTATGGTCCACAGGCCAGATCCGGCCCCCAATGCCCATTCATCCAGCCTGTCAACTGTTGCATCAAATTTAAATGAGGTTATATAAAATATCAGCATTAGCAAAACAACAATAATGAGACATTCCAACGTGGGATGGATATGAAAAAGAGAGTGCTGAAAATGTTGGGCTTATGAATCACAGGACACAACCTTTAACAATCACTGCCTATACCTGATTAGGTAAAGGATCAGGTTTCCCTTGTCTGAAGAGTCGTAACCGACTCTAGGGTTCAGTGCTCACCTCTGTTCATAGCCCAAGAACCAGCATTGTCTGCATCTGCAGACGTTTCTGTGGTTATCAGGCATGACTAGACACGGGGTGTATGGAATGCTGTTAACCTTCCTGTGAAAATGGTACCTATTCTTCTACCTGCATTTCCTTGCGTTCAAACTGCTAGTTTGGCAGGAGCTGGAACAGAGACGGGAGCTCACGCCATCATGCAGCACTCGGGTCTCAAACTGCCAACCTTCCAGTTGTGAATTTCAGCATCTTAACCACTACACCACTGCAGTCTGATGCCTGATTAAAGGTAAAGGTTTCCCTTGCTTGAAAGCCAGTCGTATCAAACTCTAGGGGTCAGTGCTCATCTCTGTTTCTAAGCTGAAGAGCCAGTGTTGAATGCTTCTGCAGACGTTCCTGTGTTCATGTGGCAGGCATGACTAGACACCAGAGTGCACGGAACGCTGCTACCTTCCCACCGAAGTAGTCCGTGTTTATCTACTCGCAATTTCTTGCTTTCAAACTGCTAGGTTGGCAGGAGCTGGGACAAAGACGGGAGCTCATTCCGTCCTGCAGTACTCGGGAATCGAACTGCTGACCTTCCGCCTCCCAGTCAGCGTCTTAGCCACTTAAGCCACTCTAATCAACAGCACCGCGATTTCAAGCCCTGCTTCCTGTACGTGCAGTAAACCCATTCGTGTAGATTCACAGAAACTTGGGGTTCTGGGAATCGAAGTCCAAGAACAGCAGGAGTGCCAAGGTTCACCATCACAGGCCTAGACTGTGATGAGACAGTTTCCAATGTTTCATAGCAGGTACCCGCTACTCACCTGGACAGAGCAGGTGATAATAACCAAAGGCTGCAATGGAGAGTATCTCAGAAGTAACCCACACTTTTGATTCGGATTCCAGGAGCCCTGGGGGCACAGGGGTTACACTGCTGTGGTGCAACCAAAAGGTTGTGAGTTCAATCCTGACCAGAGGGCAAGGTTGACTCAGCCTTCCAAGGTTGGTAAAATGAGTCCCCAGCATGTTTGGAGCAAAATGCAAATGACCTTGTGAACCGCCCATAAATTTGAAATAATAATAATAATAATAATAATAATAATAATAATAATAATAATAATAATAATAATAATAATAATAATAATAATAATAATAATAATAATAATAATAATAATAATAATAATAATAATAATAATAATAATAATAATAATAATAATAAAGGGCACTAAAGCTATGGGGCAGGTTATAGAAGTATGATTGCTTTCTAGGAATTCACAAAATGACAACCCAGAAGAGCAGTGCAGAATGCCAAGAAGTTGGACTGGATCACTTTGAGCTACTTTGTAAATAAATAAATAAATATATGCGCCCAAACTTTTTGGGCCACGGGCCAGTCACGTGGGTTCAGCGGGTCGGTCATGTGGTTCCTCCCACCAGAAGTGGAAGTTAAACGTGCCTTGCAATCTGTTTCTGCAGCAAATCAATTTTGCAACAGGATGAGATATATTTTAGGCTGCCATTTTCTCAGCTTCAACCAGGGGTGCCCAAACTACGGCCCACAGGCCGAATCTGGCCCCACGATGCCATCCTCGGCACTACTGGAAGTGGAAGTAAAATGTGCCCTGTATGGGCATGTTTTACTTCTGCTTCCAGGAGTAAAAAGGGTGGTGTGGGCTGGATGAATTGGGGTCGGGGGCCTGATAAGGCCCATGGGCCATAGTTTGGGCACCCCTGTAATAGGGGAATATGTGGGTGGAGGGAGGTTTCAGGGGGTCAGGAAGTAAAGGAAAGGTGGTGGTAGGGAAATACTATTCAGACAAACCCACTGGGTGGAAAGCCAAACTCCACAGCCAAATGAAAAACAAGGATGGGAAGGAAACACAAGTTACGAATCAAGAGAAAGGCAGCAAAATCTAAGCAGAGAAATTTGCAATCATGGCTCAGGACCGCAAGCATCAAAAGTCAGACAAGAAAGAGAAATAGAGACATTTGTCTTCCAAACCAGTGGCTTCCCTTACCTTGGGAGGGTCAAACAACGCCAGAACGTAATTCTCATTGTCCGACGGCCCTTCTTTCTGTAAAACCAGCCGTCCTCTCTGCCAACGCGTCCCATTATCCACGTTGGCCTCGGTCACCATCCAGTACTTGAGTCCGCCCTCTTTCCGAACCAGAGACGAGGGGTCCCGTGGGACGGTCCAGGGAAAGATCCTCCGCGCTAGGTTAGACTTCAAAACGGAGTCCGACATTTCCCCGTCCGGAGGAGGGGGCGGCTCCGCAGGTCTCCTCCGGAAAAAATTACGCCAGCTTCTCTTCAGGCGGTTCAGGGAAAAATGTCTTCTCACAGCCAGGGAAGGAGACGCTCCCGCAAGTTCCTCCGAACTCCAAGACTTGCGAAGGCCGGGGGGCCGGGCCTCGGGGGGGCCCCGGTCCACCTGCCCCTCCATGTCAATTTTGGCCCCGAACGTCCCAGCCGGGGAGACACCGGTATGGTTTCGGCCGGTCTCCCGGTAGTCCCGCACCCTGTTGAAGGGCAGGATGCGGTAGTGGCTCATGGCAGACGTATCCTTCACCTCGTGGCGGAAATACTGCTGGAAGAGGTCGGCAAACTGGAGGGAGAAATTGTCAGCGGCCAAGATTTCATGCTGGGGGCTTTCGTGGACAAACAGGAGGTACTTCCGGGCCAGCTCGCGAGCGGTGGTGATGGCATGCTGCTCGCAGAACTCGCTCCAGCCTCCGGCGTGCGAAGAAGGATCGGTGGTTGGCAAAGCGCGCCCATTCATCGCCGGGACTTGACTTATGCAGACGTCCTGCAAGAAAGCAACCGAAAGGGGAAGATGTGAATGCCGTGCGGGACTTTACCAGGCAACAGAAGAGGAAGGCCCTGGAGAGGAAGAACCAACAGGAAGGAGGGTTGAATTAGGGCAGGGGCTCTCAACCTTTTGAAGCTGTGGGCCGGGTCATGCTCCCTCAGACAGATGAGCGGGCCGGACTAGTGTCCCCCCCCCCCACTGTAAACGCTGCCTTAAAACACATTCATGGTTGTCATAAATGTGTTTAGACAGGCGTAAATGTGACTGTTTCTGCTGCTTCTGGTGATGTGGGCCAGATCTGGCCTGCTGGTTGTAGGTTGAAAACCCCTGAATTACAGGACCAAAAAACACAGGGCAACTGTTTGGGGAACAGACAAGAGTAGGAGCATGGCTGTGTCCTTCACAGGTAGACGGATCTGGTCTGTATCCTCCTTGCTGAATGTAAAGTCAAGAGAAAAGTGAGTAACAACAGAGTAACGATGAGGCATTAGGCTAAGCACCGTGGATCGTGGCAGCTCTGTGGTCTGCTCTGAAACTCCTCCATATGTGTCTGCCAAGCAATCCCCATTTTGCAAAAGATTCTGGAATGCAGAATGACTGTGGTCATTCAATAAAGTAATTCTTCCCAGCCACGAGACAGAGACACAGAAATAAAAATACACATATGTGATATGTACATAGGCCTCACTAACCCATCACTGTAGCCCATGGGCCAGATCCAGCCCCTGACACCAATTCATCCGGCCCACTAAGCCCTTGTCGCTCCCAGAAGCAGAAGTAAAACGTGCCCGGGCTCGTTTTACTTCCGCTTCCAGGAGTGACGAGGGCCTCATGGGCCGGATGAGTTGGTATAATGGGCTTCCGGCCCACAGGCCATAGTGACTGGCCCCCTCAATCACATGTCCGGCCCACAGCCCATGACATTTGGGCACCCCTGCTTTAAGGAATCTCAAAACCATTAGCGTACTTCCATGTTTACCTCTCTCTGTTCCTTTAGGAACCTGAGAATAGCATGGATCCACATACTGTATAGGTTTAATGCAAAGCCACAGACTCTTCTCTGGGTGGGCTCTTTCCCCAAAGAGGCCCTGGAAGTTCATTTATGTTGTCAGGCCTAGAATGCAAAGTCTGCAAAACTAATGTGTTCAGACAATGTTTCTAAACTCCCCCCCTGGACCCCTGGACCAGCCAAAGCAAGCTGATTTTGCAGAAGTTGTCAAACCAAGTAAAGGATAATCACACGTACTTTGCTGCGTAAGCCGGCTCTGCTTCTAGCTGCAAAGCTGCTCCTCTTGAGAAGCGGGTGCTCCTTGTGAATGATGCAAAATGAGAACCAACGGGTGCCCAGGAGATATTCGTGTTGGGAAAGATCATTACATAAGCGGGGTTAGGACTGACGGGTGGGGCAGGTGGGGTGGGAACTTTACATGCGGTCGAAGGCAAAGAATGCTAAAAAGCATGAAGGGTATGTAAGGAAGAAAAGCCTGCCTTTCGCAATCCAGGGTCAGATCCAGCAACAACTTTAGAGACACTTCAAAAGTGACCAAAGACGCCGCAAATTGCAAAGTGGCTCCGGTGTCGGAATGGGTAATCTACCCACATTAGTTCCACCGTGGGTTTCCCGGGTCCTTTGCCCCCTGAGTGGGCCCCCCCCTGGCCGCGGCCTCCTCAGTCTATCAGTGCAACCAGCCTGTGAATGACTCAGCACATGCGCTTCCTTCCACGCACTGTTTTCATGCCAGCGTCTTCACCTCAAACGTTAAGGAGCGTTCCATTCCCTCTTCCTACAGAGAGGAAGCCATTGCTTCCTGAATACAGAAATGTGTCCAGCGGCTCTCCGGTCGGTTTGGACCCTTCCTGGAGCTTTCTAGGCAGGAAACGCTCAGGTCCCCCTTCAAGTAGTGCTCTGCAGGTGACCCAAAGCTACACCGCCTGCCTCTTCTCCCCAAAAGCCACAAAGGGGGGGGGACATACAATCTCCCCACTCCTGAAGCTCCAGCCCAGAGCTACTCAGCCAACACAAATATAGACACGCACCTGATATCCTTTGGTCCATTTCTAGAGGCTGTGTTTTTGGTGAAGACCGTCTTCTACACAACACACAAGAGTCTTGAGTCCAAATATGCCCAGAACTGGGTCAGTGCATAACCCAGCCATGTTTGAGCACAACCAAAAGCCTATATCCAGGAAGGGTCTCCCCACAATCGAAAGCAGCAACCAAAGGAAACGAGAGACGTCTAAGCGACAGACATACAATACCTTGCAGAAGCTAGACTGGCCTTTCAACGCGTCCAGGCAAAAGATGGGGGCCAGTCCACGAAGGCAGGCCGCACGAAGGCATCGTCATGGCCTGCCCACCCGTGTCTTGCGATTTCCTCCCCAAAACGAGGGACTGGATGGCTTTGACACACGGCAAAGGAGGCCACGGGGTGGGCTAAACCAGGAATCCAGAACCTCTCCTTGGTTTAAAAAAACAAACAAAACGAATAATAGACAACGACTAGCTGGTGTCACAGGAGGAAATCCATTCCCAACGCCTTCCTGTCAAAGCCGACGTGGTGGCTTTAGGCTGGTCGGTTAGAGGCTGAGAGGACGGCAACCATAAAAACCCTTCGGAAGAGGAAGGGCAACCAAGCTTCAGTTGAGGAGCAGACCCGTCCCAACGTGGTGTGCAGATAAAAGAGCATGTTGTGGCCCCCGCCCCCTGCAGATTCAATTGCTCTTGGCTCTTTGACAGCAGAGGCATACCACTGAAAAAGTGTGAATGCGTGCGCGCGCGCGCGCGCATCACATAAACTGATCGGAGGAAAATGAGAGAGGGAATGGATAGAGGAACTCAAATAAGAGCAGTGGCATGTAGGAGAATGAAAAGCAGAAGCAGGACATAAGACTATTCTGCTATTTATTCTGCCTTTTCCATGTTAAAGAAACCTAGAAGGGCAAGCCCAAGAGGTGCCCAAGCTATTCAAGCCATGGGCCTGAACCTGTCAACTGCTTGCCTGTTCATTTTTCTTGCAGTTCTTTTGCTTTAAATGAAAACATTACAGGTTCAAGGTTTTCTCTAAAGTCTTGCTTGGTTTTTAAAGAAACCGATTCATGAGTGGTAAGACTTGGGTTCAGACACGTACTACTCTCCAGCCAGTCTGTCTCTCAGCCTAGCCGGGGGTTGTTTGACACACGTCGCCGCGATTTCCCTAAGGGGGAAGGAGATGATTTTTAAAGTCATGTCAAAAATAATGATGAACAATAGCCACAAGTGGCAAAGGCCAAAGATGTCATCACGGCCTCTACAGGTGCTCAGGTACATCATCAGGGGTGAGAAGAATGTAAAGAGATCCAGATTTTTCTTTCCCTTCATTAAGAAGTTGATCTCGTTGGTGAGAAACAACTACAATTACCTTTGTATAACAACAACAACAACAACAAAAACCTGAGTGATTGTGCCCCGGCTAACGACAAACAAGAGAATGACAGGAAGCAAAGAATGAATTAATAATAATAATTTCATTTCAAAAATTATTCTGGGGTGAAAGGATTTTTGCTGGAGAAACTCCACTCTGGGGATGCCCGAAAGAGGCTCCTTTCATGTCCTCAAGATCTTTTCCCCAACCTATTTATCTATTTGCAATTTCTTGCTTTCAAACTGCTAGGTTGGCAGGAGCTGGGACACAGATGGGCACTCATTTTGTCATGCAGTACCCGGGTCTCAAACTTCCCACTTGACAACCTTCCAGCTTACAAGGTGAGCTTCTTAACCACTGACCCACCGCACCTCGCCAATAATGAAATATAGACAGGTCACTGATATTCCCTCTTTCACACAACTTTTAATGCAACTTTTACCCAACTGTCCTACTTGAATGACTCATAAGGGAAGTCAATGAGAGGAATATGCAATGCAAAAAACAAACAAACTGAAATTGCAGCAAGAAACAAAAAGCTCTAGGGGTCATTCCAGGACAGAGCGGGTTAGGGAATTTCCTCAGGTGCAGCTTGTCACGCAGGGTGGAGAGAGAGAGAAATCGTCTAAAATTCACTCTTCCTGGAAAACTCTGGTCCTGCAGCGTCCGGCTCTTCCGTCCAGAAGGCTGAACATTTTGGAAAACAGAGCAGCTCCCTTAAAAACACGCAGGCGGAAGGAGTCGCCACCAGTCGCCACCACCCCTCTCTCAATACTTTACTCACAATTTAACAGCTGGGTGGAGAATTTGCAATCCTGGTCACTTTTGTTTCTGCTTGTGGATTTTGGTCCTGTCTCTTTCTCCCCATTAAAGAGGGAGCTTTGCTCTCACTTCCAGGCTGCGTTCGGGATCACCGGGAAAGCTGGTAACACAAGCCAAGCCAAGGGTTCAACGTTCCCTCCTCTTTGCGGCTCAGCTGTTCTGCATCTATGCATGAAATTATTTGCTTTCCGTGCTAATTCCCTGTGCGGATATATATCCCTGTCCAGCGATGAAAACTTCCCTAAGCCAAACTGGTCCTCAAAATTAGCAGCCCACTTACAAAGTTTAGCCCACAAAAGTGACATTTTTGGGTGGGTGGGGGGAATCACCCATTTATTTTGCTTCTTACAGACAGACGTTGAGTAACTCAAGTTTTTCCTCCCTCCAAGGAATGTAAAGAGAAAGAAAAAGGGAAGATCTCCAACCCTATTCTCTCCACTTAAGTCTTTCAACTATCTTTCAAGGGTGCCCAAACCTTTCAGGCCACAGGCTCCTTGAAAAACACACCTTGCCATCTGTTTCGCAACACAATGAAATAGATTTTAAGCTGCCATTTTTCTCTAGTTAAACCAGGGGTGCCCAAACTACTGCCTGGGGGCCAGATCTGGCCGACTATGCCAATTCATCTGGCCCACGCTGCTCCTGGAAGCGGAAGCAAAATGCGCCCGTCCTGACATGGTTTGCTTCTGCTTCCTGGAGCAATGAGGGCAGCGTGGGCCAGATGAATTGGTGTGGGGGTCCGGATCTGGCCCCCGGGGCCTTAGTTAGGGCATCTCTATTCTAAAGTCATAGAAAGGGACACAGGGGGACACACACACACAGAAAGGTGGGTCACCAAAATAAGCAGCCCCACGGGGGTGAGGAGGGAGTGAAGTGGGGTGAGGGTGTCCCTGTTTAGTGATGGCAGATTCCCCCCCCCCCAACTCCCCAAATCACGAGAGGTTCGCTTCCATCGCCTCGGACGCCAGGCAGGCATTCCACCGGGGCTGACTGTCCAACTTCCAGCCCTTCCTCTCCTCCTCCTTCTTCATCCTCCCCTTCCCGACCCCTTCCTTACCTGCTGTCCGGGAAGCCCTCGCCGCGGTCCGGAGGAGGAGGAGGAGGAGGAAGAAGAGGAAGGGCGCCCCTTCTTCCCCTCCCCGCCCGCTCCGTCGGGGCAGCCGCTTCCCAAGGATCCCCTTCCTTCCCCGGACGAATGGCTCGGACTCCAGAGGGAGGCAGGCGGGTGGCTGCTGGGCGTCTTCCTCGGGGCGGAGACCCTCCTCCGGTCGCCGGGAGGAAGGGAAGCGGGCCGGCCAACCCCACCTTTAACACACCCACCCACCCACCCCTCTTTTCTGGTCGGCGGGGCGCACGTGGCCCAGCCCAGGCTGCCTTGCTTGGGGAGGTGGGGGAGGGAGCGGGGGCGGCGTTAGGAGAGGAAGCCTCGCCTACCTTGCGGGGTCGTCGTGAGACTCCGGCGGCATCCCCTGCTGCGCTTTCCCGGCCACCCCCGTGGGCCGGCCTCGCAGGACTTGGGGGCGAAATTAATAGGGCGACTTCTTTCCTCGCCTTCTCCCTCCCGCGTAGCTTCTCGGAGGAGGCGCCCCCTGGCGGCCAGAGAGAGAGAGAGAGAGAGACTCCGAGGGCGCCACTGAGCGCGTGCAGAGCGCCTCCTAGGGTCCGCTTCTTCTTCTCCTCCTCCTTTCGCGTAAGGCTCAGCCTCTGGACTGCCACAACGAGGCCACTTTCTTGGCTTTGGCTTTGGCCAAACTCAAGTCCTAATAATAATAATAATGTCATGTCAGAAATTATTCTGGGCTGAAAGGATTTTTGCAGGAGAAACTCCACTCAGGGGACGCCCGGATGAGGCTCCTTTCAGGTCCCCAAGAACTGGGACAGAGACAGGTGCTCAATCCGTCAAGCAGTACCTGGGTCTCGAACTGATTTTGGCAGTCAGGATCCCAAAGGCCTTTCTTTGCAGTCATTGCGTCTCCCAAAAAAAGATGGAGGACCTAATCCTTGATTGTGTTGAAAAGGGACAGGAAGTAATTGATTTATTATTATTATTATTTTGGAATTGTAGCCATGTTAGTCTGTGGTTCAGGCATATCAGAAAACAAAATAAATAAAATAAAATAACACTGTAGTAATTGGTTTGCATGTATATATTTTAAAACGTCTTTTGTTACATTGAAGTCTTTTATTACATCGAAGACTGGTGGAGGGTAACAGATTCATTGTGGTGTAACATTGTGTGGATTGCAAGAAATGGACCACAATCTTCTGAATAAATCTATTTTTAAAAGTGTCCCAAGACTTTGGCATATCAGAAAACAAAATAAAATGAACAAAATAAAAATAAAATAAAAAGCACTGTAGCACTTTAAAGACGAACTGCTTTATTTTTATTGCTAGCTTTCGTGGATCAAGTCCACTTCTTCAGACAGAGAGTGAAACAGGCATGGTTTTTATACAGCTCCATTCAATCGCTTAACGGCAAATGAATGGAGCTGATTATTTTTTAAAGCATCCGAGCGGTTCGCTGCAAAATATTTCATCCGTTTCTACAAGATATCTGTGGGGCCCATTATTCTGAGGTCGCCATGGTTCCAAACAAGATAGGAAAAACAAAAAATATTTGTGTTGGTATTGCAATCAAATATTTCTTTGGCTAAGACATCAGTGAGAGATTCGGTCATCTCAGCCATTTGAGTCCCTGAAAAGGAGCTCCCGTTTAAATGTCAAATCTTGAAGGAGGGGAGCAAGTTCTTCGGAGATTTCTCTCCCCCGCCCCACTTACCCACCCCAACATTTTATTTTAATTACAGCCAGGAGGATAATAAGATCTTTGTTTCCTTGGGAGCTTGAGGCGTTTCTACGCCGCTCACAACAAGGGTCGCTGTGTCTTCTTCCACTGGGGCTTGGTTTTCTTCATCTCGTTTTCCAAGGGGCCTTTGCAAGACCAGGAGAAAACCCTGCCAGGCGCCTTATTAGTACATAGACAGCTCATTTCTTTTACAGATGGGCAGGTTGAAAAAGAAGTGGAATGGAGGGGGAATGAATGAATGAATGAATGATGATACTGATAGGTTTCCCTTGCTCAAAAGCCAGTCGTATCCCACTCTAGGGGTCAGTGCTCATCTCTGTTTCTAAGCCGAAGAGCCAGTGCTGTCTGCTTCTGCAGACGTTTCCATGGTCATGTGGCAGGCATGACTAGACACCGGAGCACATGGAATGCTGTTACCTTCCCACTGAAGTGGTCCCTATTTATCTACTTGCAATTTCTTGCTTTTGAACTGCTAGGTTGGCAGGAGCTGGGACAGAGACGGGAGCTCATTCCATCCTGCAGTCCTTGGGAATCGAACTACTGACCTTCCGCCTCCCAGTCAGCGTCTTAGTGACTTGAGCCACTGCAGTCCCATGATGATACTGATACTGATACTGATGATGATGATGATGATGATGATGATGATGATGATGATGATGATGATGATGATGATGATGATGATGATGATAATAATAATAATAATAATAATAATAATAATAATAATAATAATAATAATAATAATAATAATAATGGCCTTGCATCTGAAGTGAGCAGTCATGGACCAAGTTAGAGACATGGGGATGGAAAATTGGCTGAAGGTGTCAAGGGCCACCAGAAAGCGGACCAGGTTGAAAAAGCAAACGTGAAAACCGGATTTAATTCTTCTGGGTGGACTTTGGATAGAGAAATCTTGCTTTAACACTAGCTTTTAGAGTTGTAGTTTATCTGTTTTTAAAGAACATTACGCTTTAAATATAGTCTTTTCAACTTATTTCAATTTTATACTTGAAAAAGGAATGCCTTCATCTTTTGTGTGTGTGATTATGTATTGCTTAGTGGGGCCATTTAAGCTGAGAAGCTATGGACAAATACTACGGTGGCCAGTCAATCCAACTTGGGTGGGGGAGTTTAAGGAGGTACTAATTTCTGTGTTGTCTTTATCAGGTAAAGAGCTTGGGAAGCCCCTGCCCTGCATACTTTCTATGGGCACCCCTGGTTTAAGCAGAGAAAATGGCAGCTTAAAATCTATCTCATCCTGATGCAAAACAGACTGCAAGGCGCATTTTACTTCTGCTTCTGGTGGGAAGAACCACGTGACCGGCCCACTGAACCATATGCTCGGCCCGCAGTCCAAAAGGTTTGGGCACCCTGTTTTAAAGTTTTTCAACCTTCCCTCCCTGCCAGAAGACATGTAACAGCACGGCAAAAAGGTTAAAGACCCACGTTTCCCCTGTGCTTTGCTACTGAGGAAAGTGAGGCCAGGGGAAAGTGTATGCTCTGGGTGGTGTGTGTATCTGCGATTGTGCAAACAACATGAATAGCCAAACTTGTCCTTGCATGCTCAGGACAACCTAAAAATAACTTGGGGAAACAGCTGTGGGTGGTTGACATGGGCTTTCAAAGGCTCCTATCTTTCATTAGGACTTAGCGGTTAAGACGCTGATGACTGGAAGGGCCGGCAGGTCAGCAGTTTGAGACCCCAGTGAAACACAATGGAGTGCGCTCCTGTCTCAGTCCCAGCTCCTGCCAACCTAGCAGTTAGAAAACAAGAAATTGCAAGTAGATAAATAGGGACCACTTCGGTGGGAAAGATAAACAACATTCCATGCACTCTGGTGTCTAGGCATACCTGCCACAGTGCTGGCTCTTTGGCTATAAACGAAGATGAGCACCAAATCCTAGAGTCGTAAACGACTGGCTTTTGAGCAAGGGCAATGTTTACCTTTCATCAGTGGGTTCAGGGGCCTTGGGATGTCAATAATTTAGCCAAACTGCATGTTTCTGACTCATCCTTTGTCAACTGTGAGATTTTATGCTCCCTTCCCTTCCTTGGGCGAGAAGAGGAAGTGTTCAGTCCTTCCATTCAGACTTTGTATGTTTAGAAGCAGATTCGAAGCCTTCGTGCTTAGTTAAAAAGAACTGATGAGAAAGAGAATCTCCTGCTCACTGTGAGGAGGGAAAGAACGGAGGGGAGAAGAAGAACCGCTTCCTGGTTTTATTCCTTTTTTCCTTACATTAAAAAAGAAAAAACCCATATATAATCCCATCGCCAGTTCATAAGTAAAGTTGAAGCGCCACCTCGTGGTTAATTCCACTATTGCCTGGCCCAAACCAAGCTCTCGAAATCAATTTGATTTCCCACCTTGGCACCATATTATTATTTATTACAAACATGGTGTGCTTCCTGCTCTAAACCCTAGGTAAAGGTAAAGGCCACTCTTGCTCGAAAACAGGTTGTATCTGACTCTAGGGTTCAGTGCTCATCTCTGTTTCATAGCCAAAGAGCCAGCGTTGTCTGCTTCTGCAGACAGTTCTGTGGTCATGTGGCAGGCATGATAAGACACCGGAGTGCACGGGATGCTGTCTACCTTCCCACCGAAGTGGTCCCTATTTATCTACTTGCAATTTCTTGCTTTTGATCTGCTAGGTTGGCAGGAGCTGGGGTAGAGACGGGAGCTCACTCAGTCAATGCAGTATTCGGGTATCGAACTGCTGACCTGCCGCCTTCCAGTCAGTGTCTTAGCTACTTGAGCCACTGCAATACCTAGGCAGCTACAAAATCTAGCAGTCAAAACATGTTTTCACCCCCAGAATCTCAGCCTGGCATCCACAACACAGCCTATTCCATTGTCACCCACAGAGGCTATGGTGATGTGTACATTAAACCAAGTCTTCTTCGTAGTAGCCGGCCGACTTTAGAATGGCTGTCGAAGCAATTACTCACCCCTATTTGGCTTCCAGGACAGTCAAGACCGTGTTAGTAAAGGTCTAGTATTTGCATTTTCTTGCTTTTTCCTGCAATTTCTTGCTTTTTAAAAAGGGAATGTTGCCTGTTTTATTGTACATTGCTTTGGAAACCCTAGTGCAGGAGTCGTCAACCTTTTAAAACTGGGGGCCACTGGGTCATGCTCCCTCAGACAGCTTCAGGGGCCAGATGGCCATTTTGCCCTTTCTCCACCCCATAACACTTCTGGGTGTGGTGGAGGCAGTGGGCCCCCCCACATGAAATGGTGCCGTGGGCCTCATCCGGCCCCTGGGCTGCAGGTTGAGAATCTCTGATTTAAACGTTTGCCTATTTGGAGATAATGTTTTGGAATCTTATACGCGGCTTATGTGGAAAGAGGAGAAGGAGAGACCACGGAGCAGGCCCAGAGGACAGTCGAGAGAGAAGATCAGAGACAGATTACAGCGGCTGCTATAGAAGTGCCAGAACAAGAACCTCGTGTCTCCTTTGATATCAGAAGGGGTAAAAAAAAGGAAGTAAAGAATAAAAAGAAGATGTACAGTAAATGTTTGTAGATGACCCCATCCATTATCTGATTTCCACCCTCTTAGCGAGGCACCACAAAGCTTCCACAGTGTTTTGCTACGAGGAGATGCTCTCTTCTGAAGGCTGCGAGCAAATGATCTCAAACCTCCACAAGAAAATAATAATAATAATGCAATTACATGCCGCCAAAGAGCAGAGACCAAAAGCATCGCTCCTTTCCCCTAGAACTAGGGAGAAACACAGCATCGCAACACAAGCGTAAGCAGTGTTCCTCTCCATCGGAGCATACTTTTGCTCAAGTTACACATAGAAAAGCAAGACCAAGTACGATATGGATTGACGTGATGAAGGAGACCATGGCCTTGAATCTGCAAAAGCTGAGCAGAGTTGTGGTTAGGGGATTTTTTTTTTGCATCTATCCATAAGGTAAAGGTAAAGTTTACCCTTGCTTGAAAGCCAGTCGTATCCGACTCTAGGGATCAGTGCTCATCTCTGTTTCAAAGCCGAAGAGCCAGCGCTGTCTGCTTCTGCAGACGTTTCCGTGGTCATGTGGCAGGCATGACTAGACAATGGATCATACGGAAGGTCTCTATGAGTTGGGGGTGGACAAACTTTTGGGGCCGTGGACCAGTCACATGGTTCAGTGGGCCGGTCATGTGGTTCCTCCTGCCAGAAGTGGGAGTAAAACGCACATTGAAACCTGTTTTTCAACAAATATGTTTTGCAACAGGATGAGATAGATTTTAGGCTGCCATTTTCTCTGCTTAAATCAGGGGTGCTCAAACTACGGCCTGTGGGCAGGATCCAGCCCCCAACGCCAGTTCATCTAGCCCACACCTTCCCAGAAGTGGAAGTAAAATGCGCCCGATGAGGGTGGCCTAGACCAGATAAATTGGCGTTGGGGGCTGGATCCTGCCCACGGGTTGTAGTTTGGGCACTCCTGCTATAAGTCGGTAGTGACTTAATGGCATGCTGATATGGACTTTTTTTTTGAATAATTTTCTTTCTGCTATGTCTTTGATGTTTTATAATGATTGTAACTTTGATGTGGTACTTTATTATTGCGAGCCACCCTGATTCGCGTGGCGATTGGGCGGCATACAAATTTAAATAGGAAATGAAATGTTAACTACAGTAAAGTCAGCAGATCTGAAATGCAGAAAGTCCTAGCACCATCCGTAAGGATGTGAAAATCTAGTAGGCTGTTTGGAGGGACAGATACCAAGAAGGCAGTTCCAGCAGTGAGTTTGGTAGCGGTGATTCTGTTTTGCTAAAACTGGAGGAACTTCATGCCTGTTCCTGCCCAAACGCCTCATATTTATTTACATTAAATCAAGGACCAGACACAACCCTATATTCTTGTTTGGGAAAATCCCTTTCTTTCCTGGTAGGAACGGAAGCTGAGGCTGGTGGCAAGAAACCAACAAGAACTCTTCTGCTACTCAAAAGGTACCTTTCACTACTATTACTCAGTAGGGACCACTTCGGTGGGAAGGTAAACTGTGTTCCATGCACTCTGGTGGTGAGGCATGCCTGCCACGTGTCCAGGGAAATGTCTCCAGACGCTCTTTGGCTATCAACAGAGATGATGGGGGAATTTTTTGAAATGTATGTGATACTTTGATATGTGATACTTTGATATGTTATTGATACGTGTTACTTTGATATGTTTTAATATGTGAGATGTTGTGATCTATGATGTTAGCCGCTCTGACTCGCTTCAGCAAATAGAGCAGCATACAAATCCAAAATCCAAATCCAAAATCCAAATGAGTATTGAGCCCTAGAGTCAGATATGACTGGCTTTCAAGGAAAGGGGACATTTACCTTACCAGCCTGTTGATGCCATGAGATGGGACTGGCTCGCTGGCTCTGTCTTTGGAAACTAGCTATGGGGACTTTGACAAAGAGCCCCCACATTTCAAGGGGGGACCCCCTATCCCAGGCACCTCGGAGTGACCAGCAGTTTGGAAGAGCCTCGCATGGAATCACAGGCTTGGTTTCTACTCTTTTCTATTTGCTGGCACTGGTAAAAGACTGACTGCATTTTTAAAACGTTGGCAAAAGTGTGGATTGATACCCTCTTGGGCAGCTTTCTTATCCTGGGACTGGCATGATTCTAAGAGGCTCGCAGTTCGTGGGTTCGACTCCGGCGGACCTCGGGTAAAAGCTGCCAGGCTTTCAGGCCCCATCAGGTCCCCAAACCCGCGTCCAGATGAAAGGGGGGGGGTAACCCTGTCCCCCGCGCCCCCTCCCCAAAATCCCCGGGCGTTGAAACCAACACAGCAAACTGGGGTGGAATTGGGGAGGGATTTTGGGAAAGGATGGAGGGAGGTGGGGGAGATTTGCATCGCTTGCTCCACCCAGCCTGGATCGGGGTTTTTGGGAAGGTGGTCTCTTTGCGCGCCCTCCGCTCCCTTTCCCGGCTTGAGGAGAGGAGGACGGATAAGGAGGAGGAGGAGGAGGAGGAGGAGGCGGTGGCCGGAGGAGGAGCGGCCGGGAGGGAGGCGGCATCGGTGGCGGCCCGGCCGGGAAAGAGGCCGGAGGGAGCCCCGCAGGACCCCCGGGTGGCACTTCCAAGGGCACCGCGGAGGTGAGCGCGCAAAGCCCGATCCAGAGACCCCCCCCCCCCGGATCCTCCCCTCCTTCTTTCTCTCTTGGAGGAGGTGGGAAAGGAAGGGAGGGAACCCCCCCCCCTTTATCCAATTCCCCACTGTACGCTCCTAGAGCCGGGGTGCGCAAACTACGGCCCATGGGCAGGATCCGGCCCCAACACCAATCCATCTGGCCCATGCGGTCCTGGTCACTCACTTTCCAGAGCAATGAGGGTGGCGTGGGCAGGATGAATTGGCATCGGGGGCTGGATCTGGCCCACGGGCCGCAGTTAGGATCCCCCCTATCCTCGAGGGCAGGGGCTTCCCTCATGTCCCACGTGTGGGGTGGAGGGGGGCACACGATGCACGTGCATGGGCAGGTGGGTGGGGGCACCACCACCCCCAAACCCAGGACAAAGGTCGCTGTGAGAACAAAGCCGAACCCTATCGCGGTCCATCTCCAACACGGACTGCCCCTTTCCTGAAAACATTTAGACACGTGGGTTTTTGTGCATCTGTATCTCTTTATCTAGAGAGGTTCACACGTGCACGTGGACCACGTGTTGGTCTGTGTGATTTAATGCATTTTTAAAAATTAATCAGGTCGTTCAGTAAGTATTGGGGGCGGGGTTTGATTTCCAGGGAAAGCCTGGAAAGATTGAAAGGTAGCCTTTTTATATAGTTATTTAAAGAAACTACACTACAGTATATAGATTGCAATGTAATAATAATAATAATAATAATAATAATAATAATAATAATAATAATAATGGACTTCCCATATGATATGCTCAAAATACAACATGGCTCGGTTTGGTCATGTTTGTTTTGGGGAGAAGTTTAGGTTCTCCACCGTAGATAGCGGCTCAAGCGAGTAAGATGCATATGTATACATATGCATAAACACAGTCCTTCTTAATTTGTCTACTTTGTGTAAGGTAAAGGTAAAGGTCACCCTTGCTCCAAAGCCAGTCGTATCTGACTCTCGTGCCTAAATTGACTTGCACACAGACAGACAGACCTAAACGCAGGGGTTGTGTATGCATGACACCAAAGACTTGGAAAACATTTTTATTAGAATATGCATGACACCAAAGACTTGGAAAACATTTTTATTAGAAAATGTTTCCGTCTCTCTTGAATCATTTCATAATTTGGGGTAACCAGTTCTAATAAATAGGAGGGATGAGAAAAGGGAAACATCAAAGGGCGTCAGCTCAAACTGCGAAGCATGGAGGTGGTAGAGACTGAATGCCAGTATGAATGTTATTCCCTTCCTCATACTCTTCTAGAATTCTGGATTGCCCAGTTAAATGGACAATCTAATAATGCTAATTGTCTCTCCCCTTCTCTGAGACACAAACACGTAATTACCTTATGTGGCAGTTCCTGCCATGTGATTTCTGTGATGAAGACAATTAGCTTTCAGAGGCTCATTCATGGAGCAAGATGAGAAATCTCTCTCAAAGGTTGAGGACAAAGGAGACCCTCCTTGGAGTGGAATACCTGTGAGTAACAAATGCCAAAGATAAAACATTAGTGGAGGGTTCCAGCTTTCATACCTTCCCAGTCACATTTTGGTGCACTGCGGTGGCTTAGTGGTTAAGATGCTGAGCTTGGAGACTGGAAGGTCGGTGTTCGATATCTGAGTGCTGCACGGCGGATCTTGGGGACATAAATTTTTATTTATTTATTTATTTTATACACCGCACATCTAGGGGATTTTCCTACTCTGGGCGTCCCCTGAGTGGAGTTTCTCCAGCAAAAATTCTTTCAACCCTAACATGAAATTTGTTTATTTTTAGTCACATTTTGTGTGTGAGAGAGAGAAAGAAACAGGAGAGTCCTTTATTAGATGTACTTTTTTTATCTTACGCAGCAGGGCCATAAAGTTTCTTATCAAAACCACCAGAGGCTCACAGAATTGGGTAGCCCTGACCTCTTACATTGGGCCGAGTCTGCTATTAGGCAAAGCCAAGCCGGTGCTGGGCTGACCAATTTTGGAGTCGTGCTGGGGAAGGAGAGAGAAAGAACAGTCATTGATTGCTTAGTTAATTATTACTGCTATATTTTTGTGGCTAGGAAGTAGAGTTATGAGCAGCTGCTTGTGTGATTTTTCTGCCTCAGACGCCAGATTGTCTGGGGATGGCTAAACCGTAACCATTCTGTTCAGAGCAGATTGGATCCAGAATGAATTCCAACCACCACCACCACCAGAAAAGACATTATTAGAAATAGATGAAAATAACTTCAGTGGATGATCCCAAATTGTGCAGTTGTGGTGTAAAGCAATCTACGGCTCACATTTTACAGTTGTCTGACACAACCACCCAAAACATTGAATAATTTATGCATTCACATGGCCATGCTTAAAGGGAAAACTTGCACAACTAATTAGATCGATAGATTTACTAATTGTACAAAGACTTACTTCAATCAACAAATCACTTTATTACGGTCTATAATCAACACAGTAAAATAAGAGGTACATTTTAAAAAAAGTAAATATTTAAAATGTGGTTAAAATATATTACAGTGGAACCTTGGTTAATGTAATTAATGCATTCTTTGGGACATTTCTTACAGCGAAAATTACTTTAACTTAATTCCCCATAGGAATGCATTAAATGCAATTTCCCATAGGAATGCATTGAAAGCCAAAATACTTTAACTGAAATGCAGTTTCCCATAGGAATATATCGAAAACCAATTAATCCATTCTGGAAAAAAAATTCCAATAAATGAACCACTATTTTCTATAGATTTCCTTTTGTTATGCGATTTTTATGTTAAACCGAGCCGTTTGTTAACTGAGTTTCCACTGTATTATAAAAAGACATGAAATACTTACTTGGAAATGAACCCCCATAAAAAAGCATTTTCCATTACTAAAGAAGAAATTTAGCCAAATTTAACTAGGAATAGGCATATTTACTGATTGCAAGATACTTATTTAGAAATGAATCCCATTTAAAAAAAAAACAATTGTCCCTTCCTAAAGAAGAAATCAGGCCAGCTTAATAAGGAACTCCTTTACAAAGGAAAGAGGTGGAAATTGTTTTTTTCCCCCCCTAACCAGCCAAAGGAGCAGACATTGTGGCCCTATCATTTATGCGCTGTTCCTTGTTATGGCTTCGCTCAAACCGGTTTAACCACCATAAGACTTGACCTGGCCCATCGCTTATTAAACACACAATGACATTTCATAAATGTCAGTTGCTCAGTCTTTCTATTGCCTCTTATCCAGATGCCTGAGATAAGCACAATGTGCGTATCCAATATGATAAAATAATACAGTAGCTATTTTGTGTGTGTGTGTGTCTATTGATTTTTGTCTGCTTCTTAAAGACACATTTCTATAAATAAAAATTAAAGTTGTGCAGATTTGTGAGTAGGGTGCTTTTGGTGTGTGTGTGTGAGCGTGACTAGAACCACAGATTTGTGCAGCTGTAAAGGAAACATCGAAGGCGGCCTTCCTTTCTCAAAAAATATAAAAATAAAAATGAGCATTACTTTCCTTTCATCAATTATACATTACAGTGGAACCTCGGTTAATGTAATTAATGTGTTCTCTGGGACTTTTCTTACAGCGAAAGTTACTTTAACCGACTTTCCCATAGGAATGCATTGAGTGCAATTTCCCATAGGAAATGCATTGGAAACCAAAACACATTAACTAATATGTGGTATCCCATAGGAATGCATTGGAAACCAATTAATCCGTTTGGTGTGTGTGTGTGGGGGGGAGGATTACGTAAACCGAGCCACAATTTTCTATGGATTTCCTTTGTTATGCAATTTTTATGTCAAACGAGCCATTTGTTAACTGAGGTTGTTGTTTGTCGTTTGTTGTTCGACTTGTATGCCCCCCCACTTGCCAAGTGACTCTGGGTGGGTACCAATGATACAAAATATACAGTTACAGTGACAATTATCATAATACAAAAAACATTTCAAAACATTTTTTTTAAAAAAACATCCCAATTACAATAACAGAATATCAGATTATCACAATACAAATAATACAGTTCCATTGTATTTGTTCTGAGGGAGATTGTTTTTCGCCTTTCAACTTGAGTGACCTTCATTATTATAAACATTTTTGCAGACACTGAGGGAAAACATTGTTAAATTGCTCTGATATATTATTTTATCATATTGGATACGAACATTGTTTTCCCTGCTGCCTCAGGGAATTAAAAAAAAGACAGGCCAAGGGTGTGAAATTGTTAGTAAAAAAAGGCGGGAAATCCAACAGGTGCGGCTCTTCTGGAAAAAAAGGCCTGTTGAAATTCCCACTTTCACACAACTGTTAAAAGACACTTTTTGTAGTGTTATACAGGTATTTGTATTTACTTTTGAAAAATCAATAAAAAAATATTTAAAAAAAGACACTGCCTTTGAAATATTTTTCATTTTCCCTCAGGATTGTTAGAAAAGGATTGTAATATTGGGAGCGGGGAGCAGCTCAAGACATTATGTTGCCTGAGGACAAAAAAAAAGAGCCTGTTGACTCTTTTGATACCTGAGGCAATTTAAAAAAAACTGTTTCTTTGACTACAAGAAAAGAAGTAATATTGGATTGAGTAGCAATTGGTCTCCTTTGGGTATTTTCCTCCATCCAAAATTTACCTCATGAAGTGGTCACTTTGCTCAACCAAATGGAAGAGTCCCTTTGTTTGTTCTGTGTCTGCATAAAAGATGCCTTTTCATTTCCCAAGGATCTGTAAACAAACAGTGGCAAACTCCTATAATCAGTGCAGTAGATAATCAGATTTATTGCCCTTCAGCATATTTGGGGAGGGGGAAAAAACAAAATGGAGGGTGGGGGGAGAGGAAAGTTACTCAACCCAACTTGAGTAACTGCCCTGATAGTTCTTTGTGTATTCAAATCCTTCAAAGACCCCCTATATGCAATGTTGTTGAAGTTAAAATAGAGGAAGTGAATTGCCTTGTAAGGTTGCTATGTTTCCTTTAATGACCAAATGAACCAGAGTCATGTTTTTCTCCCTTCCTCCAGTGTGACAGAGTTCACTGATTACTATGACCACAGAAGCTAAAACAAAATATTACTCCCAACATGAGCATGTGCTTAGCAGGCATAATACATTACAGTGGAATCTCGAGTCACAAACAATTTGAGTTACGAAATTTTCGAATTACGAATGAAAATCCATAGAAAATAACAATCACTCGAGTTACGATTTTTCTCCCGGGAATGGATTAATCGGTTTTCAATGCATTCCTATGGGAACCTGCGTTTTGAGTTATGGGTTTTGGCTTTCAGTGCATCCCTATGGGAAATTGGATTCAGTGCATTCCTATGGGAGAATCAAGTTACAAATTTTTCACAACACAAAATGTACCTTGTAACTTGAGGTACCACCATATTTTGAACAAAGCAAAATAATATACAGCCTGTATAGTGGCGGAAGGTGCAAACACCTGAGGATTTTGTCCACCATCGTGAGGAAAAGGAACTAATCCAGTTTGAACCTCCTGAACGAATGTTCAATTCACTTTTTGACCGCATACATTTTGCAGTAAATCAAATCAAATCAAATCTTTATTACGTCCCAAAACCAGCATACAACAGTTTTTTGATGTAATATTTAGTATTCAGAATGCTAAAGTATGGGTGCAAAAGTCAATGTTATGGTGAAAAACATTTAATATATGTGCTTTATGTTGAAATATGTATTTTATAGTATGCATCATAATGGTACAAATCTAATTTTCAGTGATGTATGGTGGGCAAAGGTTTCATAAGATTTAGTGCTGGAATTAAACAACTGCCGTTGGTGCAGAAGAGGTGCTGGTTAGAAACACTTGGGTGGGCGGCCATTTTCGGGAAACAAAATGGCTGCCACTTGCTATGGCCAAGGCCTACAGAGTCTGCCGGTGGGAATCCATCACGCTACATCTCTCTCTCTCATCTCTCCTTTCTTTATGCTTTAATTTCAAGGTGGGAGCGGCCATGAAGCTAAACGAGCGGAGCTTGGCATTCTACGCCACCTGCGACTCGCCCACGGACAAGGCTGGCTTCCTCTACAAGAAGGGCGAGCGCAACACCGCCTACCACAGGCGTTGGTTCGTGCTCAAGGGGAACATGCTCTTCTATTTCGAAGACCGCGAGAGCCGGGAACCTGTCGGGGTCATCATCCTGGAAGGGTGCACGGTGGAGCTGTGCGAGTCCACCGAGGAGTTCGCCTTCGCCATCAAATTCAGTTGTGCCAAGTCGCGCACCTACATCTTGTCGGCCGAGAGCCAGGCAGCTATGGAGGGCTGGGTCAAGTCTCTGTCGCGGGCCAGCTTCGGCTACCTGCGTTTGGTGGTCAAGGAACTGGAGAAGCAACTGGAGGAGATGCAGCGGAACCTCTCTGGCTACCACCGAGTCCAGAGGAAGGCGCCGCTTTACCGGAAGAACAAAACAGCGCCGAATTTGGAACTGGCAGCCATAGGTCCGGACTTACTGCGAGAGAAGGTCACACTGCCGGTTTGTATGCCGGCAAAAGAAAACGGTTGTGCCTTGTGGAATAACCCAGAAGGCCCAGCCAGCCTGCCAGCAGGATACGTCCAGAACGAGCAACCAAGGACTGGTGGGGTTAAAAGCTTGGGTGAGGGGCTCAAACCTCCCCCTTTGCCCCCTCGGAGAAGAGCTCTTTCCAGTCACTCCTGCAACCAGGGGAGCCTCGGCAGCCCCGTCTACCCAAGCCCAACCTGCTTTTCCAAACTCCACGAGTGGTACGGCAAGGAGATAGTCGAACTGCGGAAGGCGTGGCAGGAGGGGCAGAATGGGAGCAGTCTATGAACTGCTCATCTTTCCAAAGATGCCTTTGGAAATAACTTCGCTAGGCTGGAGACTATGAGAAATAGTCCCTTGGGGTCATGACTAAAGCTCAGCTGCTGGAAATCTGTGGCTTCCTACCAACCAGTAATGCATGCATCATACCAGTCTTCTGCCCAGTACGTGGGGAAAGTCCCAGCGGGGGCCAGCTCATACCTTCCTTTTGAGATCCAAACCAGTGGTTATCTCTAGCACAGTGTTGGCCTAATACGAGTTGTTAATTTTTTGTTCTGGAGAGACGCTTCTCCTTAATTCTGTGGGCTTTCTGCTCGTCGAAAACAAAGAGGTCCTGTTAATTCCTAGCGCCGTTTTCCAGAAAAAGACAAAACAACTGAGCATCAGGAATGTGCTTCTTGTATCTCTGCCATTGGGTGCACTGATATCTTTCAATATTGGCTATTGATTCCCCATCAGAAGGAAGCTTCTGAAAGAATGCCAACTTCTTTTACGTCCCTATGGTATTTCCTGGCTTTTAGGTGCAGGGAGCAGAATCATACTAACCAATTCCTTTTGGTTTGTCCTGCTACCGAAAGGTTTTGAAGGAAAGCATAGCTGCCCTGAACTTAATTCTCTTTTATTTAATTCTCTTTTGGAAGCTGCCGTGAGATTTGGAAAAGCCAAACTGCATGTGGTTGTTTAGACCTGTGATGGCAAAACTTGGCACTCCAGGTGTTCTTGGACTTCAATTCCTAGAAGCTGAAGTCTCTGCGAATCCACACAAATGAGTTTACTGTGCACGTACCCGCAGTAAACCCATTTGTGTGGATGCACAGAGACTTGGGCTACTGGGAATTGAAGTCCAAGAACACCTGTACACGCAGTAAACCCATTTGTGTGGATGCACAGAGACCTGGGCTTCTGGGAATTGAAGTGCTAAGGTTCTCCATCACTGGTTTAGACCAGGGGCTCTCAACATGCAGCCCGTGGCATCATTTCATGTGCCCCCCCCACCGCCTCCCAACACACCAGGAAGTGCCATGTGGTGGAGGAAGGGCAAAATGACCTTCTGGCCCCTGAAGCTGCCTGAGGAAGCATGTCCCGGCCCCCGGCTTTAAAAGGTTAAGACCTCCTGGTTTAGACAATAAGCACATTGGAGATCTGAGAACCCTGAAATACACGGGAAATGCCTAGTTTCCCAGAAGCCTCAGTTTGAGGATAGGAATAGACCGTCAGCTCCAAGAGGTACTAGGAGAAAATTGGTGCGCCTCTCCCAATCACGTTTCATTCAGTCTCTGCTTTAAACTATTCTGGGTTTAAGTGGATGTTTACATATTTGTACGTGGATTTCAATGCTTGGCACCCAATCTTAACTGCGATTTGCGAGGGAGACATCCATGACGTGTCTGGAATAAAAGAGTGGTTGTTTTTACCAGAAGTCTGACAATCTGAATCAAAGGCCTAGGGATGTGGTTCCTGACCTTTTTATGGCCTCCTTGCACCACATAAGCACCCCTAAAATGCCAATGCCCCCCACCCCATGGCATATAATTCTTAGTATTCAAAAAGTGAACTCCCAGTCATGTGGAGAAAACCTAAAAGGCCATTCATTGTTAATAAATCATTCTCAAATTGTTCCCCTTAAAAATCAAATTCCCCCTCCTGTGGGTCGTGCCCCACATTGGGAACCATGGGCCTGGGCTAGTGGAAATTGTGCTCCACCATCTGGATTGCAGTCCTACCCTGGGTTTCAATGAAGACCCATCTGTTAGTAGAATTAGAGAACGAAGGCTCCCAATCCTCATGATGGCGAACCTTGACACTCCAGGTGTTCTTGGACTTCAATTCCCAGAAGCCCCAAGTCAGTACTCCTGCTGACCAGAGCTTCTGGGAATTGAAGTTCCAACGCTGCTGGAGTGCCAAGGTTCGCCATCACTGTCTGTTCTATCCTGACTCTTGATGGTCACTTTCTACATGCAAACAATATTGTAGTTTAGCTGTTGCAGGAAGTAATTTTATTACCATTTCATGGAAATACGGTCTTGAGGAAAATGGGTTCAGCCTAAATATACACAATAGTAATAACAAAGCCTATTAAGCCTGCCTTCTAACTGCCGGCAGCCCTTCCCATGGAGGCAGTCTGAGTTCAAGATGAGGTTTATGGAATGAGTTCCTGAAGTCGGAAACCTAGGGCAGGATTATGCCTCCTGCGTTTGCCACACTTCGGAGAAATCTTCAGCATGAAGCAGATACTGTACCTTAAAAGGGCAAAACTTCTGAACGGAATAAACTGAGACATCAAGTCAAGCTGTTATACAATTTCTGTATTATTATTTTTAGTGGCTCTTTTACAGAACAAGTGGCCTCCCCCCCCCCCCTAAATGTTTAACAAAGTTCAATCAATCCCGTAGAAACTTTTTTATATATAAAAAAGGACAGTACATGAACCAAAGAAAAAGTGACCAACATGGCCCCCCACAGCTTTGAATACAATGGGATTTCGTTTCTGGGTTCAAAAGACTTCACTGAAACGCTTAGCTGTAAAAGTCTGTACTGCCAAAACTAATCTCAGTCTAGGCATGTCAAGGACAGAAGTCAATGGAGCCAATAACAGTTCACAAAATCTAATGGTTGACAGATGTTGAAGATGGTTACTGGAGAAGTGACGTTTTCAGGTCTTTCTAGGTGCCCAAGTAGTTTAGGTAAAGGCAAAGGTCACCCTTGCTAGAAAACCAGTCGTATTCAACTCCAGGGTTCAGTGCTCATCTCTGTTTACAGCCAAAGAGCCAGTGCTGCCTGCATTTGTAGATATTTCTATGGACATGTGGCAGGTGTGACTAAATACCAGAGTGCACCGAACGCTGTTTACCTTTGCACCAAAGTGGTTCCTATTTATCTACTTGCAATTTCTTGCTTTCAAACTGTTGGGTTGGCAGGAGCTGGGACAGAGATGGGAGCTCACTCCGTTGAGCAGTACTCAGGTCTCAAACTGCTGACCTTCCAGACGTCAAGTTCAGTGTTTTAACCATTAAGCCATTGCAGTCTCCAAGTAGATTAGACCAGCGCATGTGTTCAGTGCTTTGGAGATGGGCGTCTCCTAGTTCCAAAAGTGGCTTTTCAAAGGATCTTAAAAGGACAATCAAGTAGATGAATAAATGGCTGGCTGGATATTTCTGGGTGGAAAACCTCATGTCAGTAGAAAGCCAGAGGCAGAAATCTGCCTCCATGAACACCCCATTGAAATGTGACAGCTATATTTCTGGAACTACAGAATCTATCATGCTGATTTTGAAATGGCTGCCCCTGAAGTTGTCAGTTTCTATTTTCACTTTTAAAATCCCAAAAAGCTTGGGTATTGATTCACTCATGGAGATTTCCCTTAACTTTGGCCCACCTGGATATTTGGGCTTGAAGATATAAAGTTTTCTCTGGCGCCTTTCTGAAGATCCTGAAGCTGTTGGAGAAGCAGCAGCGTGGGATATGGACAGACACTCCCTTGTGTCTTGAGCCTTACCTTTTAGTACAGGGGTGTCCAAACTATGGCCCATGGGCCAGATCTGGCCCTCAAGGGGAATTCATCCAGCTCACACCGCTCTCGTTGCTCCCGGAAGTGGAAGTAAAACGTACCCACCGGATCCAGCCCATGTGCCGTAGTTTGGGCATCCCTGGTTTAAGCTGAGAAAATGGCGCCCTAAAATCAAACTCATCCTGTTGGAAAACATATTTGTTGCAAAACAAATCCCAAGGCAGGTTTTGCTTCCGGTGGGAGGAACCACGTGACTGGCCCGTGGCCCAAAAAGTTTTGGCACCCGTGCTTTAGCATGTCCTACCTGTAAATTGGCTTTAGAGGGCGTTTTCTTTCTTGCTATTTCACCACTTGCATTGAGTGGCTGTTTTAATGCTACGGTAAGATGCTCGTGGCGACTTCCTTATACAGTACCTGGAAATTTTGGAACAGAAGCAATGAGAAGATTGTACATTCACACTTGTGACAAACAACTGAACAGAAAATTAAGGTCCCTTTATGAGTTCAAGACAGCGCTTCAAAGAGGTTTTTACCTGCTGTGTTTCTCTCTGAATGATACCCTGTTCTAGCTCACGTTCTGCATCATTCAGTAACAGTCTGCCATATGACTGTAATGTTAATCGAGACCAAATGGTGGTGATTTTCATGCATACACACACGCACACAAATTTTTCTTTATTTAAAACAAAAATGAAAAGTTATGTCACCGTAAGGTCCATGCCTGTCCCTATCCTACACCAAATGAATAATAAGACTGCAGAGCTGCCAAAAGCAATCTTTAAAAGACGAGAAAAGATGCTGCCTTTTAAAAATTATTTCCCTCCCTTTTCCAATTGGACAGAAAGAATTTTGCTTCCAATAGTTTGTAGACGACCTCTGCGTTGTCAGTTCTGATGCATTCCTTCGTTTCGGTCACCGCTCAAGGAAACATCAAGGAAGTTCTGGATCCACGCTACATCTTGTCCAGGAAAGCGATTGCAAACATATTTATACAACATCTACAACACTTCCTTGCCCCCCTTGTGTTGGTTTAAAATAAAAGGATTTCAAATCATACCACCAAAACTCAATAAGACAGACTCAGGATGGCATCGTAGATTCAAAATTTAGAGTCTTTGTAGACTATGACACAAGTTTCTGCGACAGTCGTATTAAAGTCTTAAAGACAAACACAAGGGAGTAAAACACACCCCTTAAATGACCAAGTGAGCAAACATTTTGGTCCGTCCGATAGTGCTTCTTGATGGCTTTGATCAATGAGCCTGGATTATATCTTATTTTTTATTTTATTTAATCTCATCCAGTGGCAAACTACAAGACTTTCAGTGGACATTTCATGACACAACTGATACAGTTTATAGCTATTTTTTTAATATCAAAGCAGCTTGAGCTGTTAATAAATTCCAAAGTTTCCTTTTATTAAAATATCTAAAAGAGGTCTATAAATAGCATTTCAATTTCTCTCTCTCTCCTAAAAGCGTTCCCCACCTCAGTTTTACGTTTCTGTTCACATTTAAAACAACAAAAAAAAGTTCATTTTATCTTCCCGTTGGGTGCTAAGAAGAGGGGGGGGAGGAAAGGAGCTAAAAGGTAGCGATTAAATCACTCTTGTTCCACAAAATGGGAGTTGACTTTTGCCACTTCCTTAAGATGTGACGAAATTAATAAAATATATATATGCATATATATATATATTTATATAGAGAGATCTATTTTTCTATACACTCAGCTGTGACTCCCTGCTTTGGTGGTCTGTTCCACAGTCTGGAATCTGAACAACATAGTTTAAGAGGGTATGTGTGTGTGTGTTGTGTGTGTGTGTGTGTTGTGTGTGACTTGGCCCCTTAAAATTCCCATTCCAAGGTTTCTTCTCTGTTGGCCGCTCTCTCTAGCCGGTGAATGATGCTGTTGAGGTTTGCCATTTTCTCATGGCGCCGTTGAACGTTCGTACTGGCTTTGGTGTTAGGGGGTGTGGAGCTTGTTTCTGTGGCGGGGCTCGAACTCTGCACTTTAGCACCGGCAGCACAAGCTGGCAACGGGGAAACAGGGGCCGAGGAGGACTGGACAGGAGACACGGACATCGTGAGGCCGGGAGAGGAGGCAGCCGAGGGGGAGTTGAGCGAAACTTCCAAGCTGCACCGGGAAGACTCGGAAGCAGATTTAAAGCTAACGGGGCCAGGATGGGACCTCTCCCCATGGTCAGATTCCATGGGGTTATGCAGAAAGGAGTCACCGGGGCCCCCAGATACGTGTGTTTTGCTTTCGGTGTCCCACGTGAGGTGGGGAGCCTCCCTTGAGCTTTCTGTACCGGCGGCTTCCAGATCTTCTTCTTCCTCCTCCTCCTCCTCCTCTTCTTTGAGGCAGGGCTTGGGGAGATACTCCGCTTCTCCATCCAAGCTGCAACGGCCGCTGTGGTCCGGACACCCTTCCTTTTCTCCCACCTCCACCTGTTCCTCTTTGATCTGGACCAGGGAGATTTCATCCCCCTGACATTCCGCATCCCTGAATGTCGGCTTCCGCTCCTCTTCCTCCGAGTCAGGGCTGGGGGGCTGGGTGCCCCTCGGCAAACTGCTGCCCGGGGTGGTGCTCTGCTCCGGGTCCGTGTCATCCTGCGCCCCTTCTAACAGCACCTCGCGGCGCATCCGGGACCTGGCGAAGAAAAAGGCGGGTGACTTGGGGCAGCTGAGAGGATCAGAGTTTTAAAAGGTTTAGAGCAGGGTTTCTCAAGCTACGGCCCGTGGGCCAGACCCAGCAGGCAGCACCATTTCATGTGGCCTGCATCGCTTCCACCACGACAGCTGTAAATACGTTTCCAACAGCCATGGACACGTTTCACAGCAGCGTTTACAGCAAGGGGGAAACCACCGGTCCGGCCTGCTCAGCTGTCTGAGGGGTCACAGCTACAAAAGGTTGAGAACCTCTGGTTTAGAGCAAATGCTAATGTAGGGGCTGATGGCAGACAACAGCACACACTGTGTGAATGTGGAGAGATACAGAATCCGGCTCATTTACTGGTCTGCCAATTACTACCGGAGACATGTATCAATGAAGACTTAATGTTGGTCAATGACAAAGCGAAGAAAGTGGCTTAATGTTGGCAGTCCAGGGTTTGATCTGGACACAAAAGAAGAAGAAAGATAACGATTAGCTTGTGGAGCTAAACTTCACGTATACTGGCGTATAACGAACCATTCGGTTCTGGGCAATTGCCATCAGCCTGGGGTGGCTGCAGTGGTTAAGAAGCTGGCCCTCTTAGCTGGAAGGCCGGCAAGTTGCAGTTTGAGACCCGGGTATTGCATGACGGTTTGAGCTCCTGTCTCTGTCCCAGCTCCTGCCAACCTAGCGGGGGGGAGGGGGAGGAATTGCAAGTAGATAAATAAGGATAATTTCGATGGGAAAAAGATCTTGGGGACGTGAAAGGAGCCTCATTTGGGTGTCCCCTGGATGGAGTTCCTCCAGCCATAATCCTTTCAACCCAGAATAATTTCTGACCCGGAATAATTAACATACCATTACTCCGTGGTCAATGTGAAATGACAGAGGGGGATGGGGGTGGCTGCTCCCCCCCTTTCAGTACCTGTAGTTATGGAACCAGTTGATGACTGTGTTGGTTTTCAAGTTCAACTGGAAGGAGAGCATCTCTATGGTCTGTTGGGAAGGGTAGGGCTCCAGGAGATACGCCTTTTTTAGGGCCTCTTTCTCTTCCGGTGCCAAAACCACCCTTGGCTTCTTCATCTGAAGGAGGCTGAGCTCTTGCAACTGGGGGCTGGGGCTGGGGCTTTCGGAGCGGGTGTGGGGAGATTCACTGTCGGAGCCACCACCGATCAGCCCATAGCGACGCTTCAAGTACGCTAGAAAGGAGAGCAAAAGGAACAAAATGTCCTAAGAGAAGGTTTATTTGTTTGCATTTTGAATTCACCAGAGGCCGCTAGTCCTCAGGATGGTCAGGTAAGTTCACCACTGCCTGGCACTCAGCATTGAGTCGCTGGCAGTAGGGTCTACTCTATGACCATAGCAGGATAACCTGGGCAAACATCAACAGTCTAGTCAACAGTTGTGTGAATTCGCCCACCCCCTACTCAATGTGTCTCCTGCATCTTACCTTTCTTCTCCAGTTTCTTCATATCCCGGAGTTTACTGATGTTGTGTGGGTCGTTCAGCCACAGCTGCATGCGGACAAAGGGCTCCCTCCCTTTCAGGCTCAGCTTGTGCCATGGCTTTGGTCTTGAGAGGAGGTCAGAGACGGAGCCCTGGGTCAAACCCAAGATGCTCTCCCCAAAAAGCCGCTGACCTGGTGGAAGAGGCCGATGGGAAGATGAAGCGTTAGTGTGCAACGGATGGCAATGTAGCCACCACCTCAACCCGTGATGGCCAACCTTGGCACTCCAGGTGTCCTTGGACTTCCATTCCCAGAAGCCCAAGTCTTTGTGAATCCACACGAATGGGTTTACTGCGCGTATGCCTGGAGTACCAAGGTTCACACAACTAGCCTAAGCCAAGTGATAACAGGTCACAGTAACATCTTGTTTCCCAGGCAAGTTTCAACTATGCCAGGCAAACGTTGTGTTCCTATGGCATCTTTTCCACTACTGGAAGGAGGAAAAGTATCTAAATACTTCCACCTCCTTCTTCCCAACTCCCAACCTCTCTTCTAACTTTGATTGCCCACATGACAGAAGGCTCCAGTTCTTCCAGGTCTACTTAGAACTGGTAAGGAACTGAACTGGGAAACCTCTGAATCCGAAGCTGATGCTTTACCACCCTTTCCACTGCAACGGGACAACCCGACGCTTGGCACTTCCTCTCAATGTTTACTCTGATTTACCTCCACAGCACCAAACTTGCTGAGAAGAAGTGACCACTGGGAGGGCATGGAAACGGCAAAACATACAAAGCTCAAAAGAACGTGCTATGGGTTCTCAGCTAACAGAACCTCCAGACTGTAGTTTGTTTGCCATAGATTTGGGTCCAATAAGACCTCCATCCATGGAACAAACCCAATGAGAGCTTCAGATTCTATTGGGGTCCCCTTTGACTATGGTTGCATGTCTTCCACATGAGCCTCCGTACCCAGGTTGTTATCCGTTAAGACCTCCTTGACCCTCTTGGTAATCGAATACGTGTCCAGTTCTGGAGACATGGCCACAATTTCCTGGATGCCGACGGGCACCTGGTTGTTAGGACATGCCTTCCCGCTCAGTGAAGAACTCGACCTGCTCTCCGGTTGCTGGTTTTCTTTGCTGCTTTCCAAGGCAACACTCAAGGGCTCAAAGGTGCCTTTCTCTGGTTCGGTGGGACTGGGAGGTGGGGAAGGGGAAGAGTGGGTGTCCCCAGGACTGTCTGTGTAAAAAATATATATACAGTATATATATTAATAGTTTTAGGGCAGGAGTTACCAAGCTTTTTAAGCCAGAGGCCGTGTCACGTTCTCTCAGTCAGCTTTGAGGGATGGATGGCCATTTTGCCCTGCCTACATGATGAGTGTGGCCAATTTGTCCCAACAGCTTCAAAGGGGTGGCCATTTTGTTTCTCGAATGTCCTTGGAGGGGTGGGGAGGCCACATGAAATGGTGCCATGGGCCAGATCTGGACCACGGGCCTTAGGTTGGGAACCCCTGTTTTAGGGACTCAAGGACATGAAAACTCATGAAAGAAATCAACATTTTTATTAGGTGCTGCAGCTCAACAATCTTGGTCTGGGGCTGATGTGGAATTTGCATGCCAAAAGGGCTCAGGACCAGAAGAGACTCATGGAACTGGATCAGTGGTACCTACAGGTGCCATGCTGCGATGTAGAAGGCAGATGAAAGGCCACTGTATTCTAATCTCAGGACAGTTTCCATGGCAGATGGCCATGAGGATCACTAATATTCGGATTCTGCAGAACGAGAAGAATTCTGGACAACAACAGAGGCAACTTTGACATGAAGCTGCCCAAGGCCTTCCAGTCAAGATCTGCTGCTCCAAGAACCAGACTTTCATTTCTGGTGTAAAGAAAACAGGGCAGGAACTCACTCTGCGATGGGTTGGCTTGCTGTGTTAAACCTTGTCCCAGTTGGTCCGTCAACCACAACTGCATCCGAATGAATGGTTCTCTCCCCTTTTGGGTCAGCTTGCTCCACGGTTTTGGCCTGGACAACATGTCGCTCACGCTCCCCTGCGACAGCCCCAGGACCTGAAATAAATAAAGGAGAAGTGGGCAAAAGAAAAACACTATGAATTCTCCCTCGGGGGAAACTAACTCAACTCAAACATGACCGGAATTCTTAGCGATGAATGAATACAGCCGAGAGAGGCCATCAAATCAGAAACTTTCCATAAGGCCATGAAGGAGAACCTTGGTCCTCCAGCTGTTCTTGGAATTCAATTCCCAGAAGTCCAAGCCCTTGTGAATCCACACGTGCAGTAAACTCATTTGTGTGGATTCACAAGGACTTGGGCTTCCAGGGTTTGATCGGGACATGGAAGTAGAAGCTCCATCTCAAAGGGCCACCATGCTACTCTCTCACTTTCGTGTCTATACCTCCTTTTCCACCTTTGACCAACCCCCACACAAATGAGCCACTTCTCCTCATCCGAACATTGATCAGTGTACTACCTTCTCCCCAAAGATGCGCTGGCAGATCCCATTCTTGGCCAGCTTCTCCTTGACCTGCCGCGTCAACTCCAAGGTGTCCACTTCCCTGTACATGTACATCTCGTACTGCTCGGGGGTCAGAGGCGGGACGGTGGGCTTGAGGGTCCGGGGCACGTACGAGGCATAGTAGGAAAGGCGTCCTGTGCCTTGAGCCTCCGAGCCGGTCATTTCTGACTTGACCTCAACCACCCGGTGAGGCTCGTCCTCCGAGGTCAGAGGGTCCTCCTCGTTGGCCACAGCATCGCCAAGCTCCCCCCGTGGCCACCCTCGCCCATTGGCCATGCTGGAGTAGCTGGAGGAGGAAGAAAGGGAGGGCGAGACGGAGGTGTACGGGCGGCTTATGAGGTTCCTCTCGGAAGCCCAGTGCTGGTCAAAGTAAGAACCGGCGTCCCCGATTTCGGACTTGACTTTACGGATGATGCTCTGGACAAAGGCGGCCGGGGAGAGGACGGTCAGAGGAGCCTGGGTGGTGCCGCTGCTTGTGTTGGGACTGAACATCCCTTCCTCCTGCTTTATGTATGCCTGGACGATGTTCTGGCTGACGGCTGCCAAGGTGGAGCGTTCCGGAGGTGGGCTGGCAATGCTGAGCGGCCTGCTCGTGCCGCCTGACTCTATCTCTATCAAGGCCTGCTGTTGTGCCTGCATCTCCCGGCGGGCTTGTTCCAGGATACTCTTGATGGCGTCCTCTGAGCCGCCACTGGTGCAGGTGCCATTGGTGACCACCTGGGGTACGGCGGAGCTTTTGGGGTCTCCTAAGAAAGAACCAAGTGCCAGGAATGAAATGAATGGGAAGAGGGAGTTATGGTTCCACATGTTTATTGAACTCTATCCCCAAATCTGGCCTGTTATTATAGGTCCTTAAATGGGTTTTAATCACTTTTTGGGACTGCGGTGGCTTAGTGGTTAAGACACTGAACTTGACCACTGGAAGGTCGGCAGGTCAGCAGTTCGAGACCCGAGTTCTGCATGATGGAGTGAGCTCCCATCTCTGTCCCAGCTCCTGCCAACCTGAGGTCACACATTCTACCGTCATACTGCTCTAACGTTTTTCCTGATCATAAGCCATTCGAAAATAAGAAATTGCAAGTAGATAAATAGGGACCACTTTGGTGGGAAGATAAACAGCATTCCATGCCCTCCAGTGTTTAGTCATGCCTGCCACATGTCCACAGAAATGTCTGTAGACACCGATAGCACTGGCTCTTTGGCTATAAACAGAGATGAGCACTGAACCATATAGTCGGATACGACTGGTTTTTGAGCAAGGGCAACCTTTACCTAACCAGGTTTTAAAGCCCTGTTTATTAGATTTCAAACTTTGAACTAACTAAACAGCAACTTTAAAACCAGTTTTTCTAAAAGGGATAATTTTATGCTGTTGTTCTTTTTCTTTACTTCCTCATTTACCCCTTTGGGTGTTGAAGAAACTATTTTCAATTGACTACAATTTTAAAGTGTTTTTGTATTGTTGATCTGACGGGTTGTATGTTATTGCTGCTTTTATTATTATTTTATCAAATCAAATCAAATCTTTATTACGGTTATTTTATTGTATCATTATTTTCATCCTTGTTGAGATGACTATAATTGTACATGTCGGGATTAATTAAAATCTCTGCAAATGAAATTAAAAGAGAGAGTTTGCTGCTTTATTCAAGCGGAGGATCTGCCCCGCATTTAGGGGAATTTCCATTCTACTAACTTCCACGTTAGCAGAACATTTCCTTCCTCCAGAAGGTGAGTTTGCCTTGCAGGGAATAATGAACTTTCCCATCAGAGGAAACAACAGTAGAGGGCAGCATGAGACAGATTTCCTTTCTAGTGAGGAAACAAACACAGAATATGCATCTCACATGCCAAGGTTTAAAAAACTGGAAGTGGAGGATAGTTGGAAGTCCGTGAATTAACCAAGGGTGTAAACAAAACAGGCTTCTGCCCTGTCACATGAAAACTTTAAAAAAATATCCATTGTACTTGCTGTAAAGACGAGGTGAGAGAAGAATACACGGAGCCTCTTTTAAACCCATTTCATTGTTCTTTAAAACTATTGCATTAGACCCTTGATGGTGAACCTTGGCACTCCAGATGTTCTTGGACTTCAGTTCGCAGAAGCCCAAGCCCCTGTGAATCCACACGAATGGGTTTCCTGTGATTCATCCGGCCCGTGCCATGCCACCCTTGTCGTTCCTGGAAGTGGAAGTAAAATGCACCCGTACGTTCGATTGCAATAAATGTTGGCCCTTCTGGATTCTTACCTCCTTTCTGTGACTCAATCTCCTTCTTGGCTTGCTCAAGGATGTTCTTGATGGCATCGTCAGAGCCCGTTTCCGGCGTCCTGATCCTTGGAGTAATGCTACCTGATCAAAGAAGCACAGCAGCCAAATCTGTCACTTGCCTCCTGTTTTGTTACCAGCTCAGCTCAGGTAATATCAAGGAAATATTTACCCATGCTGGCGCTCAGCTATATTTAGGCGCACCCAATTGAAAGAAAGTCTCTCTCTTCATTAGGCACAAGATGCAAAAGGAAAGGACTTGCTGGCAGGCAGCAAGAAACGGAACCAGCCTCTCTTATTCTGCATTCCCTACTTGAAAGACTGTCATAACAAGGAGGGGAAGGATCTGTTCTTGATCCTCCAAGAGTGTGGGACAAGCATAATAATGAGCTGAAACTACAGGACGCCAGATCTAGGCTGACGATCAGGAAAAACGTCCAAACTGTTAGAGCAGTATGATGGTAGAACGCGTGACCTGAGGAAATGGCGAGCACCCCAAGACTGGAGGCATACAAGAGAAAAACAGACAACCATGTGTCAGATCTACTTTGATCTGGATTCCTGCATTAAGCAGGGATTGGAGGCAATGGCCTTCTAAGCCCCTTTCAACTCTCTTAGTCTACGATTCTATGAGCCTCCAGTTTTTCAGACATTCATAGCCCTACTGGAAGATGCTAGGAACAGGACCATGGGGTCCCACCCACCCTTTAAGAAGGCTCCACAGCTGAGCGACCTTCTTTCCCCCAACTGAGACGGGCTTTCTCCAGGCTCAACCAGAGGTGCAACCAGGCTAATCTGTCTTGCTCATTCAACAGCACATGGGATATAAGTCATTCTCTCCCTGCTCCTGGTAGACCAAAAGACAGAGAATGTGCAGAAGGAGGAGGAGGAGGAGAAGGAGGAGGACAGGTTACTTACCTGTAAGCGTAGTTCTACAAGTGGTGACCTGTGCATACACACTAGTGTCTATGCACAGGGACCATGAAGGAGGAGGAGGAGGAGAAGTAGTTTCAGACGCCACTCACCTCTCTGGCGTACTTGAATCGTCCGGAGCGCCAACACGTTCTGCTCATCCGAGAGGAACTGCTTCATCTTGATGAAGGGCTCCTTGCCCTTGACGGTGAGTTTGCGCCAAGGTTTGGGCCTGGCCAGGATCTCGCTGACCGAGCCCTGGGAGAGGCCCAGGACGTAATGCCCGAAGACCCGTTGGCCAATGTTGTGCTTAAGAAGCTGCTCCTTCACCTGGAAGGCAATCTCGGCGGTGTCCAAGAGCTCGTCGTCCGCCGCGCCCGAATTGCTGCCTTCGGACTGATCGCTCGGGGGGCTCACCTCGGGGGCTGGACCAGGGGGCGCAGCTAGCACCGGCCCCTTGGCTGCGCAGAAGGCGGAAGGGAAACCCGCCACGCCACTGGGCTCAGTCTTATACAAGGGAGGGCCCATCTGTTTGGGGAGGAGAGTGTCCAGCGGTATCCGCTCGACAGCATTCAGACTAGGGAAGGGGGAGAGGGAGAAGGTCTGTGGGGCATCCTGAGCCACAGGGACCCCCAGCAGGGGCTGGCACAGCGTCGGGGAGGCCGAGTCTTCCCTTGATGCATGTGACAACGGTTGTGGGGAAGGGTACGATTGGTCAGTGCCCGTGGAGTCCTTCACCGACTCGTCTTCCGAGACATCCTCCTCTAGAGGCCAAAGAGAAAGGGAGAGAGAGAGAGAGAGAGAGACGACAACTATAGCTTTCCCCGAAGGAACGGCTTTACATCTGATCTGGAGGCAATCGGGGAAGAAGTAGTTTCTCCTTCGATCCAAGCATATAAAAGAGTAAACAAAACAAAAAGACAAAACAACAACGACAACATTCTGGCACCTTAAAGACTAACTCCTGTATTTTGAAGTTAGCTTTCGTGGATCAAGTTCCACATCGTCAGACCTAAGAGTGAGACTTAAACTGCTCATTCTCAGAAGAATATCCTGTAGATATTTGCTGCTGGAAGCGCATGAGCCCATCTGTAATGGCTCAGAGGCAGAGCTAGAATGTCTAGTTCTGCAAAACCCCAAATAAAACCTGTACTCGCAGGATGACCGTCTCAAAAGCACAACACACGGAAAGGAAGTGGGGGAACGAGTTAAGCGACCCTGATTTTTAAAAACCACAGTTCAGTCAGAGCAAAGGCAAAGGACTTCCTTCTTCTGAGCTGAGGTGGAAACAGGGGCAGTAAATAATGGGCACGGCCTTCCGCCCCTAAAGCAAACCCCTGTGTGTAGGAAATAAGGGTGGCAAACTACAAATAAACGATGATGAATATCAGTTAAAAGACTTCAGTCAAGTTTGTACCCAGGATACTTTCTTTATTTTTAGGAAATGCAGATGCTTGTCAGGCACTTTCATGCATTTATTTTAATTAAGTATCCTGGTCATTCAGATTCGTTTTAACTCCAACTCTTTTTATCAGACCATTCTGACTCTTCTCTATCCCTGTTCTATAACTTGCACAGTGCATCATAATACTATTCTTAATACTCCTTAGATTTTAGAATTTTAAATTTTTTTATTCTCACTATCATTGTTCCCCTGCATCAAATTCTCATGTTTGTAACTATAAGTTAATAATTGTATCCCTATACTGACTGGTCAATCAATATTAATATGATTTCTATTTTATTGTTATCCGTGAGCGAATGTTGTTTTCTGGTCCATATGCTGGTCAATGACTGAAATAAACTACTGTATACATTTATTTATTATTTATTTATTCAGATTTATACTGCCTCCCACTCGCTGAGGCGACTCAGTGTGTGTGTGTGTGTGTGTGTGTTTTAGAAGGACTCCAGTTTCAACACCAAAAAACCCTCTGAAATAAATAAATAAATATGTTTCCAGATTTCCCCCTCTCCTCTCAGTCCCAACCTACCAGTACTGGGTACGAGGCCTGGTTTTTCCAAAAGGTATTTCTGAGACGGGTAGAAAGAATCCTTTCCCAGGAGCAAACCATCAGCAGGTTTTGATACACTCTTTAAAAAAAAAAGCACACCACCAAAATGAGGAGGAAGAAGAGGAAGGCGAAGGAAAATGCATCTCAAGTGATCATAATTTGAACTCTGCGCTCAGAAATGACACCGACAAGAAGCATTCTGAAACCCCGCAAAGCTTCTAACAATTCCGTAATAAAACCAAGACCAGCGAAGGTGGCGTTAAAAAATAAATAAAATGAAATTTAATTTTTCATGTTTGCTGAAGGTGCTTTTGGCTTAGTGGTTAAGACGCTGAACTTGACGACTGGAAGGCCAGCAGTTTAAGACCCGAGTGCTGCACGACAGAGCGAGCTCCTGTCCTCTGTCTCAACTCCTGCCAACCTAGCAGTTCGAAAGCAAGAAATTGCAAGTTGATAAACAGGGATCACTTCGGCAGGAAAGGTAACGGCATTCCATTAGCTTTGGCATCTAGTCTTGCCTGCCACATGTCCATGGAAACGTCTGCAGATGCTGTAAACGGAGATGAGCACCGAACCCTAGAGTCAGATAGGACTGGCTTTTGAGCAAGTGTGACCATATCCTTTACCTAAAAGACTGGCATCTGGCCTTCGGAACACATTTGAGTGGCAGACCCATGGGGGCCACCCATGACTAATAATCCACCATGTCAGACATGTGGTGTCACACCCTGACATTTCGTCTGGCCTTCAAAGGAGTGGAGGTTGTGGGACGTACCTGGGAAAGGTTCCCGTTGGAGGCCAGCTTCCATGCTTTCAAGAGGCTGCAAGGAGAACGAAGGTAAAGGTGGGTTTGACAGCCGACCCTCCGAGCCGTGGACCTTAACTTACTCCAGCTCAGGTCGTAAACCTACAACGACCCTTGAGGGTCTAAAACAGCCATGGGCAACTTGGGTCTTCCCGAGGAGGCCAGGCTTCTGCAGAAACGTGACTTTTAACACAGCACCAGCAGTGAGACAGGACTGCAGTGGCTCAAGTGGTGAAGACACTGACTGGAAGGCGGCAGGTCAGCAGTTCGAGACCCGAATACTGCATGACAGAGTGAGCTCCCGTCTCTGTTCCAGCTCCTGCCAACCTATCTGTTCGATAGGTACGGGTGCGTTTTACTTCTGCTTCCGGGAGCAACAAGGGCTTTGCGGGCTGGATGGATTGGCATCGGGGGCACAATCCGGCCCGTGGGCCATAGTGACTAGTTCCCTGAACTGCGTGACTGGCCCACGGCCCAAAAAGTTTGGGCACCCCTGGTGTAGGGGAAATGTGGTTCGTTTCTCTTAAAAGCACGGGGATATCTCTACGTCTGTGTGAAGCAGAGAAGAAGGAGGAAATCCTACAACTTCCAAATTCTAAAATGCCCACAAGCTGGGAAAGGCTTTGGAAACTTTGGACTCCAAACCAAGGCAAAGGCAAGAGGAATGTTTCTCTCCCACCCGGCCGTCATCTCTTATTCCAGAAGACAAGCTTTTATGTGATGTGACATCTTTGCTCAGGGGTGTATCTGTTACAGACAGAACAGAGTCAGCGGTACCCTGAAAATTCAACCGCAAGGAGAGCGCGGGGGGGGGGGGCTGGATACATACGGCTGAGAAATGCACATCAGCCCAGATGTCGCAGGGCTAAACATCTGGAGGTAGAAAGAGCACCGTTGGTGCCAAGAACCTCCAAAAGCAAGACCAAACACACTTCTGCGCTGTAGGGCAGTTCACAAGTTAATAAGCATCCCCCCCTCCAACATGTTGAGGACTCAATTTGACCATCTCAGGAAGGATGGAAGAGACTGAGTCAACCTTGAGCCCTGGTCCGGATCGAACTCACAAGGGCTCTATAAGGACAAGCTGCTTACCTGTAACTCTTGCTCTTTTTCATGGTCCCCATTCACGCAGTAAACCCATTCGTGCGGATTCACAGAGACCATGAAGAAGAACTTGGTAGAACGTAGCAGTGATGGTGAACCTTGGCACTCCAGGTGTTCTTGGACTTCAATTCCCAGAAGTCCTGATCAGCTGGAGGGCTGGCTTGGGCTCCTGGGAACTGAGGTCCAAGAACACACCTGGAGTGCCAAGGTTGGCCATCACTGGCGTAGGGGTAGATGAGGGAAGTTCCCATGCCACTTGTTGCTTCTAGGCATTTGATGCGACAAAGTGCATAGAAACATCATGAGCCAACTACCCAAAAATGACGGCATCTGACAAGGGCCTCACCTCAGTTCTGTTTTGATCTCTTCATAGTCCGACTGAGCGCGTAGTTTTCCTTCCAGCTTCTGAAAGAAATGGACATGTGTGTACATAAAATATACATGGAAAAACTACCGCCAGCAATGAATAGCCAGCAATGAATTCCGCTCAGAAACATGGAACCAATCCCAGTCTACAATCAACCTTCTTCAAGACTTATTCCCAAGATTCACTGTGAGAAGAAAGGCAACCCTTGGTCTTCAGCACAGGAATGCTCAACCTTTTTAACCCGGGGACCATTGGGTCATGCTTCCTCAGACAGCTTCAGGGGCCCGACGGCCATTTTGCCCTTCCTCTGCCACATGGCAATTCCTGGTGTGGTGGAGGCCGTGGCGCCCCCACATGAAATGGCACCTCAGGCCACATCTGGCCCACAGACCACAGGTTGAGAATCCCTTCTTTAGTGGGAAAGATGTGTCAAAATGAGATTCATTGAATGGCCAAGGTCTTAGCTGCAGTAGGTAAACGAACATGTGCATTTGGTAAAACACGTAAACAAATTGTACACGTCAGGAAAGCAATACACAGGAAATGTTTAAAAGTTTCATGCACACTTCACAGCCATATATGAAATAAGGACAGGAAGAGGGTAAAGGTAAATGTCGCCCTTGCTCAAAAGCCAGTCATAGCCAACTCTAGGGTCCAGTGCTCATCTCTGTTTATAGCCAAAGAGCCAGTGCTGTCTGCGTTTGCAGACATTTCCATGGACATGTAGCAGGCATGGAACGCTGTTTACCTTCCCACTGAAGTGGTACCTATTTATTTCCTTGCAATGTCTTACTTTCGAACAGCTAAGTTGGCAGGAACTGGGACAGAGACAGGAGCTCACTCCGTCGTGGAGTACTCGGATCTCGAACTGCTGACCTGCCGACCTGCCAGTCATCAGGTTCAGTGTCTTAACCACTAAGCCATCGCAGTCCCCAGGCAGAAGGTATGATTTGCAAAAACACAACAAAACCAAGATTGACATAAAGTGACATCCCCAATACACAAAAAAAAACAGAGATTAAATTGTAGAAAAATACATCTAGTTGATGCTTTGGTTTAGAATTAGGCTGAACCAGAAGAAAAATCCTTTGATTAAATGCAAGGAAAACTTTTAAAGGAATATGTTAAGAGTGGGGAATGGTAGTAGGTGAGATTCAAACCTGTGGCACCAACGAAAAAGACAACCCCCCCCCCCGGCATGGAAAGCTTTTGGCTTAGCCTCCCCCCACCACATACTTCAATGGCCTCGTTCTTGGCTGCCAATTGGCGTTCCAGGTCTGCGATTTGACTGGCCGAAGACTCTTCCGTTTCCTGCATGGAGTTTTGCAAATGTTGGATTTCTTTGAGAAGTTGAACAATTTCCCGGTCCTTGGCGGCTAAGGCTGCCTCTAGTTGAGGCCCAGGGCACGACAACGAGTAATTCACTTTATCCTGGGAAGAAGAAAGGGGAAGTGGGAGAAGGGGAGGACAAAGGGAGAAACTGAAACCTCACTTTGAAGATTATTATTTTATTATTATGTTGGGATTATGGATCTCTGTGAGAATAGGATGAAAGCTACAGACCATACCCCCCCTCAAAAAAATATTGACCATCACCCCTGACACATATGTGAGACCAGATTTACATACACAACCTGAAGACCACAGATGAACAAACCCTGCTTTAGGAGGACAAGAACCTAGATATATGTCTCAAAATACTGTACTACAAGAGGATCAGCAGAAGTGATTGTGAACAGCCAAATGTGGCATACTGTATATACTCAAGTATAAGCTGACCCAAATGTAAGCCAGGATACCTAATTTTGACTTGAAAACCCAGAAGAATAGATTGACCCGAGGATAAGCCGTGGGTGGGAAATGCAGCAGCTGAAAATATGGTAAAATTAATTAAATTGTTGGCGTATTTCAATCCGGTACGGTCTTGGGACCCTCGTGGTCGTTGACCTAAGTATAAGCTGGATCCCCTTCTTAGGGCTAATTTTTGGGGCTAAAAACTCAGCTTATACTTGAGTATATACGGTAGACTGGTGTTCGAGATGTAGGCCTACAACTACAGAATTTTTTGAATTCTAGATAACGCTTAAGGGAAGAATTCTGTTCCAGTCTAACTAGATGTTAAGAGAAATGTGAATTCCTTGGGATTAACCCGTTCTTCTTCCCAAAACACAATTTCTTTGGAGAGTTTGCAAACGAAGCCTGTGTTTACCCCTGCCAGCGACCAATCAAAACACGAAGCAGGCTGGAATGCAAGATAGGGAACCCTTCAGTCATTTCTCAAGGCAACAAGACAGCCACAATCTACTTAGGCTTTATGTCTGATGGTCATAAGGCCCAACGGCAACCCCCTTCTAAGACCTCACCCCACTGGGTACTTGAGGAGAACAGCAAGTGAGGCGAAGAGAGCTGTTGACGGACGCCAACTGTTCCCGTAGGCTTTCCACTTCCCTCTGGGCAACCTCGGCTCTCTGAAAGCAAAAGAGGGTGGTATCAATTCATCTGGAGGAAGGAAGTGTCACCACATGTGGATAACGTTCCCTTCCCTTTTCCAAGAGTCCTGCTCATTCATCATTACCTGATTGGCTTTTTCCAGGTTCGTCATAATCATGGCCACTTCATCTGTCCTGTGGCAACAAATAAAAAGGCAATCCATGGGTTACTAAGGGGTGCCCAAACTTTTTGGGCCGTGGGCTGGTCACGTGGTTCAGGAGGCCAGTCACATAGTTCCTCCCACCAGAAGCGGAAGTAAAATGCGCCTTGCAATCTGTTTTGCAACAGGATGAGATAGATTTTAGGCTGCCATTTTCTCTGCTTAAACCAGGGGTGTTCAAACTATGACCCATGGGCCAGATACGGCCCCAACACCAATTCATCCAGCCCATGCCACTTTCATTGTTTCCGGAAGTGGAAGTAAAATGCGCCCGCTTTCGGGAGCTATGAGGGTGTCATGGGTCAGATGAATTGGTGTCAAGGGCCGGATCCAGCCCACAGGCCGTAGTTTGAACACCCCTGGTTTACAACATGCGATTCAATGGGATACACCCATTGCTTTGCCAGAAGGACCGTTTTGCTTTATGGACATTCCTGTGACGTTGCAGCCAATTTGTCGCCTACGTCCCAGAAGTTCCCAAATAACTGGGCACTGGCCTGTTCTTCTGCCTTTATACCCCAAATCGGGGGACAATGGGAGATGAATGTCTTCATGCAAGGAGATTTTGATTTGGGATCAGGCCAGATTTTGTGCACCAAATAAAACACAAATCAAGGTTGCATGATGGCACAAGACCAACTTACTTTGAAGCTGCCTCTTCATCGTATTTGTTCCGCAATTCTACCAGCTCAGTCTGTGTTGCCTTCAGTGCTGATCCGCACAAGGGTAACCAGAAAACAACAAGGAAAGGTAGGGTAAGGAACTTACGTCCACCGACAGGTGAGAGAGGTCACGGTTGGCTTGGATTGCCACAGAAAGAAGTACCATGAATTCTTTCCCAAAAATATCATTCAGCAGTACAAGTTTAGGCACAGGCCCTGTGCCAGTGATGGTGAACCTTTTAGAGACAGAGTGCCCAAACTCAACAGAGGATTGGGGCAAACTCTGTGCTGTGGGGAGGGAGGAAGCACTCCCATTGGCCTGCTGGGCAGAGGAGTGGGGCAAGCTCTGTGCTGGAGCCATGGCACAGGTGCCCACAGAGAGGGCTCTGAGTGCGCCCTCTGGCACGCGTGCCATAGGTTCGCCACCATTGCCAAACCTGACAAATCCACAGAATTAGCTGTAAATTGGGGGAACCGACTCGCGTTGACGACCTACCTGAATGGAGCACCTTGATTTTCTCTTCCGCTTCCCCCAACCGAGCTGCCAAAGTGATCTGTGCTTCTTGCAAACCCCTGGAAGGAAAGACAGGTCATGGGGAGGGTGGGAGCTCTTGTTCCCCACCAACCAGAGCATGTTGGGTTGGGGAAGGTTGCTCAGGAGCACATGGCAAGGAAGCAGTGGAATAGGAGAACAAGTGATCACCTCTATTAAAAGAGGGTTGATGTGTCCATGGGCACCTGGACAGGTGGAAATCAGAGAGTGAAATGTGGAGGGGTCTTTTTTAAACCTTATTTTGCCTCCCCTCCCAGGTCTACAATTTTACAATATGAATTAGACATCATTAAGAATGCCTAATGAGATTGTGCTTCCTACCCACAGAGTAGGAGCCCTTGAAATAGTTACTAAAGGTGTTGGCCATCCTGTCTATCTATCCTCCCACCCTTCACTGCACAAACACACAACTTCTCTCCCCCCCCCCCCGGGAAATTACTCACGTACTTTTGCTTGTCAATCTCATTTCTTTGCAGCAGGGCTTCTGCCGTTAAGGATGGCTTGCTGTTGACACTACCGTGCCTGGTGGCCGTCCCGGAAGGGGCACGACCAGATGGCGGCGTCCCCTCTCTTGGCTCTTGGAGGGGGGGGAGAGAAAAAATCCACGTCAGTGACCTGAGGCCCCTCCATGGGGAAGAGAGGTGGCGAGAGGAGGCTTAGAAGGGGTAAGGAAGCCTTCCGGAGGCCAGAAATCCATATCAGGCATGGAAAACTCCAACATCAGCTGCACACATCCTATACCAGTGATGGCCAACCTTGGCACTCCAGCTGTTCTTGGGACTTCAATTCCTAGAAGCCCAAGTTTCTGTGAATCCAACATCAGCTGCACACATCCTATACCAGTGATGGCGAACCTTGGCACTCGAGCTGTTTTTGGGACTTCTTGGCACTCAGCGCAGTAAACCCATTTGTGTGGATTCACAGGGACTTGGGCTTCTGGGAATTGAAGTCCCAAGAACAGCTGGAGTGCCAAGGTTCACCATCCTGGTCTATACTGAGCTCAGAAATAAGATCTCTCCATAGGCATAATAAGGATTAGAAACCCAACTGCTGTCTCTCTGCAAAGAAAAACCATATTCTCAAGAAACTGGATTCTCCCCTTCCGTTTATTTGCACCATATTACAATCATAAACATTTCAGCCTGCGATTAGGAGGGCGATAATATTTTTTTCCTGGGTACCTTTTGGGCACGAAAGCTCAGCGTTCTTCTTCCAAGGCCTGTTCAGCTCCTTCAGGCGTGGATTCTCAGGGCCGAGACAATTTAGTTGCCGCCGATGATGTTCTTCTGGGTTGCGTTTTGTGTCGAGGGCAGGTATGGGATCTAGGCAGGGTGGATGGAAGAAATAAAGAGAGAGGAGTCTTAGCCGGTTAATGATGGAGGGACCTATTGCAACATGGAAAGAACGTAGTTACATTTCTGGTTTTTAGTTTGGCATGCGGTCATTTATACGACAGGGGAGCCCTGGAATTTCCAGCAAGAAACGCAGGAGCTGTTTCAAAGCACCAAGAAGTGAAATGCAAATCTTTAAATGGAAGACCTCACGTATTAAGTTTGAGATACGTTGTCGTTGCCGGCTGCAACTTGTATCCAAGAATGCATCCCCCCCCCCCCCGAGGCAGGGAAAATGCCACTAGCATGAATTTGTTGAAGGTGGATCCCAACTTGTCATGAAGTGACCCACACACTATGACCATGGAATCATCTCCTGAGATAAAGTAAGAGAAATGTAAAACCCATTCGTCTGGATTCATAGAGACTTGGGCTTCTGGGAACTGAAGTTTCAGAACACCTGGAGTGCCATGGTTCGCCATCACGAAACTAGGGAGTCTGGCCCGGTTATCCTGCTATGGTAACAGAGTAGACCCTACTGCCAGCGAATCAACACCAAGTGTCATGCAGCGGTTAACTAACCAGACCACCTTGAGGACTAGTGGCCTGGGGTGGCAAAGTCCACAGGGAAGGGTGAGGGTCCCCAAGTGGATTAAATCCCACTTGGGTCCATCTTGATGGAGGGTGGCAGCTTCATCCATTCTGGCCTGGGGCTGATGATGATGATGATGAATTTGCATGCCAAAAGGGCTCAGGACCAGAAAATGATTGGCGGAACTGGATCAGTGGTAATACGAGGGTCACACTGCGATGCGGAAGGCAGTTGAAAGGCCACTGCATTATACGGCTCCCAGGACAATCTTCATGGCTGATCGCCATGAGGATCGCCAAGATTTGGATTCAGATATGGAAGAAGAAGCTCAGCTCCAGTTGCCCTTGATAAGCTGCTGTATTGGGCAGGGGTTTAAAGTCTTAAAGAATATCTATCCTGGCAACTTTTACGGCTACAAATCGGCCTGTTACCGCCCGACGGCACGTACTGCTGATAATGCCTGTTGACTTAGGCCAAGGCGGGCACAGACAATCTCCGTTTCTGCCAGCTGCAGCCCAACAAGCCTTCTTCCTCCTCCTCCCTATCATGTCCCATCATTACCCGGCATCTGCTCTGCAGGGGTGCCGCATTAAGCCTCCCAGGGCCAGCTTAATTATACACTGACATAATTAACCCAGCAAGCCCATTAAGAAGGCCAGCTAAAAAAAATCATCTATAATTATTTGTTGTGTGCATGCTAATGAGTCCATCTGCGTCGCCATTGTAGAACACGGACAAATTAATTTACAAGTCTGGGTCCTTTTTTTAAACAAGTCCAAGAAAACAACCGCTCTTGTACCTGACGGATGTTCTCGCCTCGTCCTCGTTCCCTCTGCCGCCGCCACCAACTCCCTCTTTGTATGAAAGAGGGAGCACAAAAGGAGAATATAGTCACTTTTGGGCAGTCATGGCAAAAGCTTGGCACTCCAGCTGTTCTTGGACATTAAACCCATTAATGTAGATTCACAGAGACTTGCTTCTGGGAACTGAAGTCCAAGAATACCTCCAGTAAACCCATTTGTGTGGATTCACAGAGACTTCAGCTTCTGGGAACTGAAGTCCAAGAACACCGCCAGTAATCCCATTTGTGTGGATTCACAGAGACTTGGGCATCTGGGAATTGAAGTCCAAGAACACCTGGAGTGCCAAGGTTTGCCATCACAGCCTTATGGTCAAAAAATCAGGTAAGGGACGAGGTTTTCCCTGCGCAAAGAGCAGAAGAAATCAGTAATAAAATTAAGAGTTATTCTGCCTCAAAACAATGGTCCTCTGCCCTAAAATAATTACAGGAAGGAGAAGCCAAAGTGTTCTGTCCCGAGTTGTCATTGTGAATGATGACCTATAGAGGCACCATCTGCTAATTGTCTGAGGGACAGTGAACTTTAGGGTGGAAGGGGGGGGGGAATGGCTTTATTCCAAGGGGGAAAAATTGATTTTCCTGGAAGGGATCGGCTCCTAACCCCACATTTTGGGCAGGGTGAGGTTATGGCCAAACCATGTCAGCTCTGACCCATGTCACTGGCTGCCAGAGGTGGAAGAGAGCTCACGACGGGATGGCAATTTGGATACGGAGAGCATTTATCTTCAGGCTTATCTGCTTCCGGGAGCGATAAGGGCAGCACGGGCCAGATGAATCGCAGTAAACCCATTCATGTGGATTCACAGGGTGCTTGGGCTTCTGGGAATTGACAAGAACATCTGGAGTGCCAAGGTTCGCCATCACTGCCTTAGGCTTCTGGGAATTGACGTTCAAGACCCAAAGGTTGGGAAGGTCTGCTTTAGAGGCTTTATAGACTTGGACGCAAAGGTTGTTGATTGCTGAAAAGCTGGTCTTAGACCGTAATAAAGATTTGATTTGATTGTTGAAACAGTCATGGAGAGCCCACATAAGGGAATCTGCCATTCAACATGCATTTGCCTTTTAAACCTTCCTGCAGAAAGCATGGCCTGTCTTCTATTGTGCTTATAAAATGATATACTAATAGACATTTTCCTCCATAGGAAAGGTGAGAACACAGCGATGTATCTGGAATTTGATTTATCCCAATTAAAATGCAGAAATGATCTTTCCTTCGTTTAGCTTGCCACAAATTCACAGCTAAAAAGAAACTGCAGGAAATGAGGTCACCCTTGTTTGAAAGCTAGTCATATCCAAATCTAGGGTTCAGTGCTCATCTCTGCTTATGGCCAAAGAGCCAATACTGTCTGCATCGCAGACGTTTTTGTGGTCATGTGGCAGGCATGACTAGACGTTTTCATGGTCATGTGGCAGGCATGACTAGACATTTTCATGGCCATGTGGTAGGCATGACTAGTGCACAGAACACTGTTTACCTCCCCACTGAAGTGGTACTTATTAATCTACTTGCAATGTCTTGCTTTTGAACTGCTCAGTTGGCAGGAGCTGGGACAGAGACAAGAGCTCATTCAGTTGTGTCGTACCCGGGTCTCGAACTGCCGACCTCCCAGTCGTCAAGTTTAGCATCTTAACCACTAAGCCACTGCAGTAGTCCTACCCTGATTTAGCAACTGAGTTTCTTCAAATCTAAACACATGTGGCTGTTTCTTTTGGGGGGGGCACACACTGAAGACACAATGAAGAAATCAGCTGTTGCCGCCACACAAGTCAAAACGGAGGCTTAAATCAAACCATTCTCAACAACAATGACATTAATTATGTTTTTAAGACAGTTTTACTGCTCGCCTCGCCCTCCCTCTTCACAGCCCAACGCAGACAGAGACGCACTCGCGTCTCGCTTCTCCGTGCCCACATCTGGGGGAACAATATCAGAAAGATTTGCCATTTTTCTTTCTGTAATTACCGACACACACACACACACACACACACATGCCCAGGCTCACTTGATCAAAATACTTGCTGAGCCATCACCCTTCCATGGCGGTTTTCCCTTCGCCTTGACAGAAGCCACTCAAACAAAAGCAGAGAAAGTATAGAAAGTGTTGAATCAGGAAACTCGCTCTGTCCTTTTAAAGTCTCCTCCTAGAGACTGCCGTGGCTCAAGTGGGTAAGACGCTGACTGGGAGGCGGGAGGCTAGCAGTTCTAGACTCGAGTGCTGCACGACGGAATGAGCTCCTGTCTCTGTCCCAGCTCCTGCCAACCTAGCAGTTTGAAAGCAAGAGAATGCAAGTAGATAGATAGGGACCACTTCGGTGGGAAAGGAAACAGCGTTCCGTGCACTCTGGTGTCTAGTCATGCCTGTCACGTGACCACGGAAACGTCTCCAGAAGCAGCTAGCGCTGGCTCTTCGGCTTTCAAACAGAGATGAGCACTGAACCCTAGAGTCGGATATGACCGGCTTTTGAGCAAGGGTGACCTTTACCGTTACCTAAATAGGGACCACTTCAGTGAGAAGGTAAACAGCATTCCCTGCACTCTGTGGGACATGTGGCAGGCATGTCTAATCATGCCTGCCACATGTCCATGGAAACGTCTGCAGAGGCAGACAGCGCTGGCTCTTCGGCTTTGAAACAGAGATGAGCACTGAACCCTAGAGTTGGATTCAACCGGCTTTTGAGCAGGGGCGACCTTGAGCTTTACTATCAGAGCCTCTGCATGTCAATGAACGCACTTTTGTAGGTACACAGAACCTGCAGGTATCTTTCTATTGAGGTAGGAAGTGTACACGGGAAGTGACGCTGTGCAGAGTAACATGGCCAAGAGCATTCCGGCCGGCCCAAAATGGAGCAAGATCCTTCGGGCAAAGCCTAACGAAGGGGTGTGTGGAAGAGAGACTCCACTTGCCTTCTCCCTCCCCCGAGGAACCATTAAACACATTTTTGTTGTTCCTAAATGTCGGGGGAAATAAATGAATTTAGGAACGTGCTACATTCTCTGCATGTGGGAGATCAATTTGAAAGACTGGCCAGGGAATTATTATGCTATGGTAACAGAGTAGGCTGAGGTGGCTTAGTGGTTAAGATGCTGAGCTTCACAACTGGAAGGTCGGCAGGTCGAGGCCCAAGTACTGAAGGCTATTGAGTCCCAATAGGCTGCAATGGCTCAAGTAGTTAAGATACTGAACTTCCTGATTGGAAGCATGGCCCTATGTCAGTAATGGCCAACCTTGGCACTCCAGGTGTTCTTGGACTTCGATTCCCAGAATCCCAAGTCAACACACCTGCTGATCAGGGCTTCTGGGAATTGAAGTCCAAGAACATCTAGAGTGCCAAGTTTGCCCATCACTGCCCTATGTGCATAGTAAGGCTTCTAAACCAGCCTCCACTCAACTCTGAAACGAGCTTAAATCCCACTGTCGGTCTCCTTGCTGTGAAGGGAGTTCAGTCATCGCAGTTAACTTGGCGTCAAAGAGACAAGCGTGGATCACAGCCGTGGTTTTACAAGGCACGAGCAAATATATTCCTTTTTTTATTGTCAAGACAGATTTGGCTCAGGCGCTGAAATACAACCATCACAAAAGATGTTTCCACTTGCCTGTTGCATAAAGGAACATTGGGGAACACTAGTTCAGCCACATCGCAGGAAAAGAGGCAAGGCCAAATCAACAGAGCAAACGGCTACAACAGAATCATGTATATCAGTAATGGTGCCCAAACAGAGTGCCCAAACAGAGGGGTGGGGTGAACTCTCTGCTGGGGGGAGGGAGGAAGCGCTCCCATTGGGCTGCTCAGCAGTGGGGTGGGGTGAACTCCATGCTGGGGGAGGGAGGAAGCACTCCCATTGGCTTGCTGGGCAGAGGGGCGGAGTGATCCCTGTGCTGGGGCGATGGCACATGTGCCAACAGAGAGACCTCTGAGTGTCCCCTCTGGCGCGTGTGCCATAAGTTTGCCACCAAAGCAATAAATTTCAAATTTTGCCCTGCCTCTTAATCGCAAATTTCTGGACCAAGAAAAGGGAAATTAAGAGAGTCTGATTGTAAATAATAAAAGCGGTTTCTGCCATTCCACCAGTCATTTCACATATATTTTTGAGCATTGACAGATCTTTAGAATGACCTTTTTGTCGCTTTGTAGAGGCAATTCCATGAAAACCCCCCAAAGCTCTTCCATACCTGGTGCTTCAATTAACTGCTTGTAAACACCCAGGAAAGCTGCCTCCGCTTCCTTGCTTCTTTTACTAAGAGCTACCACCTGAGGGAAACATAAGAACAAAATAAGGATACAGGAATAATCAGGAGAAAATAAATGTTATCTCTGGTACGATTCTGCTCTGGGGACTGCAGTGGCTCAAGCGGTTAAGATGTTGAACTTGACAACTGGAAGGTCAGAGTTTGAGACCCGAGTAGTGCATGATGGAGTGAGCTCCCGTCTCTGTCCCAGCTCCTGCCAACCTAGCCGACATGGCAAGTAGATAAAGAGGTACCACTTTGGTGGGAGAGGTAACAGCGTTCTGTGTGCTTCAGTGCCCAGTCATGCCTTCCACATGACCTCAGAAATGTCTGCAGATGCAGGCGAGCACTGGCTCTTTGGCTGTAAACGCAGATGAGCACTGAATCCTAGAGTCGGATACGACTATCTTTCAAGCAAGGGCAACCTTTGCTATAATTCTGCTCTAGTTGAGACCTCAACAGATTTGGACTGCCTGTTGGAAACAGATACGGCTTCCTCCGCCAGCAGCCTTTCGATATGTAAAAGCATTCTTGCCAGATCGATGGTGACCCAGCGCTATGGAAATTTAAATCCATTTATTCCTCGGTGTCCCGATACACCACAATCGGGGCTGTGTGTTGCATTCAACACCCCCAAATCCCTACCCTGCTCCCCACAGTCAGCCAAGTCTCACTCCAAGAATTGTATCCCTTCCCCAAACTGCCATTCAAATTGGCAGGAAGACCCAAGAAAATAATTAATCTCTTCTAATTAGGTGTCAGGCACGCTGACGGCCTTCTTTTCAACCCTTCCCTGAATAGCTGGAGGCAAGACATGAGTGGGGGGAAGAGTCCATATATATATATATTCAGTTTTATATCTCAGCAGCGATACTGGAATGCAATTCCACAAAAGCAAACCTGTTTATCATTCTGTGGGCGAGTCAAAAGCAAAAGATTTGGCTTTAAAATACTAGCTTTGATTCCCAGAATCCCTCTGCCAGCACCACAGCCTTCTCAGCCCAGGGAATTTTGGAAACTGTAGGGTTTCGGTTTGTTTGTTTGTTTTAAAAGCCCACTTGCCCAAGTTCTGGTTTGCCTTGTTTTCTAGACATCTACCTTTGGTACCTTAAATAGCACCAGTAAAAGAAACTGCGTCACTATACAAAACGGACACATAAGTGTACGTGAACGGTATCTCTAAATGCTACTTCATCCTCCTAAAAGCGAATTTAGAAGCAAGGATTACATTTTTAAACCCGAAACGCCACCCATTTGCACATACTGTAGTTGGAAAAGCTGCCAGCCAGGGAAGGCGTCTTGTGGTGGCAGAGGAAACTCTCCGGTGCGCTCTGTCTGCAGCCCTCCTCCTTTAGGGTCTTCATCCTAACTCAAACTAGGAGTCCCGCGTAAACCAGACCAATGATGTGCATTGTAAGCCGCCCCTGATGTCAGGGGTGCCAACTTTGGCGCTCCAGGTGTTCTTGGACTTCAGTTCCCAGAAGACCTGAATCAGCAGGTGTTCTGACTTGGGCTGCTGGGAACTGAAGTCCAAGAACACCTGGAGCGCCAAAGTTGGCACCCCTGCCATATATGAAACCCACTCAATGCATCTAGTCAAGTTAGAACGATTCAATTCACCCCTTTCTTTTAAAACTCTAAGGTCGCCCTTGCTCAAAAGCCAGTCGTATCCGACTCAAAGAGCCTATCTCACCTCTAAGAGCCAGCGTTGTCTGCATCTGCTTCCGTGGACATGTGGCAGGCATGCCTAGACACCGAAATGCAGGAAATGCTGTTTGACCTTCCCACCGAACTGGCGCCTATTTATCTAGTTGCAATGTCTTGCTTTCGAACTGCTAGGTTGGCAGGAGCTGGGACAGAGACGGGAACTCACTCCATCGTGCAGTACCTGGGAATAGAACTCCGACCTTCCAATCAGCGAGTCCAGCATATTAACCATTTGAGCCACTGCAGTCTATTAGGACTCAATAGTTCATTCCAAGGTATCTGGGAAGTCCACGAATACAAAGAATGAGGGCCACTAATTTCCTCCATTGCTGGGTCATCTATTCAAACTGTCTCTGATGATGATGATGATGATATTAATAATTTTGTGTCAGGAATTATTCTGGGTTGAAAGGATTTTTGCTGGAGAAACTCCCCCCAGGGGATGCCCACATGTGGCTCCTTTCATGGCCCCAAGAGCTGGGACAGAGACAGGCACTCAATCCGTCATGTAGTACCCGGGTCTCAAACTGCCAACTTGCCAGCCTTCCAGCTAACAAGAATTTCTTAACCCCTGAGCCCCACTGTCGGAAGTTCAATTTATCCATCACAACCCTTCCATTACTTAAGCACCATCCAAGGGAAGACAATATTTTGTCGATCCTGCATCTGGGGGCCAATCCCAAAGAGTGCAGGCTTTGAGACAACAGCACGAAGTTTGAAAAGCGCCCAAAGTAAACCTCCCTCCCCGAAATCAAACGTAGCTGCAAATTCCCACTTATTTGCTATTCCGTGCCCATTTGCAGCATTCAAAACTGTGCCCGTTGCCGTGGGCAAAATCTTTAATGCTCTTGTTAATGTCACGCCACCATAAATCTTTGATGCACTTTGAGTAAATGAAAATTATAATTTAATGCCGAGGTTTAAATAAAAAATCAAATTGTCCTCTTTTGTTCAAATGTTTGGGGGGGGGGGGAGAGAGATATTCCCAAGGAAATGGATGTCAACCACCTAGTTTGTCCTGAACATCTGACATCTTTAGGGAGAATGTTTGACATGAAAAACTCGTGCATCGTTCCTCCCCCTGTTCTGTCATTTTACCTGTTTAACACATCTCTTGATTACAGGAGTCCAACTGCCTCCAAAATGACCCAGAGGGAGTTAGGGAGAAATAAATAAATAATCTGTCATATTATTTGGTTTCCACAGTAGCTTTCTGCCCTGCGGTGTTAAAAATCATGCCTGCCAAACAAGAGCAGGGAAAAAAACTTTTCTCTGTCACCTTCAGTCTTCACATGGATAACAGGGTCCCTGGTTTTCCTGTCAAGATATTACTTTGGGTTGAAAGGGTTTTTGCAGCAGATGCCCGAATGAGGCTGCTTGCATGGAGTTCTCACGAATCCAGAGTGCATGGAGCGCTGTTTACCTTCCCACTGAAGAGGTACCTATTTATCTACTTGCAACGTCTTGCTTTTGAACTGCTAGCCTGGCAGGATCTGGGACAGAAGATGGGGCGACAACTGCAAATGCATCCTTAAGAACCTCAAAGGTTTTGCGCATGCGTGAACTTCAGAAGGTGTGCAGCCGGCCCATTTATTAACCATCAGTTGTACCCAGTAAAGGAACAGCTGAGCCAGTCTATCTCATCCTATGGGGAAATGAAACAAACACAAACAAAACAGGAGCGATGAGTTCTTAGGAAGGACGAAGAAGGCCGATATATTCTTTCTTCCTTTTGACCAAAGCTCAAAAAAGCTTGCAAACCTTCCGCAGGAGATTGAATTTAAATTGCTTGTCATTCAGAAGGGGAGTTGTTGTAATTCACCAGTCACTGAGCAAACCGCCTTCTCTCCTTCCTTGCTCCAGGGGATCAGAACACAAAGATTGGTTCTTTTGCCCCCCCACCCCCAGGGTCCACACACACAACACGGGTGCCATTGTGAAGGTTGCATAAGCCATGTTCTTCTATATATATATTTTAAAGCATCCCAGAGCACAAACCTGCTTTTTCTACTTCCTTTTATGCCTGGAGAGAGAATAGAAATTTTGCAAAGCATTTGTCATTTCCCTCTGCACAAACCACAAAAACCTGCCCTGGAGGGTGTTTGATGAAAACCACCAACCCGGGTTGGAGGAGGCGCATGAAAGGAAGCTGCCAGGATGACCTGCTTAGCTGGTTTACTCTTTCTAATGCAAGGGTGCCCAGACTTTTCGGGCTGTGGTTCCTCCCACCGGAAGCAAAACGTGCCTTGCAGTCTGTTTTGCAACAGAATGAAATAGATTTTTAGGCTACCATTTTCTCTGCTTAAATCAGGGGTGCTCAAACTATGGCCTGTGGGCCAGATCCAGCCTGTGGGCCATAGTTTGGGCACCTCTGTTCTAGCTTTTTCAGGTCCACCGGTGAATGGGGATCCTTGTCAAAGGGGAAACATGAATTCATGCTAGTCTGCAGAAAGAGAACAGGAGGGGAAATTGAGCGTTCTTCTTCTGTCGTATCCAAATCTGCATATTGGCGATCAGCCATGAAGACTGTCCTGAGAATATAATGCCGTAGCCTTTCATCTGCCTTCCACATCGCAGTGTGACACCCATACAACTGATCCAGTTCTGCGAGTCAGTTTCTGGTCCTGACCACTTTTGGCACGCAAAGTCCTCATCATCATCCCCAGGCCAGGAGGGATGAAGCTGCTGCCCTCCATCAAGAAGGATTCAAGTGGGACCATTTAATCCACTTGGGGACCATCACCCTCCCGTGTAAAGCTTCCCCTGTGACTTAGTGGTTAAGATGTTGAGCTGGCGACTGGAAGGTTGGGTTTTGATACCCAAGAGCTGCGCTTGGGGACATGAAAGGAACCTCATTCGGGCATCCCCTGAGTGGAGTTTCATTTCATGTGCCCCCCATCCCTCAAAGAAACAAAATGTCTACTTCTTTGAAGCTGGTGGGACAAAATGGCAACCCGCCATCATGCAAGGCAGGACAAAATGGCCATCTGGCCCTCAAAGCTGACTGAGAGAGCATGATTCGGCCCCCAGCTTGAAAAGGTTGGGAACAACCCCTGGTCTATGACCATAGCAGGATGACCTCGCCTAAGAAGGATTCTTGGCTAGACCAAGGTATGTACAAGAACAGGGTCTGCTTTCCATTTGCCCCCCGATTCATCTGGAGTCCTTTCAAGGTGACCCTTTGGTAAGATCCACGTGAACACCAAGTTGGCTAAACAGCACTTGCGTCTAATCTGGCCTAGCCATGCTCTGCCTTCGTCCTCCTCCTCCCCTGCAAAAACCCCAGCTCAAGAACCCGGCAAGGTCCCTCTTACGGTTCCACCTCCATAACTTTGGTCCATCGAGGCATCATTAACGATTGGGCATTGTTTCTTCCTGCCACGCACACTTTGACTCAAGGTGAGAGAAAACACAACCGCCACCGCTTCCCCTCCCGCAACAACGGCAAGATTGATGAATTACATTTCTGTTCTGGGTCCTTTCCATGGCGGGTGACTTTCGAGCAAAGCAATTATCACTGTAGAATGCATAATGGCCTAATTAATTACTACTGTCAGGCTGGCCTCTGTGCACTGATTATACCTTATCTTTTTCTCTCCCCTCCTGAAAGCTACATTTGGAAGCAAAAATATTGTTGTAATTGATGGATTAAATAAAAAGAAAAGGTTGTCCTCATACTCTCCCCTGTTCCTTTATCTCTCGGCTCTTAATTCTGCCTTCCGATCAAGGAACAGTTAACACCAAAATGATAAAATAGCAGTTTCCTCTCCTGGCCTAATTGCAACTGAATAATGATTTGGATCGCAGTGCTTCAGAAACACCAGGTTGACAACCCAAAAGATGGAAAACCAGGACACACCCATTCTTCTTCTTCTTCATCATCCAATTCCAAATATTATTGATCATCATGGTGATCAGCTGCCGGGATGAGTGGCAGAGTGAACTCTGTCCTGGCAGCGCATGTGCCCACAGATAGTTCTCTGAGTGCCCCCTCCGGCATGCATGCCATAGGTTCACCACTACTAACCTAGAAGAATGTGGAGTTCAGAAGCCACGTGAAAGACAGAATCAGAGTTATATGGGGAAATATCAGCTCCTCTGGTGGCTTAGTGGGTAAGGCACTGAGCTTGGAGACCAGAAGGACAGGGTTTGATACCCAAGAGCTGCACAATCGGGGACATGAAAGGAGCCTCATTCAGGTGTCCCCTGCCAAAATCCTTTCAACCCAGAGTAATCTCTGACACGAAAATCCACCCACCCATGTTCTAAAAAGCCCAATAGTCATAGCGGTTGGGCGTCTTCAGCCCCATGGGGCGGAGGGCACATTTTGCTGCACCACATCAGGCAGGAAAATATTTTGGGCCAGCCATGCCAGACTAAGTGGATGAGCAAAGCCTTTCCATACAAACTCCAAGCTTTGTAAATTGTTCAAATTCAATACACTTTTTTTTTTTTACAAAAAGCAATACGATTGAATCAATATTATCCTTTCAACAATGTTATTCCTAATGAGAAGTACACAAAAAAAAAAAACCTTACTGCATCCAAACTCTTGTCTGAAGACGGGTGAGGGGAGGAGGAAGAGGAGGGGGAGGAAGCTTTAAATAATTTACTTTGCCAAGACAATGATCCTGAATGAAAGAAAATTGCTGCTGGCCCTTAATTTGGTCATAATACTTCCTGACAGGCACAATGAAGCGCTGGCAAAGTTCCTGATAGTAGAAGCCAAAGGACGTTCCTCTCATTAGAACTTTCTCAAGGAGTCCTTCGCTTGCCGTGCCAACGATACAAGCGGGCATTTATTTCCGCTGCCTGGTGGAATCCCAGCCGGCCGGCCGTGATCGCAGAGAGCGGGGAAACCGGAAGATGCTTCCAAACCGGGAAAGAAGAGGAGAATTCTCTGCAGCCCAAGGAACGTGAAGTGCCATCGTATGTGCAGATTCGGTGGCTATTAGAGGGCTGCGGTGGCTCAGTGGTTAAGGAGCTCCCTTTGTTACCTGGAAGGCTGGCAAGTCGGCAGTTCAAGACCCGGGTACTGCATGACGGATTGAGCACATGTCTCTGTCCCAGCTCCTGCCACTTTAGCACCAAGGTTAGCAATCCCTGGCTTAACAAGCTAACCCAGAACAAGAACGTGACCTTCTCTGAAGAGGAGGTTCGGAAGTGAGCCTTTGGTCTTAAGCCTGAGAAGCAAAATCTGCCTTAGGCAATCAGAAAGGCAGGGAGGGGGTTGAAGCAGAGGATTTGCTGGAAAACAAATGATGATGTTGAGGGCATAAATGATGAGGATGATGGTCCTTCTGGAACAATGATATCGATGCTGATTTGGAACTATAGCCGTCCCATCTCCCTCCATTCAGAGACCCTTCCTGGGCATATTTTTAAGCAGGTTTTTGAAACCAAAACCAAGCAGAGCGGGATTGATTGTGGATGGTCAGAGGCAGAGAAGGTCACCTGGAAAGGTGCGCCTGCTTCCAGCATTCTGAAGTGCTTCATGCCTCTCAGGCAGGTGAAGATGGGGTTATGGTGGAGTCAGAGGAATCTTATTTCTAATAAGCAGAATGAGGAGAGCAAGGCAGAAAGACAGAGAGAGAGCTCAGAAGGAGGCAAAAGTGGAAGGAACTCAATGTTGATTTATAACAGGGGTTCCCAACCTAGGGCCTGTGGGCCGTATCTGGACCATAGCACCATTTCATGTGGGCCCCCACCTCCCAAAGGCATTCAAGAAACAAAATAGCTGCCCCCATTGAAACTGTTGGAACAAAATGGCTGCCCCAATTGTGCAGGCAGGGCAAAATGGCCATCCGGCCCTCAAAGATGACTGGGAGAGCGTGACCCGGCCCTCAGCTTGAAAAGGTTGGGAACCCCTCATTTATAATGTCACTTGGGAATGAGGAAAGGAAATACAGTAGTGCCTTATCTCCCAGGTTCAAAATTTCCACTCTCACTAGGTAAAGGTCTACTTTGCTCGAAAGCCAGTCATATCCGACTCTAGGGTTCAGTGCTCATCTCCATTTATAGCCAAAGAGCACACTCCGTTGCGCAGCACTCAGGTCTTGACCTGCCGACTTTCCATTCGTCAAGTCCAGCGTCTTAACCATTAAGCCACCGCAGTCCTTCAGCCAGTCATGGGATGTTACCGGTTCGCCCGAACCGGTAGCACCCCATCAGGAGGGGTCACCGGCGGGGTGGTAAACCCCCGGGTGACTGGTTTGGTCGCCTCTCCGGCCCCTTCCAAAAATGTATTTCCGTCAAATGTACCTCCATTTGACGCATGCACAGTTCTTTTTTTTTAGTGTGCATGTGTCAAATAGAGGTTTGATGCCTGCGCAGACATTTTTTTATTTATTATTTTGCTCCGCCCACGACATCATGACATCATGACATCGGCTACGCCCATGACGTCCATGACATCATGGGGTAGCGGGAATTTTGACAACCCACCACTGCCTTCAGCTCTTTAAAGCTCTGCAAATAATAATCCATCGACTTGAGCAAGCTAAAGTAAGGAGGCACTTTAACCTCTCGGTCACCAAGTCCATAAGAGGGAGCTGTTGGCCCACGTCTGGTCAGAGCTTGGGCCTCACAGAGGCAGCTGGTGAGGGGGTTGTGAGCACCACACCTGGGTCCAGAAGTAGACCAATGACACTCTAGATAGGCTTTCCGTCTAATCCACATGCACAGTTGGCTCTTCCTAGATCCCCATTTTTCTCCTAATCGCTAAGGCAACTCACCAAGAGTGTGCCCAAGAGGTGAACTAAAGGGAAGATCAAGAATTCATCAGACTCATAACCTGTGGAAAGCTATGGTTCTTTGGCAACACAATGAAAAGTGTTGCTTGCCAATCATTCAAGGTACATCTCATTCTGTCGTGCAGGACTCGGTTGTCAGATTGCTGCCCTGACAACCTCCCAGTCACCAAGTTCAGTGTCTTAACCACTAAGCCACCTGGGATGCCTTACGTCTACGAGTAGATTTCTCCTGCCATTATCACATAGGATGGAATGTTTCACCTTAATTTCAATGTATTAAAACTTCTAATTTAGATGTTTTCGTCCCCTCAACAGGGAAGAGGAGGAGGAAAAGAAGGGGGAGGAGAAGGGGGAGAGAGAAAGTTTGTAATAATGACTGTAATAAATGAAGGTAATTAATTGTAGTTTGTTCCTTAACTGTCTAGTCAGCTTAATTTTACCTTTTCATCTAATAATGAGAAAATAATTTTTGTGCTCCGAGGGTTAATGATATGTAACTGCAAGAGCTGCTAATTGCATGTTGCAAACTATTCATCAGAAATCCCCATCTGTGCTACTTGATTATGTTTGCTAAATTATTGCTTTGAATTATCTTTCATAAAGCAACTTTTGTAATTAGCGGGGGTTCCGGCGTTGCTCTTTTCTCCGTCTGGAAGGAGACTCGGAAACTTTGGACATTTCAAGCTGTCACGGGCTCTGCCCCCCGTCACGGGCGGCCTTTTGTCTTCGCCGTGAGGGAAAATGAAAGTCAGGTTTTTATTTATTTAATCGGGTTACCAAAAAAAGAACAAAGAGAAAAGTGATCCCCTCTTTTCTGCTCTCTGTCTCTCTCTCTCTCGTCACCGACCTTTGCAATGGAAGAACAATTAATTCCATTTTCCTTATGGCCACTACTAGTAGGCGGTCCAAGCCCAGTGGCTGGAAGGAAGCTGTGAAGACAAAAGTGAAGGCAACTGCAAAAATTGCAGGCCATGTGCCCATCTCTAAATAGGAACAAACGTTGGTCACCACAGAAATGAGATGCCTGAGGAATGCTGCTGGAGTGACAAGCAGGGATGAAATCAGGAATGAGATTATAAGGGGAAAGAATTGGAATAGAACTAATCTTGCACTACATACTTCTTCTTCCTCTGCCATATCTGAATCTGACTCTTGGTGATCCTCATGGCGATCAGCCCTGAAGACTGTCCTGAGAATATAATGGAGTGGCCTTTCATCTGCCTTCTGCATCGCAGCATGACACCCGTGATGCCACTGATCCAGTTCCATGAGTCATTTCTGGTCCTGAACACTTTTGGCACGCAAAGTCCTCATCAGCCCCAGGCCAGGAGCCTGAAACTTGGAAGCTGTATCCCAAAATCTAAAACATGACACTAATAATAATAATAATAATAATAATAATAATAATAATAATAATAATAATAATAATAATAATAATAATAATAATAATAATAATAATAATAATAATAATAATAATTTTGTGTCAGTAATTATTCTGGGTTGAAAGGATTTTTGCTGGAGAATCTCCGCTTGGGGAAGCCTGAATGATGCTCCTTTCATGTCCCCAAAGATCTTTTTTCCCACCCAAGTGGTCCCTGTTTATCTACTTCCAATGTCTTGCTTTCAAACTCCTAGGTTGGCAGGAGCTGGGACAGAGACAGGCGCTCAATCCGTCATGCAGCGCCCGGGTCTCGAACTGCCCACTTTGCCAACCTTCCAGCTAACAAGGTGAGCTTCTTAACCACCGAGCCACTGCAGCCCATAATAATGACACTAATAACGGATAAGCCTTGGCCAAACTCTTCTGCAGAACTGTCTGCCTCTGCTACCCACAGTACGCCCGTCCTCCTCCTTCGAAGTTCCCAGCAAGACCTACCAGAAGAACAGGCAATATTCAAAACAACTGGAAATCTATTTCCTATTGTTATCATTCTCTTTTATGTCTTGACGCCAAGCGTTTCGGCATGAATCAATGCCGGATTGCCCTATAAATAAATAAGCATATCCGTAAAAACGGGAGTAATAAAAATGGAGTGATGAAAGATATGGAAAATCAGCCTACATATGTGTAAATCCACTCATTGTTTACTTTAATATTGTGACTTATGCCGTCGTGTCATTCCAAAGAGGCAGATTTAAAGGTAGCGCAAAGCTTGCAGAAGGAGAGCTTTTCATGCGTCGTTGCTGTTTGTCAGTATCGCTCTCTCTGGGGGAGCCTTCGGCCAAGCAGGGAAGAACAAGGCAAAGCAGACAGCAAAACATTTCATTCCCGTCTTAGGAGGAGGAGGAGGAGGAGGAGGGTCATTTTTAGCAACAACAATAATTACAATAGCAATGAGGGTTATAAACCACCCCATAGTCCAGTGATGGCGAACCTTTTAGAGACCAAGTGCCCAAACTGCAACCCCAAACCCACTTATTTATCGCAGAGTACCAACACAGCAACAGGGGAGGAAGGAAATGTTCCCACTGGGCAGCTGGGCAGAGGGGCGGGGTGAACTCTGTGCTGGGGGAGGGAGGTAACACTCCCATTGGGCTGCTGGGCAGAGGGGCGGGACGGCCTCTGTGCTGAGGGGAGGGAGGAAGCACTCCCATTGGGCTGGTGGGCAGAAGGGCAGGACGGACTCTGTGATGGGATGACTGCACAGGTGCCCACAGAGAGGGCTCTGAGTGCCACCTCCGGCACACATGCCATAGGTTCGCCACCACTGCCATAGTGCTTAGTGCACTCTCTAGGTGGTTCACAAGTTAATTTAACCCCTGCACTACCAGGGCTCTATAATGACAGGTTACTTACCTGTAACTGTTGTTCCTCTTCATGGTCACCTGTGAACCTACACAAATGGGTTTACTGCGCATATATGCATTAATTAAGCCTATTCATGTGGATTCACAGAGACCATGAAGAAGAACTTGATAGGGGCAGAAATAGGCATTGTAGACAGCACATCATTAGAACAATGTTATCTTTAACAAGGAGATAACAATCACTTCTATGCTGCCCCCATAGTGCATAGTGCACTCTACTGGTCGGTTCATAAGGTAATTAGTCTTTTGTCCCCAACATGCAGGATACTCATTAGACCAACCTCAAAAGGATGCAAGAGGATGAGTCAACCTTGCATCCCATCAGGATCAAACTCACAACCTTTGGGTTGCAGGATAGTCATTTTACCACTGTGCCCCCCAGGCAGCCAAAAGCCTTACAGCTTTATCAAAACAGTACCATGGGGGCCCGTACAGCATCTTACCTCTGCTTGAAAGCTTTTCAAGACTGGGGCCACCATACCTCGAACCTCCTGAGAAAATGGAGGGGAAAAGAGGGAAGTTTTCAATTAGGCTGCTAAATCATATGAGACATTCACCCACTTAAAAGAGAAAACTGGTCTTGATTAATTATCTAAATCCCATTAAACTAACTAATAGATTAGGGTAAATGCAGTAAACCCATTCATGTAGATTCACAGAGACATGGGATTCTGGGAAATGAAGTCCAAGAACACCTGGAGCGTAAGCGCATTAAACCCATTCATGTGGACTCACAGGGACTTGGACTCCTGGGAACTGAAGTCCAAGAACACCTGTATGTGCAGTGAACCCATTCGTGTGGATTCACAGAGACTACTTGGGCTTCTGGGAATTGAAGTCCAAGAACACCTGGAGTGCCAAGGTTGGCCATCACACAGGAAGTGTGTTTTATTTCTGCTTCTGGGAACGACGAGGGTGGTGTGGGCCAGATGAATTGGTGTCAGGGGCAGGATCTGGCTCCCGGGCTGTAGTTTGGGTACTGCTGAACCATGGCCTGAAAAGTTTGGGCACCTCTGATAATAGTGTTTCAATGCGTTTTCCCCCTCCTTCCATCTCTTGCAACCTGTCATCTTAATTTAGACTGCAAGCAAGGAACATAATTTCACACTCGCAATGAGGTGGGGACCGGGAGGAGGAAGCCCTCAACTTGTCAAAATGATGAAAATAACATTTATTTATTTTCGGAAGGTGAGAAAGAACAAGAACAAAAACACAACGCATCGAGGCAGGGGGTTCCATCTGCTCACACAGGTGGGTGGAAAGATTTCAGCTACCAGAAACTTGCGTCTTTTGTTTGTTTTGCTTTTGAAAAGATCACTCAGGAGAAAAGGCACTTTTGTAAAAAATCAAATCAAATCAAAGGGTCTCCCAGGCAAATGGTTGTTTTTTGTTGTTGTTCTAGAATGCAGAGAAACCTACGCATTCGCCAAGATCTATACCAGGAGTTCTCAACCTTTTAAAGACGGGGGCCAGATCATGCTCCCTCAGACAGCTCTGGGGGCCGGATGATCATTTTGCCCTTCCTCCTGCACATGGCACTTCCGGGTGTGGTGGAGGCAGTGTGGGGGCGCATGGAATGGCACTGTGGGCCACATTCGGCCCACGGGCCTTAAGTTGGGAACCCCTGATCTATACTATGGGCCAGTTTAAAAAGGGCACCAATTCACATAAAACTGCTTGTGCTACTTGCCAGGGAGTGATGGGGCCGGATGCCCTCTTTCTTATGGTTCTGTAAATCAAATTTGGATTGAATGACCAGCCAAATGGAGACTATCTTGAAAAGAAGACATCTAGCTAGGGACTGCGGCGGCTTAAGTTTTTAAGACGCTGAACTCGAAGACTGGAAAGTCAGAGTGCCGTTTGAAAGCAAGAAATTGCAAGTAGATAAATAGGGGCCACTTTGGTGGGAAAGGTAACAGCATTCCATGCACTCCAGTGTCAAGGCTTGCCTGCCACATGTCCACGGAAACGCCTGCAAACGCAGACAGTGCTGGCTCTTGCTATAAACAGAGATGAGCACCAAACCTTAGAGTCAGATACGACTGGCTTTCGAGCGAGACCTTGACTAGCTAGCCTTAGCTAAGGTTGTGCCCTGCCCAGGATCGGGACCCTCTGGGCCTTCAGCTGTAATGGCATTTCCTTTGAAGCTATACTTTGTATTAGTGGCTAATTGCCCTACTTTTCCCACTGTTTGCTACTCAAGTTTGCCGAAAACAAGACAAAAACACCACAAGCATACAACACAACACTGTTTGAACAAGAGAGTTAAAAATTGTCCTACCCACCAAGTTAATTCTATAATAGCAAATATACTATATACCTCCGGTACATTTTTCTTGAATTCCCGGCTGAGTTCAATTAAATGTTTATGAGAATGCTCGCTGTCTTCCTGCCGGGCTGCCAATTCAGAAGCGATGGAATTAAGCTCCTTCTGGAACAAAACAAAGCCAAAACAGAAAACACACACACACACACACACACACACACACACAAATGGGGAGGGGGGCCGGGAGGGAGAGAGAGAGAGAGAGAGAAAGAGATAAATTGTGGAGTTTTACATCTTGCATATCATAAGCAACATTTTCCTAAGCAATCTACTTTCCGCCACTGGCCTGAAACTCAAAGAGGGATCAATGGCTTGTGGTTACAAAGCATTTCCTCGCATAGTAAAAATTTCGTTATATGAAGCGATGTATCTCTTTGTTATACAAGGTACCACTGGAATTCAAAATCGAGGAGAAATGCACCCGATACCTTGATAAGCTGCTTGTAGCATTGATCCTCATCCGTTTATTTCAAAAATTAACACACACGCACACACATGATTTCTTTGCAAAAATATATATATAAATTAACCCCACTAAAATGTTAGTCCACAATAATTTCATACGGTCTCTGCATTCAGTTCCAGTGGAGAAAGGCAGATTTATACTTGGAAGGTCTCCTCTTCTTGTGTTAACCCGATTACCACGTCACATATTAAGCAAAACTTGGGGAAGTTTTATAAACTGTAGGCAAAGAAGGCAATCAAAGTGTATTCCAGGATCTAGAGTTTATAAAAAGAATGATAGCATAAATCAAGGCGGCCCAAACTTTTCGGAAGATAGAGATGAGATAGATTTTAACCTGCCATTTTCTCTGCTTAAACCAGGGACGCCGAAACTATGGCCCGCAGGCTAGATCCGGCCCCTGGCACATTTTACTTCCACTTCTGGAAGCGACAAGGGCAGCGTGGGCTGGATGAACTGGCACCAGGGGCTGGATCCAGCCTCCGGGCCATAGTTTGGGCACCCCTGACATAAATGGTGACGGTAAAGGTTGTTTGTTAAAGACTTATGCCTATTCATGAGCATGTTCATAAGCACACTCATGCCTTTTGCATGAATCTCAGACGATTGCAACAGAACTGGGGGTTTTGAGCAGGAGGGGGATATGAGACACACACAGCCCCCGGAACTAAGAAAAAGAGCCCATACAAGAATCCAAGAATGTAGTATAATAAAAAATATATATATAAAGGGGGTTTAAAATCAACAGGACAATCAACCAAGTAAGAAAGAATCTTAATAAACTCCTCTTGAAGCAATAGTGTCAACATATAGTTTTAATAGCACATTTGCTGTGCGATGTCTTAAAATTCAGCATCCATGCCACCACCAGCTGATGTATATCAGTGGAGAGGGAAGGCGTCCGAACTATAACTTACTTGTGCTTTTCAGTGTTCATAAATAAGCCTTTAAAAAGATCTGGATGGCTTTTTAATTTCGATGGAATTTGGGGCGGGAATAGTTTATGAAAGCTTCGGGGATTAAGTAAACTGACCTTCTGCATACAGCCCTGTAAATCAAGTCCAGTTCACAGTGAGTGCAGGGAAATGTTTCATCCAAGAATTATGGATTCCCACAATTTTGGAGGACACAGAATGGCATGTGTGAAACCCACTGAATAGGTACAGAATGTCATCTCTGTTTATAGCCAAAGAGCCAACGCTGTCAGCCTCCGCAGACATTTCCATGGAATTTTTTTTTGCCTCAACACTGAACACTGTTACCTTCCCACTGAAATGGTACCTATTTATCTACTTGCAATTTTTTTTATTTGGTCCCCAACTTTTGGTTCTTGGACTTCCGATTCCCAGAAGGCTAAGTCAATCCATTGGCTGGTTGGTGCTTTGGGGAGTTGACTTTTGGGAATTGAAGTCCAAAAGCCAAAGGTTGGCTTTAAAGGATGATGACAAATGTCCTTTTTCAGAGAGCCTGTTTTAAGCAACTCCCTGGAGATGTAGTGGTTAAGGCCCTAGGCTTGGAGATGGGAAAGGCGGGTTCGATTCCCGAGAGCTGCACGACGGGGGACATGAAAGGAGCCTCATTCGGGCGTCCTCCTGCAGAAATCCTTTCAACCCAGTGTAATCTCTGACACGAAAAGAAGCAATTTTGGAAACTGGTGTGGCAAAAAAGCCCTCTGATGTCCCAAAGAATAAGGGAAAAAAGAGGTGAAAACCCATCAAACAGGCTTGCAAAGAAGAACTCCCTGGCACTTGATGTCTGATGGGTTGACTCTTCACCTCCCATGTCGCCCGCATCCAAAATGTTGTAGCCTCAGGCAATCGCTTCAGGCCTGACAGAAGGAGTTAAGAGAGACGACTCCCAAATCCCGCTCTTGGAATAATTGCAACCCACTTTCCTGGAGTTGTAATCCAAATTGGCTGCAAATGGGCTTGATGGAAGTGGCTGGGCACCACGAGGGAGGACCCGTCCAGTGGTCGAAATGGGAAAATGGCTTCTCTCCGTGGCAGGCGTTGCAAGGGGGAAACTGACGTGGAGAGCGCCGTGGTGCTCGCCACCACGTTCACGGTGATGAGGCAGGGCAGGCTGACAGCCTGCCGCCTGCAAGACGGATGGCAGTGCACGCGGCCTCTCAGCAGACAGGCCCGTTTCCAGGAGCTATGAATCATTTTCCTGTGTTATTATGTAAATTTTTTGATGCTAAAGATGTATGGAGTCAATTACCAGGGGTCACGGCTGCGTGTTAAATTCGTACAACCAAGCTCCTTTCGGTCTCCGATGGGTTTGAGAGAGAGTGCAAGCTTTCTGCTTTTATTGGGCCATATAAATATTTCACTGTTAGATATAAAAAAATATTGGAGAAAAAGCAGATAAAAAAAAACCCAAGACCTTAATGCAGAAATGGAAGTCAGCAGTTTTTTAACAACCTCTTGGTACCTTCCTGGAATGGCATTGTCCAGGAGAGAGGTTCGTTTTCCTTCCTTCCTTCCTTCCTTCATTCTGTTCTCTATCTCCTTCCTTCCTTTCCTTCCTTCCTTCTTTCCTTCCTTCCGGCTCTTGTCTTCTATTCTCCTTCTTTTCTTCAGTCTGGACACATTTCAGTTCCGCTTCTGGGAGCGATGAGGGCGGCATAGGAGGGCCAGCTCCAGCCCACAGGCCATAGTTTGGGCACCCCTGCTATAGACTGATGTTCTGAATTAATGGCATGACTCTAGGGCGCCCTGGGATAAACGACCTGATATATAAGAACGAAGCCATACATTTATATTGGTTCTCCTGACCCATTGGGCTTTCTGTTGCATGTAGCTACCTTCTGACTAATGCCTTCGATAGCATCTCATATACAATACATTACAATACCTTGTATTCCCCTACGTTCTCCCGCCTGCCAACCAGAGCACACCCTGCCTCCTGAAATCAACTCCCATATCTTCCTTGGACATGAGCATCTCACACGCTTCTGAACATCGCTGTCCTCCTCAAGATCCCATTACAATAGCCTTGATAAAGTGCCCCTGAGCCAGATATTCCATTTTAGATTAGAGAAAAGATCATATCTGATGGGAGAAACGGAGAGTGTGTGCGCTGTTTGGGCGCGCTTTACTTCCACTTCCAGGAGCGATGAGGGGCGCATGGCATGGGCCGGATGAATCGCAGCGAACCCATTCGTGTGGCTTGGGCTACTGGGAGTTGAAGCCCAAGAACATCTGGAGTGCCAAGGTTGGCCATCATGGGTCTATGCCATCCTAGTGGTGCCATCCAGTTCCTGAGATCAAAATCTACCTTCCCTGCCTTTATCTCACAGAGGCAAAAGGGAGGAAGGAGGAGGAGGAGGAAGACAGAAGAAGGGAGGTCCTCAAAAGATATGCAAATCCTTTAATCAAGACTCTTTGCATGGCAGAAGCAACAATCCACCCAGATAGAAACTGATCAACTACTCATAAGTGATTGTGCCGCGCAAGCATTTCCTTATCCAGCTTTTGCTACTGCATATAAAGAGGTTCGTTTAAAAAAAAAAAAACAGCACACATACAAGCTTAATTAAGGCCTGATTGTTCTCAATCTCTCTCTTAAAAGTTCTCTCTCTCACACACACACACACCCCGTTCTTCCTCTGCCCATCAAGTGGACTGGGTTATACTGGTCAGGAAGGAATTCACAGACAGGCATTTTCATCCTTTAAGCAACTGGGGAGAGGAATTTGCACTCTAAGCAGTGGAATGTAATGGGGAAAGCGGATTATTGCTTCGCTCTTGAAAGCTGTGGGTCGTTTGTAAAATAAAGGCATGTTTCTAACCCTCATGGATGAACAGAACCATCGGTCGCCCTTGCTTGAAAGCCAGTCGTATCTGACTCTAGGGTACAGTGCTCATCTCTGTTTATAGCCAAAGAGCCAGCGCTGTCAGCCTCTAGCAGACATTTCTATGGACACGTGGCAGGCATGCCTCAACACAGAACGCTGTTACCTTCCCACCGAAATGGTACCTATTTATCTAATTGCAATTTCTTCCTCTCGAACAGCTAGAGCTGGGACTGAGACGGGAGCTCACTCTATCGTGCAGTACTCAGGAATCAAACTCCAATCTTCCACTCACCGAGTTCACTGTCTTAACCACCTGAGCCACTGCAGTTCCAGCTTTGAGGGCCAGACAGCCGTTTTGCCCTGCCTGCATGAAGGGGGCAGACATTTTGTCCCAACAGCTTCAAAGAGGGAGGCATTTTTCTCTCTCAAATGCCCTGGTGCCATGGGCCAGATCTGTCCTGCTGGCCTTAGGCTGGGAACCCCCTGGTCTATGCATGCCTTCACTCTTGGCCCTAGTGGAAACTGGAAGGTGTCCTCAGTTGAACAGGCCAGGCAGAGAGGCTGCCGATCCCTACGGTAGAAGTTCATCAACTAAACAGCTGACGGAGGCAGCTTGCCGTGCCAAGGCCGGTCAGACCAAAAGGAGCCGCGGCCAACTTTGCAGCCGTCAAGCTGACATCAGTTTCCTGCTTGCCGCGGGGTGGGTGGGTGGGTGGGGGGAACAGGGGCGCTTTCAGACCAGCAGAAGGAAGACGCCACAAGCCCCGGCCGTTCCATTATATACTTTTATTGATGCTGTTCTGAAGAAAGCTAATCGATATATTAGATTTCCCAAAGAAAGGAAAACAGCCGCCGCCAGAAAAGGCTTCCATTGGATGCTCTCAGCAATACGGGCAGGAAGGCTGGCTCTCCTCCACCCACCCAGTCCCTGGGCGCTCTGGACAGATCCAGTCTCAACTGGGGCTGTCAGGGATCAGGAACCGGAGTGGGGAGGGGGAATGCAATCAGGAGCTGATTTAGATTCATCGGATCCGGATCCGTTTCATCGATCTTTAAAGCCTTACTTTGATCAACTGCAAACGTGCCCCCTAATCAAATGAGCAGAAGATCCATTCGCTGTTTGATTTTAAATAGGATTTCAAATAGTAAAGGTAAACGTCACCCTTGCTTGAAAGCCAGTCGTATCCGACTCTAGGGTTCAGTGCTCATCTGTGTTTCATAGCTGAAGAGCCAGAGCTGTCTGCTTCTGCAGATGTTTCCATGGTCATGTGGCAGGCATGACTGGACACTGGAGCATGCATAATGCTGTTTACCTTCCCACCGAAGTGGTCCCTATTTATCTACTCGCAATGTCTTGCTTTCGAACTGATTTCAGCGACTCACAGGAAAATGTGGACTTTAGTAGAAAACTTTAGTAAAGGTAAAGGTTGCCCTTGCTCAAAAACCAGTCGTATCTGACTCTAAGGTTCAGTGCTCATCTCTGCTTATAGCCAAAGAGCCAGTGCTGTCTGTGTCTGCAGACGTTTCCGTGGACACGTGGCAGGCATGCCTCAACACCAGAGTGCATGGAACACTCTTTACCTTCTCACCTAAGTGGTCCCTATTTATCTACTTGCAATGTCCAGCTGTTCTTGAACTTCAGTTCTCAGAAGCCCAAGTCCTTGTAAATCCATATATGTGCAGTAAACCCATTTGTGTGGATTCACAGGGACTTGAGCTTTTTGGGAATTGAAGTCCAAAAACTCCTGGAGTGTCAAGGTTTGCCATAACTGTTCTTAGAGCGCCTGGGAAGCCCATGTAATATAAAAGGCATGAATTGTGGTCCTTCCGTTCTGATGGACTCTGCAAGGTGCATTTTTAAAATAAATTTTAAAAGTAGATTTTTTTAAAAAAATATGCACACAAAGGCAAAGACAAGGCTCTATATTTCTGAGGGATTATCTGAACCATATCAACTCTAATCCAATGATCTGTAACACGATTACACCCCAACGTAGAGAGAAAAGCGACTCTACCGGTAACACAATCTTTCATCCAGCCAGCTGTAAAGGTTCAGGCGAAAGGGAGGGGGGGGGGAGTCCAGGGGTAGAAAAACAAAAGAGATTTAATAAGCGGAAATAGTGGCAGAGGCAAAGCAGAGGGAATCACATTCACTCACCCCTCGGAGACACACAAAACTCCCCAGCTGACATGGTTTTCCATATTATTGTTGTTATTATTATTGTTTTGCCAGAGGTGGGGGTAGGGGGAGAGATGTGGGGGGGTGGGGATGTATTGCATCTAATTGCAATCAAGAACAGAGATTTGATGCAAGTGACGGGCTCAGCAAAAAAAAAAATTAAAACATAAAGCAACTCTATTGCTGAGAGGGGCAAAATCTTTGTCTAAAAATAATCAGCTATTCTACACACTGCTGGGTGTTTCCATCCTCCCCCCCCCCGTGTCTCCCCCCCCCTGCTTTTTCGCTATAATGGTAATCGATGCTGGAGGCCTTGAATTCCATCAATTTATAGATCCGCCCTAGTGCGGTGCCTGATTATTGTCTGCTGGCTGGAATAAAGAAAGGGGAGAAAAAGGGGGAGAGGAAATCTGGGGCCCACTGGCTGATTAAGATAAGCTTAGATGCCTTCTATACATTATTATTTTTTATCAGTTATTTTAAATCCCCCACTCGGCAAGGGTTCAGACCCCCCTCTTTCATACGCACACAGAAATCCAACCACCCCCCACCCCCAGAGATGTTTCCAGCAGTTAAAGGTTTAGCCCAAGCTTTTTTTTTTCTGAGACGCCAATTTCTTGTTGTTGTTGTTGTTGTTGAGGCTATCGATCGATAAATCAAATCAGAGCCCAATCAATCGCCCAATCAGAAGTGTCTCGCCAATGCATTACGGCTGGCGCCTTCGAACCCGGCGCGGCCTTCGGTGGCTTTCATCAAAACAGAGCCCGGACTGGCACCCTGCCAGCTCCCTCTCTTTTGCCTAATAGACTCCGCACAGAGCCATAAATTTCTCAACTAGCAGCCGATCGAGGAAGAAGGTGAGTACGTATCTGGTTTTGCTGCAATGGAAAACTCAGCCCTGCCTGTTCTGCCCCGAAAATCCGGCCCTGCCTGTTCTGCCCCGTGAGTGGCAAAATGGCTGTGGCGGCCCACCCCTAAAAGTAGCCAACCAGCTTCCGCCCGGCACCTCCAGTGGATGCCGACAGATCGTCAGGTAAAGGAGGCGAAAAGAGGGCACAGGTTGGCATTAAAATGGTGTTCGCTCATTTACGTGCGCAGAGGAAAGACTAGGAGAAAGCTTGCGTGGTTTGAACAGAATGACAACCCTTGAGCGGTCTGGGCGGACATCCCGCCACGGTAATGGAATATTCTGGGCTGAAAGGATTTTTGTGTGGAAGAAACTCTGCTCAGGGAACACCCAAATGAGGCTCCTTTCATGTCCCTAAGAACTGGGACAGAGACAGGCATTCACTCCATCATGCAGTACCCGGGTCTCGAACTGCTGACTTGCCAGCCTTCCAGCTAACAAGGCGAGCTTCTTAACCACTGGGCCACCCGCAGCCCTTTGCCATTCTGTAGAAACCCACCCAACTGCCCCAGTGGGGAATATGGGCATATATAGTCAATCCTTGAGATAAGAACAGCTTGACTTAAGAAAAACTCGAGATACATCCGGAAATCTCAGAAAAAATCAGGTTCGAGATATGAATTTTTAACAGGATTTTTTTTCAAGATACAAAACTCAATGCATTCCTATGGGAAATTTCATTCAATGCATTCCTATGGGAACTTCAATATAAGAATGTTTTGAGATACAAGCAACCTCGAGGAATGAATTAAACTTGTATGTAGAGGTCTGACTGTATATGGTCTCTGTCTGATGAAGTGGACTTGATCCACGAAAGATAACAATAAAAATACTGTATAGCAGTTAGCCTTTAAAGTGCTACAGTGTTTTTTATTTTATTTTGTTTATTTTGTTTTGTTTTGTTTTCTGAGATGACTGTATAGGGTTGCGCAGATAGACGGGACTAAGTCCCATTATTATTAAATACAGTATCTTAACAATGTTTTGCATCCTTCCTCCGATATCAGCATTTCCCTTTTTCTGCTCTCTTCCCCCACCAACATCAGCAAACCCACCCACCGGCCCACCGGCCCCCCAGCCAGCTCCCTGCCTGCAACAGGAGAAGAGAGAAGGGGGAAAGAGGAGAAATTCACAGCTCAAGCAGCCAGTCGATAGTAAAAGCCATCGTGGGACCCTTGTAGTATGAAGGCAATTTTATGATACCCATTATGTTGCACTGTAACTTCATTAAAAGCTGTTTATCCCTCCTAAGCATTTCAAAGCACTTCCCCTCACCCGTAAAATGGGGACTGGATTAACTGGGAGGCTAAGAAGGCTGTGAGGCTAAAGCAGGCGGAAGGGGAGGAAGGGGGCAGGTGGGCATCGGAGTATAGGAGGGGAAGGGAAGAGAGAGAGAACCACAGAATCACTGAATTGGAAGGGGGGACCTTTGAGACCACTGAGTCCAACCCCCTCGGCTCAAGGCAGGAATCTGAATTAGGTACAGTAATACCTCGGATAACGCTAAGACTTGGTTCCACCAGTCTTGGTGTTATCCGATTTTTAGTGTTATCCGATGCATGTTAAAATCCTATGAGATGGATCGGATAACGTTAAAGCTCCATAGAGATACACTGTAAACGCACAGGCTTTAGCGGTTGTTATCCGATCCATCCCCTAGGAGGACCTTAACGTTATTCGATCCAATTCTCCTCCCCAGATTACTTAACGTCATGCGATTTTAGCATTATTCGAGGTAATCGTTGTCCGGTGTTTTACTGTATAGCTTTTACGCCTGCGATGGACTGCAGTGAATCAATTGGTTAAGATGCTCAACTTGACAACTGGAAGGTCAGCAGGCCAGCAGTTCGAGACCCGGTACTGCATGACGGAGTGAGCTCCCGTCTCTGTCCCAGCTCCTTCCAACCTAGCAGTTTGACAGCAAGAAATTGCAAGTAGATCAACAGGGACCACTTCGGTGGAAAAGGTAAACAGCGTTCCGGTGCCTGCCACGTGTCCATGAAAACGTCTGCCAGACGCAAAAACCGTTAGCTCTTTGGCTGTAAACAGAGATGAGCACTGAACCCTAGAGTTAGCTATGACTGACTTTTGAGCAAGGGCACTCTCTCTTGATCCATTCAATTCCAGGAGGTCGTAGGTAACAGAGGAATGCCAGTGTATGTAAACCCTAGAGTTGGATCCGACTGCCCACAGGCCGCAGGTTGAGAATCCCTGATCAAGAGAATGAGAAAGACTAGATTCCCCCACCTTGAGGAAAGATGACGTAAGTGAATTAGAACTGGTCTGATTCTAACACACACACACACACACACACACACACACACACACACACACACACACACACACACACACACACACACACACACACACACACACAAATATATAACCACAACAGAGGCATACGCACAATTTCCACACAATTAGAAGAGGCAGAATGTGGGTTTCAGCCCGGTTTCTTTGCTGCATAATAAACACCACTTTATTCCAACTTTGATATATCGTTCCCCTAATGACTTTTAAGGACAACCCAATAAAGTTGCCCAGGCATAAGGAAGAAAACCAACAAATGCTTAATATTAAATAAATGTGTCAATTTTACATAGAGAGGCAAATGGGCTTTTATTGAAGAATTGGTAAATTTCCTTGGAGAAAAGTAAGTGCATTTTAGCCTTCAAGGGGTCTCCAGTGAATGGAAATGGAATGTGATTTGTGATAAAACTCAGCTGCTCCATAAAAGACGTTAAATAAATGTTACTGTTTCACTTGGGATATGCGGAATTGATTGCATTATAGACCTGCTCTAAGATGCACAATTCTCCCGCAAGGAATCTCCCCGGTTTCTCTGCATTTATTTATTTTTTTAATGCCAGAGAGCAGAGATGATTTAGATTACATCTTAACTCGTTGGCTAATAGCGTCCAAGAATTTGCTGGGGGAGAATTGCCGGGGGGGGGGCAGAGCAATTAACCGTTTCTTCCTCTCTAAGTTATTCATCCTTCTTAGAATTTAGCAAATAGCCAGTAGGTTATTTAATACTATACTATAGAGCAGGCATTCCCCAACCTAAGGCCTACAGGCTGGATCTGGCCAACAGCATCATTTCATGTGCCCCCCCTCCAAGGGCATTCGAGAAACAAAACAGCCACCCCTTTGAAGCTGTTGGGACAAAACGGTCACTCCTATCCTGCAGGCAGGGCAAAATGGCCGTCCGGCCCTCGAAGCTGACTGAGAGAGCGTGACCTGGCGCCCGGCTTGAAAAGATTGGGAACCCCTGCTATAGAGACAGAATCTAGATCTGTGATGGCAAACCTTGGCACTCCAGCTGTTCTTGGACGTCAATTCCCAGAAGCCCAAGTCCCTGTGAATCCACACGAATGGGTTGACTTGGGTTTCTGGGAACTGACATCCAAGAGCAGCTGGAGTGCCAAGGTTCGCCATCACTGACCTAGGTAATAGTTCCAGGGTCAATAGGAAGTCTTTAATTTCAGGGGGGGGGGGAGTAGATGGGGACATATGATAGAAATGTATAAAACCGTGGATGGTTCTCATTTGTTCTAATTTGAGTTCTAATTTGCTGTGGGCAACTGTGGTCCTCTAGATGCTGTTGGACTAGAACTCCCATGGTTCTTCACCACCGTTTTTTGAAAGCCATATTCCCACATTCCAAAAACCAAAGGCCATGAGAACAAATCCAAGCTTTTGAGGCTGAAAGAGGAGACCCAATAACTTCAGTTTTGTGAATTTAAATGAGCTATCCAAGTTGCTGGACTTGTCATGGAGTGAGTACGGTTTAGCACCATGGAGAGCTCCTGGAATGTTCTAGCCAAAATCCAGAGTATTTTCAGCGTGCCCCTCCTCTCAAATTGGAAAATCAGTTTGTACTGGACTAAATCTGCTCTTAGCCTAAGCCTCCATCAACAGTTATCCTACATAAGAAACATGCAAGAAGTTCCTGGTTATTAGTTCGCCCTTGCTCGAAAGCCAGTTGTATCAAACCTAAGGGCTTAGTGCTCATCTGAGGTAGCTGATTAGTTAAGAAGCTCACCTTGTTTGCTGGAAGGCTGGCAAATCAGCAGTTCGAAACCTGGGTACTGCATGATGTATTGAGTACTCATCTCTGCCCCAGCTTTTAGGGACACGAAAGAAGCCTCATTTGGGCATCCTTCTGCAAAAATCTTTTCAACCCAGAATAATTTCTGACATGAAATTATTATTATTAGTGGTCATCTCTATTTATAGCCAAAGAGCCAGTGTTGTATGTGTTTTCAGACATTTCCTAGGACACGTGGCAGGCAAAACTAGACACCGGAGTGCACGGAATGCTTTAAGCAGTACCTATTTATCTACTTGCAATGTCTTGTTTTCAACTGCTAAATTGGCAGGAGCTGGGACAGAGATGGGAGCTCACTCCGTCCTGCAGGACTTGGGTCTCGAACTGCTGACCTGCCGACCTGCCAGTCATCAGGTTCAGTGTCTTAACCACTAAGCCACCGCAGTCCCGTCCTCCTGGTTATTACCACAATACCCAAACCACCAAGAAGCATTTGTGCTTAGAGGCGGATAGAAATGAGCGCAAAGGGCTTCTGAATACATTCAATTATCCCTGGATGCTCACTAATAACAAAAACGACATGGGTGAGAAGTCATAAATGAAACCTAGCCTGCCAATAGAAACAAAGCCATCACCATACAAGCAACAGGAGAAGAAGAAGCAGAACACCAACACCACCATCGAATTGTATTGCTCCAGTTTCTCCCTGAATCAATCACATCCTGGGGACGTCTTAGCCAAAATTGCCGGCTTAGTTGAGAATCAGCATGGCATTAAAGCGTCCAGTAGTTCTTCACTCGAAGACTGGGGAAGGACTGCTCCTTCCATCCTGCGGGTCTTTTAAACAAACTTTCCCTTTACACAGTTGTTTAACCCTTCCCATTTAGTACCTCTTCCTGCAGTGGTGGGATGTCAAAATTTTACTACCCCACCGTGATGTCATCACAGTGTGGGTGGAGCTAATGTAATGACATCATGATGTCATGGGTGGGGCCAAAGAAAAATAAATATAAATAAATAAAATAAATTAAAAATAAGCACACACACACACATCCTCAACCCACCCACCCCAAACACAAACCCGTCACTTACCTGTTAGCATAAGTGCCTGGGCAGCACCATGTTGGAAGATGGATATGGTCATCGTACCGGTTCTCTAGGATAATAGAACCCTTTAAGGAGGTAAAACAGCTGTACCTCCTTAAAGGGTTCTCCAATTGGAACAGCAATTAGAACAGCACAGGTGTAGCTTATTGATGAGGTAACTCCAAGACTTTGCTTAAAAACCCCAAGCCAGACCACCAGGCCTGCCGGCTGCCAGGCCTTTTTAGGAACTGTGGTAGTACGTCAATATAGGTAAAGGTATTAAATACATATTAAAATACACACAGACACACCACATTCAAAGGTGAGTCACTTACCCTGGGGAGCTTCAGGCTATAGGAAGCTTCAGGCTAGCAGCTTCTCTTCCTCCTCCCCGCTTTGGAGGACAGCAAGGAGGCCGTGCATACATGCCAAGCACTGTAGGCATGCATGCACACCAAGTGCTTGGCGCGCATGTGCAGTGGGGGAACCAGTGAAAAGGTAAGCCCCGAAGGTGGTTCCCCCCTAAAAGCTGCTACTAGTTCTTCGGGACACTGGGAAAAGTTACTACCGGTTCTGGTGGACTGGTGAGAACCTGTTACATCCCATCACTGTCTTCCTGGCCAAAACTGTTCAGCACTCATTCCTGTTTACAGCTAGAGAGCCAGCGCTATCTGTGCCTGCAGACATTTCCATAGACATCTGGCAGGTATGACTAGACATCTGGCAGGTATGACTAGTGCGTGGAACGCTGTTTACCTTCCCACCAAAGTAGCCCCTATTTATCTCCTTACAATGTCTTGCTTTCAAACTGCTAGGTTGGCAGGAGCTGGGACAGAGACGGGAGCTCGCTCCGTCATTCCGTACCCAGGAATCGAACTCTAACCTTTGAGTCAGCGAGTTCAGCATCTTAACCACAGTCCATAACTTCTACATAGTCCACAAATATATAAGCCTGCCCAAATATAATATAACGTCACCCCTACCTAAACCTGGAACTTTCTGGACTTATTGGGCTAAAGCTCAGAAGCTCAGAGCCAGTGTAGAGTTTGGGGACTTTGTAAGGCAACGTGAGTCGAAGGCAGCAGATTGGGAGAGACAGTTCTAACTAAACTAAATAGGAGTATACAACTGCTCTCATACAAATCAAGTTCTCAACGGACTGCAGGCAAATTTACTTGGAAAGATCCAGGCGTACACAATGTCCTTTGCTCAACGCGTATTTACGGCATTTGTCTTTCAGCCCCAATTGAAGGTACTTTTGGAAGAGCACCCGGGGGGGGGGGGAGTGACGACGGCCCATCTCGCCAGGAAATCCATCATATCACATTAGCGAGTGTCCTTCTTATTAACCATTTCCATCCTATCGAATTAATATTTGTTTCCACTGATACAACGCAGGAGTCTGATCGGATTAGCGACTTTCGGATCACATTAATGCCAACACATATGAATACAATGCAGGACAAATATGGCAGGCCTTGACAGGGGACGGCTAATGCAAAGCGACTCCGTTCTCTGCCATGTGAGTGGCGAGTCACCCACGGTCCCCATCGGGCGAAGGCCATACCTTGGTTAAAGGTACGTCTATTCCAGTGACGGCTAACCTTGGCACTCCAGGTCTTCTTGGACTCCGATTCACTGGAAGCCCTGACCAGCAGGAGGGCTGACGTGGCTTCTGGGAATTGAAATCGAAAAACACTTGGAGTGCCCAGGTTCCATCACAAAACTTAAACCAGCTATCCTAAGAAGTATGAGTGTCAGTTGTTTCAAAGTTTATGTATTAGTTACATGCATAGGTAAAGGTCAGTCTTGCTCAAAAGCCAGTCGTATCTGGCTTTAGGAATCAGTGCTCATCTCTGTTTTTAAACAAAGAGCCAGCACTGTCTGTGTCTGCAGACATTTCCATTGTCATCTGCCAGGGATGACTAGACACGGAACACTGTTACCTTTCAATCAAAGTGGTGCCTATTTATCTGCTTCTAATTTCTTGCTTTTGAACTGCTAGGTTGGCAGGAGATGGACAGACGATGGGAACTCACTCCGTCGTGCAGCACCCGGGTCTCGAACTGCTGACCTGCCGACCTTCCAGTAGTCAAGTTCAGCATCTTAACCACTAAGCCACCGCAGTCCCTAGTCACATGAATACCCAGCCTTTTATTTTACAATGAGATCACGGTGGTAGACATGGGTTTTCTCCTTCCTAGTTTATCTACACAACAGCCTTGTGAGTTTATCCACAACAGGCGTGTGGGTATAGAGGTGGGGCAAACTGTACTGGGGGGAAGGAGGAAGCTCTCCCATTGGGCTGTTGGATAGAGGGGCGGAGCAAACTCTGTACTGGGGGAGGGAAGAAGTGTTCCCATTGGCCTACTTGGCAGAGGGGCAAGGTGAACTCTGTGCTGGGCGATGGCATATGTGCCAGCAGAGGGGGCATTCAGAGCCCCCTCTAGCACGCATGTCTAAGTTTGCCATCACTGGACTATATCATAGACATTATTTTTAAATACTCTACACAGCATTCTCTAAAATTATCATAGGAATATTTGATGCAAATCTGTACACTCTTCAGTCTTCCTCACTTTGGGGAAAATTGGGAGACATGCACAGTACATGGTGGAAGAAACACCCTGATTCTTAAGGCTCTCTGTCTTGGTAGGGTAAATGCTTGAATGAAACACAGAAGGAACCAAAATCAATGCATTTATTGCATGGTTCAATACTCGGAAGATTTCACCCCATTAAGCCGTTCTCCGTTGTCAGCAAGTAAGGGGAGAAAAAGATTTTAAACATGTTGGTTCTACTGAATCAGGATTTTGCGTTGAATTAGTATTCATGTTTCCTAATATGATATAAAAATATAATCACTTTAACAACTGTGAAGTCAAATTAAGGCTGTTTGAGGGAGGAACACAGCAATGCCTGGAGTGCCAAAGTGTTATTACTAATAAATGGGGGGAATCCAACAACAAATGAATGCCCAAGCATTCTTACCTAAGACTAATAATTCCCAAGCAGGATAGGAATTTGACTAATCACTAGCCATGATGGCCATCTGGTACATCAAGAACAGAGGCAGCCAAGCTTTATGCCCAAATGAAGTTCTCTGTCCTGGGCTGAACAGAAAGTTTAGAGGAGATGAAGGCCACTGAACAGCCGATTGTTGTTTTTGAAGGCATAGGCTTCTGGCTTGACTTATAGAGCCATGATGGTAGATTCCCCATTGATGATTGAAATGCTTTCTCATACGGCAGACACGCTCTACAACTCCCAGAGTACAACCTGGTAGGACTGTTGTAAGGTGACATACCAGTGCTAAGGATTTACTGTAGCATAGTTACATTCCTCTCCAAAAAAGAAAATGCTCACATTCAATGCTATTCTGAAAGACTTCTGAACCCATTTTTCAAAATTATTGCCAAATAATTGTCAATTAATTGCAAGAACTTTGGTTCTCCCTCGACACCGGAAGCATTAAAAGAGGAAGTAAAGAAGAAGAAAGCAACTTCTTTAGGATTCCTGTCCATCCTGGAAGTGGGAGAAGACAGAGTAGAGAAGGCTTGTTAAAAGTAAACTACAATTTCAACATTCACCCCTTCCAGTAAGATTCCCTTCCAAGAGGATCCAAACTTAATCCTTATTCCGTAACCCAGTGGTGGTGGACTTGTGGCACATGTGCCAGAAGGGACACTCAGAGCCCTCTCTGTGGGCACGTGAGCCGTCGCCCCAGCAGAGAGTTCGCCCTGCCCTTCTGCCCAGAGTCCAATGGGAGCGCTTTCTCCTTCCCCCAGCACAGAGTTCACCCCACCCCTCTGCCCAGCAGCCCAATGGGAGTGCTTCCTCCTTCCCCCAGCACAGAGTTCACCCCACCCCTCTGCCCAGCAGCCCAATGGGAGTGCTTCCTCCCTCCCCAGACAGAGTTCACCCCGCCCCTTTGCCCAGCAGCCCAATGGGAGAGCTTCCTTCCTCAGCAAAGAGTTTGTCCCACCCCTCTGCCCAGCAGCCCAGTGAGAGCACTTCCTCCCTCCCCCCAGCAATGCAGCCAGTTGAGTTTGGGCACTTGGTCTCTAAAAAGTTCTCCATCACTGCCATAACCTGACCTGCAGACACAGGCCAGTCACCAGTAAAGTGGGCGAAACCCGAGGAAAAATTCTGAGTTTGTTCTGCCGGTGCCGTATATCATTTTGAGATATATACCATATTAGCCAAAAGAACTGAATTATATTGCATTCATGATGCAATTAAACACTTCACTAGGAATCAATGTAAAACCGATGAGGCCTGAAAGTACTGCATATGGCTGAGAACATTATAAAACATTACCTTCGCTCAAATCCTTTTCAGGAGCAATTTAAATCTTCTTACAGTTACCGCTGCCAATGGTAAACCATCTACTGATTCATAACAGTGCAGAGGAACGGGATGAATTTGAACAAATTTTTTTTATTCAACTACTAAATTACCCATGAAACCGGAATAGCTGACAATAGTAATCTGAATGATTATGAAGCCCGGCGAGTCGCCTACATTAGCCAATTTAAAACCACAGCTCATGGGTAGAAGCCAGTTAATACAGGCAGGGTGTTAAATGGCGGCCATAGTTCTGCATTTTATTGGCGCTTATGTTTAAAAGGTCAAGAGATAAAAATTACAGATGGCTGCAAAGACATGGAAGATGTTTATCTTTTCTCCCACCAACTACTCACAAAACCGATCCGGCCGTACCATTCCCCCCCCCCAACCCTTCTCCACATCTTTTCAGGTCAACCATGAACTTAGGAAATGTAGAATATAATCACAGGGGTCTCTTGAAATACAAACAATATGAGGCGCTGCACTAAATTTTCAATGTCCGAAAGGGCGTAATTGTTTTCTACCCTTTCTGCTGCCTCTCCAAGAACACTTATGCAGACAGAGAGCTGGAATAGGACCCCAGAGGTATGAGTTCGAATCCCCACCTTGCCATTGAAATTCACTGAATTATGACCATGGTAAATTAACCCTTTAACATCTCATATATCTTCTTCTTCGTCTTCTTCTTCATCATCTTCTTCTTCGTCTTCTTCTTCTACTTCTTGTGCAGTATTGGATTCCGAATATTGGTGATCGTCATGGCAATCAGCCATGATGACTGCCCTGCAAATATAATCCTCCTCAGCCTGCCCAGCGTGAACATATTTACAACAGCTGTGGGTGCATTTACAGCTGTGTGGTAGCGATGACGTAGGCCACATAAAATGGTGATGTGGGCCGAGTCTGGCCCCAGGGCCATAGTTGGGAACCCATGCTTTACGTCCTTAGTCTCAATAATAAATCAATGCCACATTGCCCCAGCCTCAACACAGGTCATTAGGAAACCCCTTTTGCCACTTTCTCTTCTCATGGGAAAACCATCCGTTTAATTCCTTACGTTATTCTATCGATCAGCCCCACGACCACAAATTTGTCTCCCTAAAATCTAGTTACTGGCCACAGATAACAGAGATTTTCAAGTCTGTTCCCAAAAGCCTTTTTTCTTCTTTCTTCTTCTTCTTCTTCTTCTTCTTCTTCTTCTTCTTCTTCTTCTTCTTCTTCTTCTTCTTCTTCTTCTTCTTCTTCTTCTTCTTCTTCTTCTTCTTCTTCTTCTTCTTCTTCTTCTTCTTCTTCTTCTTCTTCTCTTCTTCTTCTTCTTCTTCTTCTTCTTTTCTTCTTCTTCTTCTTCTTCTTCTTCTTCTTCTTCTTCTTCTTCTTCTTCTTCTTCTTCTTCTTCTTCTTCTTCTTCTTCTTCTTCTTCTTCTTCTTCTTCTTCTTCTTCTCTTCTCTTCTTCTTCTTCTTCTTCTTCTTCTTCTTCTTCTTCTTCTTCTTCTTCTTCTTCTTCTTCTTCTTCTTCTTCTTCTTCTTCTTCTTCTTCTTCTTCTTCTTCTTCTTCTTCTTCTTCTTCTTCTTCTTCTTCTTCTTCTTCTTCTTCTTCTTCTTCTTCTTCTTCTTCTTCTTCTTCTTCTTCTTCTTCTTCTTCTTCTTCTTCTTCTTCTTCTTTCTTCTTCTTCTTCTTCTTCTTCTTCTTCTTCTTCTTCTTCTTCTTCTTCTTCTTCTTCTTCTTCTTCTTCTTCTTCTTCTTCTTCTTCTTCTTCTTCTTCTTCTTCTTCTTCTTCTTCTTCTTCTTCTTCTTCTTCTTCTTCTTCTTCTTCTTCATCATCATCATCATCATCATCATCATCATCATCATCATCATCATCATCATCATCATCATCATCATCATCATCATCATCATCATCATCATCATCATCATCCAGTGTCTTGTTTACCCTTTCCTCAAGAACTGAAGTGTCTCTTTAAAGCAAGGACCTTGTCTGGAACAAGGAGTAAAAGTCAGAGGAGCCATCCCTGCACCATAAATAATGCTACCGGAAAGCAGCCGAGAGTCTCATCACATTAATATAATGAGGAATGAACAATAAACTGACAGTCAATCAAGGTGCCATAAATCCACGGTTTTTATGAAGCTGTCTGGACGGCTAGTATTTTTCTCCTTGCTCCACAGTAACTCTTGCTTGAGAGGCAACAGGGCTTCATTTATTCCAGCCTCCAACTGTATATATTTCCTGTTGCCATGGTTAGAAAGACCGATTAAATTAATTCACTCTCTCACCTATAATTTCATTGATGGAGGACTCTACCTGGCCAACCAACGGGCTGTGTTTAGATTATGGTCATCAAAACCAAAGCAAATATACACTTGAGCAATGCAAATGTGAAGAAAAGCAAAATAAAAACAAATCAACAAACCATTCTGCCTGAAGTACACAAAAGTCTGGGATTTGCAGCCCCTCCAAAAAGGGAAATCTCAAAACTTTTGAGGTTTATTGCTTGGCATGCCGGGTCTTGGCCACAATCCACACAACTTTCTGCCATTGTCTTATGCCTAAGGAAGGAAAAACACCCTCAGAAAGTTGTGTTCAATAAAAGAGAAGATTTAACCACTATTCACATGTTAAGTTGAGGCATCTCAGAGAATTGGGCCTTCATGAGTCAAGAGTTCCATGCGCAAGAAAACACACCTAATTTATTTATTTATTACTTTCAGGCTCTGGAGAGCAGATTGATTGACTGATTGACTGATGGATGGATCAATCATCCAATCACTCTATTGATTCTTCAACTGATTGATCATTCAACTGTTTAATCAATCGATCGATTGATCAATTGATTGACCCATCATTGATTAATGAATGGCTCAAATCGTTAAAACTCTGAACTTCGTGATTAAAATACTGAGCTTCAAGACTGGAAAGTTGGAGTTCGATACCCGGATACTGAACAACAGAGTGAGTAGATACAGCCCTAAATGCAATGCATTTGGCTCCCCTGTTGTGGAATATCTAGCCAGATTATCCTGCTATGATAATAGAGTACTCCAGGGATTTGCAACCTGTGACCCATGTGCCTCCCCACTGCCTCCACGCCAGGAAGTGTCATGTGGTGAAGGAAGGGCAAAATGGCCATCTGGCCCTGAAGCTGTCTGAGGGAGAATGACCCGGCCCCTGGCTTTAAAAAGTTGAGAACTCCTAGAGTAGACCTACTGCCAGAGGCGAGTGTCAGGCGGCGGTTAACTAACCTGACAACCCTGAGGACTAACCACCATGGGTGGCGAAGTCCACAGGGAAAGGTGATGGTCCCCAAGTGGATTAAATCCAATTAAATCCATCTTGATGGAGGGCAACAGCTTCATTTACAGTGGCCTGGAGAGAATGAAGACTTTGCGTGCCAAAAGGGCTCATGACCAGAAAGTGACTCACAGAACTGGATCAGTGGTACTATGGGTGTGTCATGCTGTGATGTGGAAGGCAGATGAAAGGCCAATGCATTAATTCTCAGGACAATTTTCATGGCTCATTACCATAAGGAGTGTCAATATAGTGGAACCCCATATAACGAAAATAATTTATTCTACAGGGCAGGGTTGATATGTGATTTTTTTCACTATATGCCCCCCCCCCCATACTAACAAAAATTCCTATGGAAAAAATCATACAATGAAAAAATCTATGGGAAAAAAATCATTCAACGAAAAAATTCCCCATAGAGATTTTTGTTGTACTATTTTTCCCATAGGACACTGTATCACATAGTGAAAATTCTTGTTGTACAGGGCGCCATGTTTTTTCATTTTCTTTTCGTTATGTGATTTTTATTTTATTTTATTATTATTATTTGCTATAAGAGACATTCATTACATGCAGTGGTGGGTTGTCAAAATCCCCACCACCCCACCGTGACATCATGGGCACTAAATATATAACTGTGCATGTGTCAAATGGAGGTTGCCCGGAAATACATTTTGGAGGGGGGCAGAGAGGCAACTGAACCGGTCACCTGGGGGTTTACAACCACCCCGGCAACCCCTCCTAATGGGGTGCTACTGGTTTGGGTGAACCAGTCCGAACAGGTAACATCCCATCACTATACGGGGTTCCACTGTATTTGAAGTCGGATATGGCGCAAGGAGAAGTAAATCTGGAATGGTGGGCATTAAAACCCAAGGAAGGATTCAGATAAAACCCTCCACAGTATGTTTTCCCTTATTGATAAAGAGCAAAAAAAAGATGGGTCTGGAAAAAGAAGAAAGAGGGAAAGAGGGAGCGAGAGGCATTGTCTCTTTAAGTGAACATAACAGTGCATCAACCTCTCATCCTCTCCTCGGGTTTTATTAGCAAAGCAGCCCAATGTTTATACTGGTGGGTATTACATTTGCCACAACAATTACAGTATGACAAATGGGCCATCAATGTAATCCATCAACTCCGGTTGGACAGGAATCCGTTTCGGCGGGCCTGCCATTAATTCTCATGCTCCGATCTCAGGGGGTCCCCGTGTTTCGGTCACCATGACAACGGCCAGGACGCCCAGCCAAAATGGCATCCCCGCCATGAAAGATGGGCACCTGATTGGCTCGCTGGAACTTAACCTTTTGACACCTCCACATTCCCGGTTTGCAGGGAGGAAACGTCAAGAGCTTGTGGTTGTAAATATGCAAGAAGGCTTGAACAACACACCTCAGTTCCTCCGGCCCCATTTGTGGCAGAAGACCATGTTAAAATCAGACAGGATGTGGGGGGCTTGTGGGGGGGGGCTTAAGCAGGCTTTGGGGACCAGATGTCAACATTTGCCATGCTTAAAAAGCCCCCCACAGACCTTTCCTCTTGTTTTTGTCCTGTGCTGGCCATAATCATTATCTACCAGGACAGCCTACTAGGCGGTTCACTGGTTAAAATAACAGATTGCAGTTCAATAATATCTAATGCTCACCCTTAAAAAGATGGAATCAATGAGTTGGAAAGGATGCCTTTTAGGACACTGATGGCCAACCTTGGCACTCCAGCTGTTCTTGCACTTCAATTCCCAGAAGCCCTGATCAGCAGGACTTGGGCTTCTGGGAATTGAAATCCCAAGAACACCCAGAGTGCCAAGGTTCGCCATCACTGCTTTAGGTCATCGAGTCTAATGCCCCCTGCTTAACAGGTAAAGGTAAAGGCTGCCCTTCCTCGAAAGCTAGTCGTATTCGACTCTAGGATTTAGTGCTCATCTCTGTCTATTATTATTATTATTATTATTATTTATTAAATTTAATACCCCGCCCCAATCGGGGGGACCCGACTCTGTAGCCAAAGAGCCAGCACTGTCTGCATTCTGGAAGTGCACGGAATGCCAAATCTGGCCCACAGGGCATTGCTTGGTCATCCCTGCTATAGAACACCAGTTTAGGAAAGTCTGGACCGGAGGACTGACCCCTCTGGTCTAGTAGATGCTTGTAACACACACACCTGTAGGAAGCCTCTAAGTTCTTAAGATGCTCCCTGTTAACAAGAAACTGACAACGTTTGAACAGTATTTTGTTAAAAAGGAAGGTCAAAATGGGAAGGCTTGGGGGTGGGGGTGGGGGGGCATGTACACAGAGGCTTCTAAATGGAGACACTTTTCTGTGTCTGAAGACATAAGTGGGGAGGGGGGAGTCTCCCACCCCCCACTCTCCACTGCCCCATGTCTGATAAATCAATCTGGCCTCAACCCAAGGATGTAAGTAGACAGAGACAAAACTACCTCACCTGTTTTATTAAGCCATTACCAGATTCATTTTATTCCCATTTATAATGTTCAATACATGCTCTGAAGCCTTTTCTAATGTAGTAATTAGATGGAACACTAGATAGATGGATTAAAATTGGGAATAATGTTTTAAGCAACCGCATTGTAACTTTATAGCCTGATTTAAAACCCAGAAAAGGATCTTTTTAAAAAAAAAACACGCACACAATGTCTAGCCTATATACATATCCTCCATCTCATCTCCTCTATTCTTTTATTTGTTTCCTTTTAGAAATTAGGTTACTACTTAGCAAAATGAAAGAAACCTTCCCTATATTTGCTGGTGTTAATTATCTCTAAAAGCACTGTCTGAAAGCAGCACAGCTGCGATTCCCAGGCTCTAGAGAATAGATTGATTGTCTGATGGATCAATCATCCAATCGCTCTAATGATCGTTCAGCTGACTGATCATTCAACTGATTGATTGATTGATTGATCATCCAATCACTCTATTGATCGTTCAACTGATTGATTGATGGATGGATGGATGGATCAATCATCCAATCATTCTACTGATCATTCAATTAATTGATTGACTGATGGATTGATCATCCAATCACTCTAATGATCATTCAACTGATTGATCATTCAACTTATCAATTGATTGACTGATGGATTGATCATCCAATCACTTTATTGATTGTTCAACTGATTGATCGTTCAACTGATTGATTGACTGATCGATCGATTGATCATCCAATCACTCTATTGATGATTCAACTGATTGATCATTCAACTGATTGATTGATTGATTGATTGACTGATGGACTGATCATCCAATCACTTTACTGATCGTTCAATTGATTGACTGACTGACTGACTGACTAATAGATCGATCATCCAATCAATCTATTGATTAACTGATTGATCATTCAACTGATCGAATGATCAGTTCGTTGATTCATTGAATTTCTATACCACCACAATTAGAGGCAAGCCGTTACTCTGGGCAGTGTATATAGTAAAATCATTATACCCTCCCATCCGTACCCCCACCCCTTTATCTCTTCTACGCTCACACAACTAATAAGAAACAATAAAATGACCTTATGTCAATGTTCAAAGATTAAAAACAGTCAAGGTTGTGGGTTACAGATTCATAACCAGTGGGATAACATTCTTAAAAGCCACTCTGAAAAGCTCTGCCTTCACGCATTCTCTGAATACACAGAGGGAGGTGGCCTGCCCTAACTCCAATGGAAGTCCGTTTCATAGAGTTGGGGCCACCACCGGGAAGGCACAATTCCTTCTTGACACCTTTCAGCAGATGGTTCCCTAGCAGAGAACAAACGCGATAGACAGGGTGAAGACTCTGCAAGGGTGTATTTTTCCATATTCTAGCACAAGGGAACCTTTAAAGAAGGAAGACTGGAAGAACCCAGCTAGATATTTACAAAGGGAAATCTATCCATTAGTCTTGTGAAGGAGCTTCTGGAGTCTACGACAAAATATTCTCAACTCCCTTATACAGAAATACAACTCCTGTAGAATCAAGTTGTTAAATCTGTTTCAGAAGTGATTATATTTAGAGTGTGTAGGTGTGCCCTAGATCTTGTTTAAAAGAAGCAGAAACTCCTTTTTAGAATCATCCATGTGCCCAAAGGTAGGGATGGTCCTGGGGAAAACATAACAGAAGGTGTAAAGATGGTTAGTTGGGTGATTGGATGATCGATCGATCAATCAATCAGTCAATCAGTTGAACAATCAATCAGTTGAACAATCAAAAGAGTGATTGGAGCAAGGTAAACGTCGGTCTTGCTCAAAGCCAGTCGTATCTGACTCTAGAGTTCAGTGCTCATCTTTGTTTATAGCCAAAGAGCCAGCGCTGGCTGCATCTGCAGACATTTCCGTGGACATGTGGCAGGCATGACTAGACACCAGAGTGCAAAGAACGGTGTTACCTTTCCCACCGAAGTGGTCCCTATTTATCTACTTCGTCAGCAAAGAAAACATGTTAGGAAACGGTATCACGGCAGTCTATTAAGACCTACATAGAAAGACAGTCAGCGTGAGTTGTATTCAGTCAAGGAATTAATGCAAACAAGTCCTGATAAAAGGGAAAATGTTTCTCCTTTCCTCCCCCCTCCCCACTCACCCCCCCCCACCCCCGCCAATGCATTTCCCCCCATCTGTCAGGATTTCCTAAATCACTCCAAAGCAGTTCTAAGCATTTATTGGTGGGACATTAAACATTATGGGCAATGACTGTATCAAATTACACTAGGAAAGATTAGGTTTAGTAGGAAAATGAATTTTTTAAACTGCCATTAAATTAAAAGCTAACCAGAACAAAATTAGGGGCTTTCTGAAGCAAAATGGCTTTTTAAATATTTTTCGCATACACTGAGAGAAAGAGGGGGACAGAGAAGACACGCACACACACAATAAATCAACAGCTCTGTATAACATTTCTCTCTCTAAGCTGACAAGTTGAGTTTGATAGGCACTTTCGGTTTGGAACAAAATAACTGGAAGAGACAACCGAAGTTAAATGTTGGTGTCGGCTGCTTTTCCGAAGGACTGAGGGCAGCCCAGTCGCCTCTCCACCAAACAAAACGAAAACTGTCTTTCCAATGTCGGTTTTAATGCACTTGGCCGGAATGAATGTAAAAAACCCAGAATTTCTCAAGCTACACTGGCTGTTTTGATCTTGAGTAGGGATGTAACAGGTTCTCACCAGTTCTCCAGAACCGGCAGTAACTTTTCCCAGTGTCCCGGAGAACCAGTAGCAGCTTTTGGAGGGAACCACCTTTGGGCTTACTGTTTCATGGGCTCTCCCACTGCAATGTGCACCAAACACTTGGTGTGCATGCATGCCTACAGTGCTTGGCGTGTATGCCTCCATGCTGTCCTCCCAAGCAGGGAGGAGGAAGAGAAGCTGCTAGCCTGAAGCTCCCTATAGCCTGCTCCCCAGGGTAAGTGACTCACCTTTGGATGTGGTGTGTCTGTGTGTATTTTAGTGTGTATTTAATACCTTTACCTATATTGACGTACTACCACAGTTCCTAAAAAGGTCTGGCAGCCAGCAGTCCTGGTGGTCTGGCTTGGGGTTTTTAAGCAAAGTCTTGGAGTTGCCTCATCAATAAGCTACACCTGTGCTGCTCCAATTGCTGTTCCAATTGGAGAACCCTTAAGGAGGTACAGCTGTTTTACATTTACATTAAGACATATTATTCTAGAGAACCGGTACGATGACCATATCCATCTTGCAACATGATGCTGCCCAGGCATTTATACTAACAGGTAAGTGACAGGTTTGTGTTTGGGGTGAGTGGGTGGGTTGATTTATGTTTGGGGGGGTGTTTTGGTGGGTGGGTGTATTTTAATGTAATTTTTATTTAATTTAATTTATTTACGGATTTGTGTTGTGGGTGGGTGGGTGGGTTGAGGGGTGTGTGTGTGTGTGTGTGTGTGTGTGCTTATTTTTAATTTATTATTTTATTTCTTTGGCCCCGCCCATGACATCATGACATCATGATGTTAGCTCCGCCCACACTGTGATGACGTCACGGTGGGGTAGTAAAAATTTTGACATCCCACCACTGGAGTAGATCAAGCTTAACCACTTTTGAGACCCGAGTGCTGGGTGATGGAATGAGCTGCTGCCATCTGTCCCAGTTCCTGGACACCTAGCAGCCTGAAAGGTCGAATGAGCTCCTTCCGCCACCTCCTAATTTGGTGTCACTCTTGTGCTTTTCTCACACCAGATCAAACCAAAGGTATCATCAAACTCTCCCTTCTTCGTTCCTAGAGCCCCACCATTAGTTCAACCTAGTTTTTAAGAAGAGCACTCCAGCGTATTGGCCTTATCTGCTCACATCTTGATCCCCTGCTGTCTGGGAATTGATAAAAAGAGTTGCATAAACAGCCCAAGCAATGGCACACTTCTATTGATTATCAACGCAGGCAGATTTAAACACACACATGCGCATGCACGCACATACACAGTTTACCGGCATCCCCCAACCAACACTAAGTGATTGTGGCAGGTCAGGAATGTTGAGCACAATATCTTAAAAACATCCTGCTTAGAAAGTGCAAGATTGGGTTTAATTATTCACGAATAGGGGCTGCGGTGGCACAGTGGTTAAGACGCTCACCTTGTTAGCAGGAAGGACGGCAGTTCGAGACCTGGGTACTGCATGATGGACTGAGCGCCTGTCTCTGTCCCAGCCCCTGAGCAGATTTTCTCCCGCAGAAATCCTTTCTACCCAGAATTATTTCTGGCTGCTGCTGCTGCTGCTGCTGCTGCTATTATTATTATTATTATTATTATTATTATTATTATTATTATTATTATTATTATTATTATTATTATTATTATTATTATTATTATTCACAGATGTCCTTCTCTGGCAGAAGAGGGGTTCATAAGTAGGAAGCAAAACAAAACAAAATTAAAATCCAGGCACCTCTGGATCTTTTGTTAAAATGAGCCTGGCGACAACCAGTTTGGTTAAACCAAACTGAGCACACCTAAATCTTGCTTCGTTTCAGAGGCAACGGTGGGTCATGCGCGGTCCCTGATGCTTCAAAAGACATGCAAATATTCCCTGAATTGCTTTCATCACTTTCTGCCTGGCGGATTCTGGGGTTTCTAGTCCAAAACCACAACGCTGCAGGCCTCTGTTCACAATGTAACTGCTAGTTGTACCTCGCTTAAAGAGCATAATGCGTTCCACAGGATTGCTCTTTATGCGAGTTTGCTCTTTAAGCGAAACACCATTGTAAGTGACCATTTGGGGGGGGGATTGTGAACCCCGATTTATTTGTTAAGCAAGTTTTCGGTTGGTTTTATTTGTTAAGCGAAGCGGACATTCAGAGAAAATTCTGCTTTTTAAGCAAGGTGCTCTTTATGTGAGGTTTGACTGTACTGTTGACTAAGACTGTCACGATCCATTTACAAGGAGGTTAGGACTGTGCCGGCTTAGTGGTTAAGATGCTGAACTTGACGGTTGAAAGGTCGGCAGGTCAGCAGTTTGAGACCCGAGTGCTGCACGATGGAGCGAGCTCCCATCCGTCAAAACTCCTGCCAGCCTAGCAGTTTGAAAGCAAGAAATTGCAAGGAGATAAATAGGGACCACTTTGGTGGGAAGGTAAACAGTGTTCCATGCACTCCAGTGTCTAGGCATGTGTGCCACATGTCCATGGAAATGTCTGCATATGCAGACAGTGCTGGCTCTTTAAACGGAGATGAGCACTGAACCCTAGAGTCAGATATGACTGGCTTTTGAGCAAGGGAGACCTTTACCTAGGATTGGGGACCGCATAAACAGCTTCTCTCTGCTCTAATAAGGCCTGTTGCATCTCCAACTGCTCTCAAGTGACGGCAAAGGTGAAGCCAACTCACTTTTCAAATGCTCTGTTATCTGTGAATATTATTTATTGGTCTGTTCAATCGGTATCTCTCCCCCCCCCCCCTTTTCCCTTCTATCTCCAACCCACCCACCCTCCCCAAGCCATTCATTGGCTTCTTTTTTAGAAACAGGCAGACTAGGGGACTAGCCTTCCAGACGCCAATGGAATCATCTTCTTTCAACAACGTTAATTATCTCCGGCTTTCCATAACAAGAAGGGGGGGGCGGCGAGTCAAGCATCGTGACCCCTCTTGCCTGCCAACAGTTAAGGTAGCGCTTGGAAAAATCAAATGGCTTTTTATCTCTCGCAGGATGGAGGGGAATTGCCTTAGATCCACCTGGTTCATCTTTCCACCCTATTTTTTTCTTACAGGGCAGTGACGGCGAACCTTGGCACGCCAACTGTTGTTGGACGTTGAATCCCAGAAGTCCCTGTGAATCCACATGAATGGGTTTACTGAGTCCTTTTAGCACATAAAGTCCTCCTCCTCAGCCCCAGGCCAGGATGGATGAAGCTGCTGCCCTCCATCAAGATGGGTTCAAGCAGGGTTTAATCCACTTGGGGACCCATCACCCTCTTCCCTCGGGACTTTGGCACCCAAGGCCATTAGTCTTCAAGGAGGACAGGTTTGTTAACGCCCCCCCCCCCGATACTCGGTGTTGAGTTGCCGGAAGTATGGTCTACTCTATTAATAATAATAATTTCAAGTCAGAAATCGTTCTGGGTTGAAAGGATTTTGGGGAAGAAACTCTGTTCAGGGAATGGCGAAATGAGTCTCCTTTCATGTCCCCAAGAGCTGGGACAGAGACAGACGCTCAATCCATCATGCAGTACCCAGGTCTCGAACTGCCGACTTGCCAGCCTTCCAGCTAACAAGGCGAGCTTACAGCTCCTGTCTACTCTACTACTCTATTACCATAGCAGGATAACCTGGGCAGACTATATTATTTTCTATACCTCGGTTATATCATCTTCTGGTTTAGTTCCTATCATACACCCATCTCCCTGTTTGCATCTGTGAAGCACTAGACCAGGGGTGGTTCCCAACCTTTTCAAGGTGGGGGCCATTGGATCACGCTCTCTCAGTCAGCTTTGAGGGCCGGACGGCCATTTCCCCCTGCCAGCATGATGGGGGTGGCCATTTTGTCCCAAACGTTTCAAAGGGGATGGCTACTTTGTTTCTCGAATGCCCTTGGAGGGACAGGGACCCCCCACACACACATGAAACGGTGCCATGGACCAGATCCGGCCCATCAGCCTTAGGTTGGGAACCCCTGCACTAGAGAGAAAGCAAAGAGTAGCATTCATGGGAAGAAAAGAGATTAAATTCTTCCACTGGAAAAACAAATATTTTTTAGGTACCAAAGGCAATGGAAGATTTAGGATTGTTGCCTGGCTCCTTGCTCCGTTTTTATTTTACATTTCAAACTTTGCTGACTTCTTACCAAATCCCTTACAATCCCTTGCAAGACCCCATTGCTGCATGTATACCCATGGGCTCCGGGTTGATTCTTTTCCTATTAAATAAACATATTAACGTCATAAGAAATTAAAAAGGATTAGTGCATCTTTGCACTGTAAGCAATTGTAACAAAAAAAAACTTCATTCTTGGGCAGAAGTAGAAGGAAGAAAAGGGGGGGAAGCAAAAGGACAAGAACACTAAGTTGAAAAGATTTCTTTAATTTTAAATTAAAGTTCAGGATTAAAGGCATCAGAGCTTGGGTTCGTTATTGTGAAAAGCTTTTTAAAAAGTCCCAAGTGGGGAGCCTGTAATCTTCTTTTAAACTGCTAAAATTAGAACTCATGCACACAAATCACACACACACACTCACACAAAATCTTCAAACTACAACTACAGGCTTTAATGCTTAGATTTGCTAAACTAGAAGGAAACAGGGGTGTTTCTTCTGAATTTACTACTTTCAGTCCTACATCCTTATGGAAAGGACTATGTCAGGGGTGCCCAAACTTTTTGGGCCGTGGGCCGGTCACATGGTTTAGTGGGTCGGTCATGTGGTTCCTCCCACCCGAAGCAGAAGTAAAGCGCGCCTTGCAATCTGTTGTGCAACAGGATGAGATAGATTTTAGGCTGCCATTTTCTCTGCTTAAACCAGGGGTGCCCAAACTATGGCCCGTGGGCCAGACCCACCCCCAATGCCAATTCATCCGGCCCACTCCACCATCGTTGCTTCCGGAAGCTGAAGTAAAACACGCCCACTTCTGGAAGTAACAAGGGTGGCGTGGGCTGGCATTGGGGGCCAGAACTGGCCTACAGGCCATAGTCTGGGCACCCTTGGACTATGTCATAACCACGCAATGAACCTCCAGTCCTGTTTGAATTCACATTCAAAATTAAGAAGTGTGACTTCAATCTCCTCTTGCCACCAGTTTAACGAAGAACACAAATTTTGTTTGCGTCAAATGCCTTCTCAGCCCTGCCTTTTATTATTTATTTATACAGTACTTAACTGAACATCTACCCAGATAATAGGTCACTACGTCCCCTACAGCACACATGCTGGATTTCACTGTCTAATTAGTAACTGTTTTGGCATCATTATTATAAAACAAACAATAAAACCTCAAATGCTTAACAGTTTTATTCTCCTGTGACTCTGAACTTAGGAGATGGTTCTTTTCTACAGGATTAATTTGTTGAAAACATAAGTAAAGGTAAAGGTTGCCCTTGCTCAAAAGCCAGTCGTATCCAACTCTAGAGTTTGGTGCTCATCTCTGTTTACAGCCAAAGAGCCAGCACTGTTTACATCCACAGACATTGCCGTGGACATATGGCAGGCATGACATTCTTTACTTTCACACATATAGACACATACAATTGGCCTATGGAAGCATCATACGTCTGAATGCTGCATGTGTGGAAAATATTCTAAACCCTCTTGACTTTCCTGCCCCAAATTGACTTGCTCTGGATCCAGATAAAGTTTCTCACAGATATTACGCATCAGTTTCCAGTTCCAATTTAATTAAGCTGTTTATCGAGTTAGGCTTTTGTTTACTACTAACCCTAACCTGCTCTGGGGACGAGGCAGGCCAAAAACCCAGACACAAAAAGGCCACCGTCCCATGTAATAATTCCCACCCACCCCAAATTGACTAACTTCATAGTTCTTTCCGATGATGAATGCTCACAGATTTATAACCACTGTTCATGCAAGTACTACATTACATGTAAATCAATACCATAAAGAACAATTTGCTAAAAATATCCATACCCTGTTTACTTTCAGCTTTATTAATAACATTTTGATCCTTAACAGCCTGTAACTAAAAACCCAGCGCTAGAGTAAGACCAAAGTTGTGTGGAAATTAATTAAACATGAAAAGGAGTTATTATAAATGGCAAGATGCAGTCTGCTGATTATACCCAACGTGTATCTCTGCTTTGCATCTGATTTGAAGATCTTATGTGCCCAGACCAGTGATGGTCAACCTTGGCACTCCACACATTGTGATCCAGCCCTTGTCAGACTCTGAAGATGACCTAGATCAGGAGAGACTTCCTATGCCCAGCCCAGTTCTGCCTTCTCAGCCTGAGTTCCAGCCTGTACCTGAATCAGAGGATGACTCGAACCAGGAACCTCAGCCTGCTTCTGACCCAACTTTGACTCCTCAGGCAGATGGCAGATGACAGTTCTCAGTCCTCTGCCAGAGACAGGTGCTGAAAGGTTCTGCAGCTGAGACGCAAGAAAGCCAGAGCTCATTGTCAGAGGAGGCTCCTCTGATATTCCAAAATGAAATACACCTTTTGGTGCATTCATTCTGCAGTTCCGTTCACCTGACCTAGTGTGAGAAAGATTAGTCGGCAACACGAAGTTGCTGTTACCAGGGTATGCCTGATTGTGGCTCCAAAATACAGTAATACCTTGGATAACGCTAAGACTTGGTTCCACAAGTCTTGGTGTTAATCCAATTTTTAGTGTTATCCGATCCATGTCAAAATCCTATGGGATGGATTGGATAAAGTTAAAGCTCCATAGAGATACATTGTAACTGCACAGGCTTTAGCAGTTGTTATCCGATCCATCCCATAGGAGGACCTTAACGTTATCCGATCCAATTCTCCTCCCCAGATTACTTAACGTTATGCGATTTTAGCGTTATCTGAGGTAAACGTTATCCGAGGTATTACTGTACCACCATCTTCGAGGAGGCTCTTTCTGTGTACCCCGGCAGGCAAGTAAATGAACCGGATTCTGTATCTCTCCACATTTACACAGCATGCTGTTGCCCACCAGCGGCCCCCAACTTGAGCCTGTTGGTCTCGCATTAAATAAATAAATTTTGTGTCAGAAATTATTCTGGGTTGAAAGGGTTTTTGCTGGAGAAACTCCGCCCAGGAGATGCCCAAATGAGGCTCCTTTCATGTCCCCAAGATCCAACGTGCAGCGTTCGGGTATCGAAACCCGAACTTCCAGTCTCCAAGCTCTGTGTCTTAACCACCAAGCTTGCATTGAGGGACTCCAACCCTCAGCCTAGTCAAGGTCCTCCAAGTGACATAGGCGAGGTTGGGTTCCTCAGCCAAACAGCCAGCGCCGTTTGCATCTGCAGATGTTTCTGTGGTCATGTGGCAGGCATGACTAGACACTGGAGTTCATGAAACACTGTTACCTTTCTTGCCAAAGAGGTACCTATTCATCTACTTGCAATTTCTTACTTTTGAACTGCTAGGTTGGCAGGAGCTGGGACAGAGATGGCAGCTTACTCCGTCAGGTCTCGACATGCTAACCTCCCGGTTATCAAGTCCAGTGCGGTTATCAAGTCCAGTGCCTTGACCACTAAGCCACCGCAGTTTTGGGCTGCCTCCAAATTTAAACTCGGGGAAGGCAGAAGAAGATGCCCTCCCAAGCCCCAGAAGATTAGAGACTCAGTAGAAAGAAGGCTGTCTCCCTTGCAGGCCCCGCATTGCGTGCGCACATGCACACCAATCCATGGAACACACAGGCTGAAAGGTTTAAAGAGACATCGCGCATTGTAACTACATAATTCAAAATAAGAAGACAAGGCTCGAACACAGCACAATTAAAGCAGAAGGCATTGATTTCTGCACTGGCCTGGCCTGCCTCATTAATTCCAGATGCTCGTGCAAAGCAATTCCAGCCGCACAGCAGCTCATTCTTTGCAAATGGAGGAAAACTGGGAGGATATTGGATTTTGACATTCCCCTCTGCAGCCGGCTTTGATTGCCGGCAAGGAGCAGAGGAAACAGAAACGGCTCAGTTTCTCCTGAAGGCCTGCCTGCAAGACCAGCTTGCCAAAATGTCCACATGTGACCCTGGATAGACCCAGCTATTGCTCAAACACACACACACACACACACACACACACACATACACACACACACACACACACACACACACACACACACACACGGCAAAATTTAGCACTCCAGATGTTCTTGGAACTTCAATTCCCAGAAGCCCATGTCTGTGAATCCACACAAATGGGCTTACTGTGCATGTTTATTCACAGGGAGACTTGGGCTTCTGGGAATTGAATTCCAAGAACATGCACAGTAACTGGTCCAGAATGCGGCTGCCTGGGTGGTGATGGGCAGGCAGTATGCCCATGCCTCGCCACTGCTTCAAGAGCTGCATTGGTTGCCAGTATGCCTCCGGGTGCAATTCAGGGTGCTGGTAATGACCTTTAACGCTCTACATGGTAGTGGGCCAGGATACTTAAGAGACTGTGTCACCCTGAGAACATCTGTCCATCCCGGAAAGGCTCTCTCATTGCACCATCCGCTAGGGAGGGGTTGCCTCTCTAGCACCAGAAGGAGGAGGGCCTTCTCTGTGTCTGCTCCGGCCCTTTGAAACCTCCTGCCAATCGAGCTGCATCTCCAGACAGAGTTACTGTCCTTCAGGAATGGGCTAAAAACCTCAATGAATTATGTCACATAATTTGAAAGCCAGTCATATCCAACTCTAGGGTTCGGTGCTCATCTCTGTTTATAGCCCAAGAGCATCTGGAGACCTTTCCGTGGTCATACCTAGACACTTAAGTGCATGGAATGCTGTTACCTTTCCTATCGAAAGCAATGTCTTGCTTTCAAACTGCTAGGTTGGCAGGAACTGGGACAGACGACGGAAGCTCACTCTGTTGTACAACGCTTGGGTCTCAAACTGCTGACCTGGTGACCTTCCAGTCATCATGTCCAGTGTCAAACCACCAAGCCAGAGCTGGAGGACATCAAAAGCTTTCCCTGAGCATTTTTCATTAGTATTTGTTAATCAAAGGTACTCTCGGCCTGAACAACGGATGCTCCATTATCGCTGCTGCTTTATTATACTGTATTTATTTAATTATTTAAAAGCATGGCCACAATGCTTTTCATTTTAAAAGGCACGACTGGCTTGCAAGTAAATACAATAAAAGAAAAAGAAGCAACAATAAAAATACAATAATTTTCATGGGAAGGAAATCATTAAAAATCAAGGAAATTGATAGTACAATCCATTAAAAAACATTTAAGAAAAGGGGAAGACAGGCAGATAACTCTTCACTGGCAGCAGAAACACGGAGGACGGAGAACCTGCCCAAACAGTGAACATGCTCATGTAGCATTATTAAACACCTAAGTGCATGGAATGCTGTAACCTTTCCCACCGAAGTAGTACCTATTTATCTACTTGGAAAAAACCCCAACAAGCTACAACCCAAATTAACTTTCTCATTGCTTCCCAGTCCAGGCTACGTCACTCAAGTGCCTTCCGTAAAAGCTGGGTTATCTTTCTATGTGACCACAGCCAATGTTGTGTTTGTCGTTCCAATCTGATGGTTCCCTCTAGTTTCTACACAATCCAGTTGCAAAGGTTTTTCTGAGTTATGTGAACAAAGCTTCAATTCAAAGCCGACTCTCCTTTCTGCCTTGCCAAATCCCTGATCAACAAATGACCATTAAGGGTTTTCTTTGTCTAGGTCAGTGATGGCGAACCTTGGCACTCCAGGTATTCTTGGACTTCAATTCCCAGAAGCTCAAGTCTCTGTGAATCCACACGAATGGGTTTACTGTGCTTATGCTCCAGATGTTCTTGGACTTCAGTTCCCAGAAGCCCAAGTCTCTGTGAATCCACACAAATGGGTTTACTGGGAAGTGAAGTCCAAGAACACCTGGAGTGCCAAGGTTCACCATCACTGGTCTAGGTACTGTACATGAACAAAGACTGGCCCCATTTTTGCTCAATTATGGGGCCAATAGGGCTATAATAATAATTTTGTGTCAGAAATTATCCTGGGTTGAAAGGATTTTTGTGGAAGAAATTCCACTCAGGGAACACCCAAATGAGGCACCTTCCATGTCCCCAAGAGCTGGGACAGAGACAGGCTCTCAATCTGTCATGCAATACCCAGGTCTCAAACTGTTGACTTGCCAGTCTTCCAGTTAACAAGGCAAGCTTCTTAACCACTGACCCACTGCAGCCCGTTATACAGGGGTGAGTCCTATTAAATGATAAATAAAACACAGGTCTTTCGAACTGGCAGTTTAGGTTATCCGCCCTGCTCTTTCCTTTTCACAGCCATCAGAATGAATCGAAGAAAGATCATCTCACGCAGCAAATAGTACGTAGCTTCAGTTCTCACGGTTAAGATGGAAGCGTGGGGCTGGTTTTTCCTCCCCATCTCACTTGTGAACAACAATCACAGATTAGGAGGAGGTAGTGGAGTGGGGGGAGAGAAACCCGCCTTGGTTTTCGACAAAGATTAATAAACAGCGACAGGACCAAGTCTCTTCTCATTAAGTCTGCTGAAAGACACCCGCGTTGTATGTAACACAAAATTGTTACAACACTAACTGTGCCCCTACAAATACATAACAGTTACCTTGTGGGTGCTAATTCTCTTGCAACGTATCTTGGTCGGGATAACCATCCTTCTGGTCAACGAGTTCAGCGTCTTAACCACAACAGAACTGCTAAAAAGGTAACAATTAAAATTTATATTAAAGGGCCCAATTAACCATAGAGTGCTATTGTGATGCAGAAATTAGAGTGGCAAACTCGTATCCAGAGAATCCATGTTCAATTCCACACTCTCTACTGTGAAATTCAGGAGTAGCCATGGGAAAGCTGTTCTTACCCCCCCCCCCTTGAGCTACCTCGCAGGATTACTGTGAGGACCAAGTAAGGAAGACAACCATGGTTTCGTTTGAGTAGGAAAGGCTCGCCAGTCCACTGAAAGAGCTGGCCAAAAAGAGAAACCATAGAAGCTTGAACCTGAGGTGCTTATGGGGCAGGCCATGCTCTTGTTGGTTAGAGGACCTCTTTAAGAGCAGACGGAAAACCCTGAGCCACCGTCTAGCATCTTAAATTGTCCACCGTCTGCCACTATGGAAGCCCATTAACCTGTTCATCTGATGTCAAACTCACAATGGTCCCATGTCCCTCATATAAAACTCGGCACAACATAACCTCCCCCCCCCCCCAATTAATCAAACCAAATTATTGGCAAAAATAGACAGAGAAGTCTGCAATAACAGGAAAGATTCTCAAGAGGTCTGCTCTCGGCACCAACCTGTTGAGCTCTGAGGTCAGAAAAGTTACTTTTTTGGGGTGGATCTATGACTTCTAGAAGCCTCCAGACATTGGTTAGTCAAAACATTCCTAAGCTGGAACATGGGTGTGGTCTTCTCTTCCATGGTAGGATACAGACAGAGCTGGGAAAAGTTACTTCTTGGGGCAACAACTCTACAACTAGAACAACTCTACAATTAGAACCAATTCTACAACTGGAACCAACTTGACAACTAGAACAACTCTACAATTAGAACCAACTCTACAACTAGAACAACTCTACAACTAGAACCAACTCTACAACTGGAACCAACTTGACAACTAGAACAACTCTACAACTGGAACCAACTTGACAACTAGAACCAACTCTACAACTGGAACCAACTCTACAACTAGAACAACTCTACAACTAGAACAACTTTACAACTAGAACAATTCTACAAGTAGAACAACTCTACAACCGGAACAGTTCTACAACCAGAACAGTTCTACAACTAGAATCTCCCAGCCATATGGACAAAATTGGCTAGCATTTCCCCAGCTCTGCAAGCAGCTTTTCAACTAGCCAAATCAACAGAATGTGTACACAATATATTTCCGTTTACAAACAACTGCTTTTCAAATTAGCATCCCAACTGTTGTCTAAAAACAGGGTTATGCCCCCTTCTGTTTGCTGAGACGCAGAGAAAGAGAACATATTTTGCTCATTAAAAGCTTCCACCCCAAAAAAGGGAGAAAACGACACTCTTATTCAGGTTACAATATGGTAGATTCCTTGTTCCAAAAAAAGGGGGGGGTGAGATCCAAGGGGTTTATTCCTCCAGTGTAAGTCTTTCCAGACTACCAAACAGTGTCTAGTGGGAGTATGTGACTGTGTATTTATGCATGCGTGTGTCAGAAGCAATGAAGCTTTCCCATCTAGCCACAGAGAGAGATTGAGGCTGATATCAGGTTTTCTCCCACTGGCTCAGAGACCAGACGATGATTTATTAGATTTTATTTCCACATCCTTTTAAAAACGATAATGTGGTGATAAAATACGGGGCTTACTGTGGGTACATCCATTTCAGCAAAGACCCATTAACCCCCTGTCTGCCCCCCTTTTCATGCCCCCATTCTTTCGCCCATCGCTCCGGAAACATAGGAAGTAACAAGGTGACTTGAAGCTACCGTGAGTCACTTGGAGTAGAAGTTATAAGGCCAAAGAATGCGAACAAATCTCGCTAAATCGCCTGTTCTTGAAGAGACAGCTTGTTGAGAAATCATCAACCCCTCCCATGAAATTTCTTCCTCCCAGAGTGAGACCAAGACAAAACATCTCCTCTCCCATCTTCATCAGGATTTATTCCAATTTGCACAAAATGCCTCTACAAGACTACCGACTTTTGTTTTATGAAGCAAAATGCCCACGCACATACACAACTAGAACTACCACAGGACAACTGTCTGATTGAGCAAAAAGATGCAAAAAACCCATCCATTGCCTCTAATTCTTATAAGGTTAATATAAAACACTTAGTTTCAACCCAAACATGAGCGCTTCCTTTGAGGGGAAGAAATAACCAAAAGAGTTAGCGCTGTCTGTATCTGGAAATGTATCCATGGACATGTGGCCAGCATGACTAGACATAGGGGTGCATGGAATGCTCTTCACCTCCCCCCCCCCCCAGTGGTCCTTATTTATCTACAGTAAAACCTCAGATAACACTAAAACCTGGTTCCACAAGTCTTGGTGTTATACGATTTTTAGTGTTATCCGATGCATGTTAAAATCCTATGGGATCCATAGAGATACACTGTAACCACACAGGCTTTAGCGGTTGTCATCCGAAGCATCCCATAGGATCTTAATGTTATCCGATGCAATTCTTCCCCCCAGATTCCTTAATGTTATGCGATTTTAGTGTTATTCGATACTAATGTTATCTGAGGCATTACTGTACTTGCAATTTCTTGCTTTCAAACTGCTTGGTTGGCAGGAGCTGGGACAGAGGCGGGAGCTCACTCCATCGTGCAGCACTCAGGTCCTGAACTGCTGACCTTCCAGTCATCAAGTTCAGCATCTTCAGCACTAAGCCACTGCAGTCCCGGAAAACAAAAGAGAGAGAGAGAGCGCAAAGGAAACAGCCTTCCCGAAACTAGAGCCCAATAGAATTACAACATTCTCTCTAGGCAGCACAATCCCCACAATGGTGAGTCAAGCAACAGCCCTGATTTCTTGATGGGGGGAAAAATCCTCCTAAGCTATTTTCCCACCTGACAACCTTCTTCCTCACTATGTTCAGCTCCAAAGCTTAACCAATGGACAGGCCTTTGATTCATTGGCTTTATCGACAAACAGTCCTCGGTAGCAAAGATGCAATTAGCCTCTGGCATAGGTCTCACCCTCAACCGAAGGTCACAGTCCATTTTCCAGGGCAGCCGCTGTACATCAGCCAAGAGATGCCAGGTTTGGATGGAGTTCATATGGTACGTTGCGAGAGTGAATCGAAGCACACCGGAAGCGAAGTCCCTCGATATAAGATACATCAAGGAAGGACGCAGTTGAAGCACAAGGACCAGATTCACAAAGAGGACAGGAGATCACAAAAAACCTTCATGGCTGTCCCTCAAATCAGTCCATGTGGATTTTGCATCTCATCGGCTGTGACTCGTATCTGAGTATACATTTTCCCCTGGAAATCATGTACACAGAAGAATGAGGGTGTGACCTTCCAGATGTTTTTAGTTTCAGCACCAAAAACCCCAGCCAACACAGTCAACTAGGCATGGATTCTGGGAGTGGAAGATCAAAACATCTGGAAAAGCAAAGATCAAGACAGACTGGATGCTCAAGACTCCTCCCAGTTTTAAGACTGGATCATTCTATGGCAGCTGCATATTGTTTATTTTTATATTTAGGAAACGAAGCCTTGCTTTTCTAATTTAAAAAGTTAAGTCCATTTTTAAAAAAGGCTTATGATATACACGGGAAGCATAAAAAACCATGTTTTAGCTTGTGAAACCATAATGCTGGGCGATAGGTCGACGTGGACACCAGGTACAGGATGGAAACAACATAAAGTACCCTAAGATAATAGGATACATAAGGAATGCAGTGGCTCAGTGGTTAAGAAGCTCGCCTTGTTAACTGGAAGGCTGGCAAGTCGGCAGTTCAAGACCCGGGTACTGCTTGATGGATTGAGCAGCTGTCTCTGCCCCAGCTCTTGGAGACATGAAAGGAGCCTCATTTGGGCGTCCCCTGAGTGGAGTTTCTTCTGCAAAAATCCTTTCAACCCAGAGTAATTTCTGACACAAAATTATTATTATAGCCCTATATAATGTATTGGCCCCATAACTGAGCAAAAATGGGGCCAGTCTTTGTTCATGTACAGTATCTAGACCAGTGACACAAAATTATTATTATAGGATACATGGAATACTAAGTGGGGATGAAATCCTCCTCCCCGTGTAATTTATTCTGTTTTTTCTTAATCCTTGGTGGTAACTAACAAATGAACTCCCGTCCAGAGTTAATACAAAGCACAGTGTGTTTGCAATGAAGTAATTGCAGAATAAAGTAAAATAAAAAGAACGGCAAGATACTAGTAGCCTAGTAATGACCACGGTAATGGCTTATTAGACACTCTTCTTGTGTCAGTGGGAGTGCAAGATATATCAGCTCCTGATTAAACACATTGCTGACTTCAGGAGGTTAAATATGCATATTATCTCACCCCTGATGTTTTTGTTTTCTCAAAAGGAATGGATGGTGACATGTTGCAAGGGGTTGTGGCTCTGGATGAGAATGTTTTTTTGAGACATGGTGTTTTGGGTTCTTGATGGTTAAGATACTGAACTTGATGACCAGAAGATTGGCAGGTTGAGACTCAAATGCTCCATGATAGAATGAGCTTCCATAGTCTGCCCCAGCTCCTGCCAACCTAGCAGTTCAAAAGCAAGAAACTGCAAGTAGGTAAAAAGGTACCGCCTTGTCATGAAAGGTAACAGTGTTCCACTGGGAATCTAGTCATTCCTGACACCAGAAGTGGAAATAAAACGTGCAATCTGTTTTGCCACAGGATGAGATAGATTTTAAGCTGCCATTCGACGGCAATTCATCCGGCCCACACCGCCCTCGTCGCTTGCAGAAGCGGAAGTAAAATGTGCCCATGCATTTTACTTCTGCTTCTAGGAGCGATGAGGCCGGCCGGCGTGGTCCAGGTGAATTGGCATTGTGGGCCGGATCCAGCCCATGGGCCGTAGTTTGGGCACCCACAGTCCAAGTCAATGTGCAGAGTGCCAAAGCCAGCCGGGTCATTTTGGTCGATGAACAAGAAGGTCCAACAGCTCTTAAATCTAACAAAAGACAGACCCTTAAAGCTCCTAACAAACAAACAAACCATTTTCTGTCCTCCTGTTTCACCCTAAATCTGCAGGAAGTTAAGGCAGCCCTGGTTTTCTATGGTGACAACTTGTTCGTCAGAAATAGAGAATGAATTTTGAGGTATGGAGAGGGAAGGGGGGGAGAGAGAAGCTGGCTTGTATTTTTCCTTCCCACTGCTAGGGTCACAATGCTAGGGGTTAAAAAACAATACTGCCTTTCAGGTTTTCATCAACATCTTCTGCCTCTGCTCCTTGTTCTTTTATTCTGCCCTTCCCACCCGGCAGTTTATATATTGCTTTTGCGAGCGAGTGCCACCTCAGAGGCGTCTTATTTTTCCATGGCTGGAAAAAAAAAACCAACCCACTGACGTTATGTGAAACGAGAGAGCCTTTTTGTGAGCTTCCTGAAAAATTTATTTACTGCTCCTGTGATCTGGAGGAGCGAACTGATGTTTATCGCCAGTCGTTCTTGCCAGGGAGAAGGGGTGTGTGTGTGTGGGGGGGATCTGAAATACAGAAGCGCCACATCCCCTCCGCACACACATTCTCTTGAAAGGCCTTTTAAATCAGGGATCCTCAACCTGCGGCCCACGGGCCAGAAGTGGCCCGTGGCACCATTTTTGTGTGGCTCCTCACCACCTCCGCCACGCCAGGAAGTGCGATGGAGTAGAGGAAGGACAAAATGACTGTCCAGCCCCTGAAGCTGTCTGAGGGAGCATGACCCAATGGCCCCTGGCTTTAAAACGTTGAGAACTCTTGTTTTAAATAGATGCCAAAAAGTCGCATCAGTGATGGAGAGGAGGCCCAGCTTGATAAACAGTGTACAGTATATTATTGGGCATAAGCCTGCTTAATCTTTTTCTCATGTTTTTAAAGAATGCTTTATAACCTTGCAGCTTGGAGTGTTTCTGTGATCGAACAAGTATTTGGAACTAAGCAAAATTATGCCGGCTGGTTCTTGCTCCTCGATCGATAGCAACTGGGAAGCATATCAGGCACCAAAACCGGCTCTTTGGCAGGCTCACCTCCTGACACGGAGCGGCCCCATCTGCACCCCCTGCAGTACCGTGGAATTGATCTCTCCAAAAGAGGCAACTCAGCTTCCTCCAGATGGATTGGGGCTCGCGATGAACCCCGGGGCAGAAGGGCAGGGCTTGCAGTCCACTGAGCTTGGGAGTTTGTTTGTTTGGTTTTCAATTTGAAGCACACAGATTCTGTGCATTTCCTTGGTTTTGAATTACATGTGTGAAGAATCTCAGAATAAGCTCCGTGGTACATGTACTAGGACCATGATGGCGAACCTTGGCACTCCAGGTGCTCTTGGACTTCCAATCCCCAGAAGCCCAAGTCTCTGTGAATCCACACAAATGGGTTTACTGCACATACCATCTTGGCACTACAAGTGTTCTTGGACTTCAATCCCCAGAAGCCCAAGTCTCTGTGAATCCACATAAATGGGTTTACTGCGTGTACAACCTTAGATTGCTAGGTGTTCTTAGACTTCAATTCCCAGAAGCCCAAGTCTCTGTGAATCCACATAAATGAGTTTACTGTGTGTACAACCTTTGATCACTAGGTGTTCTTGGACTTCAATTCCCAGAAGCCCAAGTGTCTGTGAATCCACACAAATGGCCTTACTGCACTTACACAGAGACTTAGGCTTTTGGGAACTGAAGTCCTAGAGCAGCTGGAGTGCCAATAAACCCATTCGTGTGGATTCACATAGACTTGGGCTCCTGGGAATTGAAGTCCAAGAACACCTGGAGTGCCAAAGTTCGCCATTACAGCTTTAGGTACTCGTCTGTGAGGTTTGTTGATAATCAGGAGTTTGTTTGTTCTGTGTTTCACGTTTCCTAAGTCTATTTTCCTTAACAAGGGAAGGGGAGGCAAAAAGAGTTAGAAGAAAGTTTCCTGCCCCAACCCAGAAGTTAGAAGGGATGATTGATAAATGGTTAAGCAAATCGCTGGCCCAAAAAACCCGAAACCTTCCAACTCTCTTGAGTGGCGGATCTTGCTAAGTTGGTGGCACGGCGGCTCTGCATGTCAATGGTGTCCTAAATAGGTTAGCTGTGCGGAAGTGGCATCTTGGGAGTCCCCAAAAGCATTCAGGGGGTCTTGGAAAATTTGCTTTTTAAGATGCAAAAGCAGATTTGTGTCTCATTAGTCTCACCCCAGGGGGGGCGGCTGCTTGAATTGCCAACAGAGGCTGAATGGGAACCCTCGAGGGGGGTTTGCAAACAGAACCTTTAGTCAGCTGGAACCAAGCTTTGCCTCTGCTTCAATGCTTGCCAGGGGTTGGGGAGAAATTGGGGGGAAATAAGAACCTCAAATGTGGTACCTGGGGCTGGTGGTGGCTGGGGAGACAGAGGCAGCTTCCCTGCACCCTGGGGTGCCCTGTGGATTTGTGTTTGCTTTCTTTTAACATACAATCTGTGTATACTCTTTTCAAGCAAACAGGAAGAAAGACATACAGTACTGAACTCCTAATTTTAAATGGGGTGAGAATTATGATCCTGGGAAGGTGGTCCCCCCCCCCCCGTTTTTGGACTCCTGTTGCTTTCTCTAGAGAAGGGGCTCCCAAACTTTTCAAGCCGGGTCCCGGGTCACGCTGTCTCAGTCAGCAGCGTCGAGGACCAGATGGCCATTCTGCCCTGCCTACACAATGGGCATTTTGTCCCAACAGTTTCAAAGGGGCAGACATTTTATTTCTCAAATGGCCTTGGAGGGAGGGGCATATGAAATGGCACCATGGGCCAGATCCAGCCCAGGAGCCTTAGGTTTGGAACCCCTGGGAGCGATGACTGAATACCAAACATTGGCTATCATCATGGAGATCAGCCATGAAGACTGTCCTGCGAATATAATGCAGCGGCCTTTCATCTGACTTCTGCATCGCAGCATGAAACCACTGGTCCAGCTCTATGAGTCCCATTCTGGTCCTGAGCCCTTTTGGCACGCAACGTCCTCATCATCAGCCCCAGGCCAGGATGGATGAAGCTGCTGCCCTTCCATCAAGATGGATCCAAGTGGGGTTTAATCCACTTGGGGACCATCACCCTTCCCTGTAGACTTCGACACCCATTAGTCCATAGGGTTGTCAGGCAATTAAATGCCACCTGACTATCAGAACTGAATCTCTGGCAGTATATATCCTGTCAAATTTTTAAAGGCATGAATAGCATTTCCTCATTCCTAGCTGCTTCCAAGATGATTTTGCATGGAAGTATTGAAGCATTGCCCAAATTTCCAAATGCAAAGCTCAAACCAGGAGGACTGTTTTCATATTTGGTTCTGATTTTAAACCACCACCACCCTTGAAGTCAAGGCACTGATGTGGCTTGCAGAGGAGAGTGAGGTTGAGGATATAAATTAAATTTGCATCCTCAGCTCTGCTCAAAAGTTCCACCCCGACATTGCTGATGATGGGATGAAGCACGCTGGGCTCTCGTCCTCGTTTACTGTGTTGAATCTTCTCATCCTCAAAACATCTTCTGGGAGATGCTGTTATGCTTTGGCTGGTTGGTTTCTTTGACACTTTAGTCGCTGCTGCTGCTGCCGCGCCCTCCCGGCCCTCGTCACCGGCCGGGAGGAAGGAAGGAAAAAGGAGCCTCCCTGGCCGCGGTAGCGGCAGGACTTCCCCCGGCAGAGCATTCCTCGCCCCGCCACCACGGAACACACCTGCGGCCGGGGGAAGAGACTACCGCCGTGCCCAGCCGGGACTCCCTCCCTCCACCTCTTCCGGAGGCTATGTTCAAGGGCCGCGGCGGTGCCAGGACTCTCGATAATTGTTAAAAAAATTTGTGCATATTTGATGAATTTTGTAGTTTTATTGTTGTTGAGATTGATGCTTATTGAACTTTTGTGATGGAACGATGTTGAGTTATATATTGTATATTTATGTGATGTGTCTATGAATTTGTTGTTTACTCTGTGCTTGTGAACCGCCCTGAGTCGGCCCAGCCGAGTAGGGCGGTATAGAAATTGGAGTAAATAAATAAATAATAAATTCTAAGGCTGGAATTTTTTGCTAGAATTATACTTTCCTTTTTCTTCCCTTTCCTCCACCCATAATTTTATATCTGCTCTTGGCTATCCAAAAAAAAAAGAGTACTGCAAAAATCAATGAAAAGGTGTTCCTTGGTAAAGGTTGCCCTTGCTCAAAAGCCAGTCGTATCCAACTCTAGGGTTTGATGCTCATCTCCATATGTGGCCAAAGAATCAGCGCTGTTTGCCTCTGCAGACATTTCCATGGACATGCGGCAGGCATGACTAGACACTGGGGCGCACGGAATGCTGTTACCTTTTCCCAACAAAGTGATCCCTATTTATCTACTTGCAATTTTTTTTGTTTTCAAACTGCTAGGTTGGTAGGAGCTGGGGGAAAGACAGGAGTTCATTCTGTCGTGCAGTATTCGGGTCTCGAACTGCCAACCTTCCAGTCATCAAGTCCAGTATCTTAACCATTTGAGCCACCACAGTTCTGCAAGATCACAAAATAAGTGGAGACCCCAAGCCAAGCAAAACCTTTAACCAGACTTTTTTTTTAGGCTTAATATTTGTGTACGTTGAGCAGGGTTGGAACAAGAGATCCAGAGATGGCTGCGTGTTACGGTTCTGCCCGACGGAGTTTATTCATTTCACTTTGCCTGAAAGCAATGCTAATCTATCCGGAAAATGAGAGCGCGTCTGTTCAGGGGGGCAGGAGACGTCCCTCCGGGTGGATGTGAGAGAATGAGTGAGAAAGAGAGAGACCCAGGAGGCGTAGAATGCTCTCTCATTGCCTAAACTTTTAATTCATTAACTCTTCAATTTGCATGCTGTGATGGTGGTGGAATAAAGAGGCTCCCAGAGAGAAAGATGGGGGAGCCACTTAAACAAGAACTCACCCCCATCCAGCCATTGATTGCAATTAGCATGAAGGATTAAGAAGTGTTTGCCTGAAATGGGGGGGGGGATGTAAATGGATGCTACTCTTCAAGAGTTGTAGACCCTGGTTCTTTGCTGTAGCTCAGGGGTGCCCAAAATATGGCCCACAGGCTGGATCTGGCCCCCGATGCCAATTCATCTGGCCCTCATCACTCCCAGAAACCTTTTTAAGATGGGGGCTGGGTCACGCTTCCTCAGACAGCTTCGGGTGCTGGACGGCTATTTTGCCCTTCCTCCACTACACAGCACTTCTAGGTGTGGTGGAGGTGATGGGGGCCCCACAGGAAATGGCATGGTTGACCACATCTGGCCCACAGGCAGTAGGTTGAGAATCCCTGGTCTACTCTATGACCATAGCAGGATAACCATGCCATACTAGCTACCCATCAGCTCAAGTTCTTGAAGGCTTACTTCTCCATTTTACCCCTGGTTGGTGACCCTCACCTCTGACTCTGCCTTCCTCGACACCCCTGCAGGTCTAGCCAGCCCCCCCCCCCGACTCTTCCTTCGACCTCCCCTCCCTCCCCTTCTTCAGGTGGCAGCTGGCTGGATGCTTGGACCATCCCTTACAGGCACGGCTCCAGTCTGCCCTGAGATCAACCTTCTTAATTATGCTTTATGATTGCTACTGACAGCTGTCAGTCAACCTCTGACAAAGCTGCAGAGGGGAGGGGGGGCCCTGCTTCAACCGCTGCTAATCAAGCTGAAAAGCATCCCTGTTGATGGATGGAGAAGCTGGGATTTACCATGCGGGGGCTTTTAAAATTCCAGTTCTCTTCTTTGTGTTAGCCTCTGTCTTCTTTTTGAGCATGAAAGAAAGAAATAAGGTTTCTGTGGAAGCTGTAAACACCGGTTCAGTTTGTCTCGGATAAGACAGCCTTCAAGGGCAAAAGGCGTTCCCTGTTTAATGGCGTCCAGGAATGAATTTTGACCCTCTGGGGCCCTGGTTATTCTCACAGGGAATCCAAACAGACCACATCGAGTGACCATGGTTTGGTCAGGATGTTGTAGCCTTGTTCTACACAGCCCGTGCATTCAAGGATAGGAGAGACTGAACCACTTTCAGAACGCGGTGATAAGATTGGTTAATTAATTAACCCTTTCTTACATAAAATGTGCATTTTCACAAACTGAAAGTTCAGCGCAACTAAGAAGGAAAGTAATACCAGTGAATTGTTAACACTTTAGTTTTCTAGAGTAAAGTGGCCTGAAGGTTGACAAGATCGACCAGCTGTAAGGGTAAGAGACATACTGTATCTTAAATCTCGGACTTCTCTTTAAAGGAGCATTAGGTTTCATGATGGCTCAATTTAATTTATCAGCTGCCACACTGGGTTTATTGTGAGATTTTTTTATATTGTTTCTGCATCTAGCTGGTTGCCATTGTGTTTTAAATATCACTGTTTCTCTGTACAGATTAGAGCCACACCATAGTTAGCATTGGACCTGTTCATCATTACCTGCCTTTGGCCACTATAGTCGCCATGGTGAGCGGGTGGTGATATAAATCTAAATAAATAAATAATCGCTTCTGTTTCATTGGTCAAGCTCCAGAAATTCAAGCCAATCGATCAGGTAAAAATCCTTAGATGTGATGCATTCTTAGCCATGTTCATATTGGACATTTATGGGGGGAGGGGGACAGCCAATGGGGAAAAAACAAAGAACCTGATCTTTCTCATTATAAACCTTCCTAGCAGTTCGAAAGCAAAAATTGCAAGTAGATAAATAGGGACCACTTTGGTAGGAAAGGTAAACAGCATTCTGTGCACTTTGGTGTCTAGTTGTGCTGCCACGTATCCATGGAAACATCTGCAGATGCAGATAGTGCTGGCTCTTTGGCTATAAACAGAGATGAGCACTGAACCCTAGAGTCAGATATGACTGGCTTTCGAGCAAGGGCGACTTTTACCTTTACGGCAGTTTCTTGGCTGCGGAATAACATCCCAACCCCAGTCATTCAGGAGGAAAACAATGTTATTTGCTGTTGTTTTTCAAGAGATCTAAAATATTCGCAGGTGTACAAAATGCCAGGTAATCAAGTTGCCCCACATGGAAAAATCCGTACGCATTAAAAGACATCAAAGTGCAAATTTAATTAGGCCATCGAGTCCCTCAGAGGCTCCGTATTCTCCGAGCAACAGAAGCCCATTCTCCGCCATACACAAATACTAATAACACATTTAATAGAATTGCCACCCAATTAAAGAAGCCTTAAGTCAATTAATCACATAGATTATAGCTGATTTGTTGAGTGTCCCATGGCCTAAAACGGCACACATTTACCTGAGAATTAAAACAGAGCCCTGAAACAAGATGTCATAACTGTGCAGTAGCAAATGCCAAAGTTTAATTACGTGCTAGATCAGGATTGCCTAAACTTTTTGGGCCGTGGGCCAGTCACATGGTTCAGGGGGCTGTTCACTATGACCTGAGGGCCGGATCTGGCCCCTGACACCAATTAATCCGGCTCATGAAGCCCTTGTCACAATGGAGTGAACTCCCGTCCTCTGTCCCAGCTCCTGCCAACCTAGCAGTTTGAAACCAAGACATTGCAAGTTGATAAACAGGTACCCTCTGGGGAGGACAGCTTGCGAACAAATGCACACCTTTACCTAGTTTCATCCTGTTATTACATATCCTGCTATAACTCAATAACTCTTCACTACATTCCTGAGCAGAGTTTCTCCAGAAAAAAATCCTTTTAACCTGGAGTAATTTCTGACATGAAATGTATTATTATTATTATTATTATTATTATTATTATTATTATTATTATTATTATTATTATTATTATTATTATTATTATTATTATTATTATTATTAGTTCAAATTTATATTTAGTTATTTACCACCCCAGAACTGCACAGACTGCTTCAACACGTGCATAAACGCGCATGTGTTTTTCATTCCACTGGGAATTTTTGCTCCTTTCATCAGCCACTCTTTTTTTTTCCGTGCCACTTAATGCTCTTCCTGTGGACCCCTCCCACCCTCAGAAGATGCCTGTGACACTGTTTGTTTGCAGCCCAGCCATTTGCACACCTGCGAGGAGGATGAGGATTAAGTGCACCTCGGGAAGGCCATCACCTCCATCTTCTGCGCTGAAGCAAGCGCCAGCCCTGACCCAACACACCCCTTTCCGTGCCGGGTGCTTTTAACCACCATGCGGCCTGGTGTTGGGAAAAGGCTCTGAGTGCTGGGATCAATACGAAAACACGGGTGGGCACAGAGGGGGCTCCGGAGCCTCTTTCCGGGGGAAGGTGCCTCCGCTAAGTGGTCTTTGAAAGCTGTTTGCTCAAAGCCAGTAGGGATGGAGCAGGGACAGAAGCCGTAAAGGCAGCAGGAAGCGAGACGGTTGCGGTACAAGCCAAATCCATTTCTTCCTCACCTGTACAAGCACCTCTTTAATTTACCCTTTATGGACTGCGGTGGCTTAGTGGTTAAGACGCTGAACTTGATGACTTGGAAGGTCGGCAGGTCGGGACTGGAGTGCTGCATGATGGACTGAGCTTCCGTCGTCTGTCCCAGCTCCTGCCAACCTAGCAGCTCAAAACTGCAAGTGGATAAATAGGTAGCCCTTTGGGTGGGAAAGGTAATAGCGTTCCATGTCTATTCATGCTCGCCACGTGTCAATGGAAATGTCTCCAAACGCAGACAGCGCTGGCTCTTGGGCTATAAACAGAGGTGAGTACCCAACCCTAGAGAAACAAAATGGCTATCCCTTAGAAGCTGTTGGGACAAAATGCCCAGCCCATCATGCAGGCAGGGGCAAAATGGCCGTCTGGCCCTCAAAACTGAATGAGAGAGCATGGCCCAATGGCCCCCAGCTTGAAAAGTTTGGTGACCCCATGACTTAGACTGATAGCCAACTCTCTCTAGGTTTTGAAATATTAACCTGGAGCATTTATCTGACCAAAACGGTGCAGTTTCACATCAGTTTAGGGCACCCAAAACCTCCTGTTTCAAAATAAAATAATGAGGAATGAAACCAACCGGAAACCTTTCTAGTCCTCATTCCCACCCAGAAAAATCAACATATCCCATCGCTCACTTGTTCCACAGGCTCCGCTTTTATCCTGAAAATTAAGCTGTTCCCATTGTTCCTCCTATTTGCAAGAGATCATCGCTCCCCCCCACAAAAATCTTCTCATTTTGGCAAAACCACACCACCTCAGCAGCGGCTTCTTTGATGTCGGTCTCTCAGGGCAGCCCCTGGTTCACATCAGAAAGAAAAGGCAGCTTGGAAAATCCACCCCAAACAGGGGAGGAGCAGCTTGGAAGGAAGTAAAACCGGGCGCACATTCTTTCCTCCCAAAATATCCTCCCCCAAACCTAAGGCACTCCTGGATACTCGGGGAGCATGTGTGTGTGTGTAGCGCATCAAATTCAATCAGCAGGCGATCAAGGAAAAGCAACCCAAAAATCTCTTTTCTCTCTTGTTTTACTGTCAAGACAAGAAAAACAATATTGCTGATGTAGCTGCAATATTGCTCTTTAATTGAATACAACAGTGGCGTCAGATTGACAGGGAGGGAGGGAGAGGATGCTAGAAAGCCGACAGATGGGAATAAATTATGCTTGAATTAGGTTAATTATTTGTACTAGCAATAAAGAAAGAAGGCTACAATTCTCCTACGCTCTCTATATGAATTTTCCAGTCTTCATTTTTGCAACTATGAAATGCTCAAACTCCATGAAATCTTCTCTTCCTTCCTCCCTCCCTCCCTCCCTCCCTCCCTCCCTCTCTTCCTTCCTCTTTCTTCCTTCCTTCCCTCCTCCTTCCTTCCTTTCCTCTTCCTTCCTTCCTTCCTTTCAGGTCAAGGTTCCAGTCCATGTGGGCTTGAGAGAAGGAACCTGAAAGCCATGCTCTAAGTTTGGTTTCCGATTCATGCTTTTGAATGTCAGCATCCAGCAGAATGTTCTCATGATGCAGCAAAGGTACAACATCATCATGCATAAGGCACTAAAACAACAATTCACCCTAGCTGCTACCTTTCCCATTGCTTAGATGAGCATCCTATCGGTATTTACACCTACATACATGCGCATACCCTCTTCATCCATTGAGCAGCGATTTCCCAATCGGGAAGTCAATAAGGACCAATAAAAGGCTCAAACATTTAGCTGGTCCTCTTATCTCTTAAGCAGGACCAATGGATTTTCTAACGGTGGATCAAACGTCTACATATGATTTGGGAGGATACGACTTGATACATTCGTTTTCTAGCACCTGACCCTCCGTTTCAGTTTAAGTGCAGGATGCCGTTTTTTACCCCAGCCACCCCTATTTGCATATCATCAATTAAAACAAACTAACAAGCTATAAATCAGTCAAAATCTGGCCCATGCCCTCCATTCACCCACAACCCCCCCTTTCTCTTTGCTACGCTTTTATTGAGTAGGTCAGATGTTCTGTTGATTAAAAATTGATCCATTTCAAAATCTAATCAAGAGGATAGGTTTCTTTCATATGTTATCAAGCCTGATGCTGACAACCCACCAAAAGTAAAATAAATAAATAAATAAATATATATATATATATATATATATCTCACACACACACACACACACAGAGCCTACCACCACCCTCTTATTAACCCATGAACCTCAATGACCAAGAACTGCCAGGGAGTGGGCAAGTGTAAATTATTCAATAGTCCAAAAGCAATATCGGAAGCCGGATGGACCTCCGTGCAGCCCAAGGGCCTTTGTGGGTTAAAGCCAATATCATGGACCCGTCGTTCCCAGGTGAATAGGGTTCATGGCAGGCTGCCATTCCGTGTCATGACTAGGAATACATTACGGGCATCAGCGCAGCTTTGAGCTGACCTGCCACGTCCTTCTCGGCTGAGCCTTGCACAAGATATTCCATGCAAAGGAACACACAAAAGCAATGTTGGGGGGGGGGCTTTCAAAGGACAAGATCGACTTTGTGTTCAGTTTTGTGTACACTTTCTTTCAAAAATCTGCAAACTTGAGTTAGGAGCAAAGCAGAAATTTAACAGGCCCCTGCCTTTACAAACATTCGGCTGGGCTTTGTATAAGGTTTGTGTGACTTTGCTGTGGCTAACTGCAGCTAATTGTTGTGGTGCCAGGTTTAGCGCTAACCTGCAAAAGTCAAGATGTGCCCAAATATCTTCTCAATTCACTGCCATCAGTCATGACAAGCTACACAAACTTTACATGAACACCATCAGGATTCTAGGTAAAGGTAAAGTCTCCATTGATAATATCCAACTCTAGGGATGATGCTCCCTAGAGACAGTTGGCAGGAGATGGGACAGAGACAGGAGCTCACTTCTTCACACAGAGCTTGGGTCTCAAACTGCTGATCTGTCAACCTTCTAGTCATCAAGTTCAGCATCTTAAGCACTAAGGCACCATGGCCGTCTAGCCAAAGATTATCCCATCTGAGCAAACTCTTTGGGACTTCATCGCTTCTTCTCCTCTTACTTTATGCCCATGATGGCGAACCTTGGCATGCCAACTCTTCTTGGGACTTCAATTCCCAGAAGCTGAAGTCTCTGTGAATCCACATGAATGAGTTTACTGTGCATATGAGACTTGGGTTTCTGGGAACGGAAGTCCAAGAGAACCTGGAGCGTACACACAACAATCAGTACCCTCTTCCACCCATTTCTTTTATTTATTTTTCCTAGCTCTTAGCTGGAGAGTCAACTCCAGATTTTGGTGCCTTCTAGGAGGAGAAAGACATTAATTAGCTGCCTCAAAAGAAAACACAACAGATGCAGCCTGCACAGCTGATTAAGGAAGAAACTGATTCATTCATTCATTCATTCATTCATTCATTCATTCCAGAATGGATTCATTCTAAGTAAAATCTACTTAAATTACAAGTCAGTAAGGCCAGAGTTAAATAATAGTTTTCTACAGAAATACTCATTTTTGCTGGTATAATCTTAATACTATCCAACCCCGGGTTAGAATAAAAGTAAAGGTTTCCTTTGCTCAAAAAACAGTCATATACAACTCTAGGATACAGTGCTCATTTCCATTTACAGTTCAAGAGCCAGCGTTGTCTGCATCTGCAGACATTATCTTGGTCATGTGGCAGGCATGACTAGAGCACACAGAATGTTGTTACCTTTCCCACCAAAAAAGTACCTATTTATCTACTTGTAATTTCTTGCTTACGAACAGCTTAGGTTGGCAGGAGCTGGGACAGATGACAGGAGCTCACTCTGTCATGTAGGACTCGGGTCTCAAATGACTGACCTGCCAACCTTCTGGTCGCCAAGTTCAGCGTCTTAACCTCTACACCACTGCATTCCCTCCAGGGTTAGAGTAAGCAGCATCAAATGTCGCTCTTGTTCATCAGTAGACCATTGTCAGAGACGGCCACAAGGAGCTCTCCATGGTCCTGACCATTTGAAGCTGATATGCATCAAGCATGTGGATGTGAGTGCTGGAGTCCTTATCTTAGATGTCTCCATTCTGGGAATTGCACCTACCAGACAGACACCTTAATCTTGCCTACCTGGAGAAAGGTTGGACTGTAAGACCTCACACCCTAGGAGAATGATGGTGAACCTTTTAGAGACTGAGTGCCCAAACAGCAAGCCAAAACCCACTTATTTATTGCAAAGTGCCAACACAGCAACAGGAGAGGAAGGAAACACTCCCATTGGGCTGCTGAGCAGAGGGGCGGGGCTAACTCTGTGCTGTGGGAGGGCAGAAGTGTTCCCATTGGGCTGCTGGGCAGAGGGGCGGAGCTAACTCTGTGCTGGGGGAGGGAGGAAGTGCTCCCATTGGGCTGCTGGGCAGAGGGATGGGGTGAACTCTGTGCTGGGGTGACTGCACAGGTGCCCACAGAGAGGGCTCCGAGTGCCGCCTCTGGCACGCGTGCCGTAGGTTTCCCGCCAGTGCCCTAGGGCAGGCCAAGCTCAGGCCTAGTTTCCTGTAGGCAAAGGAAATTGTGCCCCACTGCTTGTCGGGGGCTCATCCCGACACAACCTTCGTCTCAACCACTACCGCCCAATCTATTAGCTGGAATCGTTTGAATAAACTTTCTGTTTAAACTGCATCCCAAAAGACATCTAAATCTTGCCGCTCCTTGGGTCTATTTCAGCCAGAGTGACAGCCATAAAACACAATGGAGTCAGACTCTGGCGCCATGTAAATAAACCAAACTCCATGTCTGGGCTGAATCCCCTCTTAAATAATAACGGCCACAACAACAATAATATATTTATAAGCTTAAACATACACTCTAACCTCTTCTGAAAAAACCAAAATAATCTCCTCCGGGGACCTTTCAGACTCAATCCTATTGATCCCGTCTGGCCTGCCATCCCACCACCCTTTTCATTACCAGTAGGTTCACACAAAGGCATTATATTTACTCGTTATAAGATTTAATGTGTGTGTTTGGAAAAAGTCCTCCACTGTATATAGCTTCTAGGAAGGATATTTCCTCCCTCTGCCGCCTGTGGCTAATAGCGCTTGGCCAGATCTCTGTCCATCCCCGTGCATTTGCCCAACCGATCTCTTCCACCACTTTTTGTCATACTACATGTTCCATCATCCCAATGTCTCATGCTAGTTGGAGATGACGGGAGTTAGACTTTGGCACGGTGGAATGGCTGTCAGAATAGGGAAGCCTGCATTGGTTTAATTCCCAGTGTTAAAGCCAGACAGCACTGGCTCTTTGTCTATAAACAGAGATAAGCACTGAACCCTAGAGTCAGATACGACTGGGCTTTTGAGCAAGGGTGACCTTTACCTTTACTAAAGCCATCCACTCTACAGCCATCTCTCAATATATCTTGTGGCCATGAGTTCCGCAAAGTAGCCCTATGATACATGAAGAAGACCTTGGTCTACAGCCACCCTGATTTGCCCACTAGAAGAGTCTGCAGTTGCTTAGTGGTTAAGATGCTGAACTTGACAACTGGAGTTGATCAGCAGTTCGAGACTCGAATGCTGAACAACGGAAAAAGCTCCCATCTCTGTCCCAGCTCCTGCCAACCTAGCAGTTCAGAAGCAAAATATTGCAAGTAGATAAATAGGTACTGCTTCAGTAGGAAGGTAATAGTGTTCTACGCACTCCAGTGTCTAATCACGCCTGCCACATGACCATGGAAACGTCTCTGTCCCAGCTCCTGCCAACCTAGCAGTTCAAAAGCAAGAAATTCCAAGTAGATAAATGGGGACCACTTCAGTGGGAAAGGTAACAGCATTCCATCTCTAGTCATGCCTGCCACGTGTCCATGGAAATGTCTCCAAATGCAGATAGGGCTGTAAACAGTGATGAGCACCAAAGCCTAGAGTCAGATACGAGCAAAGGCGACCTTTACCTATTCTCCTAGAGGAGTGACTGGGGTTTCTTTTTGTGTTATTATGAGGAAGGAAGGAAAGATGCACGCCCTGCCTGGCCATTCTGCACTGCCCATGACCGAGACCCCGTCATGACCATTTCCAACATGCCAATATGCCGCTCTAACTGCTTAATATCGTTACTGGTAAATGTCAATGACCCATTTTCTTTGGCACGTGCTAATGAAAATATCACATCCATTCAGACACAGATGGGGAAGGCGGCAGACGTCGCCCTCAGATAAAAATCAGATATGCTGTATGATTTCGTTAGGCAACAAGGTAGATATTGGTAACCTGATCAAGGAAGAATTGTGCAGCTCAGCGAGGAAATCTGGGAGATTATTCAGTACGAAGGAAATACAGTACACAGAAATATCCTTACATGGGTTTTCTGTTTCAGCAATGAGGAAATCATAGCTGGAAAAGGTTATAATATTTTAAAAAATCCATACACACTTCACGTTTGCATGAGATCTCTGCAAAGCTCCGACAAATTTGTACTAGATTTCCTCCAAATCCATGGCTGGGACATTCCAGGTGGACTCTCAGTTTTAAAAGAAAAATCTAACATGTTTCTTTCCAATCCATACCAAAACTCAGTTAAGAGCTGAACAGGCTCTCTAGCCCTTGCTTGCTTCTTTCACTTATTTAATAGTCATGCTTACATTTCATCTTTCCTCAAGATCATGTATCTGCCTTCCCTCTTCCCTACTTTATCCTCACAACAACCTTATAAGGTAGGTCGAGATGAGACAGAAATCTGACTGGGCCACAGTCATCCCAGCAGACTGCCACTTCCAAATAGTTTTGGGGAAAGAGGACATGTTATAAGAGGCACCTTCTCTGTAAAATAAAGATTACAAAATGCCTCCTCTAAGACAAAGGTGCCCAAACTTTTCGGGCCATGGGCCAGTCATGTGGTGCCGTGGGCTGGTCACGTGTCCTCCCACCAGAAGCGGAAGTAAAATGCGCCCTGGCAATAAGTTTTGCAACAGGATGAGATAGATTTTAGGCTGCCATTTTCTCTGCTTAAACTCAGGGTGCCCAAACTATGGCCCACAAGATCCGGGCCCCGATGCCAATTCACCCTCATAGTTCCTGGAAGCGGAAGTAAAAAGCACCCATACAGGTGCATTTTACTTCTGCTTCCGGGAGTGACGAGGATGCTGTGAGCTGGATGAATTGGTGTCGGGCTAGATCCGGCCCATAGGCCGTAGTTTGGGCACCCCTACTTTAAGAAGTTGCTTTGCATTTGTCCCTGCAGGTGCTCGCCTTCAAAAATCAATTTTTGCTGCCCAAATTAATCAAGGGCACCTTCTTAATTGATCAAAGGGAACTTTTTAACACCATTGAAGCATCTCATCAGTTCAAACGCTGCAGTCCTAATTATTTGAAATTATGAGTGTAAGTCGCATAGAGAGCTGAGCTCCCTTGCACCATTACAATGTTCAAAATAAGAGGCATTTTCAAACCCTTCTTCTACCCTCTTCTCCTTGTTGCCTGAACCACAGTTGAAAAAGGCCCATTATGAAGAAAGAAAATGTCCTTAGAGGACTTGAAACATCCTCAGAGTATCCAACAATCAGACAGAAGGTAAAGGAAGGGGGGGATCAAGATCACGGAGCATTAAAAGCATTTCCCTGAAGGGTTTGCTAATCAAACAGCCAAATCTTTCATAAGCAACCAGTCCCAGTTGAGCAATTAAATCCTTTCCCTTTTAAAACAGCGCAATATCTGGGGGGGAAATCACACGTGCCTCTTCCTGCCCCCCTTTCGACTCCCAAAATATGGGCCACACGAAAAACCCTTGTAAAATTTATTTGATGAATTAACCAGAGGGAAGAAAAAAAAAGACTGGGAGGTTTTAAAAAACAAAACTTTGTTCTTCTCGCTCTTTCTTCCTTCCTTCCTTTTTTAATTACAGAACTCACAACGCCTGGAAAATGTTTAATAAGAACGATGGAAAAAATTCCTAACAGCATTACAACAGCAGCACAAAAGAATTAACCTGCTTACTGTGAAAAAAAATTGCATATTTAATTAAGAACAGAGGAGTTCAAACCTACCCAGAGATTTCCAAAGTACTCTTGCCTGAGGGGGCAAATTACATGCTCGTGGGCCGCTCACGGTGCACCGGTGAGCCGTTCGTCCCCGAGAGTCTCCATTAAGTGGCAACGGACAGATGACATAAAATTCGTTTCAACAGGCAAACAGCAACTGAAGCATACACGGGAGGGGGGAGTGGAAAAGAAAAGCAACCAGACCCCCTTGTTGATGGAGGCAATAATTAAAGAATAATGTTAATTAGCTGCTTTTATTGGAAAGAAATGTGCAGTCACAGGAGGTATGTGGTAAACGTGCCATGCAACAGAGGTGGGGAAGGGAAGGCACTGGAGTGGATAAGGAAAAAATATATTTTATCTCTTCCTCCCTTTGAATATAAGTAGATTCCACATTGATAAAGTGTGGGTTTTATTAATCAGCTCTATACTGCCGCAATCGTCCTGGAAGATGGATTAGAACAGAAAGAAATTAAATTAAGGAGCAGATAGGAAAGAGGATATTTTTTGTGGCTGCCTTCAGTCTGTGGAACTCTCTTCCACTGGAGACCAAGTGGGCTCCCTTCCCTTTTCTGCTCCCTATCGTAGGCAAAGTCTCTGACGTCTTTAGTAACTAAAATGCTATTCAGGAAGGAGTTCTGATCAGGTGGGGGGTAGTTTTTGATTATATGTGTTTTACATTTTAAAAAGGGACTACGGTGGATCAAGTGGTTAAGGCACTGCACTTGACGACTGGAAAGTCAGCAGTTTGAGACCTGAGTGCTACATGACCGAGTGAGCTTCTGTCTCTGTCCTAGCTCCTGCCAACCTAGCAGTTTGAAAGCAAGGCACTGAAAGGAAATAAATAGGGACCACTGAGATGGGAAGGTAAACAGCATTCCCTGCACTCCAGTGTCTACTCATGCCTGCCACATATCCATGGAAACGTCTGTAAACGCAGACAGTGCTGGATCTTTGACTGTAAATGGAGATGAGCACTGAACCCTAGAGTCAGATACAACTGGCTTCAAGCAAGGGCAACCTTTACCTACACTTTAAAACAAAATAAAATCCTACAATCAACACAAGGAATCCAAAAATTCCACACCACAAAAATTGTGGGGGCTTTTTTTAATTGCAACTTATTCTGCAAGTTTTTAATAATTTGTATAAAATTCTGACCACTGAAAGGAGGAAGGCAACTTATTTTAGCCTCTGTTGGAGGAGGCTCATTGAAACGAATGGGACTTACTTGTCAAGATTAAAGGAAGTCCCGTTGAAGTGAATAGGTCTATTCCAGTTGGGATCCAAAATGAATTTTGCCCTGAATATGGGCCTTCCAAAATTTCAACAGAAACAGCTCCACACTGTCACCTGTCTTGACAACCATGAAAGAGAAGGAAGCTGTTCTCTTCAAGGAAAACGCCAGAGTGATTTCATATTCAACAAGCCCAACTTGCGCAGGTGAGTTGTGCATATCTGCGGCTTTCCACATTTCAGTGCACAAGAACAAAACATTATCTCTACGGGCACGTCTTAATAGCAACGTTTCCCCTCGTCTCCCCCAAGAGACGTACTCTGAAATCTTCCCTTTCCCTCTGCTTCCTGACAATGTTATGATTACAGATGAAAGTCAGAGATGGGTCATGCAGAATAATTATTTAATATTTATTTTCGGCTCACCGTCTCTGATCACCCTGGAGACTTCAAGCAACCAACAGTATGTTTTATAAGAACAGCATTAAACAAAAACAAAAAACCCCAGAAATTTGCATAAGTAGCATCTCCTCTGTGCACGTTGTCGTTCTTGTAAGGTTATTTTATTGTACAGTATTTAGTACTTGGATATACATATATTAAGGGAGGCACACTGCACGTTCTGCTCTGGACCACCCTTGATAGTGCCCCTTATGCCAAACTGATGGAACAGTAAGAAGATTAGAACACATCTGCAGGCTCCAAAGACTTCTGGGTCAACATATTGCCCATAATTAAAGGGTTTCACCATGATAGTGCCCCATGTGGCAAATTGATGGAACTGCAAGAGGATTTGAACACATCTGCAGGTGCCAAAATCTCATGGGTCAATCTATTGCCCATAATTAAAGGGTTTCACCATGATAGTGCCCTTTGTGGCAAATTGTTGGAACTGCAAGAGGATTAGACCACATCTGCAGGCGCCAAAATCTCCTGGGTCAATCTATTGCTGGCAGTTATTAAAGGGTTTCACCATCTGTGGATTCACAGAAAGTTAGGCTTCTGGGAATTGAAGTCGAAGAACACCTGGAGTGCCAAGGTTTGCCATCACTGGAGTAGACCATACTGCCAATGACTCAATGTGGAACGTCAGGCAGCAGTTAACTAAATGACAACCCTGAGGACTAGTGGCCTTGGCAAAGTCCACAGGGAAGTGTGACGGTCCCCAAGTGGATTAAATCCCACTTAAATCCATTTGGAGGGAGGGCAGCAGCTTCATCCATCCTGGCCTGGGGCCGATAAGGACTTTGCGTGCCAAAAGGGCTCAGGACCAGAAAGGGACTCACGGAACTGGCTCAGTGGTACTATGGGGGGGGGGGGCATGCTGTGATACGGAAGGCAGATGAAAGGCCACTGCATTATATTCTCAGGACAGTCTTCATGGCTGACCACCATGATGATTGCCAATATTCTGAATTGAGTATGGCACAAGAAGAAGGAGTAAGGAAATGCAGAAGTGGAAAAGCTCTTACTTCACTTTGGCAGCAGATGGGAAGAGACCAATTCTGTGGCATATCAGCTCGATTATTGCTCATTGCTTCAGCAAATGCATCTCAAGAGTGCCTCTGTTTGGAATCTCCCAGTCCTTTCTCTCCCCTTTCAATGCAGATTTATCAAGCCAATTAATATTCACCACTACATTAGGCGATGGAGCGTATGGAAAGATGTGACATTTATTTTCATGCAGTTGTGTTTAAATACTTAATGCTTCTCCGTATTTGCCTGGGAATTCAGAACTTCACATATGGGCATCTGAGTTGCCCAGAATTTCCAGGGATTTGTCTGAAAACCAACAGCCATAGAAGTTTAAGGTGCCTTGGGTGAGCAGACATCTCCTCCTTTGCAACCAGGTGGCAAGGAAAGCTATTACTCAAGATGTGATAATAGAAGGAGGTCTATAAGATGTCACTTAGAAAAGTGCAAATGTGGGGAAGTTGCTTTTCTTAAAGGATTTTGTTATAGTACTTTGGGTTGGGTTGGTTTTTTAAAAAAAAAATACTGTACTCCACTGCTATTTCTCATTACGAAGTTCAAAACAAAACCCAGTGTTTCATGTTACTTTATAGCCCTAAGATTAACAGTACCTTAAGTGTATCATTTAAAACTTTGGAAGATAACTGTAACTCGCAAAAATAACTTTGTCTTCCTTCATTACTATACAGTGGAACCTTGGTTAACAAACAGCTCAGTTAACATAAAAATTGCATAACAAAAAGAAATCCATAGAAAACAGTGACTCAGTTTACAGAAATTTTTTTCTGGAACAGATTAATTGGTTTTCAGTGCATTCCTATGGGAAACTGCATTCAATGCATTCCTATAGGAAATTCGATTAAAGTAATTTTCGCTGTAAGAAATGTCCCAGAGAACGCATGAATTATGTTAGATGTACTTATGAAATGTGATCAAACCGACATGCCCCAAAGAATGGGCTATATCTGTGATGGCGAACCTTGGCACTCCAGATGTTCTTGGACTTCAATTCTCAGAAGCCCAAGCCCTGGTAAATCCACACGAATGGTTTACTGCAATTCATCCGGCCCGCACCTCCCTCATCGCTCCTGGAAGTGGAAGTAAAATGTGCCCATTTTACTTCCATACAGGCGCATTTTACTTTCGCTTCCAGGAGCGATGAGGGCAGCGCAGGCCAGATGAATCGCAGTAAACCCATTTGTGTGGATTCACCAGGGCTTGGGCTTCTGGCCATGCACTCTGACTTCCTTGCGTTTATCCTTTCAGATCTTGACCACAGCTTGACCTTCTCTGGGTAAACAGATCCATGCTTCCAGATTTAAGACACAGATGTTGCCTGGCCTGGATCACGTCTCTCTTGAAAAACCCTCTTGGACTGACAGGTGAACCGCTGAAAGGGCCACCCCTACATTGGACATCAGAAAGGCTGGCTTTTCCTGGTAAAGGTCGCCCTTGCTCGAAAGCTAGTCATATCCGATTCTAGGGTACGGTGCTCATCTCAGTTTATAGCCAAAGAGCTAGTGCTGTCTGCATCTGTAGATGTTTCTGTGGACATCTGGCAGACATGACTTGCCCCCGGAGTGCACAGAACACTGTTACCTTTCCCACCAAAGTGGTACCTATTTATCTACTTGCAACGTCTTGCTTCTGAACTGCTAGGTTGGCAGGAGCTGGGACAGAGACAAGAGCTCACTCCACCGTGCAGCACTCGGGTCGCAAACTGCTGACCTGCTGACCTTCCAGGCATTAAGTTCAGCATCTTTACCACTTGAGCCACAGTAATCCCTTTATGGACTACAACTACCATGATCCCACAGCCAATGTGTGGAACCTTCTCTGGGTATCCATAGCATTCTCTTTCACCTTTGTCTCCTTCTGACAGGCACCAAAAGCTCAGCACGACATCCACAAGGGAAGCCACGAGAACAATGGTGGCATAACACCCATCATCCCCAGCTGACTAGGTTGACAGGAGGCGGCCTTGCTGGAGAAGGTGGGCATCTGCTGGTCCTGTTTCACTACAAGCAGCCTGGAACATCCGTCCACCATCTCTTCCACTTTCTCTTCCAGGCTGCCAAGCGAATCCACCACCCCCACTCCCTTCCCTCTCCTGGCCAACCAGCCCACACCTCTAATGGGCTGCGGTGTGCACGCAATTAATTAATGGGTTTATTAATTAGGATAGAAGTCCCTCTTTGGTCTGCAATTGGGGTCATCAGTTTCTAAAGTAAGAACAGCCTGTGCTAAAGATAAACTCCTCATCATCTTCTGCAGGGATCTCATCTGGCAGAATCTCAATTATGCAAACCACAAAAAAAGGAGGAGTGAAACAGGAGGGAGGGAGGGGGGAGAGCAAAAACCTTCCTTGTCCCAATTTCTCTCCCATCAGTAGAACGAGGTTTTAGGAATAAAGAAGAACATGACCACCACCACCACCACCATCATTTTCTGCAATGAGGGGCTGCAGTGGCTCAGTGGTTATGAAGCTCACCTTGTTAGCTGGAAGGCTGGCAAGTTGGCAGTTCGAGACCCGGGTACTGCATGACGGACTGAGCACCCGTCTCTGTCCCAGCTTTTGGTGACATGAAAGGAGACTCATTCGGGCGTCCCCTGAGCAGAGTTTCTCCAGCAAAAATCCTTTCAACCCAGAATAATTTCTGACACAAAATTATTATTATTATTATTATTTTCTGCAGCCATCGTCACACACCGCCTGCTCACACAAGTTTCCTCCACTCCAGAAGAGAAGACCTGTTTCTACTGGTGGGTGTCTGGACATTTTACACAGACTTCAGAGTCCCACTTTTTAAAAATATTATCAGCAACACATCCAGGGTCTGGTCTTGCCCCAGATCTATCTAGGCAGGAAGCAACTATTTTAAGACTAATCACGAGTTTGTAATAGCAAGGCAAAAGTCTGAGAGCTCAAGAGTTCATCATCAGGCAAACTGGTTTAAAAAAACAACAGAGAGACACGCAAACTCTAAATTTGTCACTTGTCTTGGGTTGCTGAAATGTGTGTGTGTGTGTGTGTGTGTGTGTAACTAAAGTAAGTTTTGTGTGAAAAGAAAGCAAAATATTTTGACTTCTAATACGCAAAACAAATTCCCATATAAAGGTTTATTTTAAGTTTGAGTGTATACTCTGGTACAGATTCCACCTGAGGTATTTGAGGGCTTTTAGTAAAAAGCTAATTAAATTCTGCATTCCTGAACCCCCACTCTCCCAGCATCTCTAGAAAACCTAAACACTAGAATAACACTCATGAAAATCTGAGGTTCCCTTGCTCTGGTTAAGATACAAGGTCAAACGGATGAGCACAAGAAGGACTCTGGGAATCCCAGAATCCAAGTGTTTGGCAAAAATCATTTTGAACTACAACTTCCACTCACCAGGAATTGTAGTCCAAAATGTCCTTCTTGTAGTCAAAAATGGAACTTTTCCAAGCTCTGGAGCTAGAGATCTAAAACCTGACTCGCCCCATTCTCATGGACAAAATGAAAAACCATTAATTTTTTCTCCATCCCTAGATGACAATCTACAACAGATAGCATCCTTACAAGACTTGTGCTAGGAAGAATGTACAATCACACCAAATTATAACAGCTGCTACATGCTTTCATGGACTTCTAAAAATGAGAAGAAGCAGTGGGTGGGTTGTTTGCATCTTTAACCCAACATCCTGTCTTTTTTGCTTGCTGTTTGCACAAGGTGAAAAAGAGCACGGCTTTTGCACTGAGCCGTTTTGTGTCCATCAAAGGCATCTGAACAAACCAAGAAGTGTTTCCTAACTTGTTCTCATGAAGGAAGTGGACTATGATGGAAATAAAGAGCTATTATTTCAATTTTACAGATGGAAACAAAAGTGCTGAATTGCCTAAGGTCATGATAGGGGCAATAGTTCAAGATGTCAGGAAAGCGCCAGGTGGAAAAAGCTGCTGCTCTACCTCTTTTTCCGTTTTAAGTGTGTTGCCTCCCCAAATTTCCCAAACTTTAATGGATCTGATAGCTTATTTACTGTTGTCATCAAGATAAAGGAGAATTTTGACACTTGGTTAAATGATAGCACATTTAGATAACTCAAGCTGTCATAGCATTTAATGGATGTCTCAATGAGCTGATATGTATTTAAAATTTATGCATTCCAGAATATCATGCAGAGATAATATTTTAATCAACAACCCGCTTTTTTAAAGCTTAAAATGCCAAACAGTGAAAACATTCAATCACGCACTGACAGTCTCCAGAAATCTGAAGCAGGCAGTAGGCTGACATACAAACCCTTCTAAGTTTGAGAAAGGAAAAGACAGGAAAATTTAAAGCACCCAAGTTACGTTAGGACAAAAAAGGGAGCAGCAATTCAGAACTGATGAAATGAAATATCCATGTAGAGATTCTCAACTTGCAGCCCATGGGCCAGATGAGGCCCACAGCACCATTTCATGGGGGGGGGGGGTGCCACCGCCACCGCCATACCCGGAAGTGCCATGTGATGGAGGAAGGTCAAAATGACCGGCCATCCCCCCAAGCTGTCTAAGGGAGTTTGACCTGGCCCCCAAGACCAATTCACCCGGCCCGCTAAGCCCTCGTCACTCCTGGAAGCAAAAGTAAAACACACCCAGATGAATTGGTGCCGGGGTTGCATCCGGCCCCCGGGCCTTAGTGAATGGCTCCCTGAACCACATGATCGGCACCCCTGCTTTATATTCTACTTTTTCTCCAATCAGCATAAGTAGTGATTCCCCTCTCTTGTCACTCCCGGGTGTGTTATACTTCTGCTTCCGGGGGCAATGAAGGAGGTGTGGGCCAGATGAATTGGCATCAGGGGCCGGATCCAGCCCACAGTTTGGGCACCCCTGGCCTAAGCTATTAAAAACAGAAAGGGAGACAACGCCAAATGCTCCCTGCCAACCATAAAACAAAAGTAAATTAAAGAACTAAAAAGGAAATGGGGGAGTGGGGAATTACAAAAGGCATAAATCGGGTTATAAGAACTGTTAGGAAACAGCAGAAGAAATACGGCATTACTAATATGATGCTATTAAGGCCATTTCCTAAATCTAATGAAATATGCCCAGCGTCATCTGCAAGAGAATTTTTATCTGTGCTCATTTCCGAGAGCGCTTGCTGTACGAAGCGTGGTGATCAAAGCACTCGCGGGCTATCGCGTTATCAGCATGTAATACATGTGCCACCATTTGTCAAGGTTGTCCAAACACCATCGTCCCCAAACGCTGTGTACAAACAGAAAACCTTTCTCACAGGAAGAATCTCTTCTTCTTTCAGCTTCAGCTTTTCTTGGCAGGAAGATCTTGCTGTGCAAATGATGACAAATCAGCATCAAATACTGTATGGTCTGGGTTCTCTCTTAGAAAGTAAGACACAGTAATAATAATTTTGTGTCAGAAATTATTCTGCATTGAAAGGACTTTTGATGGAGAACCCCTGCTCAGAGGACACCTGAATGGGGCTCCTTTCATGTCCCCAATATCTTTTTTCCCACCAAAGTGGTCCCTATTTATCTACTTGCAATGTCTTGCTTTCGGACTGATTGGTTGGCAGGAGCTGGGACAGAGACGGGAGCTCAATCCGTCCTGCAGTACCCAGGTGTCGAACGTAAGACTGCAGGTCTTCACAGATGAGCAACCATCTCCCTTGCTCCAAAGTTAGTCGTGTCTGACTCTAGTGGGCGGTGCTCATCTCCATTTACAGCCAAAGAGACAGCACCCTCTGTGCCTGCAGATGTTTCCATAGTCCTGGCAAGGCATGACGCAACACTGGAGCACACGGAACACTGTTACCTTTCCCATCAAGGCAGTACCTATTTATTTAGTTACAATTTCTTGTTTTCAAACTGTGAGGTTGGCAGGAGCCAGGACAGATGACAGGAGCTCACTCCGTTGCACAGCACTCGGGTCTCAAAACTCCCAACCTTCCAGTCCTCAGGCTCAGCATCTTAACCACTAAGCTGCTGCGGCCGCATGAGCAACTGGCCTTGGCCCATTATTAAGTTGAAGCAGTGCTGTGTGTTTGTCATCAAGACAGCAATGAGTGCAGCCATCAATCTCTCTACTTTAAAGGTACAGGCATCTGTCTCTCTGTCATGATGCATTGAGGAATGCACAGAATACATCATAGGCAGCGGGAAGGGGGGGGGAGTAGAGAACACCCTTTTGTCAACTCCTCACTCCACAAATGCCAGCAACAAATGAGTCAACTGCAGTCCAGAGCCAGTGGCCCAAACCATTTAGGCTTTGGTACCCCGGCTGTATTGATTAATCTCCTTAAAAGATGAACGGTATTAAATTCTGAAAGCTCTGCTGCTTTATTAAAGCATCATGAAATGATATCTAAATTTGCTTTTCTCTATCCTTTCCGTATGTGCATGCAACTCACTCACACACAGACAGACACGGCGTGCTGTGTTTTAGGCATGTTTTAATACCCGTTTAAAACTGAGTGTTCCCTTTTAGCCACCGCAGCAGCAGTAAGCGACCGTTTCCACTCAAACTCGCCAATCCACTTAGGCGGAAGCCTGCACAGGCAGCTAAAACTTTTATGAGTGATTAAATGTTGTAGTACTTCAGGACATCGTCTGACCCCCGGTTACTTCCTTCGACCGACTCCCAGTCACATAATCAGATGCAGAGGAGGACTCACAATCAAGGCCACTTAAGATATTTTGCTGTGTGAGACAAAAATCTGAGGGTCCTTTTGTAGGAACAACCACCCCTCGAGGCAGACAACAGCCTACCCCAGGGGTGTCCAAACTACATAGACTGTAGTTTGGGAACCTCAAGTTTAAGCACAGAAAATGGCAGCCTAAACATCTATCTCATCCTGTTGCAAAACATATCTGTCGCAAAACAGATTGCAAAGTCTGTTTTACTTCCACTTCCAGTGGGAGGAACCATGTGACCGGCCCGCTGAACCACTTGACTGGCCCCCTGAACCATGTGACTGGCCCATGGGCCAAAAAGTTTGGCCTACCCCTGGCCTACCCAATGGCTTGATTTCACTGCATTTAATGACAATTGTGCAATCGCTTCTGCAACAGCCAAAACTGACTGCCCCATCCAAAACAGCCATTTAGCATCCACGTTTCATTATGTCTATAAGTTCAAGTCTCGACCTCAAGGAAGGTTTCTACTAACAGGTCTGGCTTTAACAGTTATTCTCCTGGGATTAGTACAGTACTTTTCCAGTCTACTACTTCTTGGGCTGAGTAATTCTGAACTATTCTCTCATCCCTAATGCAACAGGGTGTCTTACTCTCAGAGGAAGGGACCACGCATGTGTCTCTGTTCTGGGGATCCATATCTCTTGGTGACACATTCAAACATAACAAGATGTCTACATCTGGGAAGTAAACCCCCTCCAGATATTTGAGGAAAGAGTATTTTCTGTTACTTTTGCAGAAGAACAAGATGGTGTAATAACTTTGATCAGTTTGGTGTTGTCAGCCCCCTGCCCAACACAAATGTTGTAATGGAAACTCTACGCCAGGGATGAAGGACTTTTGAACCACCCCATGATGTTTTGGATTTTGACTCCTAAAAGCAGATTGTATGGCTAACCAGAAGGCACCACGGGAGAGAAGAAATCATAGAGACGTAGAACTGGAAACACCCAAAAGATTGTCTACTCCCATGATGGTGAACCTTGGCACTCCAGCTGGTCTTGGACTTCAATTCCCAGAAGCCCAAGTCCCTGTGAATCCACACATATGCACAGTGATCCCATTTGTGTGGATTCACAGGGACTTGGACTTCTGGGAAATGAAGTCCAAGAACAGCTGGAGTGCCAAGGTTCACCATCACTGGTCTAGTCCAATCTACTGCCAATGCTGGGACTGACAAACTGAAGTGTGTATAAAGTATCTGGAGAACCCAAGGTTTCTCACCAGTGTCCTGTACATTTGAACTGCTTGCAGAATCCCCAGTGATGTCTGGATATTTGTGCAGGAAGCATCTAAAAGTGCCTTCCATCACTTTGATTAGGCTCCCTTTCACATCTGTTGGACTACAACTCCCATTCTCTCAGCCATCAGATTATGTGGTCTAACACACCTGAAGGGTACCAAATTAAAGAAGGTGGCGGTGGTGTAAAGCACATGCTTTAAAACCCCTTCATTCCAATGAGAAGCCACTGGGGTGTACTGGTTAGGCCAGTTGTTCTCAATGTGGGGCCCGGGGCCCACAGGGGGACTTCCAATTCCCAGAAGCCTATCTCCAGTACATTGGCTGAGCTGTGCTTTGGGGAACTGACTTAGGCTTCTAGGAACTGAAGTCCAAAACCCAAAAGTTGAGAAACACTGGGTTAGACTACTGTTAGAGTGTCAGACTGGGAAATCTAGGAACCCCCTCCTTTTCAAGCTAGGGGCCATTGGGTCACACTCTCTCAGTCAGCTTCGAGGGCCGGATGGCCATTTTGCCATGCCTGCACGATTGGGGGGTTGGCCATTTTGTCCCAATAGCTTCAAAGGGGGCCATTTTGTTTCTCAAAGGCCCTTGGAGGAGTGGGTGTGGGGCACATGAAATGACACCATACGCCCCATGGGCCTGAGGCTGGGAACCTCTGCTCTAACTCCTATAGTATACTGCTCTGTTTGCTTTAAAAACATGTTGGGGGAAGTTTAAAGGTTATTGTGAGGATAACTAAGAAAACTTGGGTCACAAAGACACCAATCGATCAGCAATAAAACACCCATGAGTCGCCATGGCAAGTGGGCAGTGATATAAATCTAAATAAATAAATGTACTACCAGCATGTATGGTTCTGAGCCAGGCTATGTGATACCCACAAACACCATCTTTCCTATGTTGGCATTTCCTAAACCAATTTTAATAAGCAACAAACACAGTTTTGGTTCAGAAATGTCCCACCCGAATAGGTCTAAAGATCTAACACAACATGGAATAAAGACAGCCTTGGACATTTGGAAGCCTCCTAAAATCACAGAGTAGAAGCCCATAGACAGAAAAGAGTTCCATACCATCAAGTGTAACTTTTGTTTTTAAATGGAGAGAGATTAAACTAAGCTTACGGAAAGGCACCAGCAATAAATATATTAGCAACGCAAGCACTTTAGAACCGGGTGAAGAGAAATGGGAGGGAGAGATGGATAAAAGCATAAAATCACACAAATGTACCTAGAGACCTTAAGTACATATTTACTCAGGAGTAATTCCCACCAATTTAAATGGGGCTAGCTCTGAAGGAAGCATAAGAAAGATTTCTAGCTTCATCCTTTATCCACTACAGTGGTTTTAAAGAAAAACAAGTTGTACTCAAGTTTCTCCATTACTGTCTTCCTCCAATACAGTTGAAAATAAAAAGAATACTTCAGAAGCAAAGTCTTCCGATCATCATACAGTCTCTCTCTCTCTCTCTCTTATCCAATCTTGTCCAGTAAATAAGAAGATCAACATTTAAATAATTCTGTTAGTTGCTGGGGAAGGGAAAGAGACTGGTTGATGAGGGCATGTTTTTTGGAGGAATAGAGAGACTGAAGATATTTCATGGACCAGTGGTGCTGAATCTTGGCATGCCAGCTGTTCTTGGACTTTAATTTCCAGAAGGCCTAGTCCCTGTGAATCCACACGAATGGGTTTACTGCGCATACGCAGGATTTGGGCTTCTGGGAATTGGGAGTCCAAGAACAGCTGGAGTGCCAGTAAACCCATTCGTGTGGATTACACAGGACTTGGGCTTCTGGGAATTGAAGTCCAAGAACAGCTGGAGTGCCAGTAAACCCATTCATGTGGATTCACAGTGATGGGCTTCTGGGAATTGAAGTTCAAGAACAGCTGGAGTGCCAGTAAACCCATTCGTGTGGATCCACAGTGACTTGGGCTTCTGGGAATTGAAGTTCAAGAACAGCTGAAGTGCCAAGGTTCGCTATCACTGTCATAGACCATTTCAGTGGAACAAAACCAACCAAATCATACTTTTTGTAAAAGAAAGGTAGACACTTGCTGGTTGGGGAAGACATGGCATGGAATTAATAGGAAATAGGGAGGGGGGGGCAGAATTTTTAGGTGTGCAAAGACAATGCCTCCGAAGACACACTTTCCAGGGAAGGATTCCAGGTGGACGTCTCAAATTCACAGAGCAGGTAAGAGAAAGAAGATCAAAAGAGAACTACAACAGGCTTTGAAGAGATCATGGAAGTCAAACTGTGAGTTTCCTTGCCTGCCCGCCCCCCCCCCCCCCATCCATCAGAGCCTTTAAATAGGTAAACAATCCCTCCGGACTTCAATTGGGGGGGGGGGGAGAAACACCTTGGAAAGAAAGAGCCACGGCAGAGATGAGGTCATTGATAGGTACGCCAGAAACCCATCCCAACCTCCTTTCAATAAATAAATAAATCTCTTTTTTTTTAAAAAAAAAAGCTCGTGTTCATTATTCTTCTTTCAATAATTAACACACACACATAGACACACAAACCCATACATACATCACCACCAGGCACGTCGGGAGCCGATGGGGGTAACAAGAGTGGGTGGGAAAGTTGGAGCCCTCCCCTGCGACGCCGGGGGGGGGGGCTTTGGGGAAGCTCCGGGTTGCCCCCAACTGGGGGGGGGGGGGTTTCAAAGGATCGAAGGCGAGGGGGAATCGGACAAGGCGCTCGGGGGAGGCAGCCGTCGGCGTTTTCCCTCCGGTCCGCCTCCGGCTTCCTCCTCCCTGGCGCTTGGGGGGGGGGGGCAGCACCAAAAGCGGCCGGAGTTGGAGCCAACACCGCGCGAGAGAGCCCAAGCAGCGCCGGCTTAGCCCCTTCCTGTGCTGGATCGGACCGTCACTTCTTTCCCCCCCAAAAAAAAAAAAAAACTTAAGGGGGGGGGGTGGGGAGCAGCGGGGCTGGGAAACGATCCCGAGGAGAGAAAACGGGGGTGGGGAGAGAGAGAGCGAGAGCGGCAATTCCGCGATCATCACCTGGGCAGCCCGGAGAAGTTGCGCGCCGGCGGGAGAGGAAGAGGAGGAGGAAGAGGAGGAGGACACGCGGTGCCGGAGGAAGCAGGAGGAGGAGGAGGAAGACGACGACGAAGCGGGAGCAAATCCGGCGTGGATGGCCAAGGGGAGAGTCCGCTCCGGTTCCGGCACAGGCGGCGGCGGCGGCGGCTCCAGCCCAGGGCTGCCCTGCGGTCCGTCCATCCAGCTGCGCTCTGGAAGGGGCAGGCAGGCAGGGGCGCTTCGGAGCTGCCCGGTGGCCCGGCCGCCTCCCCTGCCGTCGCTTGCGCCGCGCTTTCTGGCGGGGAATCAATGCTCGAACCGAACAAAGAGCAGCGGCGGCGGCGGCGGCGGGGAATCAATTTCTGATACCTATCGATGGGGAGGGGGGAGGGCGGGCGAGTGGGTGAGCTCCGGCCCCTTCCCCTCCCCTCCCTCCCCCCCTCCCCTCCCGCTCCCCCTCCCAGTCCCTCCCTCCCTCCCTCCGCGCCCCGAAAGGCCCGGCCAAGCGGCGCCCGCCCACCACCACCACCACCACCAACCTGGAGCCGGCGGCGCTCCGATGGCTTCTTCCAATATTGAACCATCGATCCCGCATCGGCGGCCATCTTTGGGGGAAGCGGGTGGAATGAGAGAAGCGGAGGGCGATCGGAGGCAGGAAACGAAGCGGAGGACCCGGGAGTGGATGGGCACCGAAGGCCCGGCTGTCCTTCCTTTCCTGGGGGGACGGGGGCGGGAAGGGGGGCAGAGGACGCCGTCCCGCCCTAGACCAGCCCGAGGAAGGCGCGATCTCTGGCTCTCCTCCTGTCCCCTCCTTCCTTCGATGAGGGTTTAATAGTAATCAATGCCCTCCAAGAATCGCCCCCCCCCTCGACCGCCCTCCTTTTTCTTCTCCCCCCCCTACTTTCCTGTCTTCCCCCCCCTACTTTCCTGTCTTCCTGGGCGAGTCTCCCTTGATCCACGCAGGGGACAGTTTGGAAGGGATTCCCACCCCCACCAATGCCCCCCACCCAAACCGAGGATATCCGACCCTCATTCATTCATTGGAATGACCCTCGACATCCTCTGAACGGATGTGACCCTCAAGTCCTCCGCCTCAGCTCCAGGAAGAGCTTTAAGGGCAGGACAAAACATTTTTGCAAGAGTGAAAACCAAATTGGAAGGCGGAGGAAGGAGCTCACTGGAGGAGGAAGAACATTTAAAGGAAAATCTGGCTGAGAAACTGAGCCTCACCTGGGTCACTTGGAGGACCCTAAATAGGCTGAGGGTCGGAGTCCCTAAATCAGGGGTGCCCAAACTTTTTTGGGCTGTGGGCCAGTCACTGGCCCATGGGCCAGATCCGGCCCATGAAGCCATCCTCACTCCTGGAAGCAGAAGTAAAACATGCCCATACGGGTGTGTTTTACTTCTGCTTCAGGGAGCAATGAGGGCTTTGCAGGCCAGGTGAATGGGTGTTGAGGCCAGATCCGGCCCACGGGCTCAAGTAGGGACTGATGGAGGACAACAACACACTGTGTGAATGTGGAGAGAGACAGAATCTGTTGGCTCATTTGCTGGTCTGTCCGTGACTGTTAGAAACGGGCACCCGATGAGGACTAAAGTTTGGCCAAAGCCAAGAAAGCAGCTTCATTTTGGCAGCCCAGGCCTTGATCAGGACACGAGAGGAGGAGGAGAGGAACGGACACTTTGGAAGGGGTCGCGGGGTCTTCCCTTCCCACCCAAAGCCCGGGGACTCCGGTCTTCTCTCGCGCTTTCATTCATTCATCCATCCATCTTCTGTTCTCTCACAACTGGGGGGGGGGGGGGTGTCAGAAAGGCTAAGCTCCTTCTTTGGGACAAGCTTTCTCCGGGACTGGCTCTTGTGGGTACTTTTACTCTCGCGTTGAACAACGATCCCGAAAGAGACGCGGATCAGAGCCCGCGGAGGTCACACACACACACACCCGAGCGCGCTGCACATCTCCGGCGCGTTGGGCGCCAAGCGCTCATCCCCCCCCCCTTAATTTTTTTTAGGCGCAGGCCGCCCCCTGCTTTTCAACGCCTGAGTCTGGGCTGGAGGCTCCCCCCCCCCCCGACCCACGGACGAGCAGGACCAGGAGGGCCCTCCCGAAGAAGGCCAGCCAGGGTTGGATTCAGTGGTGAGGAGGGGAAAGCCATTTCTGCCCGAAGAGAGAGAGGTTGGGGGGCCCGATTCGGGGGGGGGGGTTCAGGAGGGCGCCGCAGACCACTTGACTAGCCGGGGAAAGGGGGGGGGGGGGTTGGCCCTCCATCGCCCCCTCCCGGCCATCCAAGGAGGAGCCAGGCGGACAAAAGCGCAACCGGCGGCTTCCGAAAAGCAGAAATCAGCGGATCCGAATTCCTTGTTCTGAATCTCTCTAGAAGAGTAGCGTGCCTTGGCGGGGCCCCGTATAAAAATTTGTTTGGGGGCCCTTAGGAAGGGTAAAGATTTGTTTTGCTTACGCACGTTCGTTGGGGCCCCCCGTGACCCGGGGGCCCCGTATAATTGATACGGCAGATACGGCGGTAGCTTGCTACGCCTATCTCTCCGTCCCTTCTGGCCTATAAATCTTCCTCTCGTTCCCATCTTGGGAACGTCCTGGGGGGAGGACTACAACACCCATCACCTTGACTCAAGATTCCTAAAGGTAAAGATAAAGGTTTCCATTGCTCAAAAGCCAGTCATATCCGACTCTAGGGTTCAGTGCTCATCTCTGTTTCAAAGCCAAAGAGCCAGCGCTGTCTGCTTCTGCAGACATTTCCGTGGCCATGTGGCAGGCAATGACTAGACACGCAACACTGTTTACCTTCCCACCAAAGTGGTCCCTATTTATCTACTTGCAATTTCTTGCTTTTGAACTGCTAGGTTGGCAGGAGCTGGGACAAAGACGGGAGCTCATTCTGTCCTGCAGTACTTGGGAATTGAACTGCTGACCTCCCACCTTCCAGTCAGCATCTTAGCCACTTGAGCCACTGCAGTCCTGTAGTTCCGAGGATGCTTGCATTTCACCCCATAATGTTCTCAAACTTTCCTGTTACAGAAACATATCCTTCTACACAAGCCTGTGGGTGTTGTAAGAAGCAGGGGATGGATACAAGAGAGACTATAGCAGTGATGGTGAACGTTGGCACTCCAGGTGTTCTTGGACTTCAATTCCCAGATCCCCAAGTCTCTGTGAATCCACATGAATGCACAGTAAACCCATGCATGTGGATTCACAGAGAGAACACCTGGAGTGCCAAGGTTCACCATCAAGGAGCTATAAATTTAGAGAGGCTCAGGAAATTCCCCTTTCTCTCTTCTTTTGGAATCTAGTGCTCCCAGCCAGTAGGGCCAAAAAGCTACTTTTCATAATTTTAAAGAAATCATTTAAAACACTTAAATGTTGCCCGCTAATAATAGATCTTGGAAAGGTCTTACAAAAAAAGAGAACTAATACATTTTAAAAAGGCATGAAACCCGACCACAACATTAAAACCAGCCATGCAGGACAAAACCTATCACAGAACCAGAAAAATATGTCAAGTTTCAACTTCTTGAAATCAGTGAAACAATTTATAAGTAAAAAGGTGGAAAGATGAGCGTAAACAAGGCATTACCCTTGCCCTCCAAAGACTGGGCGTCTTTTCGAACAATACCTCCCCTAACCAACCTATTTAATTAAATTTGGTTGCAACCCAATAGTAAAAACCCTGAAAGGAAGCCTTACTGAACTCTCACAATGATGAAACTGAAAGGAGCTTATTTCTGAATATACACAGGATTGGGTTACTAGTTTAATAAAATAATTACATGTTACTAAGCTGATGTAGACTTACGGCAATGCATTTCAGGGTTCTCTACATAGAGGTAGGTGCTTTACCATTGCCTTCCTCTGGGGGCACCCTGGAGCTGTGCAGTTGGACCAAAGCTACACATAGGCTGACTTTTCAGTCTAGGGCACAGGTTCCCAACCTAAGGCCTGTGGGCTAGATCCGGCCCATGGTGCCATTTCATGTGATCTCCCCACCCCTCCAAGGGCATTGAAGAAGTAAAATGGCTGCCCATTTGAAGCTTTTGGGACAAGATGGCCACCCCCATCTTGCAGGCAGGGCAAAATGGCCATCAGGCTCTCAAAGCTGACTGAGAGAGAATGAAAAGGTTGAGGTCTGAATTGGGTGTGGGGTGTTTTAAATGCTGCTAAGATCCCTGATAAAAGATCTCCAGGTGTCCAAAGGAGGTGCCTTCTGATGTAAATTAAATGTCTTTGAAACTGGAGTTAAATATGGGACCATGAATTAGAAACTTCTCCTTGTTCTTCTGCTCCAAGAGGTTGGAAATCGTGGCTTGGGATGCAGCTGTTCTAAACGATTCTCACTTGTGGCAGTCTAAAACGGGTTTCCAAACCTTGGCCCTCCAGATGTTCTTGGACTTCAATTCCCAGAAGTCCTGATCAGCAGGCATGCTGACTTGGGCTTCTGGGAATTGAAGTCCAAGAACACCCGGGAGACCAAGATTGAGAAGCCCTGGTCTAAACCATTCTTCAACATTTGCTTAATATGCTAAGCAATTTTCTTGAGTAAGCTCTGAACTCAATCAGAACAACAATAAAGAGCAATACATAGTGTATGTGTGATTTCACAACATCTGTTTCATCAAATACAGTTTCATTGTGCAATTAGCCCAAATAAGGTATTACCTTTAACAGTGATAATTTAAGCTTCTCTTCTGCAAATATATTCTTCATCCATGAAGAGAGGCCCAATCCTGTAGAGAAGTAAATGCCTGCATAAGCATGATAGCAGAACATTGCTTGCTATAGTTCACACAAGACACAAAGCAAAATTGTGAGTAACACAAGCCAAACCCCCATCTGAACAACTAACTGACTGACCAACCAACAACAACTAACTAGTCATAAAGGAGAGGGAAACTTTATAACTTCTGATGGGATTTTATTGGTCTTTTGAGTCACCTGACAAACACACATGTACACAGTGCAACATTGCCACCTGCTGCAGCTATGTTAAAGTGCAGAAGGAAGCTTCTATACCAGTGATGGCGAACCTTGGCACTCCAGGTGCTCTTGGACTTCAATTACCAAAAGCCCAAGTCAGCATTCTTGCTGAATAGGGCTTCTGGGAATTAAAGTTCAAGAACATCTGGAGTGCCAACGTTTGCCATCACTGCTGGGTACAAATGCAAAAGAGATAAAAAATTCAGTAGGAAAAAACCTAACTGTTGTAACTGCTATTGGTGAGTTCAAATGGGGGAAAATATTGAGCTTCCTAACAGGTGTGTTTTACTTCCACTTCCGGGAGCGACGAGAGCAGCAAGGGTCGGATGAATCGTAGTAAACCCATTTGTGTGGATTAAAAGAGTGCTTGGGCTTCTGGGAATTGAAGTCCAAGAAGGAACATCTGGAGTGCCAAGGGTCGCCATCACAGCCCTAGAGTCAGATACGACTGGCTTTTGAGCAAGGGCGACCTTTCCCTTTATCCTTTACCCAAACCTATTACAGCAGTTGGTATAACTTGTACACATTTAACAGTATTCACTGAGTTGAAGCTTGTACACATTTAACAGTATTCACTGAGTTGAAGCAGAGACAAATTGGTCTTCCTGGCTAAAAGCACCCCCAGGTGGCAACAGTGGAGTACTGCCAGCACTTACACTTCACAGGGACACACTGGGCACAACGTGAAAGGATTAAAAAATTAAGATGCACGGGCGCAAATTGGTCCTGAGCTCTATTTTTCACTGTGGGAGTGAAAGCACACCAAGAAGACACACAAAGGGCTACTGTTACAGGATGTTCTCCCTCCGCCTAAAATGCCACAAAAAGTCTCTGCAATTGCAAAAAAAAACAACAACACCCAGTCCTCTGGTCCTAAGTTTCAATAGAGCAGTTTGAATGTATCAAGGGAGAAGCAAAATGCCAATACAGTAATACCTCATATAACATTAGTATCGAATAACACTAAAATCGCATAACATCAAGGAATCTGGGGGGAAGAATTGCATCAGATAACATTAAGATCCTATGGGATGCTTCAGATAACAACCGCGAAAGCCTGTGTGGTTACAATGTATCTCTATGGATCCCATAGAGGATCAGATAACACTAAAAATCATATAACAGCAAGACTTGTGGAACCAGGTTTTAGTGTTATATGAGGTTTTACTGTACAATAGTACTAGATAGACCACACACACACCAAAAAAACCTGTTTGGGAAAACTGCTGCTTAAACTACAACTCCCAGATTCCCACCCACCCACCCCGCAGCTAGTATAGCTATTGGCAGTACTGCATGAACAGTGATGGCAAACCTTTTAGAGACCAAGTTTCCAAACTCAACAGGTTGCCATCTGTGCCACAGAGGTGTGGGGTGAACTCTATGCTGGGGGGAGGGAGGAAATGCTCCCATTGGGCTGCTGAGCAAAGGGGCAGGGCAAACTGTGCTGGGGGGAAAAGGAAGCACTCCCATTGGGCTGCTGGGCAGAGGGGCAGGGCAAACTCTGTGCTGAGGCAACACTGCACATGCTCACAGAAAGGGCTCTGAGTTCCCCCTCTGGCACGTGTGCCATAGGTTCACCACCACTGGTCTAGAAGATGATTAGTTCTTTCATTTTCAAAAATGAAAATTTCCCATGCTTTGTCTTTTGTAAATTACAATAGAATGCTAGTGGGATACTGTAGTCCAAGAAAGTGATATTTCCAAACAATACCCTTTGCAAATTACCAGTACCAATTATACTCATATACTCAAGTGGCTAAGACGTTGACTGGGAGGTGGAAGGTCAGCAGTTCGATTCCCAAGCACTGCAGGATGGAATGAGCTCCTGTCCCTGTCCCAGCTCCTGCCAACCTAGCAGTTTGAAAGCAAGAAATTGCAAGCAAATAAATAGGGACCACTTCAGTGAGTAGGTAAACAGCGTTCCATGTGCTCCAGTGTTTAGTCATGCCTGCCACATGACCACAGAAACATCTGCAGAAGCAGACAGCTCTGGCTCTTCTACTATGAAATGAGCACTGAACCCTAGAGTTGGATACGACTGGCTTTCAAGCAAGGGAAACCTTTACTGCCCCATAGCACTTTGTGCCGTTTCTGGGAAGTTCACAGGGCATTTAGTGTTTTGCCCTCAACATGCTGGAGACTCATTTTACCAACCTTGGAAGGATGGAAGGCTGAGTCAACCTTGTGCCCTGGTCAGGATCGGACTCACAATGTTCTGGCTGCAGTACAGCAATCTAACCACTGCGCCCCCAGGGCTCCATTATAATACGGTGGCCATGCTGGTTTAGGGCTTCTGGGATTCATAGTCCAAAAACCACCTTTTCCTTAGGCTGGATTTGAAAGCTGGAGGCCTATGTCTGATTAGCAGCCATGCCATTAGCATTCCATTGCCTTTCCTTAATTAGTGTGTCTGACATCATTCTTGTTCATTTTCCACTGGGTACTTTTCTAAACACCAGCCTTCCACTGCTGCAGACCAGCCTACGTGACTGCCGACAACTTCACGTTGACACATTCCCGCCGCTGTCGACACCCAGAGACACTTTCGTTCCTGACATTGACAATCCATTTCAGAGAGAGGCAAGTCACAAAGGCAGCTATGCAAATATCTCCCCCTTCTCTCTTTTATTTACTGCAAGAGAGGACAAGTTCCTTTGCATGGAAATGAATTTCAGTCAGGCATAGCTGTTAAATTAAGTCTGTCTCTACTCCATAGGTGGAAATGCACGTTTCTCCCTACTACACATGCAAAACAGTGAAACAGAAATCCCCAGGTAATTGCTCGGAATTGCCAGGCAAGAGTGCCAGGAAAGGTTGGAGGCAGTAGGAAGAGAGGAAGACTGGATGTGAGAGGGATTTACTCAATAAAAGAATCCACAACCTTGAGTTTGCAAGATCTCCAATGCTGTTAGTGACATTTCAGAGGTCCCTAATTCATATGCCAGAAATAACTTGATGGTACTTAACTGACTGGAGGGCCAGAGTTCAATTCCCAGGTACTGCACGACAGAGTGTGCTCCCGTCTCTGTCCCTTGCCAACCTAGCAGTTCGAAAGCAAGAAATTGCAAGTAGATAAATAGGAATGACTTCGGTGGGAAGGTAAACAGTGTTCCGTGCCCTCCTGTGTCGAGGCATGCCTGCCATATGTCCATGGAAACGTCTGCAGACGCAGATAGCACTGGCTCGTTAGCTATAAGCAGAGATGAGCACTGAACCCAAGAGTCAGATACGACTGACTTTTGAGCAATTGTGTTCTACAGTAGGTATGGCCAACCTTGGCGCTCCAGCTGTTCTTGGACTTTAATTACCAGAAGCCAAAGTCAGCACACGTGCTAATCGGGGCTTCTGGGAATTGAAGTCCAAGAACAGCTGGAGTGCCAAGGTTGGCCATCCCTGTTGTAGAGGGAAAAGGGAAGATGGTGGTAGAGAAAGAGGCTAATGGGGTAGATTGAGAGGAAAGAGTCACCAGTTGCTTGTTAGATTGGCCATCAAAGCAATATTCTGGTGATGTTCAGAGTAGCAGTGGCTTGTTACAAGAGAAGATGATGGCTGGATTCTGACTGATTGCCCTAAAACTACAGTTGTATAAATGAGAGGTACATAATGTTGATTTACTAGATTCCCATTGTTTCAGGGGCTCTATTTTAGTTCGGAGTAATAATTGGATTTTAGATCACAAGGTTGTACAAAGATATAATATGTCTCAAGCATTCCCTCTTTCGAAGAAAACTATTCTAATATTAGCTTCTGTCTTGAACACCTCACTCCTCTGGAAGGATCATATGTTCTGTCTGAATAACTAAGTGGCTTGTGGAATCTCTAATAGATCTGGAAATGCATTCTGTACATGCTCAGAAAGCTGGTTGGTCTATGAATTGCTCCACCCATTGACCAAACTTGGCTTAGCAACACATTTTTCCCAAAGGAAAGACAGGGAGGTTTTCTATAGGTCCCAGAAAAATATTCATCTTTCCCAGTCTAATTTAAAAACCATATCAACAGAATGCATTCCAAATGATAATTTAATTTAGACTGGAAATGAATGCAGCTATGCTTCTGTTGATGAGAATTCATGCCTATCTAGCTGTGAAATCTAACTTCAGTATATACTATCATGCAACAGTCTACCTCCTGGATGTTTTAATAACTCTTTAAATATACAACAACAGAATAATCATTACCGGTAAACAAACCTACTGGATAATGTACATAAAGCAGCAAATTAAGTAGCTCTGTGAATTTGTCATCTCTGCCTCCGCACAAACCCAGACATTTAGCCCGCTATTGATTTCTGTGAACATATATTATTTTACACTGTAAGTACCAGTGGTCTGTTGTCGTTAATATATGACAGTTAAATTTAAAATGCATTACTTTAATAAAAATGCATAAAGTAGAATAGGACTGTGTTGGTTTCCTTGCAAAATTCAATTTTATAAATATTAGCTCATGTTAAAATGCATTGATTTCCTAGGAAATTGGATTGGTCAGAGGGAATTTATTTGGTCAGAATCGGAATGTATCCATTTTCTACCCTCACACACGCAAACATGTGCATTAGCTTAGTCTGATGCATTCATCCATCATACGAAACTACAGAACAGAAAAGATCTCTTTTCTAACAGAGGGTCAGATGAAAGCTGTGAGCTTAGAGAAGTGACTTCTGGACTACTAGCCCCCTCCTACATACCCATACCCACACCCACACCCACACCAACACCCACACCCACACGCCAGCATGACTGTGGATTCTAGGAACTGCAGTTTAAATAGCATATTCTGCAGCTCTACACAGGATTCTGGATCACATGCCCTTTTTACCCCGAATCAAGATGCTTTTTCTTGAGTCTTGCACTACTATTTTGCTCCAGCTGATGTGAAAGACTACATCAGGAGTTCTCAACCTTTTTAATCTGAGGGCCATTGGGCTTCGCTCCCTCAGACAGCTTCAGGGGCCGGACGGCCATTTTGCGCTTCCTCCACCACATGGCACTTCCGGGTGTGGTGGAGGTGGTGGTGAGACACATGAAATGGCACCGTGCACCACATCCAGCCCATGGGCTGCAGGTTGGTCCCCATCAAGATCAAACTGGTCCCCAACAAGATCAAACTCACAGTGTTTTGGCTGCAGTCGAGCAGTTTAACCACTGTGCCACCACAGTCAGTAACTGATTGGCTATGTGACATTTTGCTGTGTTTTCCAATTCAGTAGGATCATCTCTGCGACTGTTGTAAATGGGTCATCAAGTACAGCATCTTAACCACTAACCCACCACAGTTCCTCCCCCCCCCCCCAATCTTCCAACTAGCATAAGCAACCACTGTAAAATGATAGAAAAGTGAATTCAGGATGGCTCAGATTTGTACTTTACACCCATTATCCTTCTGATTACACTGCATCCCAAAAAAAATATTGTCTGCTACTTGGTGTAATCCATGTGTCCTGTACTAAATCAAGTGTGTGACTCCAAATCTGAAGTTTGAGTCTTCCTAGGATGCCAGGATCTTAAGATAGCAAATATCACCCTCTTGGTTAGGTTCTTGTGTTGATCAAGTGGGGTATATTTGTCACAAATGTAGCAAAAATTGCCTGGTTTATTAGCATAGCTGTGCCTACTCATCTTTAGCTCTCTCTGGCCTAGCTGTACTATCCAATAAGAAGGTTTTGCACTAGAGACAAGTCCTTGGTCCATCTCGCCTGATATAAATATTTCTCCCGTCAACTCATTGACTTGGCCAGACATGCCCAGCTGCTGTTGGAACATGCGTGCCACCAGGGGACATGATTCAGCCGAGGCGGCAGCAGGCAGAGTGGGAGCTGCAACTGTTAAAATTACCCAATTACCAACCATTTGAACAGCTATAGCACGCCTTCAAATCTGTGAGAGGCAAATTCTGAGTTCAGATTTGGAATCAGCACACTCAATATAATGTAAATCACATGTGTTATTCCCAGGAGCAAAATAATTGTTGTGCAGTTTTAGTGATACGGGAATTGCAAATAATCCCTGGAGGCTGAGACCTGCATGCTTTCATTTCCTAAAAAAGAAACTAAATTTGTCCCAATGATTCTGTAGCAGAACAAGGTGAAAGATTTTAATTCCCAACAGAGATTTATTTGGGCCACCCTGTCAACTCTGCCCGCCGCCCTCTCAAAAAAAAAGCATGTGAAGTTGACAGGCAAAATCCCTGAAATGTCAATGTGAAACAGGAAACCCATACAGAAGCATGGGTATAATGGCAGTAAAATCAAGTATCTTCTTGCCTTATCTGGAAAGGATGCCATGTTTTACATGAAAAAAGGATTTTCTAATTAATAGGCTAGTCCCTCTCTTGTTCAATAAAAATAGGAAGGAAGGAAAAATTTGATTAACCCACTTTTTAAAAACCCTCTTTTTTAAAAAAAAAAAATAATTCGTGCATTCTGCCCGAGTAGAGAAGGAAAGGGGAGGGGGCCTCACTCTTTCTGGTGAGGGCCGATAACATTATTCTCCTTCCAAAAGACAGGGAGATTTGATTTATTCTTTTCTGCCACCAGAGTGGGAATTCCACCTCTCAGAAAGTCAACGGCTTGAAAACCAGCAAGGTTAATTAGCTTGCTGGGTTGCATGTTAATTTACTCACACAAAGCACGCAGCAGAAAGCACAAAGGGATCTAAATTTCTCCCAGAACTTTAAAGAACGTTACCCATCTAGTGTAGGGGCTCCCGATCAAGTTGAAAGCTTGGGAAGGGATGGAGGAGGAAAAGAGAGGAAGAAAAAGAGAGAAAGTATAGTTAAAGGAGTCAAAACTTCATGGAGCCAAGTTCTATAGCTTTCCAGAGCAATAGCTGCCATCTGGAAGTGGACATGATCCAGCACCACTTACGGCCATTCACACAGGGAGAGTTGACAGCTAAAAGAATCTGCAGTGGCTTAGTAGTTAAGATGCTGAACTTGGTGACTAGAAGGTCAGCAAGCCAGCAGTTGGAGACCCAAGTACTGCACGACAGAATGAGTGCCCGCCTGTCTGCTGATTCCTACTAGGAACATGCACCAATGTAGATTTAATTTTGGCCAATCACAAAGCCAAGAAAGTGACTTCATTTTGGCAGTCCAAAGTTTGATCAGGACACGAAAGAAGATGACAGACTAAGTGGGGCTTTTTGGCTCACAAGAGCACCACCGAGGAAGTTGGCTTTTTTGTATTAGTTCTTTTGACTTTTCTTTCCTCCTACCATCCTTCAGTTTCTCAGCATCCTGCCAAACCCCTCCCTCCCTTTTTCGCTCATGCACTGCCATGCTCAAGATGCTTTGGATTACATCTGACAACAGAGAAATGAGCAAAGGAGCAGATGCCTAGCCGTCCAAGTTCCTCCTGCATTATCCCTCGCCATCTGCATCCAGAGACCTGCCAGGATGTATTCTGACGTTTTGGTACCTTCTCCTCTGAGCTCTCCAAAGCCAATAAAAGACATCCTGTCCTAACACAACGTCTCACAGCCATGTGTCACGTAGCAATGGAAATTAGAAAGAAAGAAAGAATGAATGAATTAATGAATGACCAAAGCTTCTCATCAGAAAAAGTAAATCGAGTGATTCCTTAAACATTCCACAAGTGGCAATTTTGAAAACAAGGCTACAACTATGTTTTAATAAAGCTGCAATTAAGGTGCTAAGCCAACAATTCGATTATCTTCCATCATATATAGTCAGAAGAGAGCCATCGCAGTTCACCCTGACTTAGAAGCCTACACCTTATTTCGAGATACCCACATTTTGCATCAGAATCACCACCACCGGAGTTTGCTATTGTCAGGCACAGATGCAAAAGACTAAGATTTAGAGTGTCAAGCAAGGAAGGGGAGAGAATATCTGTGAGAGCAATGAAATGCATTTAAAAATATGTGACATGGACTTCAGTTTCCTTAAGGGGACGTCCTTCTCCCCCAGCTAAGATGTCATCTTATTCTGAGGTGCTTTTGAGAGGGGCAGACGAGTCTTTTTCTCCCTCCCTTGTTTACCTGCCCTGCTGTCTTTGGCATTCAGCTACCTGCTCAGGTTCAACGGCAAGGCCAAAGAGACCCGGCAGTGGCTTGTATGACAAGTTGCATTAAGCAGCTGCATGCAACGTTCTGACATTTATGGATTTTTAGCTAATGCTGGGAATTAAGGTAATTGCACCCGGGGCCAATTCATTCCTCTGAACTTTGGGAGGCAAGAGGGGGAAGGAGGCAGCCAGCAGTGCTTGATTAAGACGGAAGGGTTCACCACCTTCTTTCCTTCTCTTTGTTTGCCAATTCTTTCCCTTCATCCTATTATCAAAGAAATGGGGCACACTGTGCGGTTACTCCATTCTGGACCATAGCCTAGGCCGCCTGGGCTAGGAAATCTTCAAGTCATTGGAATAACCTGAATTTGGTGCTTGGTATTTGGTACAGGGTGGGGTGGGTACCAAATACCAAATTCCAGTCAATGGGTGGAAGGTTGGAGTTCAATTTCTGAGCGCTGCACGGCAGAGTGAGCTCCCGTCTCTGTCCCAGCTCCTGCCAACCTAGCAGTTTGAAAGCAAGACATTACAAGTAGATAAACAGGGACCACTTCAGTGGGAAGGTAAACAGCGTTCCATGTCGAGGCATGCCTGCCACAAGTCTATGGAAACATCTGCAAATGCAGACAGCACTGGCTCTTTGGCTAAACAGAGATGAGCACTGAACCTTAGAGTCAGATACAACTGGCTTTTGAGCAATGGCAACCTTTACAATTTGGTAGACATCCTTCTGTGTGTGCATCTTTTATTCTGTTTTTGCAATTTAGGCTTTCAAAAGTGTTGGAAGGCACACATAAAAGTAGGTCAAGAGAGCTGACAGAAAGCTGAAACCAGGCATGTGTTTAAATTTTCATGTCTGCTCTAGACTGAGATAATATTGCCATTTAAATTGTGGCTTACATTTTCTTTTTGGGTAATTTTTTTGCACATGATCATTGCAGGTTTTTAATGGCTGAGTTAGACATGGATGGGCAATGATGTCAAATGTGTGGCTAGAGTGGAGAGATACTTTTTTAAAAAAAAATGGCCAATTTCAGCATGCTGGATTCTGCACTAGGATTTCTCATTGAAAATCTCACATCAGCCTGGCCCTAGCATCATCACCCAAGGTTCTCTGTGTGCATGTGTATTGGGGTTGGGGAGGAGATAAAATGGCACAGATAGACTTGTTCCATTTTACAGGAGGTAAAACTGAGGCTCGGTATTGTTGGCCCCTTTTCTCCATCTAACTAGGAATTAATTTGTGATTTTTCCTTCATCCTTTGCATTAAGCAATGATGCTATGCCACATTTCGCCACAAGAGGGGAATCAAAACTCAATATCCTTTTTAAAAAAATTCTACTTATTTATTCTTCAGTGATTGTCCTATCAGACCAGAGAGATTTATTCCCCGTTTCCCAGCGTCAAATCTGTTCCTATCAGCTACTAAACTGGAGTTCTTCAACTTACTGCACCATTTGGTATGAACAACCCAACCAGGAATTTATTCTTCTCCCATCTCTCTTTGACTTGTGTGCCTGGCCTCCCCTTCTATTTAAATCCCTTTTTAATTCCTTGGCTCTTCCCTCTCTGGAATAACTAACATATTTCCTCCTCTTTTTTTTTTGTCCCCGCACTCTGTTTCTCCTGAGACATTAGCCCAGGGGTGCCCAAACTTTTCAGGCTATGGGCCGGTCACGTGGTTCAGTGGGCCCATCATGTGGTTCCTCCCACTGGAAGCAGAATTAAAACGTGCCTTGCCATCTGTTTTGCAACAGGATGAGATAGATTTTAAGCTGCCACTTTCTCTGCTTAAACCAGGGGTGGCCAAACTATGGCCCATGGGCCAGATCTGGCCCCCACCACCAATCCATCTGGCCCATGCCGCCCTCAGCAGAGGCACGAGGTTCAAGATGTAACTGAGATCACAGCTACTCAGAAACTGCTCCCCCAATCCTTTGAAAGAAAATGAGCCCCATTGTTAGCATATCTAATTATGGGCTAGCCTGGAAAACGCCCCCACAGCTGCCCATTCTCATCAGCTCCTCATTTAACCAGCTGGAGCATGGATTCCCAACCTGTGGCCAGTGGGCCAGAGGCAGCCCACAACACCATTTCATGTGGGGGCCCCATTGCCTCAACCACACCAGGAAGTGCCATGTCGTGGAGAAAAGGCAAAATGGCCATCCGGCCCTTGAAGCTGCCTGAGGGAGCATGACCCAATGGCCCCCAGCTTTAAAAGGCTGAGAAGTCCCTGAACTGGAGCATCAGATGTAAAGGCATGCTGGGTACTGTAGATACAGAGGATGCCAATTCAGAAGAGAGATGGACCTTTATAGGGAAGCTACCCATTCATAGGAAAGAGGCTGCAATGGCTCAGTGGTTAAGAAGCTCACCTAGTTAGCTGGAAGGCTGGCAAGTCAGCAGATCGAGACCCAGGTACTGCATGACGGACTGAGCACCCTTGGGGATATGAAAGGAGCCTCATTTGGGCGTTCCCTGAGCAGAGGTTCTTCTGCAAAAATCCTTTCAACCCAGAATAATTTCTGACGCAAATTATTATAGGAAAGAAGAAGAGAGGACAGAGGGGAGAAGAAACACATCAATGGTGGCAGCTGTTGATACCTTCAGTCATTTTCATTAAGTGCCGCTAAACAGCTGCAACCAAGGGCGGAGACTGAAGAGAGTATTGTTTGGGCATGGGTGTCACCTTCACACCCTTTGTCTAAGTATCTCCACACTCCAAGCCCCACAGGGATGAGAGGAAGATACTCAAGGACAGGGTGTGCAGGCTAAAAATATAAACACAAAGCACAGAAAAGGTCCTGCCCTGGGGCAGCTGAGAATCTCTCCCTCCCAGTGCTCTGCCCACAAGGATGGCCCATAAGATGTCTGTGGAGATCTCACCGACAGGAGAATCTGGAATTCCATCATCATCATCCCTTGTTGTTCTTTCCCACCATCTTCTACACTAGAATAGACTGCCACTGAACACAGAAGTTCCACTCTTACTGGCTTGCTCCCTTGCGTCCACCTGTGTCTCAGAGTCAAACTAGAGCAGTGGTGCCCAAACTTTTCCAGCCATGGGCGGGTCACATGGTTCACCGGGGTGGTCACATGGTTCCTCCCACCAGAAGTCGAAGTAAAATGTGCCCACACATGTGCCTATGGCAGTGTTCTCCACATGCACAGGTACATTTTAATTCTGCTTGCAGGAGCACAAAGGCAGTGCAGGCCAGATGAATTGGTGTCAGGGGCCAGATATGGCCCACTGGCCATAGTTTGGACACTCCTGAACTAGAGAATGTGCTTAACACATTGCTAGAAGTATGACGTCTTGCCGGTTTGTCATAACATGAGCTTTACTCACATCCTGTACCTTGCACTGTAGCTTGTTTCACGGCTGTATTCTTCGATGAGATCACAAGAGATCACATCAAGAGCAGAGTTGCACAAGTATTACTGCATGAAGGGGAAATGATCCTGAGAGATTTTTGAGAGATCCTATCCCATTGCGCAACATTGTATTGTTGGCCCAAGGTTTCTACTGCCTAATCTGTTCTGCAACTGTTGTGCAATTGTGTAACTACCATGTAACTCCACACATAGACATTTATACTATGGGATTACCCAACATGGTATACATTATTGCATTTTCTATCCAAAACCATTTCTTGCTACTGTTCCTCAACAAACATTATCAAATTATTAGAAACATAGTTCTCCAAAATGATTGCTTTTGGGTAGGTGGATGTATAATAAAAGTATGGAGATGATTCCCACCCACCCACCACCAAGATAGACTAAAAATACTTTTTGGTAATAAATAATACTTTCAAAGGTAATTGGGTGGCTTTTTAAAAGATACAGTGGGAGGAAGAGTTCGTGTTCATGTCCGACTCTATCGCACAGCATGCAAAGTAACAGAAAAGTATTAAGGAACTTTAGGAAAGTGTCATGTTACTTCTTCAACACAGCAACAAGAGTTTACTTTTCAAATGCTATTCTGAGTAATATGAACCAATTACTTTCAAGAAGTCCTTTTCCAATCTCTCCAGCTAAATGCATGTGTTCCAGACTAACTGACACCCACAGGTGCCACAACTAGCTACCCATCAGCCACCAAACAGAATTTGCACCAAGGTCTTACATGAAGGAAGCCATGGCTGGGCCAGCTGTTACACTGCTAACCTCCCAGGTCTCTGTTGTCTCACATGTCACTGCATGACAATGAATGCCATTATTTAAGAAGGGAATGGATGGACACAGAATGAGACTGAAAGGGGGGGGGGATTCACTCACCTATTACAGCCAAAAGTGGACATTGGTTTATTTTTAATCCTGGATGGGCCGTATTTATTGTTTCAGCAGCCTGAACTCAAGGGACATCAGCTGACAGGTTTCAGCAAGAACATCGTGAGCTGAGCACACCCTGGGCCTTGGAAATGGTGAGTAAAAAGAATCGGAAAGTATTTTGGCAGTGGCATGGGGTAGAAAGAGTGCTCGGCGTGCCTTGGCTAGCTGTGAAACTTTTTAGGTAACAGAAATCGTCTGCCAAGTTTTTTTGAGATTAGGTAAAGGTAAAGGTCATCCTTGTTCGAAAGCCAGTCTTATCTGACTCTAGGGTGTGGTGCTCATCTCCGTTTACAGCCTAAGAGGCAGTGCTGTCTGACTCTGCAGACATTTCTGTGGTCATGTGGCAGGCATGACTAGACACTGGAGTGCACAGAATCCCGTCTACCTTCTAACCACTAAGCCACCACAGTCCTATATTTGATTACATCCTGCTTAACCAACAGGACACCTAATTCAAGTCCTGTTTCCCGGGTGGGTAACTTAATGGGGGATTTTTGGAGTTTTTTGGACTACAACCACATGCCTGGCTTAGTAGGAGGAAGCTTTGCATGTTAAGAGTTGTTAAGGATATTCAATAATGTCATATCTGAACACCCTGCAGGCACCCAAGAAAGCTAAGAAAAGAGCAGAAGGTGCCAACTCCAACGTCTTCTCTATGTTTGAACAGGCTCAGATCCAGGAGTTCAAAGAGGTATTTCCACAAATACTCGGAAGGCTGCATGGGATGTTTTAGTTTTCCTGAAGTAAATTATTATTCAATATGCATTTTACTAAAGAAATTTATGAATAGGGCTTGTTGTTACTAGCATGTTCCTTTTAAGTTGCTCTCTAAAAAGATTCCAAAACTCCAAATGACAAAATCTGGCCATGTTATCTTGCTATGGTAATAGAGTAGACCATACTGCCAGCAACTCAACACTGAGTGCCAGGCGGTTGCTAACTAACTTGACAACCCTGAGGACTAAGGACTTGGGTCCTGAAGTCCACAGGGAAAGGTGATGGTCCCCAAGTGGATTAAATGGACGCACATGAATCCATCTTGAACCAGAAAGAGATTCGTGGAACTGGATTAGTGGTACGGGTGTCACGCCGCAATGTGGAAAGCAAATGAAAGGCTTCTGCATTATATTCTCAAGACAATCTTCATGGCTGATCACCATGAAGATTGCCAATATTCAAAATCGGGTGCGATTGAAGAATAAGAAGAATGCTTCCTAAAACCAGTAAACTTGCTTTGCAATAACCATTAAACTTCACAAGTTACATTAAAATTGTTGTAGATTTTTATTCAAATTGTTATTGCTTGTTAGAATATAATGTTGTTATGCCATTATTAACTCCCTAAATAAGAGTGGGAAACATCCCAGATGGGCAGTATAAAAATGTAATAAACAAATAATAAATAAGACGTGGTTAAGTGTCCAAGTGTGACTTTTTTCCAGCGTAGAGTAGGAGTTTAACTCTCTAATGGACCACTAATGATGTATCATGTGTTGCTGTGGGTTTGGTAGTGGGACATTTTCTCTGCAGGTTTAACATTACTTGTAATGGGGCTGTGGTGGCTCAGTGGTTAAGAAGCTCACCTTGTTAGCTGGAAGGCTGGCAAGTCAGCAGTTCAAGACCTGGGTACTGCATGATGGACTGAGCGTCCGTCTCTGTCGCAGCTCTTGGGGACATGAAAGGAGCCTCATTTGGGCATTCCCTGAGCAGAGTTTCTCCAGCAAAAATCCTTTCAACCCAGAATAATTTCTAACATGAAATTATTATTATATTACTTGCAACACACAGTTACAAGCAATGGTGCTGGCTATGCTAAAGGGGTGGTGGGCAGGGGGGAGCCTAAGGAGTCGGGTGTGGAGTGACCAAGGCCATGGCAGGAGGTGGAGGCTGGTGCATCGCCATGCACCAAGCAGCCATGGCAGGGGCAGGGGCTGGTTGGTGCACGGCAATGCCTGCCCCACGGAAACAGCGCCCTGATGCCTCAAAGGTTCTGGCTTGGGCAGAAATCGATTTGTGCCATGGTGTATCCGCCCGGTGTCATGCTTCCGCCCGTCTCTGGGGGGTGCCAGATCCTGTGGTGCACCAGGACTTGTCCTGGTGTCCAAAATAGCCACCACATGCCTGGTGCCACTTGTGATGTGTTATTTCTAGCCATTGCCTGAGGAATCAAAGATAGATTGACTGGAGCAGCACATCATCTAAAAATCTTCATAAATTCTTTTTTAGAAAGCATGACAATTGCCAGAAGCTTGTGCTCTGAGCAGGTGTAAGCCACAACTTCCCTGTGCACTATGAGCAGACATACTGTGTGAAACTGACCTCAAGAACAGCCTCTGCTACGTAAAAGGTTCAGAAATGCCTCGACATATGCCAAGTCACGGGCAGTCCCACATTGTCAGATATTAAGGTTCTAGAAACCAATTAAAAAGGGACTTCACTGAGGCTTAACTTTAAGCCGAGTCTTAGCCCTGGAACCTGTTCACAATCCCTGAGCTTAAATGCTGGAATGCCACAAGTCCTGCCAACTTCAGCATGCAACACGCACGCACGCACACGCACACCATTCAATAGATACTCTGGACTGAAAGGCATTTTTTCCTATGATGCATCAGTTGTGAAAATGAATTAAGAACCCGGATATGCTTTGAGCATTTTTTGAAACAGAAGCCAGTAGGGCAACAACAGATATCTAGCAGTAGATCTGCTGTATCAGAAACTAGATTAATTAGATGATGCCTTACCAACTTTAGGTAAAGTTCACCCTTGCTCAAAAGCCACTTGTATCTGACTCTAGGGTTCAGTGCTCATCTGTTTATAGCCCAAGACCAGCACTATCTGCATCTGCAGACGTTTCCATGGACATGTGGCAGGTATGCCTAGACACCAAAGTGCAGGGAACACTGTTTACCTTCCCACTGAAGTGTTACCTATTTTATCAACTTGCAATTTCTTGCTTTCGAACCGTTAGGTTGGCATGAGCTGGGACAGAGACTGGAGCTCACTCTGTCTGTCATGCAGTATCCGGGTATCGAACTCCGACCTTCCAGTCAGCGAGTTCAGCATCTTATCCACTTGAGCCACTGCAGTCCCTAACCTTAGGATTTTATAAAAAGAGCCTTAAGAGGCTAGTGGAGGAAATATCTTTCACAAACCCTGGAGTCAAAGCCTAGAAAGCTCTGAGCCTCGTAGAAATTAATCTTGGCCTGCCTATCTTTTTTGTTTTCTGGAGTTTCACCTGCACCTTTCAAATAGGGACTAGAACGTTGATTCCTAACTACAGAAAAACAAACTGCCCCAGACTAATAGTAACAAAATCCTGTGTCTATGATGAAATCATGTTGTTGTATAAAGTCTGTGTTCTGTCTCCTTTTTCTTACTTTAGGCATTCACTATCATGGATCAGAATCGTGATGGTTTTATTGACAAATCAGACCTCAGAGATACATTTGCTGCTTTAGGTAGGTGAGGAGATATCACATTCCTTCCTTCCTCCCCATAAAACTATGTGGAAGTCAATACAAATGTAAGAAATATCATGGAATAATTCAACTTAAAATTTCTTTACCACTCTGAAATTCCTTATTAGGTCACCATCAGAAAATGAAAAAGTTACCTTTGGGGTGCATGGCGCTCTGAACCCCCTATAAGTGTTTTCCAACCTTTGGTTTTTGGGCTTCAATTCCCAGAAGCCTAAGTCAATTCCCCAAAGCAGTGATCAGCCAATGGACCGACTTAGGCTTCAGAAAATTGAGGTGCCTCACATTGGAAACCATTGTCCTATAGCCTATATGCTCTTGCCCTTGCTGGATGGGGAGTCATAATTCAAAAATAATAACTTTTCTTGACTAGAAACATTCACTAAAACAGAAAAGCCATTTAGGCAATCCTTTGAAAAATGGCAAGCTTTGGATAGACCACCATTGGGATGTTCAGTGCTTTCAAATGGGATGACTGGGGAAGCAGAAGCAGTATAAACTTTATGGGATAGCATAGTTAAGTGTCCACAGTCCCTAATTTTTCTCAGTTTCGGGCAGCAAAGACTGGGAGCTAAACTCTCTAAGGGCAACCAACAATGCATGATATGTTGCTGCTGGTTTGGCAATGGGACACTTTCTCTGTAGGCTTAACATAAACGTTAGAGATCTTTCAACCTTTAAATAGATTTTTGACTTAGAACACTTCTCTAAGGCCTACCTTTGTTGATTTCCCCCTCCTTCTCCAGGACGTCTCAATGTGAAGAATGAAGAATTGGAAGACATGGTAAAAGAGGCTCCTGGACCAATTAATTTCACTGTCTTTTTGACCATGTTTGGAGAGAAACTCAAAGGTGAGAAGGCAAGATGGAGAGAGCATCTGCCATGGAATAAAGAACCTTTCTATGTCTTTGTATCAGTCGTGGAGACTCATAGATGGTAAAGTTTCTCCTGCACCTCTGCAAGGAATGAAATGAAACCTGGGTTTCTCTTTGTAGAGCTGCGTGATTATTACTTGAGTGGCCTCCACCAGGCATATGCTGCCATAAATTATGGGGTAGAACAAAATACCTTTTCAGGAAAGGCCCTGACTTTCCAAATGGCTCTTTCAGGTGCTGATCCAGAGGAAACCATTCTGAATGCATTCAAAGTCTTTGATCCAGAAGGCAAAGGCCTCAAAGCAAACTAGTAAGTATACTTCCAAAATTCAACCCTGGATCAGCAGCCCTGTAATTAAATGTACAGGAGAGACAAGACTGGGGGTTCTCAATCTTTTAAAGCCATGGGCCAGGTCATGCTCTCTTAGACAGTTGAGCAGGCTGGACTGGTGGTTTCCCCCCTCCATAAACGCTGCTGTAAAAAACATCCACTGCTGTTGTAAACCTAAATGCCTCTGCAGCTGTCATAAACATGTTGTATGCGGCTGTTGTAAACGTGTCAGCATTTACGGCTGTCGTAAACATGTTTATGGCAGCTGCAGAGGCATTTACGGCTGCTTCTTCCAGCTGTGGTGGCGGGGAGGGCAACAGGCTACATGAAATGGTGCTGCAGGCCAGATCCGGCCTGCAGGCTGTAGGTTGAGAACCTCTGGTCAAGATAGACCCTGCCTGCTTTTCTCTCTTCCTCCCAGCCTTCTAACCTCAAAAGTTGACCCTTGAAGGTAGCCCAAAGTTGACATCAATCTTGTGCTTTGTTTGACAGCATTAAGGAGATGCTCATGACGCAAGGGGAGAGGTTTTCACCAGACGAGGTAAGAAACATGTCCTATGGACAAGCTGGGGTTATGGGCATGAAATTACAAAAGGTCATTGTCCTGGTTTCAACTCTGACACACACACACACAAACACCCCAATCGTATTTGAGGTCCCAGAAAGGCTTTGCTTGTCAGAGTTGACCATACCTGGTTCAATGAACCCAATAGTCTGCCTCTGTCATGGCTATGCTGCTGGCAGAGCACCGGTCCTTTGCATAGGTCTAGGACCGCAGTGGCTCAAGTGGTTAAGATACTAAACTTGAAGACTGGGAGGTTGGTGTTCGAGACCCGAGTACTGCATGATGGAATGAGTGTCTGTCTCTGCCCCAGCTCCTGCCAACCTAGCAGTTCGAAAGCAAGAAATTGCAAGTAGATAAACAGGGACCACTTTGGTGGGAAGGTAAAGTGTTCAGTACACTCCCATGTCTAGTCATGCCTGCCATATGTCCATGGAAATGTCTGCAAATGCAGACAGTGATAGCTCTTTGGCTGTAAACAGAAAGGAGCACTCAACCAAAGAGTTGGATACAACGGGCCTTCGAGCAAGAGAGACCTAGGAGACAGGAACTCAACAACTGTTGATTTCCTGTGACAGAACTGCCCTGCTGAGAAATGCTGCCCCTCTAGGGGCATCAAGATAGCATCAATAAAATCTTGCTGTGCACAATTCCACATCACTTTACACTCAACTGACTTCTAGTTCTTTATCTGTCTCATGGATCAACAGACACATTAAACACACACAGATAAACACAGGAGGTTAGGAATGTGTATATTTACATTAGGTGGCAGTATAGTTCTGTGAGTTAGGTATCTGGTTGTGGAGCCAAATGTTGGTGATATTATTATTATTATTATTATTATTATTATTATTATTATTATTATTATTATTATTATTATTATTATTATTATTATTATTATTATTATTATTATTATCATTATTATCATTATCATTATCATTATCATTATCATTATCATCATTATTATTAGACTGCTTTTTCCTCGCTCCACTATTGGTAAAAGGAAAGGGAACTTTACCCTTCTTCTTTCTTCCTACAGATAGAACAAATGTTTGCGGCTTTCCCTCCAGATGTAACTGGCAACCTGGATTATAAGAACCTTGTCCATGTGATCACACATGGAGAAGAGAAGGATTAAGAGAAAGGAGTTTGGAGCTGATTGGCAGTCCTCATTTTTGGTTGTTCCTGTTCAGTCTAACTAGGACTGTGATAGTGAAGCTTGACACGCCAGGTGTTCTTGGACTTCAATTCCCAGAAGCCAAAGTCACAGTAAACCCATTCATGTGGATTCACATGAGCTTCTGGGAATTGAAGTCCAAGAACACACATTCATGTGGATCCACAGATATTTGGGTTTCTGGGAATTGGAAGTCCAAGAACACCCATTCGTGTGGGTCCACAGAGACTTGGGCTTCTGGGGATTGAAGTGCAAGAACACCTGGAGTGCCAACGTTCACCATGACTGAACTAGGTCTGTGTGTTCCCCATGTGCAGGCATTCTCTTGGTTTCCCATCCTTTCACCCATCCTCTTTAGAGTCAAAATTCATCTGTATTTGGAGACACGTACTGTACAGTATTTGTAAAATTATATTCGAACTCATAGACTCAGAATATTCAAGCATCCCTTATATGAATGAGAGTTGACTATAATAAACCTGGAGAGAAGCAGGAAGAAAGAAAATAAACCTTCCATGGGTTAGTGACAATCTTTTGGATGGAAGCTAAACACGCTGTTTGTGACACCACTACAGTAGACCTTAAGTCAAATGAGGCATTATATGTATTCTTTACAATTAGTCTTCTTTACAATTAGTCTTTTTCCCTTCCACACTGGGTTTTTTTAGAAATCATAGAACAAAACATGCAAAATGTAACATAAAGAAAGGAGAAAAAATATGTGCTATGACAAACGGACATATTTTACCAGTGGTGGTGAACCTATGGCACTTGTGCACTTGGAGCCATCCCTGTGGGCACCCATGCAGTCATCCCAGCACAGATTTTGCCCTGCCACTCTGCCCAGCAGCCCAATGGGAGCCCTCCCTCCCTCCCCCCAGCACAGAGTACACTCTGCCCAGCAGTCCAATGGGAGCATTTCCTTCCTCCCCATTGCTTTGTGATAAATAAATCGGTTTTGGGTTGCAGTTTGGGCACCTGGTCTCTAAACGGTTCGCCATCACTGTCTTTTACCATTTGCTGGAACACCTCTGCCAAAAGTTGGAATAAACATATTTTTTTTACTCCTCTTCAGAGACATCCTGGGAAGCTGTACAACAGAACAAGAAGTGGTACAGTTGTAACGATTAGCATCAAGTAAAGGAATGTTATACTTACCCCCAGCTGGAGCACAATATTTCTGGATAGACAGCCGCCAAGTCTCACCCAGCACATGAAGTTTCGGCTTCCTTCTCTCAGCTAGGACTGAGTCAAGGTATAATTTGTGCTGCATCATTCACATCGAACCACTGGTGTGCTTGCCACCTTTCCTTAATCTAATGCCTTCCAGATGGGTGGCACCAAAATGCCCATCATCTCATATGTCTGCTGTTTGCAATGGCAGGAAAATTCCCACTGATTATTTGTCAGAAGGGTCTTTCAGATGCAACGTTCGCTTAAACAGGGGCTACAGCAGGAGTGCCCAAACTTTTCAGGCCACGGGCCAGTCACGTGGGTTCAGTGGGCCGGTCACGTGGTTCCTCCCACCGGAAGTGGAAGTAAAACACACCTTGCAATCTGTTTTGCAACAGGATGAGATAGATTTTAAGCTGCCATTTTCTCTGCTGAAAGTGACACAAAGAGTTAAAGGAATTAAATAAAACCCTCGAAAGAGGGAAAGAGATGAGTTTTGTTCTGCAACTGATAGGAAAAACACAGGTGTGAGAGCAGAACAGCTGTCCCTAGCTTGTGCCCTGCTGAAGGTTACAGTCCCATCACTCTTGGGGCTGCTGGAAGTTGTAGTCTAATTTGTCCACACCAGGGGTTCCCAAACAATGGCCCATGGGCTGGGGGCGTGGCACCATTCCATCTGGCCCATCGTCGTCACAACCACACCCGGAAGTGGAAGCAGGCACATTTACGACAGCCGTAAAACGTGCCTGTGCATGCGTAAATGCAGTTACGTCAGCTGTAAATGTGCCAGAGGCTGTCGTAAATGCAGAAGTGGTCGCATTTACTTCCACTTCCAGGGGCATGGTCCAGCCCACTCAGGTGTCTGGGGGACGTGGCCAGGCTCACGGCATAAAAAAGGTTGAGAACCCCTGGTCTACACGTCTCCAAGATGTGAGTACTGTAGTTGTAATCAAACAAGAGATTGAAACATGACTCTTTCAAATTACAGTCCCAAGAATCAAAGAATGGGCAAAGCCACTGAGTAGGTTTATGGGACATGTACTCCACACACACAAAATTAACTCTTTCCATCTCTGACAAAAAGATTGCTAAGGTGTTGGGGACCATTCCCTTCAACACAGAGTAAGAGAAAGTGATAGAAAGAGAAGGCAGAAACAACCTACTTTATTTACATGGAAAACAGTCAATTCTGGAAACTTTTCCTGGATTTAGTACAAAACATATATTTCTAAACAAACTGGGTGTTAAGAGGTCAGTTCCTTACACCCAACACCTTTTCACATCCGTCTCTCTCTATACCACTGGAGTCGATATCTTCTTCTTCTGGTAGCTGGTGTCAATTTTGTCACTGGAGGGCATTCTGAGCTGTTTCTCTTTTTCCAAATTCTCCAGAACTATAGCACGGATTTTGTCATGCTCTAGAGGTGTCTCCACTGTTGAGGAAGAAGTAGGCAGTTTGGCAAGGCTCTCCCAGGAAAAAAAATCAGGAATATTCAGCATCACCATAATCAAAAATCTACCATTAGATGCCTTGGATAAGTTGGAGTCGTTATTCAACCAGAAATCCACGCATTGGTAAATGTCTCCACAACAACATTTTACACATGAAATCAAGTCCATTTGCATGCATTTTTTAAAGCCATTTGGAAATCATGCCATCCAGACCATAATGTGTGCCCTCCGCTTTCACCTGGTCCTGGCCTAACATCACTGGCAAGAGATGGGCAGCACTGCCTAATCAGACTGCCCAAGCCACTGCACCCTAACAAGGCTCTCACCTAGCAGGGGACCGTTAGATTTGCTGATATAAAATTAACAGTTCAAGACCTAACCAAGGACCTAAGGCTGTGATGGCCAACCTTGGCACTCCAGCTGTTCTTGAACTTCAGTTCCCAGAAGCCCAAGTCTCTGTGAATCCACACGAATGGGTTTACTGTGCAGTAGTAAACATGGGCTTCTGGGAACTGAAGTCCAAGAACAACTGGAGTGCCAAGGTTCACCATCACTGACCTATGGTAATATCTAAGTATATAGGCAGTTCCTAGTAAGGCTGTTTTTGGTAGAGTTTGCATGTTCAAGTCCAATAAATCCAACATTTCCAAATGTCTAGGGCAGGGATGGCCAACCTTGGCACTCCATGTGTTCTTGGACTTCAATTACAGATTCCTTCCTCCATAAGTCCTCAACCTCAATTTACAACTTGGGATATTTTGTGATTTTCTCCTGTTGTTTGTCCTCAACATTCCTCTCCTAGTATAGCAATTCCAATAAACCAGGTCCTCTTCTTTTTCCACAACAGTTATATCAGTACCTCTCAACATCTATCGAGGATACTTTTTGAATCTTTCTGTTTCTCCTTGCAGTACTGAACTTTACAATACCCCACCTGATGAAAGTCCTACAGGGCCCAAAGTCTCACCTATTTATCCTATTTAAATCCTCCAATAAAAGTATTACCCACCCCTGATTTTGTGTGTGGGCCACCGTGAGGGGGACTTTGTGCGTCTCTCTATCTCTCCATGTGACCTATCTCATATGATTCTTGTTGAGGATATAATAGGGAGAAAGAAAGCTATGTACACCACGTTGATCTCAGTAGGAGGACATAACAGAAGTGCAGTGGATATAAACACTTACGAGGATCTTGTGTGTCTGCTGACTGATCCAGAGGGAGGGCAGGGGGAGCAATTTTAACAGGCTCCACCTTTTTCAGTAAGGCCGAGCCTCCTAAAAATGGGTTCAGCAATGGGACCGTGTCCAGCTCCCCTTCCACTTCCTTGTAGCGTAAAAAAGATTCGATCAGCAGAAGGTCGTTACTTTTCTTCTCAACAGTACCTGTTGGGGAGGAAAGAGGAAGTTTGGATAAAGCTGAAGGAATGAAGCTTATGTTACAGAAAGAGGTCCCCATCTTGAATAGCTGCTGTTAAAGTCTGGTGGCGCAGGGGGTTAAACTGCTGTACTGCAACCCAAAGGTTGTGAATCTGATCCTAACCAGGGCTCAAGGTTGAGCCAGCCTCTTCCATCCTTCCTAGGTCAGTCGAATGAGGACCCAGTATGTTGAAGCAGAATGCGAATTCACTTGTGAACTGTCCAGACAAGACATTAAGCACTGCTATGGGGTGGTATAGAAGTGTCATTATCTCCCAGGCATCACCCAGGCATATGCTGGCTGGCATTCACTGGTTTGGGGGTCCCCTCAAAGAACTCCCCACTGGAGGAGAAGGATTATGAGAACTATGTCCGTTAGGGTGAAAGAACACAACTATAAATTACTATGGCGGTGGTATAGGACCCCAATTGGGCTGCACCAGATGGATAGAAGGATGAGTGACAAATGTTGGAGATGTAAACAAGCAGTGGGAACATATGTACACATGTGGTGGAGCTGTGACTGTATAAGAAAATTTTGGGAAAAAATAGAAAGCGAAATGAAGAATATATTGGATATGCAGCTTGAACTGGGGCCAGATACAACTTTGCTAACAGAGGTGGATACGTTTAAAATGAGTAATGACAATAAAGAATTAATGTCTGTGATGTTGTCAGCGGCCAGACAATGTATCGCGAAAAATTGGAAAAATGATGCATTGCTAAAAATACAGGATTGGTATAAAGCAGTGTTTCCCAAATGCTGGTTTGTGGACTTCAATGCCCAGATGCCTAAGTCATTTCCCCAAAGCACTGATCTGCCAATGTACTGACTTAGGTTTCTGGGAATTGGAGTCCACTTGTGGGCTGTGTACCCCCTGTTGGGAACCACTGGATAACGAAATGTGGGAGCTGGCACTTAATGATAAGCTTACATGGGAACTAAATATTAGAAAAGGTAGAGTCCAAGTCAACAGATTCTGGAGAATCTGGAAACCATTTGTTGAACATGTAATGGTTAAAAAGAAGGGCATTACTCCTATACCGGATCAAAGTGATTTTTGGAAATTATGAGTTGTCACAATCCCCCGGACAATGTAAATAGCACAAGGGTGGTAATAAAAGTGTGAATCATAGTAGAGTAGGAAAATAAATGTATTAGAAAATTAGTTGAAAAGTTGACACTAATGATGGATTATGTATTTCTATTTTATGTCTGATTTTGCTTGGTTTCCTTATATATATATATATCATGTGTATTTTACTCATTTATTATTTCCTTTATGTACGAGTTTATTTTTTATGTATACTTTTCTTGTCTTCTTTTGTAAACCTATAAATAAAATTATTTAAAAGAAAGAAAGAACTCCCCACAAGTGAGCCGTTCTTTCTCACAACATGCTCCACTGACTCACTGAAATACTCCATCACGTTCTGATCTGTGATCTCTCCGGTCTCGCCCAGGTGCTCTCGGATCTTGCTGGCATCACAGTCGGTCTGTTTGAACAGAAAGTCCACAGCTGACTTCAGCTGGTCAAGGATTTTGCTGCTCTCTTTCAACTTGTATTCATACCAGTTGGCATCTTCCGTTGTCTTCTGCAGCCTCTCCTGTTAAAGGAAAGAGATCTCCCTCAGCAATCCCTGGAATTGGTATCGTGCAAGGGGGCACAATACCAATTTCAGGTATCTGTCTGGCCAGGTTATCCGCTACAGCAGGAATTCTCAACCTTTTAAAGCCGGGAGCCGGGTCACACTCCCTCTGACAGCTTCAGGGGCCAGACGGCAATTTTCCCCCTTCCTCCTGGCAATTCCTGGTGTGGTGGAGGCAGTGGGGGGGGGGACACATGAAATGGCACCATGGGCCACAGGTTGAGAATTCCTGTGCTATGGTCATAGAGTAGACTCTACTGCCAGCGACTCAATGCCGAGTGCCAGGCGATGGTTGGAAGGTCGGCAGGTCAGCAGTTTGGCACCTGAGTGCTCCTTGACAAGAGTGAGCTACCATCTTTGTTCTTCCGAAACGCCCCGAAGAAAGTACCTCCAGCTCCTTCATGTGGCCATGTATGATGTCCTCATCCTTCTTCTGTTCGAGTAGGAGCCCGGTGATTTCATTCTGAAGAATATAAAATGTGCACAAGGCTAAACGTCAAGAGGAGTCTGGTGTTTGTACACTATGTTTGTCCCTGAGAAAATGATTCACCACAAATGTCCACATTAAGGTACTCAGCAGGAAACAGGGAATGCCATGGTTCAGACCACGTCAACACAACTGAGCCTCTTCAATTTTTAGAAGCCATAGTGGAGTTGGGCATCGTTAGTAAGGAACTGCATAGAATTACGGGAATAGCCTAAGACAGGCGTCCCCCAACCACTGGACTGCGGGCCAGTACCAGGCCACGGGCTGTCCTGAACCGGGTCATGGGAGTGGGTGGTGCTGGGAGGCCCGATGGCAGCCTTTTGCCCTCAACGTGTTCTGCTGAGTCTGCCCATCAAACAGAGCATGAGCACAGGTTTCAGACACAGCAGATAGGCAGGTGGCCAGGCACCGCTTCCACATTGTTTAACTATGTCTCTTACGGTAATTATGCACTTTGTTGTATTTTATTATGTGCTTGCATGTCCAACCCCACCAGCCCCACTTACCGGTCCCTGGGAAAATTGTTTAGCATGAAACCAGCCCGTGATGCAAAAAAGGTTGGGGGACCCCCTGGTCTTAGACATCTGGAGGGTTCCTAACCTGCCGTTTATGGAGTCAGAACATTTGGCTATGTAGGCCACTAAATGCCAACTCTGACAGGTAGCTAAGGCTCTCCTGGGTTTCTGGCAAGGCTGAATTCTTTCACAGCCTCCCGTACAAGTATGTGTACAAGGCAGCCCAACTGGCTGGTATTTCTGGGGTCTGAAATCCAAAACATCCAGGGAGCTGAAGGTTCCTCAATTCCACCAGAATAAACAAATCATGCCTCTGGGATGCCACAGAATTTGTGGAGGTTTTATCACCAATTTTATCAAATATCAGTCAGAGGTTTCAACACATAAATGGTGCACCTTAGTGAGTCTCTGACCACATTATTTTGGAACTATCTGTGCCTGACACCTAGAGTTTTGGGGTGGGTTTGTAAGGGGAGGAAATCAACCTAACGTTATTTCTGAAGTACCAGTCTCACAGCTTATGTTTAGCCCCATCCCTTTTGAAAAAAAGTTGCTGGGATCCAGCCAGTCAATCTCAAAATATAAACCACCGGTGTAATTTCTTGGTCAGCTTCATGGTGGCAGCAATTCAACAAGATTATCTACTGACATGGTTTTCCTGTGTGATATTTTTTGCTCCAGGAAAAAAATCTTGGTTTATTATACTGCACAACAACAATTTTGCTCCTGGGAATAACACATGTGATTTACATGATATTGAGTGTGCTGATTCCAAATCTGAACTCAGAATTTGCCTATTACGTACAGATTTTAAGGATTGCTATAGCTGTTCAAATGGTCAATAATTGGGTAATGTATTTTTACATGGGAACATTATAACAGATGCAGCTACCACTAGGCCTGCTACCACTAAGCCTGCTGCCGCCTCAGCTGAATCACATTCCCTGGTGGCATGAATGTTCCAGCAGCAGCCAGGCATGTCTGGCCAAGTCAGTGAGCTGACGTCCGAAATAGGTATATAAGGCAAGATGGACCAAGGGCTTGTCTCTAGTGCAAAACCATCTTATTGGATAGTACATCTAGGCCATAGTAAGTCTGTTTTATGCTAAAGATGAGAAGGCAAATCTGTGTTAATAAACTGGACAATCACGTCTATATGCGTAATTGACTTAAGATTCTGATGTCCTAAGCAGAATTGAACTTCAGATTTTGATTCAACACACTTGATTTAGTATAGGACACATGCATTAGAGTATTAGACCAAGTAGCAGACAATATTTTATTTTTGTGATGCTGTGTTATTAAAACTGTAGCCTGCTTGCAGGAGAATTGGGGGCAAAGAGCCCCGTGTGGGCAACCACAGCTGCACAAGAGCAGGGCAGAGGGAAAACTTCTCTTAGGTAGTAAGCAGACGAGCAAAAATAAAGAGAAACTGGGGTTGGGGGCCCTACCTGGATGTCCTCAATGTTTTTCTGCAGCCGCTCCATGTCGTTGTTGAGTTCAGTGACATAGGTGAAAAAGGCAAAATTCTTTTCTTCCTTCTCGGTGAATTCCTCTACCAGCCGATCAATGTCGCCGTTTTCAGTCAGTTTCAGTAGACGCATGTAGGCGACCTCATAGCTCTCAAAACTTTCTCCTTTGCTTTTGGCACGCTTACTTGCCCTGATTGCTAGAAAATGACAAAAGGGGGGGGGGGGTTGATGGCAAGGATGCATTTGGGTCACAAGATGCTGGCCTAGCCAGCTTTTTCTTCGTTTTAAAACAGCAACAAGAGCCAGGAGTAGAAACAGAAAGCTAGACTGGGCATCCTCTTTAAGTAAAAGGTTGGAAGCGAATCGTGTCTGACTCCAGAGCGGTGTTTTCCCAAACTTTGGTTCTTGGAATTCAATTCCCAGAAGCCTAAGTAAGTACATTGTTTGGGGAATTGACTCAGGCATCTGGGAATTGAAGTCCAAAATGGAAGTTTGGGAAACGCTGCTCTAGGCAGGGAGTGGTGATCATCTGATTCTGCAGACATTTCTGTGATCATGTGACAGGCAGGACTAGCACCGGAGCACATGAAACATTGTTACCTTTCCCACCAAAGATATACCTATTTATCTACTTGCAATGTCAAAAAAAAGAAGGAAAAGAAAAAGAAGGTGGAAGAGGAGGAGGAGGAGAAAAAGAAGACAACTATATCACAAAGTCTGTTCACTTCCATTTGTTCAAGTTCATTCCCGTCACAGTACCTTCTTGTTTCTTGGCTTCCTCTTCAAAATCTGAACGATCTACCAGTTTGACTAACATAAAGGCCCTCAGCTTCGCCTCGTGGTTATGGATGCGCTCCAGCTCTCGATATTCAATGTTGAATTGCGCAATGTCCTTGCAGTGCCTTTCCTTCATGGCAGCAATCCTTGCAAGTGCTTCAACCCTAGAAGATGGGCAAACAAAGTCAGATGCCGCCTTGGGGAGGTAGGTGGGTGGGTGGGTGGGGGCAATATCTGTGAAGCATCTAAAAAGCAATTCATCATGCTCTGTTGTTTGATTGAGCACAGTGGTGGCAAACCCTGGCACTCTAAGTGTTCTTGGACTTCAATTCCCAGAAGCCCAAGTCTCTGTGAATCCACACAAATGGGTTTACTGGGACTCCAGCTGTTCTTGGTTCAGCGGGCCAGGCACTTGGTTCCTCCCACCGGAAGTGGAAGCAAAACACACCTTGGAATCTGTTTTGCAACAGGATGCCATTTTCTCTGCTTAAATCAAGGGTGCCCAAACTATGGCCTGCAGGCCATATCCAGCCCCTGATGCCTATTCATCCGGCCTACGCTGCGCTCAGCACTCCTGGAAGCAGAAGTAAAGTGTGCCTGTATGGGCGCATTTTACTTCCGCTTCCAGGAGAGACAAGGGTGGCATGGGCCAGATGAATAGGTGTCAGGGGCTGGATATGGCCCACAGGCCATAGTTTGGGCACCCCTGTCGTAGGGCTTGATTTTCATTCTTCTGATCATCTTTGTTGCTCCTTATCTGTACCTGCTCTAGTTTGTTTGAATCATTCTTAAACCCCAGGGCCCAGATTTGGACACAGTACTCTAGATGTGGTCTAACTAGTGCTGAATAGAGGGGAACTAGTACCTCCTGTCAGGCTCCTGTGACACAAACACACTGGTATACTTTAGTTTTTTCCCTATTTTCCATTAAGCCATTTATTAAAACCCTATTTAATAAGGAGCTTGAGTGTAACAGACCTCAGATTAAGACCCTCCCTTCTGAAAACAGTTATCTCCTGGTGAAAAGAGTATACTGTTTACAAGTCTGATTTTTCTCAGGTACTAAGTTCTGCCAGAATTATATCTCTCAAACACTAATGTAATTTCAGCTAGAAAGATGTGTTCTCTGTAATGTATAGTTTGCCCCTTTGCATCAACCCATAATTTCATAATGCTCAGATTTAAATGCTCTACCAGCCTTTTACCTTTGTTCGTATGCCTTTGTTGACTGCTCAATGGAATTGTTCATGGTCTTCTTCTGCTGCTCCAGCTTCATGTGGAGCTGTGAATAGATATGGTCAAAGACAGACTTCCGACACTGCAGGTCCCCGATCTCTTCACGAAGCCTGGCATTTGTGGTTAGCACGGTATCAAAATAAACTGTTACCTGGAGAGAGAAAGACCAAGAGGACAATTGGAAGGAGAAGAAAGAACTCTTGTGACAAATCTGACTCTCATCTCCATTTACATCCAAAGAGCCAGTGCTGTCTGCATCTGCAGATGTTTCCGTGGTCATGAGGAAGGCATGGCTAGACACCGGAGCGCATGGAACACTATTATCTTCCCACTGAAGCAGGACCTATTTATCTGCTTGCAATTTCTTGCTTTTGAACTGTTAGGTTGGCAGGAGCTGGGCAGATAATGGGAGCTCTTTTGGTCATGCAACACTCTAGTCTCGAACTGCCGACTTGCTGGCCTTCCAGCAGAAATTGCAAGTAGATAAATAGGGACCACTTCAGTGGGGAAAGATCTTTGGGGACATGAAAGGAGCCTCATTCGGGCATCCCCTGAGTGGAGTGTCTCCAGCAAAAATCCTTTCAACCCAGAATAATTTCTGACATGAAATTATTATTATCACCATTCAGCAAATACAGTGATACCTCACTTAAAGAGCATAATGCGTTCCACGGGATTGCTCTTTAAGTGAGTTTGTTCTTTAAGTGAAACACCGTCGTAAGCGACCAATTGTGATTTCTGGTGGGGAGAGGATTGTGAACCCTCATTTAGTTGTTAAATAATTTTTTTGTTGGTTTTAGTTGTTAAGCAAGGCAACCATTCAGAGGAAGTTCTGCTCTTTAAGCGAGTTAGTCTCTAAGCGAGACACTCTTTAGGCGAGGTTTTACTGTACTTTATCCCAAACAAGTTCTTGAGGATGCACTTTATTTAGACAGAGCACAGAAAAGTCATTTTTCTTCTTCTTTTGTTTTACCACTCTCATAATCTTCTAGCCAGCATGGAAGCTATAATTTAAAAGAAAGAAAGAGAGAGGGAGAGAGAGAGAGTAACTTTTACAAGCTCTGATTGCAAAGATGCTCTTTCTGCTGCTTGCATTGGCTTTCACTCTCTCACATAAACACATGGGCACACCCCTATTTTGTGATTAATATACACTGTTGTTCTCAAAATTTCAGCCTCTTTAAAGAGATAGACTTTACTCATTAAGAAAGAAAGTGTGAAGAGGAGGCAGAGCAGATAAGCTTACATGGTTGAGGCGGTTATCCAGCAACTGGATCTGCTTCTGGAGCCACCTCCCGTCGTATTCCTGTCTCAGTTTGATCACAAATATTTTTTGCTTTTTAATCTTATCCTCCAGTTCCACAATCTAAACGACAAAAATAAAGAATATCAAGATCCTTCCCCACATGGCAGGTGAGGCTGAATGAAAAATGTTATGGACAGTGGGAATAAATCAAATTGATAAAACATTATATGCTATTATTGTATGACAACTTCTCCCCCAGTCCCCATGCACATGGCACTTTGCCCTCTAACCACTTTTTCCTCTAAGGAAAGGACCCTCTGTCCTCTTAACAACAAGAGCTCTGCTTCAGCAAGAAAATGAGGCAGCATAAAGAGGGTGAAAATGGAAATCACCCTAATAAGCTGTTGCTTTCTACTTAGGGCAAGGGCAAGTTCACCCTTGCTTAAAAGCCAGTTGTATCCAGCTCTAGGGTTCAGTGCTCATTTCCGTTTATAACCAAAGAGCCAGCACTGTCTTTGTCTGCAGATGTCTCCATGAACATGTAGCAAGCATGACTAGACACGGGACTATACAGAATGCTATTCCATTTCATACCAAAGCAGCACCTATTTATCTACTTGCAATTACTTGCTTTCGAGCTGCTAGGTTGGCAGGAGCTGGGACAGAGACGGGAGGTCACTCTCTCATGCAGTACTCAGGTCTCAAACTGCTGACCTTCTAGTTATCAAGTTCAGAGTCTAAACCACCAAGTCACCACAGTCCCTGTGGATAATCAAGCCACAATATCCTGCCACTGAGAGGAGAATATGTTATTTTTCCATATGTGTTGAAATCCAAGTCATTAATCCTTGGCAGGAAATCAGGGATAATGAGAGCTGTAGTTTTAACTACACAAACAATGTTATGTAGTTGGATTGGGACACAAAAGATTTGGATTTTAGTCCTGCATAAGAAACTCATTCTCTTCAGCCTGAAGGGTTGTTGGGAGGCTAAGAGGGGAGGACGAGAAAAAGATACGTTGCCTTAATCTTGTAGGAAGTACACAGAAAAAGCCTTCTCAAAGATTGCGGTATTTTTGAACCACAGTCAGGCATACCCTGGCAACAACAACCTTGTATTGCTGGCTAAACTTTCTCACACTAGGTCAGGCGAAAGGAACTGCAGAATGAACTCACTAAAAGGTGCCTTCATTTTGGCAGTTTCATGTCTGGCCTAGACACAGAAGAAAAACAAATCTGAGGTATAAACCTAACTAATAAATAGAGTAACCCAGTCACAGGAAGAGGACCCGGCTTGGGGAATGCCAGCTTTTGAACCAGGCCCCCAGCCGAAGATCACCAGAAGAACTTCACCAATTGCTGTACACAGATTTCTGTTCACAACAGAGAGTGGAGACTTGGAAACTAGAAGTACAAGCCACACATGTGCAGGCCAAGGTGAGGTAGCTGTAATTAACATCCTTGCATGTCATGAACATTGACAACGTTGACTTTCTTCAGCAAGCATCTCATACGCTTTACCTTGTGGTCAAGTTCAGCAATCAAGGCCTTGGTGGCAGAGATGAGAGCATCATATTCATCTTTGGTCTGCAGAAGGTATTTGAGTTCCATAAAATTCCGCTGATCTATTAAGAGGTTATGGGGTGCCTTGGTAAGCTTCAGGAACAAATCTATCTCATCGTGCTCTTGTTTCAAACCTTGGATTTGTTTACTGGTGGGATAGAGGAAGTAGGGTTATATTAAACAGTACAAACTAAACCAAAAAGACATATCCTTGTGTGCCGATATGAAAAATATATAAGAAAAAGTGAAACCCACAGCAAACTGTCTTATGCAACATGAATATAAAATTAATAGAGGTTTTTGAGGCTCCAAAGGTGGAGCGGGGATATGCGGTCTGTAAAATAATTTATTATCTATTTATTTTGATATATTGCTTTATGTTCATAAATTCTTCTTTCATGTCCAAATCAAACTTTGGACTGCCAAAATGAAGCCACCTTCATGGCTTTGTCGTTGACCATAATTAAATCTTTGTCAGTACATGTTGTCAAAACATGTTAAAACCACTGATGCAGCAGTCACTAGAATGATCACTGGAAGGCAAGCACTGGTTCCTTTTGCCTGCTTAATTCTGGAACATGCATAATAAAAGATCTGGGGTTCCTTCCTCTTGTGCCATATCCAATTCTGAATATTAGCGATCCCCGTGGCAATCGGCTATAGAGACTGTCCTGAAAATATAACACCATGGCCTTTCATCTGCCTTCTGCACCGCAGTTTGACATCCGTACCACTGATCCAGCAATACAAGTCACTTTCTGGTCCTGAGCCCTTTTGGCACGCAAAATACTCAACCCCAGGCCAGGAGGGATGAAGCTGCTGCCCTCCATTAAAATGGATTCTAGTGGGATTTAATCCACTTGGGAACTCCTCCCGTTCCCTATGACTTCACCACCCAAGGCTGCTAGTCCTCAGGTCAGTTAATTACCACCTAATGATTGGTGTTGAGCCACTGGCAGTAGGGTCTACTCTATTACCATATCATTATAACCTGGCTAGATTAGTTGGGTTTCCTACCCATCTTAAAAATCTATCTTGCTTACCCCTGCTGGAACAAGATTTGTTGAGTCTTTATCCCAAAAGACTTTCGGTTCTCCACCATGATCCGAAACTGCTGCTGGAGTTTCCTTAGCTCAATGTCTGCCATCTTTTCCTTCTCCAGCAACTCAGAACATTCGCTCTTAGCACTGGATCTTCGGCGCTAGAGGTCAGAGTTGTTGGAATATAGAGTAAATAAAATGGAAGGAAGCAAAAAGCTATCTCTGATTTAATTCAGAAGTTCTGAACGTCTGTTCTTTGTTTTGTTAAATCTACCTTCTTAGCCATGGAGTTCTCTGGGTTATCTTTGGATCAGTTACACTCTCTCAGTGTAGACAATCTCACAGGGAAATTGGGGGGGGGGCATGTAAAATGCTTTGAGATCTCTGGACAAAATGGAGGATGTAATTATAACAAATCATGAATAAATAAATTGCAGCCCAATTGCCATTCAGGCTCCAACATGAGCTCTAGCAGTCAGTTCAAGCATTGTGGGGCATTTTAATTCACACAATCCTATGTACTGTGTAGTTAATGCTTCTTATTTGGTGTGACCCACTGCATTTTCACTAAACATGTGGACATACGACAAGCCAGGGTCAGAAATAATGTTCCACATGCCAGACATTAGGACAGGGGTTCCCAAACTATGGCCTGTGAAATGGCCAAGAAACCAACTGCTAGCCAATGATACTTGAACATAGCACAACAAGGTGCCATCCAGTGGGTGGCTCCCAAAAATTCTATTACCACACTGTGGGCATGGTATAGGGGGCATGGCTGTGGGGAAAGCCCTGCGTTGCACCTGAATTAGGACTACTTTATTTCAAAAGTTGGATGGGTGGGGCCAGCCAGAATTTCTGCTACTGGTTCTGGCGAATTGGTGCGAACTTGCTGATGCCCAACACTGGTGCCATCTTGCTACACTTCAATAACCAGGAAGTGTCATTGTGAACTATCTTAAAGGGCAGTCACCCAGAAAAGGCTCTGTAGCAGTCTAATTAGGAAAAAAATAGTTATTTTTACCATTGACTTCATCTTCTCTCCTAATGATGATGTAGGCTTGTATTAAAATTAATGGGTTAATCCTTTTCAAAACCAAGTCTGAGTCCTGAAAAAAACAACAGTAAACAACAATTGCCCATGTCAGGAAATTCTCCCCACTCATTCAGAAAGTAGATGCCCTGCTTTCCTCTTTCTCGTCATCACAAAATCACCCCATGACTCTTTCTCGGTATTCAAAAGGAGTCCATCATGTGTATTATGTCACCAAAAAGCCATGTTTTCCTGCTCTCCTTCATAATTAAGAGGGGAGAACAGATGGTTAAGCTTCATCTAACCCATTCAGGACTTGAGTTTCCATAGAAATAATGAGGAAGCACAGGGTGCTGCTCTGCACCCACTCTTTCTCATCTCTATGGAAACCTGTTCCAAACAGGTTGGATGAGATCTTTCTGCACCTCTTGGTGCCATGGTTGACTAACTTCTAGCAGCAAGATGTCCAAGGAAGACCTGCTTCTTGCCTCTCAAGCACAGTATTTGGTGTTGTTTTCCTTGGTTTCAAGGACATTTGGGGCTGAAATAATAAAGACCTGTCACTTGTCCTTTAACATAGAGCATCTGAGTATGGGAGTTGCAGGAAAAGATGTTCACATCTGCAGGAAGATGTTCAGAAAGGATTTTTGCTGAAGGAACTCCACTTAGGGAATGCCTGAATGAAGCTCCTTTCATGTTCCTAAGATCTTTTCCCACCAAAGTGGTTCCTATTTATCTATTTGCAATTTCTTGCTTTTGAACTACTAGGTTCACAGGAGCTGGGACATCGATGGGAGCTCATTCCATCATGCAGTACGCGGGGCTAGAAATGCTGACTTGCCAACTTTCCAGTCATCAAGTTCAGCATCTTAGCCTCTATGCCACCACAATCCCTATTAACCAATATGATACAAAGCAACTTTTTACATTACAGTACTCTCTTGACTAGCCTTAAATCCTTGCCCACAACCAAATTGAATAAATGAAAATGAAATGAATGAATGAAAATGAAAAGGAAACAGAGGCACCGGAGACATTTAATGTGTGGCTGTTGCTACTACTTGCTCTCAAATTGCTTCTGACATTTGGGAACCCTATGAGGAGCTGACTTCCAAAATGTCCTGTCATTAACAATCCTGTTCAGCTCTTGCAAACTTAAGAGTCTGCTTCCTTTATGAGCTCAGTCCATTTCATATTTGGCATCTCTCTCCCCCCCCCCCCCCAAGTTACTCTGAAGGGAACTTCACTTCTAAAGAAGCTGTGTTCTCCTGGCTAGCAAAAAGATGCAGAGAAGGTTCCAGTATCTCCTTTAAAAACTTTGCTTGCCACTTGCTTTCTCTGCTCCTCTCTCTTAGAATTGATGAGATTTTAAACCAGGGGTTCTCAACCTGTGGCCTGTGGGCTGGATATGGCCGACCGCACCCTTTCGTGTTGCCTGCATCAATGCCACCAGCAGAAGCAGATGCGTTTACAACAGCTGTAAATGTGCCCACAGCTGTCGTAAACACATTTACATCATTTATGGTAGGGGGAACCACCAGTCTGGCCTGCTCAGCTGTTTGAGGGGGAGAGATCTGGCCTGCAGATTAAAAAGACTGAGAACCCCATTCTAAACTGTTTATGAAGGTGTGTAGATAATTATCAAATGGAGAATACTGGGGCAAGCAAGTTTGAACAATTTACGCTCATTGGCTACTAACTCAGCTCTACCCCAGCTAAGTAACTCAGTAGAGGTCCATCTAGGTATCCCAGTGCCAATAAGACCGGCGAAGTAGAGAAGAAAGAGGACAGGTTGGAATGGGAAGATATGGTTGAAAGACCAGTAACTATTAGGGAAGACAGAAAGAGATTTCACCTCCCTTTCCTCCGTATTCAATCGAAGCGTACCTTTTCCTTTCTCTCTCTCTGAGAAAGACCCCCCCCCCCCAAACCGCTTCTGCCTGGCGCGTAACTTTAAGCTCCAACCAATTCCCCTCTCCCGTTCCTTCTGAAAGTCAACCGAGCAGCAGCGCCACAAACTCCCTTGCCGGCATCCAAAGGAGGGCTGCGGACTTCTCCCCCTTGGATCTCCCGGCAGATTCTCTCCTAGCTTACTAGAACTCGGAAAATTCCGCGCATAATGCCGAACCCTCTTGTGAGCAGGACGCTTCTGATTGGCTGGCTCTCGGGGAGTCCGCTTGAATGGGGAAGGGGGCCACCCTCCCTGCCGGGACTCCCCACGGAGTAAATTAGTATGTATAATACAGGCATGAATCAGTTAATCAATCAATTAGACTGGGGCATTGTTTCTAAGAAAGGTCTCTCCGGCGAGTATTTCTGAAAATACTCGCCAGTGTGTGGGTCATAGTGTTTTGTCTGGGCTGTGGTTGTTTTGTCTGGTCAAATCTGTCCTGTTATTCATTGTGCATTTATTCTGTGCTCTTCCATTCTCCACTGGTGACCAGCACTGAACAAAACAGTCAATGAAATAGCCAGAAAAGAATCTGATGCGAGTCTGAGGCTCTCTTTGTCCATGCCATGGCACTACAGAAACATTTGCTTGGACTGAAAGAGACTTCTGTTTTTTAATTCTCTCTCCTTCCCCCCCCATCTCAGACAGTGCCAAATTGTCAAAAGTCATTATGAAGCAAGTGAAATCACTTCATTGCGCCAACAGGCCTTGGGTTGCTACTCAGCAAAAAACTGTGAAAAAGCTAGCAACAGTTCAATGCATGCAATAAATAGGGTTGGAGGGATGAAAATGGTTGGTACTTTGCGTTTTAACAAGCCAGGATAAATGGCAACTGCCACAGATGCTGTCTATTTTGACATATAATTAGTCAATCTAGTCTGGGATTTATCTGATTTCTTTGCTAGAGATGTGGGGTGTGTATATCGAACCCCAGGACTGCAGTGGCTCAAGTGGTTAAGATGCTGCATTCAACAGCTGGAAGGTTGGAGTTCAATTCCTGGGTACTGTATGATGGAGTGAGCTCCCATCTCTGTCGCAGCTCCTGCCAACCTAGCAGTTCAAAAGCAAGAATTTGCAAGTAGATAAATAGGGACCACTTCAGTGGGAAGGTAAACAGTGTTCCATGCACTCTGGTATTGAGACATGCCCGTCACATGTCCATGGAAACATCTGCAGACACAGATAGCACTGGCTCTTTGGCTATAAACGGAGATAAGCACTGAACCCAAGAGTCGGATACAACTGGCTTTTGGGCAAGGGCGAGTTTTACCTTTATCTATGTTGAACCTCAGATCCTTTTTGCATGCCAAGCCCAGGTGTCGTAGTGGCTAAACTGCTGAACTGTAAACAGAATGTTGCAAGTTCAATCCTGACCAGTGCTCAAGGTTGAGTCCATCTTCCATCCTTCCGAGGTAGGTCAGTTGAATACCCAGCATGTTGGAGGTAGGAGATTCTGCAGAACAAGGCCAGCATTCTCATTAGGGTAGAGAGCTGTAGAATTCTGCACCACTACCACCTAAGATTAAATAACTTGTTCCATGTTGAGTTCTATGAGCCTTGATGAGAAAGCTTCAATCTGCTTTCCTGCCCCAAACAGCAAAGTATCTTGGACTACCTCATCTACAGATCTCAGTAGTCATCAAGCTCCACTTAAACAGTCTATGGAAGATTATGGGATAACCAACCAATAACTTATTTTGACTTAGTGCTTGCTTATCCCCCACCCCGATATAAAGGTAAAGGCTGTTTTTTTGCTAAGACAGGTTATCAGAAATACTAATAACATTAAGGCCCATGAATTTCATTACATGGTGACTGCACAGATTAGGAGATCTGTTCCATTCAAGACTAACTTCTATATAGCCACTTAACACTATCAGTAGCAGAGACATATTGGAAAAAGTAGGTATCTCTCAGAGAATTCTCAGATAGAAATTGCCTATTGAAAGATATTCTGTAATTATTCTGTGTTTTATTTCTTTATGGCTATTCTGTAATTTTTTTTTTTGGGGGGGGGAAACCACCAAAAATAGCAGCAGGAAAACATAGAGTTGCAGATGGAGGATAACATCAGGAATCCTTAACACAACATTTTGGGAATAAGGTAAGACAATAATTACCTGCATGCCATTCTGAAATTGTGTCCCACAAACATGAAAAAGGATTGCTTCCCCTACCGGAGGGGGTGGGCCAATTTAAAAGTTTCATTGCAGCCACTGATATTTCTGAAAATAATCCAGATGCTTACCCAGTAAAATGTGTAATGATTGCTTCTTTGGCTTGGGTTAGCATGCTTGCCTTTTTATCATGTTGGAAGCTTCCAATAAAATCTTGACTCCTTCAACATTTCCCCTCTACTGTTTTTATTGCAACCTCAGAGACTACCTATAAATCCAAGGGGCTAGATTACCATTTAAGAACCCCTGACTGATGCAAATCAGGAAAAGTTAAATGTCTAGGTCAGGATCAGACTTTTAATACCACTGTGGAATATTTATGCTTCTTAATCCCTCTGCATAATTTGACCCAGACTTAATCGCTTTTTGAAAACATATCTTCCCTTCTTTGACAGCATGAAGTCTTGAGTCAGAAAGGCTAAATATGGAACTGTCAAGAGACTGACTTATTTCTCTTTAATTTTAACTTTTCTGCTGGTTCTTTTCAGTTCTGAGTCTTTTCAGCTGAAAAGGCACATTATATCAGCAAATGCACTCCCACTTGTCCAAGATTTATATGCCTGCTAGGTAACATAATGTGTGTCATGCGGGAGAAATGTGGGGAGAATGGAAAAACAACTCCAGACAATTTAAAATGCCTGGCCTATTCCTGTGTGTTAAGGGTATTTTTTCTTCCTAAATTGTAGAAGTGGCAGAGTGGTAAATATCGAGGTTCAGGGCCCATAATGAATGACCCAATAACTATCCCTCCAAAGAGTATTTTTAAAAATGCAGGCAGCTGATTCTATATAAATAAAACAATTCTAGCATTTTTTTTATCTCCAGCAAGGAGCAGTTGCTTTGTAAATCAAACAGTTCCTAATTGCCTTCTCAGGAGCAATGCAATCAACCATAACTTACATTAAAAATGGGGGTAAATCACAACAAAATATCAATTTTCCTATTTTCTAGCAACTAAGACTATTACAGCTAAAAGACCAGTGGCAGATGCTGGCCAATCAAAAGCTCTTTCACATTTTGATGCTATGAGTCTTAGCTCCATGACAAGCTTTCACACTAGGAAAATAAGTTTCATCTTGGGACACTGTTCCATGGGCTAAAATCCTAAACATAACAATCACAAAGCAGAGGAATGTGGGTTTGTGTATTTCCTCCCTAGGACATTCAGGGAATTATAGTCACACTATCACCCCAAAATATGCACATCTCTACAAGGAAGGAAAGCAATGATGTGGTAGCAGTGGCATGCAACCTGTGAACCTCCAGATGTGTGATGGACTGCATTATATATAAATAAATACATTTCCCATCAGCTTTGGCCAACATATGCAAGGGTAGGGAATTCTGGTAGTCCTAGCCCATCTATAGCTAGAAGGCTCTCCTTAGAAAAACTAGAAGAAGTCTCAACACTCATAAAATTATATATGGCAAGCAAAAAGTTTGAAATAGCAAAATTCCTACCTGCCTGTCTCTGAATACTAGAATTTAGAACTACCCAGCTGATACCATGGGAACAACATTTGCCACTTGCAACCTTTCAGCATAAAATACAAGAGATTTTCCTTTAAAAACTGTTTTCACACCCCCTCACTTTTTCTCCCCTTGCTATCAATTCTGCAGCTTTTCAGAAATTATGATTGTTCCCCAAAGGGTAAAGACAGCCTAATTCTTTGCCTCCCTCAGCCTGATTCCTGACTCTACAAGATGGAGAGAAAATTGTTCAGAACATTCTGGCCCGCCTGCCACATAACATTGGCTGGCTGGAACCTTCGTTTGCATAGGAAAATGTTCAGCAGTTGATATTTAGTGATAGCACAGCCAAATGCTGCCTCCTGTTCCTAGAATCCCTTGCCATGCACTTCCCTCTATGAGGCCAAGACTTTTAAAAACGGTGTCTGCGTGGGCTGCCGAATGTCACCCAGGAAAGGGAAAACATGGTGTTATTGATGAATGCAGCAAAGTGGTGTGATGGAAGACTGGTGGCCTAATCTGCCTTGCTGTAAGCATGCTTTCGTAAATAAGACAGTTATATAGTGTCTGGGAACATTCTTTCCTTACATGCCCAGGTGTCTTGGTTTACCTTTCAGATTGTCTTTCTGGAGAATGGGAACACTGCTTGGTTAAGGTAGGTTAAAGCCCTAAGAAGGCAATCATGGCAAACCTTGGCACTCCAGGTGTTCTTGGACTTCAATTCCCAGAGACTTGGGCTTCTAGGAATTGAAGTCCAAGAACACCTGGAGTACCAAGGTTTGCCATCATGGCCCTAAGGTGTGTTCAAGAAGTGACAGGGTGTGGTGTCCTGGCTAGGTCATTAATCAAGAACTTAGGAGACCTGGGGTTAAGTCTCCTAAATTTCCACTTGGCCATTAAAAGCAAAGCAATCATACTCCTATACCACCCCATAGTGCTTAATGTACTCTCTGGGCGGTTCACACGTTAATTAGCATTTTGTCCCAACATGCTAGGTACTCATTTTACCAACCTCTGAAGGATAGAAGGCTTTGAGTCAACCTTGAGCCCTGTTTAGGATCAAACTCACAACCTTTTGGTTGCAAACCAGCGGTTTAACCGCTGTGCCACCAGGGACCATTAAACTGACCAGATGAGATTTGGCCAGCCTTTCTCTCTTAGTTGGAGCTACCTCAGAGGGCTGTTGTGAATATAACATGCAAGAGAGGGTGTCATTTATAAGGTGGGATAGAAATGCAATAGCAAACAACTATTGGATAGCGTAGATTGACCCATGACATGTTGATACCTAATACAGTACTATGCAATTCTGGGCCCTATGCTCCAAACAACTTCAGCACTTTGGACAGCTCTTGGACATTTCATGGCCAAACTCTGGATTGGACTCCCACTTCTGCAAAATCAGAATTGCCAGACCCCATGTCTATGGGCAAAAGTCCACAAGTCTCTCCAGATCATTCCTGAGCTTTTTCTCTCAAAGCATTTCCCTTTGTTACTGGTTAAGGGAATGTGTGCCCTACAGCTTGCCTAGCACCTCCCTAAACCAGGGTTTTAGAGGTGATGAGTCACGAATGATATAGTTATTTCTTTGGGACAATGAATTTGAACTACAGTGCACTATATCATATTCCAATTGCAAGTGGAAATTTGACTATTGAGAAAACAAAACGTTTTTGCAGTTTTATTTTAAGTGTTTTTTTAAAGAGGAATTTTAAAAATCATATGTCAGTCACACATCAATCTTTTCTTTTTATAAATAATTAATTATTTTTCAAACGCTACCATCTGTAGAGGAATGAATTTGTCTTTGCAAATTATTTCTTAGTCTCTGGTGCTGGTGCTATCCTCAGATATGATGGAACATTCTACCTTAAAATTTCAGATTTTATTTTAAAAATACTTTTTTAGCACTGTGGGTGGTGCAGTTTTAAGAAAGGAATGCTTTCAAGCTCTGTGCTACTTCATTCCCAGTGGTGCAATAAAAGTGAACAGCAGTTTTCTCTTTTGCTTCAACCAGCAAAATGTCATGGGTTGGCTCTGCCCAGCATCTGCCACTTGAGATGACTACCTCATTTTCTTTTATGCAGGGACCACACCAGAGGTTGTTGAACAAGTTAGGCTTTTGGTCTGACTCTGAAAGCTATCCTCTTTTTTAATCTTCCCAATATCATAGATCAGTGATGGCAAACCAGCTGTTCTTGGACTTTAACGTTTTTTAATTGTACTGATTTATTTAATGGTATTTTAATATTGTAGCACACTGTCTATTTTAATAATTTGTGTGGATTCACAACGACTCCAGATGTTCTTGGACTTTAACTGTGTACATGCAGTAAACCCATTCATGTGAATTCTCAGAGACTTGGGCTTCTGGGAATTGAAGTTCAAGAACAGCTGGAGTGCCAAGGTTCACCATCACAGCCATAGACAGTCTTTGGTTTACATAATATAGCATTGTCCTCATGGTATGCATAGGATGATGCCTGTATGCAATCCAACCAGGAGAGATAGGTAAAGGTTGCCCTTGCTTGAAAGCCAGTCATATCTGACACTAGGGATCAGTGTTCATCTCTGTTTATAGTCAAAAGTCACCCTTGCTCAATAGCCAGTTGTATCTGACTCTAGGGTTCAGTGCTCATCTGTGTTTATAACCAAGCACTGTCTGCATCTGCAGACATTTTTGTGAACCTGTGGCAGGCATGCTTAGAGCACAGAATGGTGTTTACCTTCCCACCAAAGTGGTACCTATTTATCTACTGTACAGTACTTGCAATTTCTTGCTTTTGAACTGCTAGGTTGGCAGGAACCAGGAGAGCTACAGCACCACTAATCTCTCCTGGCCATGAGATGAAAGGCAATTCAAGGAAGATTGCCCACGGAAGAGAGAGGAAGTACAAAACTGGTTGGGAATGACTCACTCATTAGCATTGGGAGAGAGACAGAGGCATGCTTGTAAGGACACTTATGGGGTAAGATTTGCTTTAACGCTTTGCCTGTTTCATTCTCCTTGGTGTTGTTAGAACAGATGGTCTGTATTGGGGGGGGGGGGGGCATTGGTCTCTGCATTTCCAAATTGCCCTCATGAGTTCTTGCTGTTCCAGGAAGATTTCTTGTCTATCTCAACTCATACTGCAACTCGTATCTGAGAATGCATTTTTCCCTGAAGCAGGAAAATATAATTGTTGTGAATTTGTTTTTAAGTTGGATGCCAGCTTGCCATGAAGTGACCCACACACTGTGATCACGGAGCCATCTCATGCAACACCATATGTAATGAGACATGCAGGATTAACCCTGGGACTGCAATGGACTGCCGCAACCTAGAGGATATTATCAAGGCGCACATTCACAGCCAGTCTAACTGGCATGTCCTCTTCCGCCTCCAGGACCACTGGGAATCAGAGTTCCTCCTCTGCCCATTTTGCCATTGGGCCCAATGTGATGGTTTCCAATGGCATTTCCTCCACTGAAGAGGACCATCATCCCACCTAAAAGGGGTTCATCTGTCCATAGCCACTGGCCCCTTTAGGGAGTCAGGTTAGTTAACTGTAGAGCCAGTGACTCCATTACTGTAGTGGGATGTCCAGCCAGGAATACATGTCACAAAGGGGTGAACATTGCCAATAGGAGAGATGGAATGATGACCTAATGTTCATTGTAGTGCAGTATAATATCTCCTAATGTACTGAAGTATTTGTTTTGCAATTGTTTAATGCCCAAATCGGAACTATCTGAGAATTGCAGAATTGCTTTCAGTTTTACTGATTTATAGTCCACTTTTTCCTGGAACTATGATCTAAGGTGGCTCACAGTATGATTAAAAAGTCAGGTAAAATAGACGGTATGCTACAATATTAAAATGCCATTAAATAAATCAGTTCAATTAAAAACAGTTAAAGGTAATCAATTGTATTGATAATATTTACAAAGTACAGCACTCCACCCATTACCAGCCTCATTTTTAATCAAGACTTTAATCGCAACCACTTTCATGGGTTTAATAGTGACTTTTTATTTTTTAAAAATGCTAATTAATAGGACAAAAGAGTTATATTTTCTCAAAAAAAAATTTTTTTTATCATCTCCCAGCGAAGATGGAATAGTTCAAGATCTCTGAAGGGTATCAGGCATGGGAAGCTTGTCTTTCAGCCAGAGCTTGGAAATAATCCATTACAAATTCAAGGTGATGGTTTTAATTTTTACTTCAGGTTTGTTCACAGGCTGCAGAATTCACTATCCTCAGAGTTGCAAACAATTCTCAATTTTGCTGCTTTTAAAACCAGGTCAGGGTTGTTTGAACTTTGTGGTAGCAACTCCTGCTGGGTCCCTAAGACTGCTTTACATGGTTCTGAAACATATTATCAGGCACTCTTTCCTAACCCTACCTAGATATCCCAAGTATTTCTGGGTTGCTTCCATCAGATGATTACTGCATTCAGAGTGACATGGTAGAGAACAAGAGGGAAGCCACAAAACTCACATCCACATAAATTTCAGTTTAGCGGCAAGAACTGGATGATAAATCATAGACACGCCTGTTAACTGGTGGGCTATTCAGCTCCTTGGTTTCACATTTTTGTGTGTATACGTCACAATGCACCAAATACTCCATCTTATATAATGTCAGAAGCTGAACAGAATCAGGTCTGGTTAGTCCTTGGAGGGGAGATCACCTGGGAGTCATATGGATCTCCAGATAGGACTAGGAAGCAATTTTTCCTGAAAGTCTGGATGGTCAGAATTGACACTAGTGGGCTAAACAGACCAAGGGTCTGACTCCCTTCCTCTGCTCCTATATAACCCACATATTGATACACATGTCCCTGCAGATGTAAATACAAATACAGTACATAAAAAAAAACACAAAATAAATGCAGAGACAACATTTTTGCTTTATCATTGTGTACCAAAGGTACTGGAGTGAAAAATATGACCTTTAATATTGTTAAAAATTCTGGTTGGCAAATCATCCATCCTTAAAATGACAGCCATGATCTCTCCAAAACACCTCTAATTTTGAAGGAATTATGAGGTCCACAACTGTGTTGTTTTTCAAAGGCCACGGGAGAAACAGGAGACACAAAATAAATTTGGGAATAGAACCAGTTCCTGTTTTTTTGTTCTCACACACCCTGTTCAAGCAAAGCAACCATCGCCCAAAAAAAGAGCCTTCTGTTATATTTAGCTCTCAAGGACTTATATAACATCTCTGACGCACAGCGCTTTAAAATTCACAAGCTGTACTAGCAGTGTTCTCTAGCCAAGACTCAAAAAATGGAACTCAAAATTCACTTCACTGGTTTTTTTATGCTCAGCAAGAGCTTTGACACTCGGGACTTCTCTATCTTACTCTTCAGTCTGGTGTTTTCATATCATTCCCTTTCTAGTGCTAAAACATTCTTTTAAATGTACAATTGAACTGGGAGGAAAAGACGAAACCTTGCAAACTCTGTCAAATACTGGCTTATGGAACTCAGGTTATGAAACTCAGTGCAACATTTCAGCCCTGGTGGGGTAGTGGCACTCTCTGAATACTAAAAACTCAATTTTCTGACAAAGATGATGGATCAGCCTGGCAGTGAGAACTCCACTTGCCTATGGATGAGAAGGTAGTTTGACCCCTCAGGACTGTAGGATAGGTAGAATCAAAGTGAGAAACAGGCAAAAAAACTTTTTAAAAGTGCTGAGAAAAGGGAAGAGAAATCAGGAATGCTTTAAAGACACTCTTGCTGAGTGAAACTAGAGGATATCTGTGTGGAAAACCAGCTCTTTGGGGTTGGACACAAACTGTATATATCCTCAGATGCACTCTTGCTTTTCTTTTAGATCAGGGGCTTGCAACTACGGCCTGCAGGTTGGCCCACGTCATCATCGCCACCACAACCACCAGAAGTGGATGCATTTACATAATTTACATAATTTATGACAACGTAAATGCACCCACGGTTGTCGTAAACACATTTACAGCAGCCACAGACACATGTTAAGGCAGCATTTAGGGCAGGGGGAACTACCAATCTGGTCCGCTCAGCTGTCTGAGGGGGTGTGGTCTGGCCCACAGCATGAAAACGTTGAGAATCCCTGTTTTAGATGCAGAAAACTTCCCCATCCATGTTCTCTGGAGGGCAATGAAACCCATTCGATCTCTCAGAAGATAGAGAGCTTTTTCTATCCAAGCAACTGCAATATGAAAATACAGTACTATATTCAGTCATGTCTCCTTCAATTACTTGTGGCTCTCTATTATGCATGGCTGGAGAAGGTTTAATCTTCATTAGCCAGGTGGCTTCCCAAGGCAGCTATTGGCAGAAGGAACCTATACGCTCCTTGCAAATGAAGGAGGACACTAATTCCTTTGTGGGAAAGTGAATAGCACTTCTCCTGAATCATAGCAGCCTTTTTCAAAGTGCTGAATGTTAGCTATCCACCTTTTCATAAGAGGCAACTGGAATGTTTATTCCCAGTCTTTTAAATCAAAGATTTTTAACTCTTTTGTGGGGAGGGGTGTCATCATGACCCCATTGAGAATCCGATGGAAGCTGAAGAGCCCAGGAAAATGTGCATAAATACATACAGTATATGCACACTCAAAAAGGCTACATCTGGTTCTCATCCTTGCAAATTGCAGTTCATTCCCTTCTTCATTTTCTTTTAATTCTATCTTACACACTCATACACACCCACCACCTGTTGATTGATACTGACAATGAAACGCAGGTACACCTGTTTGTACAGGAATGTCCTCAAAGAGTGCAGATGTGTCAGAAACTGGATCCCCTGCCTAGGTGGGTTCTCCCTGTCCTCACAAGCAAACTAGGTGTTTCTACATCTCTTGGCGACAAGAATTTGCTACAGATGTTTAAAATGTAATTTTGCCTTTGAGATTACTTCCAAACCCAAGATCTACAGTCTGTTCAAACAAGTGGACATTTTAATGACTATGTTGTCACCGATTTGTATATGGAAAGTGCTGCTTTTGCAGCCTAAGAAAGGTTGGGTGAGGAAAAGTCCCCAGAGTCCTCTGAAACCTTTCCCCCATTAACACTATAATTTTATACTTTCCTAGCTGTTGTCTTAAAGGTAGCAATGCCTCTTCTAAGGCTTTAATACAGGCAGTAAACGCTTTAACTTAAACCATGCTGCTGCTTTTGGTTGGACGAATCTTACCTTCAACTCCACCTGTCTTAGGAGTGTGGCCCCTGAGAACTTCCCTGCAAGTGAATTTGGCTCTCAGGCTGAAAGTGCTCCCCTACTCCCACTGAAATGGAATCCAATTCACATGCAAAGACCAGTAACGGAGGCCAGATTTGGAGACTTTTTGACTCTTCATTTGTATCTTATGTCAAATCCCATAACCTCTTATTACTGATTGGCGGTGCTGGAGGGAGGTGACAGAAGCTGAAGTCCAAAATACGGGTAGATTCTCCAGCACCACAGCCAGGCAAGGCAATTATCCTTGAGGAGAAACTTACTAATATAAAGGGTAAAGGACAAGGTCTCCCTTGCTCGAAAGCCAGTTGTGTCTGACTCTAGAGGGCAGTGCCCATCTCCATGTATAGCCAAAGAGCCAGGCTGTCTGCATCTGTAGACTTTTCCATGGACATGTGGCAGGCATGACTAGACACGGGAGTACATGGAACGTTGTTAACTTTCCCACCAACAAGGTATCTGTTTATCTACTTGCAATTTCTTGCTTTCAAACTGCTAGGTTGGTAGGAGCTGGGACAGATGACAGGAGCTCAAAATGCTGACCTTCTAGTCATCAAACTCAGCATCTTAACCACCAAGCCACCGTGGGCCTCTTATTAATATACTTGTAACTAAATTTATGAACAATATAAACATCTTTCAATAGTAGGTATGTCAATGGTGGCCTTCTTCGCTTTCTCCTCATAATGAATGAATAATGCTAAATTGTTTGCAAGTGGTTGCATCATTGGTTTAACAAAATATACCAGAAATGGACTTGCATTTATGAAACATAAAAAAGGTACCAGTAGGCATTTTTTTTTCTGAACCCACTTCTCCTTTGTTTTCTCCCCTTTTCCCCCTGCCTGTTTTGAGTCTTAGGTCTTTTAAGTCTCTCCTTTTGCACTGGTTTCAAAGGGAAATGCAAATTAAATCATTATTCATTCCATAATTTCACCTTTGATCCCTCCATCTTGCCCCAGTTATCAATTTTCTTATGCAAATTTCATAACTGACTTCCAATATGTTCCAAACCCCTGAATACAACGGTACGCTTCCCAATCACATGAAGCAACTCTGTTCTTGCTGCGTCTTAAAATAATCACATAAGGTTGACCAATATTATTTTTTAACTATAGCAAGAAGGGGTAACAGCAACAGGTTCTGTAAGAGCCAAATTTATTTATTTCTTCTTCTAAAGTATTTATCAATAGCTTTTTGTTTCCTAAGGCCCTCAGTCAAAATTAAAAGGGCAACTCAGAATAAAATATTTTCAAAAGCAGAACACGAGTCAACATAGAAAAATAAATCAAGAGCAGATCTCTTTATAATAACATAATTATAGACATTGATATGATAAATAGAAGCTAGCAAGAAATACTTTTTCTTGAGAGGAGAATTATATTAAAGTGAATTGTTTTGGGGGAAATGACATCTAAAGAAGATGCTGCCACTAAAAATATGTTATTGCTGGAAACAAATATACTTATCTGTTCCTGAACAACTTATTCCTGCATAAAGTTATACAATAATAGGTCAACCTATACGAACACTGAGCTGGGAAGACAGGGATTTCACCTTTAAGCAAAGCTCACGCTTTCACTACCAATGATAACCACAAGCCTATTAAAGGCTTGTTGAACCAGCCAGAAGGGCAGATGAAACCCTCCTTAATCTTTCTTTGTTTCTTTTTTTAAATTAAGCTACATTTCTTTAATGAATCTGACAGCAACACTATCCTCAAAAAGGGCTTGCGAAACATAGATGAGCAAAAATTGCATCGCCACTGCCCCAGCCTGCTCAATGCACAAACTGGTTTTAGAAAAAAGAGAAGCGACTGTTAGCTGATGAATCCCTACAGCTGCTTGGTGACCTACATGCTATTGAGTAGAAAGAAAATGACACAGTGGTTGCTTAAGAGGAGGGGGGGGGGATGAAATGGAATGAAAATCAGGAAAGTAAACTACCCATTAGCTTCATGTACATATTTTTGGTTGGGTATCTACGGTAGCAAAGTGGCAACTGGAAATCTGCACATTCTGCTTTTATTGGGGAGGGGGGAGTCAACATGTATAGCAAATTATCTGAACTGGAGGGAAAAGAGTTAGAGATTACCAATGCTTTTCCCATTGTCTTTTTAAGATCTACATGCAGACTGATATCTCTAGCTTGCTTCCTCTTATTCTTAGATTTCTGATTTCTTATTCCTCCTCTATCTCATTTAGGTAGAAGACAATTTGAGAAGCATCTCTAGCAATTTTAAATCCTTTTTCTGCCTGCTCAATCCATAATTGGATAAGCAAAAATAAATAAATTCTAAGTACCCCTATGAATTACAATCCTAGGATTCTGTACAATGCAACTACAGCCATTAAAGTGGCATTAAGTTGATATAAACAGGCAGCATAACTCTCAACAGACAGAAGCAATAGAACAAAGGATGAATTATGTGACCTGGATCTGAAAATAGTTGGTAGCAAATTAGGGGGGGGGGGATGAAAAGAGAGGAACTACCAGGTGTAAAAAAGAGAGAGCAGCTAAACATAACCTGCCCTTCAGTTTGTTATTCTATAAGTGGTGGCAAACCTTGGCACTCTAGGTGCTCTTGAACTTCAATTCTCAGAAGACCTGATCAGCAAGAGTGTTGATTTGGGCTTCTGGTAACTAATACTAATAACAATTTTGTGTCAGAAATTATTATGGGTTGAAAGGATTTTTGCAGAAGAAACTCCACTCAGGGAATGCCCAAATGAGGCTCCTTTCATGTCCCCAAAAGCTGGGATAGAGACGGGTACTCAAACTGGCATGGGTCTCAAACTGCTGGAGTGCCAAAGTTCACCACCAATGGAACACCATAGGTTCTTGAATCCAGTGAAAATTCTCTTTTTAAAAATCTTATTTCCTTCCTCTTTTTCTTAATCAGTCCAAGAACACCACATTTGAACCATGTTTGCACAGATAAACCAAGGTGTTACTGTTGGTTACTCTTGGTGGTTTGGAACCAATCATAACATGTAGCCTATCTACATTACATAAGTACAGTACTGGAGTATGACTCCAAGAGTTATGTCTCTGTCCTATGGAATCCTGGGAATGGCACTTTGAGGACGTGCTGAGAATTCTCTGCTATTGTTCGGAGTGGGCACAGGGAAATCTCCATTAGAGAATTCCAAGTCCATCACCCAAATATAAACCACATGATTCCGGGTTATAAAGCCATGAAAGCTGAAGTAGTATTAATCATATGAAACTACAATATAAATACACACTCAAGCTCCCTGTTGATATTATCTTTGTAAATTATGCTTTCTATGTTCATACCTTCCAATTTGGAATGTATGCTATTCCCACCGCTCCCTTTGAGCTGTTCACTTAAGAATGTGGAACCTACGAAGCAGACAAAATACACTAAATTCTATCAGATATGAGTATGAATAGAAAACTTGCAATCTATTGGATATGCATCAAGCTGAGCAACCTTGAAACTTAAGGCAATTGCTAAACAAGCGAACAGGATGCTGATTCAAAGAGAAAAGGACACAACATATGGAATAATAGATAATTTTTCCCAAACAGCTTTTTTTTAAAGGAAAGCTCCTGTTAATAAAAGCAAGGTGCTGAGTCTGCTAGAAGAATTGGAAACAGTTCCAGAACTCTTTAGTTAACAATATTTCTGAAAGCTTTTAATACATGGGCGGATGGGGGGGGGCACTGGTGGGGGGGCACTGGTGGGGGGGGGAGATTGCAAAGGTGAAGAAACAACATCAGTGATTACCCATGATGGAGTTAATGAATGGGTTATTAAAGGTGGCTTAGTGGTTAAGATGCTGAACTTGATGACTGGAAGGTCGGCAGGCCAGCAGTTTGAGATCTGAATATTGCACAACGGAGTGAACTCCCGTCTATGTTCCAGCTCCTGCCAACCTAGTAAGCAGATCAATAGGTACCACTTCAGTGGGAAGGTAAACATCGTTCCGTGCACTCCGATGTCTAGGCATGCCTGCCATATGTCCACAGAAACGTCTGCAGAGGCAGACAGTGCTGGCTCTTTGGCTATAAACAGAGATGAGCACTGAACCCTAGAGTCGGATATGACTGATTTTCGAGCAAAGACGACCTTTACCTTTACATGAAAGGAGCCTCATTTGGGCATTCTCTTAGTGGAGTTTCTTCCACAAAAATCCTTTCAACCCAGAATAATTTCTAAGACGTCATTAATGAGTGACCTCCAAAATGTTCTTTCATTAACAGCCCTACTCTGTGCTTACAAACATCAGGTTGTAGCTTCCTTTATGTAGGTCTAACTTGTACTGCGCAAATATACAGTATACCCCATACTATATTGCAAAATATCCTTTAAAATCTGATCAACTCAAAGTGATCTCTTGGCTCTTGAGTAAGATCTCTACAGTGAAAAGTAACTGAATAAATGCCTCCTGTGATCTCAACAACTATGTTGGGCTGGAAACAAATGTTATCTTGCTAAATAATTTTTCAAAAATCAGGAAAATTACAAGATCTGCACGCAAAAAAGCATGTTAAAATATCCATTAAGTGATCCAATTCTGTTTCACTTTCATTAGAAAATGAGAATGAAAATAAACACATGCAGGGATTTTAAAAAAAATAGACAATGTTTTCACTTTGGGCCACAATTCTACAGTACAGTATTTTAATATATGCAGTTCCTAATGCCATCAGGGTTGTAGATTAATCCCAAGGCTACACAAGAAGAATCTTATAAATCATATTTTATTGCTTACAATAACCTTAGCTAAGATTGGTGCTTATGGCATAATTGCTGTACAGGCTGATAAACTGGAGCTTCCCAGTAAACAGAAAAGTTGTTTTGCCCTCTTGGTAATATGTATGTGTTTCTATGAGTACAAAGCAAAATGCTAATTAACTTATGAACTGTCCAGAGAGTGCACTGAGCACTATGGAGAAATACAGAAGTGTGATTGCTTTGCTTTTTTTACTTCTACATCGCTGGCTTTCCCCTACTATACAGTGATATAAAATCACATGCACACACACAATCAGTGTCTAAAATATTAAAGTGTGGTGTGGCAGAGATCCTGCGGTTCGCAAGAAGTAGCCAAAATAAGTTTAGAAACTCAGTGGAAAAACTAGCCTGGGAAAAGGACCACTCTATTTGTGTATTATTTCCTGCTGCTTCAACAGACACTGCCAAAATAAAGTACAGTACATTATGGTTTTGTTGCCACACTTCACAAGTTTCCAACATATCAAGAGTAAAAGAAGGCAGAAGTTTATCTTGTTTGATCCAAAAGCATAATATGTTTTTATTTTTCAATAGTTGACTGTTTTCATTATCCATAGCTGCCTAGTCCCTTTTCAGAAATTGGAATCTTCTTTGTTAAAATGCCTGGTAAATAGCTTTGGTTTTTAAGTACGTACAGTATTTGTACGATAAAACAGGAATTCTCTAGATCAGTAGTGGTGAACCTATGGCACAGGTGCCAGAGGGAGCACTCAGACCCCTTTCTGTGGGCACGCACACTGTCACCCCAGCACAAAGCCTACCCCGCCTCTCTGCCCAGCAGCCCAATGGGAGCATTTCCTCCCTCCTCCCAGCACAGAATTCACCCCGCCTCTCTGTTTGAGCACTCAGTCTCTAAAAGGTTTGCCATCACTGCTCTAAATGTTTCTATTGAGAAGATAGTCATCCTGTTCTTTCTTTCTCTGAAGAAAACACTTATGGTTGTGAGAACTCAAGCCAGAGTTTTCTAGTTTTATAGCACCAGCTGGAATTGAACTGAACTCTGACTCAAGAATAGAGACCCACAGAACACTGTGTGCAAAGAACTCAAACCAAGGGATAAACATTCTGCCAAGATATAATTCAGACCCTGGAAATGACAGGAAAGAGATAAAAATGTGTGCCTATGTGTGTGCATAAATATTGGAGTTGGTACTTTGTTTCCCCAAGTACAGTACTGTGCAGTATCTTGAATTTACTGTTATTCCCCTTAGGGGAATAAAACTCTCGTAAAATACAGAAAGTACAGCCTTCCAGGGACTGGGTTCAGTAAACAGCTGCCCCTTCAGACCTAGATTATGAAACAAGTGTGTGTTTGTACGTAACAGAATGTGAAGTATCAGGTGCAGAAATGGGAAGAAATTCTTTTTTAAAAAGAACTACAACTTACCCTAGTAAGCAGAGTCTATCAAATTATAGTCAAAAATAAAAAATAAAACACTCCCCATATTTTCTTGTGGGCTATCATCTATGAAAATTTAACAAAGAATAGCAGCCATGGATCTTCCTGAGAAGAAAGTTGGAATTTAACATTTTAAACAACAGAAGAAAATAAAATAAAATAATTATCGCACATCAAAATGAGATGTTTGTTATTCCCAGGAGAATTGAATTTTGCAACAAAAATATTCAAGAGGTATATAACATTTTAAAGACTAAGATTTATGATACCATAAGATTTCCTAGAGTACAGCCCATTTGTTCATAATAATTTTGTGTCAGAAATTATTCTGGGTTGAAAGGATTTTTTGTGTGGAAGAAACTCCTCAAGGAATGCTCAAATGAGGTTCCTTTCATGTCGCCAAGAGCTGGGACAGAGACTACACTCAATAAGTCATGCAGTACCAGGGTCTTGAACTGCTGACTTGCCAGCCTTCCAGCTAACAAGGCGAGCTTCTTAACCACTGAACCTCCATAGTGATATGGAGTGCGGTCCTCAAAAAAGACATCAAGATTGCAAAATCTAGGCAAATAATCTAGGCATTAGCTTCCTATCGCTCTGCCTGCATTATATATATGTCTTTCCTCCCCTAAGTCATCCAAGTTAAGCTCATTTTGCCCTATCAGAGTTTTTAGCAGTCTTGTCTTGCCAAATAATTTTATTGAAAGAATTAAAAAGCTAGATATTGTTGGTGACGTGGTGCAGTTCGTTCTGCTAACAGCAGTTTCCTAAGCCACCAATGACCTACATCTTTCTTGCTTTCCTGAAGTGAGCTGATGCTGCAGTTTTCCTGTCTCCTCCTCACTGAACTCTAATACTTGCTAGTTTCATTACTAGTCATAATGAGATATAATGGTTAATCCTATTATATAACCGCCAGTATAAACTATCCAGTGCATGTACAGTATATGAGAAAACACAGGTACAGTATATTAAAGTAGCATTTGCCCTAGAGCAGAGAAACAATGCTGAGTTGGCATCAGCAGTAATCATAAAAATAAGCCCTGTCCTATCAATTAACTGCATAATAAATATGCTAATTAAATGACATTCAGCCAAAGATTAAAAGTAAAAATGGTTAAACTGCAATTCTTTCTCTCTGCCAATGATATTATACATATTATCAACACTCAACTGACTTTAATTGCTTTGGGCTTTCCCAGACCTCTCCTTGGCTGGTTTTTTAAAAACATCTCTAGAAAATAAAGTGTATGAAATATATTTAGCAGTTAATCTACTTGGGGGGAAAATACAATCATACCCTTGACATTTTCTGCCATCACAGGTATCTTGCTATAACAGCAAACTCATTTGCTACTGTTGATGATTATGTAGTGCTTATTTTCTGATATACTGTATTAGTTACATTTATATCCTTTCTTTCCTTCAGTGAGTTTGAGAGAAGATTAAGTGTGGCTGTTTTTCAACTTACCCTTTTCTCCTATGAGGCTGGCTCAGAAGTGGCTGTTATCCATCCATAGAAATACAGTCCAAGGTTGAAACCTTTGCCAAATCACTTTTAAAAAATCAAGGCTTTCCAGAACTCTTCATCAGGCAAATGTGGTGTAAAAATTAGGGTTAATCACTAAAAGGTACAAACAAGTCAAGTTTTCTGCTGATTTGGAACTCTTCATCATACAAAGACAATATAAAATTTGACTAACACAAATATGGTGTACAAAGTAGGGTTAATCACTAAAAAATACAAACAAGTCAAGTTTTCTTTTTCTTTTCTTTTTTTGAACTCTTAATCATATATATAGACAATATAAAATTTGGTCAATGCTTTGCTTGCAACTTTTTCATAACTCCTAAAGATATTACTCAACCAAAATATTAAAATGATAATAAAAAGTCTTCTTTCAGCTATTATACCTCCCTCCTAATATCCACTAGAAAATAGTTACCGTATGTATGAGATTTTCCTACCCAGTAACCTTTTTCCCCAGCAGGGAAGAAATGTATGTTAAGTATATCTTACCATTACTTAAAGGTTAACTATTTTTAAAATGACAAACCTGTACCAGAAGTGTGTTTTTCACGTGCTATCAAATCATCTCCAAATTACGAATGAGAGAGCTGTCAACAGCCCTGCTCAGCTCTTACAAACCTAAATCTGTGGCTTCCTTCATACAATCCATCCATCCCATATCTGGTCTTCCTCTTTTCCTACTGACTTCAATGTTTCCCAGCCTTATTGTCTTTTCCGGAAAATCTAGCCTTTTTATGAATGTTTTCAAAATATGACAATGTCCATTTTGTCATTTTGGCTTTCAGAGAAAGTTCAGGCTTGATTTAGGATATATTTGCTTTGTCTTCCTAGATATCAAGGTTATCCATAAAGCTCTTCTCCAGAACCACATTTCAAACTGATGTCTTTTCCCATCAGTTTCCTTCATTGTTCCGCTTTCATACCCATGCACACTAAATACAACCATATGAATGATTTGGCCTGGTCTCTAGTAACATATTGTTACTTATGTTTTTCCCTAGTTTCTTCATTGCTACCCTTCCAACTCTTATGATTTCTTAGCTGAAGTCTACATTTGGCCTGATAATTGACTCAAGGAATACAAAATCTTTCAAAATTTCATTTTTTTTGTCACCATTAATGATGCGCAGCTCTTCTGTAGCCATGATTTTTGTCTTCTTCATGTTTAACTTGTCCTGCTTTTGCACTTCTTCACCCACTTTCCCCAGATATTGCTTCAAGTGACAGCTGCTTAGGATTGGAGTCTATATTAAACATCTCCATTCTGTAGGTCATTTTTTTGTTTTGTTTTAAATCACTTCTAATGATATGCCACCTATCCCAGTGATTAATTTTTTACAAGTGGTTTTAGAATAGGTTTTAATTCGCTTTTTAAAACTGCGAGTAGTATTTGCTTTTTAATCCATGCATATCTTAGGCCCAATCATTAGGTAATTTTCCTTTAAAATACAATTAGTAGTTTTATTTATTTATTATTTAATCGTATTTATATGCCTCCCTCCTCACGAGTGACTCAGTTTTCTTCATGGAATTAATTTTTAGAACAAGAGATGCTGAAGCTAAAGTCTTTTTTTTATTCAACATTTGTCAGGGCTTCGCTTGTAAGAATGAGAGTGCGTCTGAAACGCATGCAAACTTGCCTGCACTTCAACATTAGGTACCAAAACCACTCTTCAATCATATACAGTACCTAACAAACATTAAGGTGAAAATGGCTTTCTTTTCCTTTCCTTGCTCCATGTCCAAATTCACCAAAAACCTCCAAAGGTTTTGCATTTCCCATTTTGGAAAATAAGTTATAACCCATGGTAAGTTTTCACTCCTTCTACCTTACAAAGCATTTTTTTTCCTTTTAAAAAATCTGTAGGTTGCTTCTGGTGGCATCTTTTTTGTCGTCGTTTTGAAAATGCCACAGAAATCTGCACATGTTTAAGGACACTCCCCCCCCTTCACTTAATTCACGCCACGGCTGAAAACACTCTCCCTCTCTACTCGTATGTCGTGAGGCTCGGTTATAACTCGCTTTTTACATCTTTTTTTAAAAGTAAATCCCTTCTTTTTTTAACCCCCCTCAAAAAAATAATTTTCCTTCAACTTCTGTGGAGAACTTTTTTCCTCCTTCCCTCAGAGGCGGAAGGATTCGATGTCATCGCGCGCCCAAAAAAAAGCGAAAAGAAAAAACACTCGACGGAAAGAAGGCAGGGGGCGAGAACGCGCATGCGCGAGCGGGCCGGCTTGCGCGTGCTATTACGGCTCCCTCAATCTTTCCCGCTCTTGCATATGCGAAAGAAGTTCCGACCCGGCCGGCTCGTTTCGTATCCCTGCGCGCCTCGAAGGAGGCAACTGCTCGTCAGGGGAGGGGAAAGGGCGGCCATTTTGTTCGCCGCCGCCTCCGTTGAGGACGAGCGAAGAGACCGGCGGGCGGGCAAGCGGCGGGCGGAAGGAAGGAGAAAGCCAAGGAAGCCCCGCCAGCTCGCCGGTTTGAACAAGAAGAGGCCCATTAAAAGAAAGAAGAGAACCGGGGGAAAAAGATATCTTCTTGTCAAGGCCACCGCTGAGGGAAGCGAGGAGAGGAAAAGCCGGCTCGGGAGCGGGGGAGGTCGACCCGGCGGGCTTGGCTTCGCTCCCTCCCTCCCTCCCCAGCCCTTGAGAGGCGATGGCGGATATTGACAAACTTAACATCGACAGCATCATCCAACGGCTGCTGGAGGGTGAGGAGGGAGAGAGGGGGACAGCGAGGAATTGGGAATGGGTTTGTGTGTGTGGACGACGGGTGGACGTGGATGCGGGCTTTGACTGGGGGGGGGGGGGAGAGACCAGGCCTATGGGATGTGGAAGTAAGGGGTCTCAGTGATAAGAAAAGGGCCGTGCAGGGCGTGGGGAGGGTTGGAAGGCTATTTCATTTGGGGTCTTGTTTCCGATTCGCATCCTTTACTTGAGATAATAAATATACTTCTATAGAAATGGCACAGAAATCAAATGTATACGTGTGTGTGTGTGTACACACAAACACAATTGTACGGTTAAATGTATCTGTTAGTCACTCTTGTCAGTATATATCAGTGATAAGTTGCATCCCTCAACCAGATCCAGGAAAACCTTGATTTGAAGTGTTGAGATACTTATATGGTTAAATATCTCTGTCTGTTAGTCATTCTTGTCAGCATATATCAGTGATGAATTGCATCACTCAATTCCAGAAAAACCTTGCTTTGAAGGGCTAGTCAGGTCTCCTTATCTTGGTATAGGGTGTACAAGGGTGGCTTTAAAAACCTCCCAAATTATTATCATATTTCTATACTGCGCATCTGGGCTTTCCCCCCGCTCTGGGCGGTGTACGATAATTAAAACCAGAACTACAGTATACACAAAATAATTGGTGGTGACATAGTCCACTTATACAAAAATAGAACACAATCCCATTGAATACGAAAATATTTGTGCTGTTGCGGAAGGAGGTGCGCCAGACGGCATATCTGATCCTTGCTACCACCACCACCACCACCACCTCTTCCATTTACTGTATTTCAAACAGATGCCCTATGCTCTTCCCCCCCCCCCCAATAATTGTGTGCCCCCAGTATCTATGGGCGGACTTTGGAATTTACATGCAGCTCTTAAAAATATTTGAAAGGAAAAGGCAGATAAAAATTGAGATTATTTAGCTTTGTGGGAAAGCAATAATTACATCTATCCTGCACATTTGTAACCCCACTTTCTGTTTTTTAAAGAAATGTGTTGGAGAATTTAAGGGGGGGATGATGATGTCATTGAGAATGTGTTTTTGAATATGGGGAGATGATTGATTTGGGTGGATTAAATTCATTGAGTTAATCCCCTTTTCTGTTCACAGACTAGAGTCTTAAGAGATGCACTTGAGTTACTTAGATCCTGCAAAGATCAACATGGTATTGGATAAAGATGATGCCTTTCTCCCAGGCATGGAAATGAGGGTTGTTGAGGTGCAAATTGGAAAGTGACGTTTGCTTCAAGACTGAAGGATTTGAGAGTCTCTTAATAGGTTGTGTTGGGAAGGGAAAGATGAGAGAGGGGATTAGTAGTTTACTTCCGAGTATGGATGTCTTTGGGTCATGGTAAACATAGAGGATGAAGTCAAAGTGGTATTTCAGTGTGGGCTGGGTTTTTTCCCCCTTGTGAAAAAGTGCTTCTAGGAGGGGGAGAGTTAGAAGAGGTAGATCTGGATTTTTTTAATTGAACATATTGTAGTGGTAGATGGAGGGGGTGGACTAAGAATGTATTTGGCTGCAATTTTGAAATTTTGTTTTTCTGACAAGAAGGAACAAGATGTTAACATAGTTTCAGCTAGAGAGGAAGGGGAATGCTATATTCCTTTTGGAGGAGTTATCTATGGTAATAATTTCATGTCAGAGATTGGGTTGAAAGGATTTTTGCTGGAGAGACTCCACTCAGGGGACGCCTGAATGAGCGCCTTTCATGTCCTCAAGCACACCCTTCAGGTATCGAAATCCAACCTTCCAGTCTTCAGCCCAGTTTCTTAACCACTAAGCCATAGGGGAGCTGCTAAAAGCCCCCCAATTACAAATCTGCATGGCAAATTCACTGCAGGACAGCTGCAATCTGAAATACAGTAAAACCCTTGGGTTACAACCACCGTGGTTTGAGTTTGCTGCAGTTTACAACGGCAAATCCTATGGAAATGCCATCCTGGTTTACAATTTTTTTATGTATTGTTTTTTTGTTTACAATGATCAATTCAGGACCATTATTTAATTTTTCAGTGCATCCCTATGGATGCTTCAGTTAGCATTTTTTCAGGTTACAACAGAGGCTGTTGAAACGAACCTCTGTCGTAACCCAGGGTTTTACTGTACCTAATGTTTTTAATGTTTGATCACTATTTTGTGTTTTTCATCTCACTTCTACATTGTTTCTCTTTGAAGTCAGTGGAATTTCTTTAACTGGGGAGTAGAGGAAATAGAACTGAAAGGTTTGCATCCAAAGTCTTTGAGTGCCATATGCATTTTGGTAACCATCCAGATTAAAATAAATTCTCTCTTTTTTAGTTTCCTCTGTATATATTATGATTTTTTTAAAATAACCAGAGACTAAGAAATCTGAGATATCCATGCAGTAGTTTATTTTGATGTTTCTTAGGTTCAATGTATAAACAGGGTGCTGAAGGTTGAATCATCTGTCATTGTTTTGTCCTCTCTCTAACAAAAGTGGAGTCTGCTTTGGTGGGAAAAATAACTGACATTTTGTTAGCTTCCCTTTTGACACAGATTGATTCTCAGCCTCAGAAAATTGCAAGGGTGTAACAATGTTGTTTGCCTTCTGTATCAGTCTATTACAGTCATTATCTTTAAAAACAGACTTGAGTCCTCAAGGCTGGGGTGAACAGTCTGCTTGCAAACAAATTATAGGTTAAAGTATAATGACAGCAACCTGAAATGTTGATGACTTTGACATGTGATGCTAAGCAGCATGGGTGACCCTCTCTCTGACTGCTTGTTTGATTGACCCTAATAATAATTTGTGGGAGGGACTGTGTGTTTCCAATAGGTAATTTCCTTAAACTTTCAACGTGGGTTGGTCCCCCCCCCTTCAGTTTTATTTGAAAGAGGCTGGCCATGGTTTAACTTAATCATGAGTAGAATAAAGCTGTGAAGTAGCTGCTGACAAACACTCCTTGCAGCCACAAACAAGATTACTTTTATCTTGAGAAGGAGGCCCTATTGCTAATCTTTGTCTGAAGCTATCCAGGATTTACACTAGAAGAGTTCAATCAGGGAATTATCACTCTTCCCTTGCTGTAAAGCAGCCCACAACAATATGGTCATTACGTTAGATAGCTTTGTTTCTTCTAGTTTTTGTGGGAAATTAATTACATTAGCCTATTTCTTGTTAAATACTAAAAGACTGTAGAAAGGACAAAAAAGTGATGAGTTTGGTAAATTCAGTGTACTGTTGTTGAGTTTAGCTAAAGTATGAGCAAAGGTTAATTTCCTTCAATGCTGTGGTACTAAATCTTTTCTTACATTTTTAATAGACACAGTTGAGATGATGTATAATTTGTCTCCATTTAATGAACATATATTTCAGATGCAAACAACATGCATTCAATGTAGACTGACTTTCAAGAGCTTTTACTATTAAATTGCTTGCTATAATTAGCTGTAACATTGGAGGGACAAATTACTTAAAATTTAAAAATATATATGGAATTATGGAATCCTTGAATGTTCTGTAGTCAGGTTAATAGTGTATGCTTATTTCTCAGTGACCCTGTTTTAACTCTGATTCAGTTCCTTCCACATTTAGTTGGCATCAGCAACATTAAAATTAATTATGGGAAGTAAGGTGTAAAATGGTAGACTTATGTGAATACTTCCCAGATATGTTACGAGTGTCTAGTAATGGCATGTCTTCTGCACACACTTTTTTCTTTGCTGCTATTTATAAAAAATCATGGGTGTGTTTAAGGATGCTTTGCTTGATTAACATCTACATTGGTAACATTTCTGTGTAGAAAACTCCTCTATAGTACAGTCACATGTTGTCTTAGGCTCATGCAATGGTCAAGGCCTAACAGCAAGTTTCGTAGTGTGGGTGTATGTGCTTGACAAGTAGATGTGTCTCAGCCTCATGTGATGATGTTAATACAGCATCTGTATATGTCCTTACCTTTAAGAAAGGCATCTGTATGTGAAACAGTGCTTAACTGATTCTTCCCAGTTGTTTGAAAGCTGTAGTCAACAAAAATCATTTTTCCTTTTTCACATATTGTGCATATGCCCCCCTGGTTCTTTCAAATTTATGGATGAAGTCATTTTATTTTGTAATAGATTTTCTACCAGTGCACTATGAGTGATTAGCAGCATTAGTGGGAAAAGTTATATTGTGTCAAACCAAACATAAAAGGGGGAAGTTGTTAAAGGGAAATGGAGGAAGCAAGCAAATTTGGGTAATAGCTCTCACACCATGTTATGTAAAAATTACATAATGGCAACTAGAGGAAAATATTCAAGGGACACTAAAGTCTTATTCATTTCTTACGACAACATACTTGGAGGGGAACACCTAGTTTCTCTGTTGTCCTTTTTTCCACATGAAGAGAGAACTGTGTGCAGAGGAGAGAATCCTGTGCTCATGTCTGTAGTCCATCCTAGCTACAACAAAAAAGTGCAATTTCCCAAGGTCACACTCCCAAGCATAGATGGTGACAACAGATCTGAGTAAGTAGCCAGTGGAAAGGGTCTTGTTTTTCTCTCTGATGAAATCAGGTTACCTTCCTCAGAAGCCCATAATGAATAGAGGTGATGTCAGCAGTAAATTTGCTAGAGTATACCATGTGGAATGTCTTGCCATAGAAGATCTGTTGTGCTACATCTGTTTGCCAAAAAACAAACACTAATGCTTCATAACTAAGCACCCCCAGTCCAGCAAGAAGAGAGGACAGAATACAGTTTTATCATGGCATTACAGCCTGTTATTGCTTCGAGTGTTAATTCATTAACATTTTGGAAGAAATAAATAGAGGGTAGGCAAAATATTGTAGCATTTAAAATGCTAGCACATTTACGTCAGTGTGAGCTTTTGTGGATTAAAATCCCCTTCAGACACAGTGCAAATTCTTGTATGAAAGCACCCAATGAAATATATCTGTCAGCCTTTAAAATGTTACAATATTTGCCTTCACCCCCCCACCCCCCCACCCCTTTTTCCCTTTTACTATCATTCTGAGAGTCTGGCCAGGATATCCTGCTATGGTAATAGAGTAGACCATCCTAGCCTGTATCTGAGGAGGACTTTGCATGCCAAAAGGGCTCAGGACCAGAAAATGACTCGTGGAACTGGATCAGTGGTACAGGTGTCACACTGCAATGCAGAAGGGAGGACAGTCTTCATGGCTGATCGCCATGAGGATTGCCAATACAGTACTGTATTTGGATGCAGCAGATGAAGAAGGCCACCATGCTGAGATGCTAACACAATTACAGTACTTCTTTGAGAATTTAATACAGTGCCTCAGTAAAATGCGACTACATTTAACAAGGTGTACATATTCTGGGATTTATTATAAACTGTGTTCACTTAACTGGAATGTGCTTGTAAAGCAAACACTTGTGGCACTTTACATTTCTGGATGTAAAATCCTTGCTGATGAAATAATTATCTACACAGCATCCTAAGCAAGTACCTGATTCAAGCCAAGGACAAACATAATTTGTTCTCTAACATAAGAGAAAGCTTCCTCCAAAGTATATTACTTCCTTCAGAAAGCAAAATACAGTACTGTACAGTACTGTACAGTGGTACCCCATACAATGATTTTAATCCTTTCCACAGGGCTCATTGTTGTATGAAACAATTGTTGTGTGATGCATGCATCGTATAGCGATTTTCCCTATGGGATGCATCATACAACAATTTTTTTTCTCTAGGTGGTTTTTCCCATTGAAAAATTGTACTGTTTTTTCCATAGGGAAATTTGTTATGTGGAACGCCATTTCCCCCAAAAACCTTAATTGTTACAAGATTTTGTTGCTATACAGGGCGATTGTTGTATGAGGTTCCACTATATATGCAGTTTGCATTTCCTCAATTGAATTGGAGCCCTAAAAATAACTTCTCAGCTTTATATTCACCTCTGCATTGCAAGCTCATGATCATTGCATAGACATCCTGTCTGAATTTGCCATACAAATGGTAAAGATCAAAAGTTGTATACCAAAATATAGTGGTATTTACTTTAAACCAAATCTTTTAAGTCAGAATTTTAAAGATGGAATTAATATGCATTTGCAGTAAGGGTTGTTTTTGTGTGTGTGTGAGTGGGTGGTTTTTTTTTTTTTTTTTAAGGAAACGTAAGTGCTGGTTTACCTCAGAGGCTCAGTGAGTTAGATACCTATCTATGGAGCCAGAGGTAGGGTTCAGTTCCTCACTGTGCCACCCAAGAGAGACAATCTTTGTGTCCTCTGGGCAAATTGCATACTTCCAGGATACTCCCAGAAGAAGGGAAGAGTGAACTACTTCTATGTATTCTCTATCTAGGAAAAACTGATAAGGGTCCCATAAATCAGAACTGACAGCACATTATCATCATGGTCATCATCCCTCCTCAGTGGGTGGGAATCACCAGCCTGTGGAACTTATAAAATACCCCATTGTCCCACCACTTGCTCTTTTCCATTCCTATAGTGTTTACCAAATGCTGGTTTTTGGACTTCATTTCCCAGAAGCCTAAGTCATTTCCCCAAAGCACTGATCAGCCAATGTACTGACTTAGGCTTCTGGGAATTGAAGTCCCCCTGTGGGCTGTGTACCCCTTGTTGGGAACCACTGCTAGATTAATTTGCAGTCACACCTTTTAATGTCTGCCTTGATGAAAGATGACAAAAGTGTATGAAATGTCATTGTGCTCAGAGAGTATGAGGTAGGAGGCCTCTCTGTTGTGACAATTCCTTCTCTTTCACTGTGATTGAAAGTGTTGCAGACGCATTTAGAAAATGTTTTTGATGGCACCTTGGAGTCTGGCACATTGTTATTGTTGGCAGTTTAATATAACTTGGTGTTTATACACAGATTAAGCTAAGAACAGGATCATAACTTCATATATGTTTTAATATGTATACATGTACCTATTTGAGTCACTCTTGTTAGTCACAATTTCTCAATCTTGTCAGTTTATCAAGATGGATCAGTAGTGCCTTACATTCTGGATTAATCTGTGTGATAACTTTGAACCTAATGGGTGTTTTACTTAGTGGTTGGAATTAGAATAAAATGTAAGTTAGGCTAGAGGTATTATACAACGAGGAGAGCAGTGCCAGCAGTGTATTCAAAATTATAATTCCTGTGTTTGTATCTAAAATGTTCTGCCAGCATAAAATGCACTGGCACAGCCTGTTTAGAGAACTTCTATATCTAGCCATTAAAATAGAGGAGCAGTCTGTAACTCAGTCAGTTACAATGAGCAGCCTTTTCTTCCACTGTTTTGATCTGGCTCAATAATTGTGAAACATCTTGGCAGGAGATCAGAAGAAACCGAGCGGTCCAGAAGTTGGCTGCTTATATTAACCATGTGTGTTCTATTTTATATGTTTATTGTGATTGTTCTTTATCACAGTGGCTCTCACTTGCTCCAGGTAACAATTCTTTTTTCTTTCGCAGTCCGAGGCACAAAACCCGGTAAAAATGTCCAGCTTCAAGAGAATGAAATAAGAGGATTGTGCTTGAAATCTCGAGAGATCTTTCTTAGTCAGCCCATTCTCTTAGAACTTGAGGCACCTCTTAAAATCTGTGGTAAGCACTGAGTGATTAGTTCCAAATATAACTTCCGTGAATTGATAATCAATTGGCAATACTTAACAGATGGTAACATCTTCTAATATCTGAAACAGAAAGGGACTAAAATTTCTGAAACAGTAACATTCATTTAACCTTGATGACGGCTTCCATAACCGTTTGTATACTAGAAAATGATTTGTTCTGTATTTTATTTATCCTTCCGCAGCTGTATGGAAGTATTTCTTTTCACAAAAACATGAGGTAAATTGTGCTAAACTAGTACAGTGCTGAGTGAGTTCTGAACATAAAAAGGGCTTTTTATTCTAGACAGAAACCATGAGCAGTTTGCAATAAAAAAAGGTTTACAATATCCAAAGGCATCAGAAAACTAATGAATAAAATTAAACCTGAGAACAAAACTAAACAGGCAATAAGCAATTTGTACTTTTGAGGACTCTCAAAGGTTGAAAGGTTTCAGTGTATGTGGTAGAAACTACTTCATTCAGGAAGTCTTACAAGAGCTTTGAGGTTTTTTTAATTGCCAATGTTTTCATTTTAGCAAATTAAATAAATTAGCATGGATAGAATATTGCTATAAAGTATCTAGTTTTGGTTTACTGGCTGAACTGACAAACTATATAAAAAGGTGTTTTTCCTCCCCTTAAGGTGACATCCATGGGCAATATTATGACTTGCTTCGACTCTTTGAGTATGGAGGTTTTCCACCAGAAAGCAATTACCTTTTCCTTGGCGATTATGTGGATAGAGGGAAGCAGTCTTTAGAAACAATCTGCCTTTTACTGGCCTACAAGATAAAATACCCAGAGAATTTTTTCCTTCTCAGAGGGAACCATGAATGTGCCAGTATCAATAGAATTTATGGTTTCTATGATGAATGTAAGTACTGTGGGGTTGAAGGTTGAGTTCTGGGGAAATGGAATTGATAATTATATATACATGTAGTCCTTTTACTAAACAATGATTTCTAGCTTTGGAGTGAGTTGTGCGCTAATGACAGTTCTGACTTTTGCAGTTAAAGAAGGTTCTTCAGCCATTTGGACAGGTTAAATCTATCCAGTTCTTCCAGGGCCCTTTTCAAAGTGGAAAGGTCAAAAAGCAATCCCATCTTACCACTAACAGGCCAACCTCTACTTAAATATTAAAATAATTTGATGCCACATTGGGGATTCTCTTTCTGTTTGTTTGTTTATTATTAGTCACATTTGTATTGCCACCCACTCAGCAAGTGACTCTGGGCGGCGTACAGCAATTACATCATGAATTACATAAATTCCACTGGATAACTGTAATCCCCCCCCCCCGTAAAACCCCCAATTAAAAAATACAATAAAAATTAGCCCAACAACTAAAAAGAGCGAGGGAGCAATATTACTATATCAGCCAGCAGGTGTGGGTCACCACATCCCCAGTACCCCACACCTGCTTTGCCAGCCAGGTTTTTAGTTCTTTCCATCTGGAGTCGTCGCTCAATTGGCAGGAGGTTCCATAGGGCTGGAGCAGACACAGAGAAGGTTGTCTTTCTGGTGCTATAGAGACAAGCCACTCTAGCAGATGGCACAATAAGAGAGCCTCTCCAGTCAGCTCTGGTGAGACATTTTTGTGCTTTTTGTACTTGTTTTTCCTGGTAAATAAGTCAAAGAGTAGTGCTTGTTGTTTTATATATTTTGACATGAAAAGGTTCATCCTTCATTAGGTCCTCAGTTTCCATCTCCTGATACAATATACTGTACATTCCTGGAGGGCATTTTGCTTTTAGTTATGGGTTGGGTTATCTTGCCCTATTTTGATTGAAATTATAGCAGAACATATTGGCATTTACTGGAGTGAGCAGACCCGATTCAGGATAAGCAAAAGTTCAGCAGGGGAGTTTGGAATTGTGGCAGATGCATCTCTTCTGATTCTCCTATAAAGCGATGCTGTTTAACTGGCGTTTGTGTATTAAGTGAATTTGTCTTCCTAGGTAAAAGGAGATACAACATCAAGCTGTGGAAAACGTTTACAGACTGCTTTAATTGTTTACCAATTGCAGCCATCGTGGATGAGAAAATATTTTGCTGCCATGGTGGTAAGTGGTGACGTGGTTTATGAAATGGTGCTTGCTTCTGTTTTGTGTCATTGACCATGTTGAATAAACTTGCATGTTGCTGAAAATTTTCCTGTAATGTCGGAGAGTGCTTTTAACCCCTTAAGGTCTGAAGCACAGCCCAATATGCATCCTTTCTAGAATCTAGATCACCACATGCTTTTAAATGGAGCTTGTGTTCCACATCTTCAATAGGTTTACCGTGTGATGAGATACTGGTTCTTATTTTTCTTTCCAAGTAGCTGCTTATATAGGTCTTTCACTTGCATCCCTTGTCTGAGCAGGCTGTGTATAAATCCATCTCATATTGTGGGTATTCCAGGCCTGGGTAATAAATCATAAAAGTAGCAAATTTGCTAGTTTGGGAAGTAACCCTTAATATTTCTTCATTTCAGAGAGGGATAGAGAAGTCTGAGTAAGACATTGGGAAGCGTGGATTTCAGAATGCATACATTACTCCCTACCCAGCCTCCACCATTGTGATTGTTAAGGTCGGGTTTCGATACCCAAAGGCTGGACTTGGGGACATGAAAGGAGTCTCATTCAGGCGTTGACTGAGCAGAGTTTCTCCAGCAAAAATCCTTTCAACCCAGAGTAATCTCTGACATGAAATTATTATTACCACAAGGCTGCTCCCAGCAAAGTTCATTTTATATGTGTGGACAAGAAGTGGAAAGGAAATTAGGTCTTGACTGTGAAATTGCCTCATTTAGTAGCCGCCTGAACTGCTCTTTCTGAAATGTGATGCTATAAATGCTGGGTTTCTGTGTATCGCTTGTGAGTAATTGCAGGTTACCCAGACAGTTCCCAGTCCTGTGTGTTATATATAAATACTTGTGTTACACTAACCCAGCATCTCCTGCCCTGTTTTTAATCTAAATATCTAGGCCTGTCATCCCTGAACCATAATCTAAGCAACTGCAGTATGTTTACATTGTCACAAACATCAGACCTTCAGCTGCTGGGGGAGTTGAGTGGGAAGCCACAGCCAAACAGATGTGAGAACAGAATATTGCAGCCTTGCAGAGAGAATGAGAAAACCACTCATTAATTTGAAACAGCTGCTTTAAAATGAGCAAAGTGTGCCCTACTTTTTGAGCAGCTTAGGTTGTCCTGGAGATGGATTGAAAGATGGACTCTTTGTGGTGGCCATCTTATTTGGGTGGTAAAGGAAAACAAGAACAAGATTATTGGGTGAATGGAGGGTTTTATCAGCACAAAGCAGAAGTCAACTCCTTTTTGTGCTCTCTAACTTGTGTGTGTGCTCTTGCAAATTAGTTGGAAGTTCCTACTAACTCCATGTCTCTTGTGGAACTTCTTGATGACATAGTCTGAAATCACAGCCCCTCTGTTATTTTCATTACCTTATTTTATTCCCCTTGTCCCTCTAGGACAGGGGTGACCAAACAACAGCCTGGGGGCCGGATCCAGGCCCTGATGCCAATTCCATACGGGCACGTTTTAGTTCCATTTCTGAGAGCAACGAGGGCTTTGTGGGCCGGATGTATTGGCATCAGGGCCTGGTCCAGAGTGACCAGCACCTTGAACCATGTGACCGGCCCGCAGCCTGAAAAGTTTGGGCACCCTTGCTCTAGGACCATGTTTTTGAGAACCGCTGATTAGTACAGTACACGGCTGCCTCATAAGTTCTGTGGCGTTGAGACCCCAGGTGTTAGTCCTAAAATAATGTTACTGATGCTGTATATAGAGGGAGTTTTCAGTCATTTATGCATCATAAGATCTTTCCTGTTAATTTCTGCCTCCGAGGTTGTTTTCCCATTTCTTTGAGGCATTGAAACAAAAAAATACATTTTAAACAATATGCTCTTCTGTGTTTGCTTACTGTATTTGCTTACTATGTTTGCTTTCTGTTAATTGTCATTGTTATAATGGGAATTGAAGTCCAAGAATAGCTGGAGTGTCAAGGTTCGCCATCACTGGTCTTGATGTTTCATTGCAACCCAAACATAACCTGTCTTCAGTCAGTATGAAGATAGATAAGGCTGCCTGATGTGTTGATAATTACATTTTCTCTGTTTCTCTGATTTGTTCTGTATCTCAGTGTGAGGTCTCCTTTCTTGATGTTCAACAGGTTTATCCCCAGACCTCCAGTCTATGGAGCAAATCCGACGAATTATGCGGCCTACGGATGTGCCAGATCAAGGCCTCCTCTGCGATCTTCTGTGGTCTGACCCTGACAAGGATGTGCTTGGGTGGGGCGAAAATGACAGAGGAGTTTCTTTCACATTTGGAGCTGAAGTGGTGGCCAAGTTCCTTCACAAGCATGATTTGGATCTAATATGCAGAGCTCATCAGGTAAAGACCAGGTGTGAAGTTTGACTCTCATGGAAGGCATTAACCGGTCCCTGGGTTGAGATAGAAGTCCCTTCTCCACAAGCAGGAATGGTCCCTCCTGTCTATTGATTCACTCCTCAAAGAACATCTGTCTGGCTTCATGAGTGTCTGGCTTTGCAGATGCAGTCCAGGTTCCAATCTGGCAGTGGGTTTGGTGTCCATTGCTTACAGAATGTACCTGCTTTGGTAGACAGAAGTATGAAATTCAAGCAAAACCTTAGAACAAGGGTGCCTAAACTTCCAGGCTGTGGGCTGGTCACGTGATTCAGCAGGCTGGTCACATGGTTCTTCCCACCAGAAGTGGAAGTAAAACGCTCCTTGCCATCTGTTTTGCAAGAGGATGAGATAGATTTTAGGCTGCCATTTTCTCTGCTTAAACCAGGGGTGCCCAAACAATGGCCTGAGGTCAGATCAGGCCCACAACGCCAATTCGTCCGGCCCACAACGCCAATTCCTTCGGTCCACAACACCCTCCCTTATCGCTCCTGGAAGTGGAAGTAAATGTGCCCATATGATGAGGGTGGTGTGGGCCAGAGGAATTGGTGTCATGGGCCAGATTCGGCCCCCATGCCGTAGTTTGGGCACTCCTTACTTAGAACTTGGTGCTTGGATGAAAAAGCAACTATTCCTTGTTACTCTTTCTGTAAACATTAGCATTTATAGATAGTTCTTGTAGCATGTTCAGAGTTTTCTGTAAACCATCTCTCATGTAACAATAGAAAAGAGGAGTCTTGCCACGTGGGGCGCCTTGGCTATGTAGCCGGGTAAATGACTGGTCATGGGAGAAGTACATGTGGACTAGCACTATGAATGTCCGTCCTCTAATAGTACAGCAAGCCTGTGAGGTAGGTTGGTTGTGCCCCATAACACAGATTGGGATGGAAGGAGATGGTTTCCATTGAGAGTGGCTTTGCTTCAAACTGCTGTCCTGATGGGTATTTGGCTGTGGTAGGAACTAAGAAAGCCTGAGCTGACAACTCACAGCTCTGATAAGGAAAACACCCAAATGATCCCTTTGTCTGGGGCTTGTGAGTAGAATTGCAAGAGCTTTACACAGTCACAATGAATGACTGCTGTTGTGGTCTTTGTCGTGCTCTGAAAACTGTTCTTTTTCCTTTCAAGGTGGTTGAAGATGGATACGAGTTCTTTGCCAAAAGGCAACTGGTAACCCTGTTTTCTGCCCCAAATTACTGTGGGGAGTTTGACAATGCCGGTGCCATGATGAGCGTGGATGAGACCTTAATGTGTTCCTTTCAGGTACAGTATCTCAGTCCTTTTGTTTATTCCCCCATTACCTTGAATCTTTTCACTCGAAGCTGGGCTTCTTTGTGCTAGATCTTCAAAATAGTAATTACTAGCTGCCTGAAAATGCATTAGATTTTCTTTAATCTGTGCTGTGGTGCCAGTCTGCATTGAATAAGTAGGGCAGCTTTAATCTGCTCACCTTGAAACGGATTGTCCGAAGAATCACTGCTGTCCCTTCTCCCTTTAAAGTGGGTGATATAAGAAGCAGCATCAGATGTTAGCCCCTGTAGGAGGAAAGATAAAGGACTAAATCAAAATTCACATTCCAGGTGCTGATTTTTAAAGCACAGAGAGCATGTGCGATGATGTGCTCTATAGGAGTCTCCTCTGGCATTCCTCTTTCTGGGGTCTGACTCTGAACCAGACTCTGGTTCAGAGTCAGACCTTAGCATTTTACTTCCGCTTCTGGGAGCAATGAGGGTGGCGTCGAGGGCTGGATCCGGGGCCCCTGGGCTATAGTTTGGGCACCCCTGTTTTAAATGTTCTGGAGTGATTTTTTTTAAAGAAAAGGCTGTGTGGCTCAGTGGTTAAAAAGCCCGCCTTGTTAGCTGAAAGGGCAGCAGGTCGGCAGTTCAAGACCAAGATAGTTCGAGACCCAGATTTTGCTCCTGTCTCTGTCCCAGCTCCTGCCAACCTAGAAGTTTGAAAACAAGAAATTGCAAGTAGATAAATAGGGACCACTTTGGTGAGAAAAAGATCTTGGCGACATGAAAGGAGCCTCATTCAGGCATCCCCCGAGCAGAGTTCCTCCAGCAAAAATCCTTTCAATCCAGAATAATTTCTGACACAAAATCATTATTGTTGTTCAGTCGCACAGTCGATTCTGATGCTTTGCGACCCTATGGACCTTTGCCCGCCAGGCACTTCTGTCCTCCACCATCCTCTTCAACCCACCCAGCTCTGTGCCCATTGCATCTACAATACCATCTAGCCATCTCATTTTTAGTCACTCCTTGTTTTGCCCTCTACCTTTCCCAGCATCAAGGCTTTCTCAAGTGAATCTTCTCTTCTCATTTGATATCCAAAGTAGTTTAGCTTCATCTTTACTATTTGACCTTCTAAGGAGCAGTCAGGGTTGATTTCTTCTAAGATTGACCCTGTTTGTTCTCCTCGCTGTCCAGGGGACTCTCAAAACTCTCTTCCAACACCACATCTCAAAGGCATCTATTCTTCTGCACTCAGCTTTCCTAATGGTCCAGCTCTCACAACCATACATTGCCACAGGGAATACCATTGCTTTGACTAGACGAATTTTTGTTTGCAATGTGATGTCTCAACTTTTAACTCTGTTCCCCAGGTTTCTCATTGCTTATCTCCCAAGAATCAGTCGCCTATTTATTCCCTCTTTTATATTGCTCTTTTAAACTTGTATGCACTCCGTTTTATGTAGAATGGCTTTACCTCAGGATGGGCTTTGGCCTTTATAAAGTGTAAACTGCTTTGGCCTTCGGGCAGAGATGTAAATGCCACAATTACATATTGGATAAATATTTACTTACCATTGTCTTTTCTGTGGTTTCCTCCTACGCCTGCCTTTTGAACTGGAGCATGCTCGGAACCCTCTTACCAAATGCCTGAATTGTCATTGCAGATTCTGAAGCCTGCGGAGAAAAAGAAGCCCAACGCTAGCCGACCTGTAACACCACCCAGGGGTATGATCACAAAACAAGCAAAGAAATAATTACTCTTGGCCCTGCCTGGTTGGGACTTGTACAATAGTATATAATCTCCATTTTTTTAAAAAAAAAACAAGAACGGTAATGTGTATCAGTCAGCTTGCTAAGACTAGATTAATGTGTTTTGTGGTGTGTCTTTTTTAATTTTATTTTTATTTTAATGGATGAATTTGCTGGTGTTAACAGCAAATGGCAGTTTCTCCCTTCTCAAGAAGAGTATTTTAAAAATCTGTTTGGAGAGAGAGAGAAAAACTTTCCATATTGATGTTCCAGCTGTTTACTTCACCGCCACCCTATCCTGTCACTCTGGGGTAATTTGTACAACTGACTCCTTGAACCTGTACAGACTGGGTAGTGTTGACGGCTGCATTTCTTTTAAGGCCGAAAGAGGCAACGGCTGGCCACAAGGCTAGGAAACTTAATCCTGTCAGATTACATATTGTTTATACAAAACCACTGTGAATGTCTTTTATTTTATTTTTATTCTAAAGGGATTGCTTTTTTTTCCTTGTCATGTATACAAGTTGCATTGTCGGCATTTTGAAATCACCCTTGACTTTTTGCCAGCTTCCACTGGTATGATGTATATTTTAATGGGAGCACATGCCTTTTCCCCCCTGAACCCCATAAAATGACAATTAAAGCCATTATTTTAAAGGTTTGTGTCTCTTCTTGATGGAACCAAAGCATGGGGGGGGGGGAATCTTGAGCGCTGCAGCCCCCAGAGATGCGTTGGTGGTGTCTAAGTTGGGTTTTTTCCTCTGCAGGAAGGACGACTTGAACTAGCAGTAATGCTGGAATCAGCTGTGATGCAGGATAAAAGACTTTTGATACTTCCCCCCCTCCCACTCAATGTCGAAGCTTGCCACTGTGCTATTTTAGCCAGTTCAGAAAGCTGTAACGTATGGAGAGAGCGATTCAGAGACTTGCCAGAGAATTAGAATTCATTTAGGGTTTGTTTGTTTGTTTGTTTGATTTGCATCTGAAGACGGTGTTCTACAAAGCCTAGAAAAACAGCCAGCTACAACAGGGAACACTGTTCACCAGTTACTGTGAAATCTCACACAGTTACGTCGTTTTGGTTTTTAGTTGTGTGTTTTTTTTTAAAAAAAGATACTGTAATCTTTCCAAACAGATTGACAGTGTACAATAGAGTGGTAAAATGCTTATTAAAAATTAATAACTTGTTAAATCCTTGCAGTGTTGATTTTTATCAGCATCACATCCATATAGAATACAGTGGAATGTCAACCTTTTATTTTCAAAGAAACAGAGACTGGAAGGACAGGAAGGTAGTTAAAGGAATTGCATCTGAAGGGCAGCTGTCCAGAGGATTTGATGTATGTAGACCTGTGCAGCTGTTTTCTGATTATCTAATGATCATCTATCTGATGATGATGATAGTTTCCTTGGCTTCTGCCACGTGAGACACCAGTTTGGCTCAGCCAGATTGTGTTTCCAGGAGGGGAAATTGCCTACACAGTGTTCGAGAGGGGCTGTGTGAGTTCCTCAGGAGACCACATGTTCTGGGATGGGCCTGAGGCAGATGGGTAAAAGATTGAAGCTGCTCTAAACTTTGATGGGAATAAAATCACACAGAAATCAGGTTGCCAATGAACTTTATACCACCCAAGGGAAGGCTTCACATAGCGAAAGGCATCAGCGTTATAAGCGGCTGCGCTGGCTTGGTGGTGAAGAAGCTTGCCTTGTTAGCTGGAAGGCCGGCAAGTCAGCAGTTCGAGACCCAGGTACTGCATGACTGAGTGAGTTCCCATCTCTGTCCCAGCCCCTGCCGACCTAGCAGATGGAAAGCAAGAAATTGCAAGTAGATAAATAGGGACCACTTCATGGGGGAAGATCTTGAGGACATGAAAGGAGCCTCATTCAGGCTTCCCTGAGTGGAGTTCCTCCAGCAAAAGTCCTCCAACCCAGAATAATTTCTGACATGAAATTATTACCAGTGTTAAACAGTTTGTGTGTCTTCCGTAAGGTTGGGTAGAAATGTTGTTACGGCCATCTTTTGTCTACATGCAGACACATTTTATCCGCCCCATTCTTTTTGGGCTAATGGCGGCCGGGGGCAGGGGAATTTGACTGCCTCGTCAGGAGAAGCAGCGTACATGATTCAGCATTTCCATAGCTGTGGGTTAAGTAGAGATCACAGCAGAGGAGTTAGATCAGTGGTGCCCAAACTAAGGCCTGGGTGCGGCCTCCGACGACAATTCATCGGGCGCGTTTTACTTCCGCTTCCAGGAGCGATGAGGGCTTCGCGGGCTGGATGAATTGGCGTCGGGGGCCGCACCCGGCCCCTGGGCCTTAGTGACCGGCTCCCTGAACCACATGATCGGCCCCCAACCCAAAAAGTTTGGGCACCCCTGAGTTTGATTATGTAGCAAGAGAAAGGGGCCTCTGTAGGCAAAGTGCCACTAGTCAGTTGTACTTTTTTGCTCACCCCCCTGCACTGAAATATTGAAAGCTCTTGGGGGAGTTTAGCTCTTGTTGCAAATCTGCTTGGGCTGCCATCCATGTGAATTTCTCCAGCCCTTCTAGAGTATATAAATGGATCACAAGTAGAGGTTGCGTACAATTTTGAGGTGACTCGGAAGGGAAAACCTGAAGAAAGAACAGCTGGGAAAGGAAGACTTTTTTTTTTAATCTATAGATGCCCAAATCCATGCCTTGCTTTCCAAATTCCCAAATTCTTGCTGAGCTACTAGTATTTCCTGATCTGTTTCCTGCTAGCGCTGAAAGGAAATGAGTGAATGAATTCTTCTTGCTATATGGTTTTGCACAAGTCGTGGCAGATCTTCATGCAGATGTACCACATGGGCATCCAAAGCCCCTTAGCTTGGCAGACGGCTATTGCCTCAGCATCTCCTGAAGATGCTCTTTAGATGCAGCACAAGGACACCGTGAGAACAGAACAGTACATTCAGGCTTGTCTGTGCCAATAAGTCCAGGTAGAACAGTGGCCAGCCAGCAGGTTTTGTGAAAGGCTTTGTTTCCAGAATTTTATTTTAAAAATACATCTTGGCACTCCTGGTAAGGAGACGGACTTCTCCAGTTCAGTTCCGCTTACCTGCCCGCGAGCTCACTGATGGAAAGCCAAATATTTTGTAGAAGGGGAGGGTTCCTAACTTTGCACACACACACCAAAAAACCCCAATGCAGCCAAACTGATAAGATGGAAAGAACCTTGATAGCTTCTGTGAAGGTACTATGCATGTATGTATACATCCCATGCCGTCAAGTCCATCCTGACTTACAGCAATCCTTACCAGGATCTTCTAGGTCAGTAATGGTGAACTTTGGCACTCCAGCTGTTCTTGAGCAGCGTACACACAGTAAACCCATTCGTGTGGATGACTTGGGCTTCTTGGAATTGAAGTTCAAGAACAGCTGGAGTGCCAAGGTTGGCCATCATGGTTCAAAGGGGAGAATCCATACAAGTGCTTTCTTATTTTCTCCTGGGAGTGGCTCTTTGGACTGTGCAGCTTGGGCCAAGACCATATAGCCGTGATGGTGAACCCTGGCACTCCAGATGTTCTTGGGCTTCAATTCCCAGAAGCCCCTGTGAATCCACACAAACGGGTTTACTGCGATTCATCCCATCTGCGCTGCCCTTGTCGCTCCTGGTCTGGGTTAATCCTGTCTGGGGGCATTTTACTTCCGCTTCCGGGAGCGACGAGGGCAGCAGAGACCGGATGAATTGCAGTAAACTCATTCGTTTACCAAGAGAGAAGGGAGTGTTTGGAAGATCCCAACGAGGAAAAGGGCAGGAGATTTTCCCGGGAAGGGGTTGGGGGATGAAGTGGGCTTGGGACTGGCAGGAGCTCCTTTGCAGGATCAGGCCTTTCCTGGAGAGGGGGATGCTTGCCTTACACGACCCTCCCTCCGCCAGGCTCCTCTCCGTAGGAATGAATCCCTTCGAAGAACTCGGGACTACTAGTCGCACGTGTGCACGGAAGGCCCTTCCCCGCGCGATGGACCCTCCTCCCCAGGTCGGATCGGGGGGGGGGGATTTGGGCAGCCCTCCCTCTTTTCTTCCAAACTCTTTGCACCAATGGGTAAAGGAAGGCGGGGAACGGAGGAGGAGGAGGAGGCGCCGCCGAGCTCAGCCTCCCCCCCCTCCCCCCCCCCCCAGCTGTGGCGGCAGCTCCGGGCGAGGTTGCTGAGCATCCGGCTGGGAGGTCTGGATCGGGTCCCTCAAGCCACCGGACACGGTACTGGGAAGGGTGCCATGGGAGGGTGCCATGGGGGAGCCCGGAGGGTGGACTGGCTGCCTGGTCCCGGGACGCGGCCTGGCCTGGGGGCGCTTCCCGGCAGAAGCCACCGCCCCCTCCCTCGTCTTTCTGGGTCGGAGGATCGGGGCGCCCCAGGGACAGGGCGGGGGAGGGGAGGCCTATGGCCGGGAGGGAGGGAGGGAGGGAGGACGCCCCCCCAACACGCCAGAGACCCCCATCAAGCTGCCTAGGCGGGAGAGGAGGGTGGGAGGTTATCCCACCCCCTGGATGCCTCTGGATCAACTCCGGGGAAGGGGTAGGTTTGCAGGATCCGGCCCCTTCCTCGGCTGCGTTTCGAGGCCTTTGCTGTGGGTCTCCGCCTCAGGGAAAGGTGGGGGTCCTTCCCTTCCTGGGTCCCCCGGATCTAAGCGAAGGGGTGGGGAGAGGGAGGGAGAGGGAGAGAGAGATCGAAGGGCTGGCCTTCATTAGCCACCGGTGACTATGTTGAAAGACGCCTCTTACCAATTAAAACCCAAGAATGAGGATGGTTAACAAAATGCATGTTTTCTGTGTTCACGTTTAAAACCCCCTCCCCGTTCACCTCCAACTTCCAGTTTTATCTAAAATAAAATACAGTAGTTTAAAACCTTTCATTCCCTTCTCTTGAACTCGCCTTGTGCCAAGGTGCCTCTTGAGATGAGAACTAGGCAGGATGTGGGCCTTAAAGCAGGGGTGCCCATACTATGGTCCCTGGGGCCAGATCTGGCCTCCGAGCCCAATTCATCCAGCCCTCAATTAGGAATATGTCCTAGAGCAGTGGTGGTGAACCTTGGAGCACTCCAGGTGTTCTTGGACTTCAATTCCCAGAAACCCAAGTCTCTGTGAATCCACACAAATGGGTTTAAGACATATCCGCAGTAAACCCATTTGTGTGGATTCACAGGGACGGGCTTCTGGGAATTGAAAGCCAAGAACACCTGGAGTGCCCAGGTTCGCCATCACTGTCCTAGAACCTGGTAGTGCTTGAGTGTGGGAAAGGGACCGTTTCAAAAGCATAGAGTTTAGGGCCAAAGTTGCAAACCTTTGCATTCCAGGTGTTCTTGGACTTCAATTCCCAGGAGCCCTGATCGGCAGGAGTCCTGACTTGGGCTTCTGGGAGTTGAAATCCAAGAACACCTGGAGTGCCAAAGTTCACCATCAATGGTTTAGTGGCACATCTCTGAAGGTGAATACAAAGAAGTTAGATTGTGGCTGTGCAGAGGCATTTTCTTCCCTGCCACTTCAAGGGTGCTGAGACAGGGAAGTGCGTTGATTGCTTAAGTGGTTGAGTACAGGATTGCGCTGTCTGATCTGGCTGTTAGAGGAAGTCGCTTTGTGGCATATTTTGCTCGTCATTCACCTAAGTCACGTTGAGTCCTGGCAATCAAACCCATCCTCCTTCAGGTGAAGGTCACTAGGCCAGGCTCTCTTCTTAAGCCGCTCAGAGGGACAGAGTCACAGCTTTGCACTCATAAATATCCCTGGCTCAGTCCTCTGAGGTGTTAATCCTCCTTTTCTTCTTTCTTCCATGTGAGAAGAAGGGCTGCAAAAATTATTAGTGCGCTGCCTCAGGAGTAGCACATTTTGTGATGCTTTCAATGAGTAACTCACACTTTGATGTAAAGCCGGGGTGCCCAAACATTTCAGGCCGTGGGCCGATCATGTGGTTCAGGGAGCCAGTCACTGAGGCCTGGGGGCCGGATGCGACCCTGATGCCAATTCATCTGGGCGTGTTTTACTTCTGCTTCCTGGAGCAATGAGGGCTTTGTGGGAATTGGTGTCAGGGGCCACATCAGGCCCCCGGGCCTTAGTTTGGGCACCCCTGATGTAAAGAATGCTAAGTGCTAAGAAATCACATTGGCTTCTGGTTTGTGGCGTGGATTTGTCAAGATCAGAAACATGGACGAGGGTTGTTTGCATCCTTTTCTTAATCAACCAGCCTACAATAATTCAGCTTCTGGGGCTTTCTGTACATACTTTGTTTCTCAAAAGGAAAGGGTGTTAATTTCGCACAGAGACAATGTTGCACGAAATACAGATTAGCTTGAACCCACCCACCCACCCACCCACCCCAAAAGGAGAATATACTCCATCTAGCTTTAACCAGGAGGTACTGTTCAAAAAGTGACAAAAAAAATAAAGATTGTAGCTAGAGTTCTTTGTATCCCTCGACCAGGCTTCAAGCGAGGAAGTTTGAGTAGACTCACTTCCTAAGATCCTGGAAAGCAACCTGCAGTATTGTGTAAATACTGCAGCTAGACGGATAGACAGCATCACTATTAGTTGAGTTGCAAGTGTTGAGGCATGCCTGCCGCGTGTCCACGGAAACGTCTGCAGACGCGGGACAACGCTGGCTTTTTGGCTATTAACAGAGACAAGCGCTGGACCCTAGTTAGCGAGCTGAGAGTTTTGTCCCTGCCATTCTGTCCTCAAAGATGTTTGCTCATAAGAGTTAAATGAGCTCCTAAAAGTTAGTAAAATTCTGATTATTGAGCTAGACGTACATTGTGGGACTTTTTAACACGGCAGTTTGGAAAACTCAAACATGGGGCTATGTCTAAGTTTAGCCGAAAGTTGCAGGTCATCACGGTGAAAAGGGGGGTATATGTTATGCTGTAATGACACTGAGTCATTTCCTGGCTTGTGACTTTAAACAAAAGGGGAGTTTTGGATGTAATTCTTTTGGGAGGAAGGAAGAAAATTTTCTGCATCGCCCACTCAAAGGCTATTCAATTCTGCTAGAGTCCATGATGACCAGTGTTATGTAGTAAACAGACTCGGCTGGGTCAAGAGAAATTCTCACTCAGCTGTAGAAATGTATGAAGAGCGTAGTTGGGGCAGAACTGGCAAAACTGTTCCTTAAACATCTCACTTTCCCTGAAAACCCTCTTAGAAGAGTCACTAGAAGTCCATCCCAAGCTGATTATATAATGAGTTAATGATTACATCCCCCCCTCCCAAAGTCAGGCTTCCATATAGACCAGTGATGGCCGATCTTGGCACTCCAGATGTTCTTGCACTTCAATTCCCAGAAGCCCTGATCAGCAGGAATGGTTGACTTGAGCCTCTGGGAACTGAAGTCCAAGAACCACTGGAGCGCCAAGGATGGCTATCATGGATATAGGCAATTAGAGGTTAGAGCTCTGTTAGTTTGAGTTTTGGGCTACAACATCCAAAACTTCCTAAACGGCATTGCATTGATCTGAAGATGCAGAAAGAAGTCAGAAAATGGGAACAAAACAGAGCATGCAGGAGACAATGAGTGTCTTCTTCGCTCTATTGCCTGGGCATGTGCAGAGTTTAGAAACTTACTCTTTTTTAAAAAAGTAATTTCTGTTACTCTTCCTTGAGTTCCTTGGTGATCAGATATTTTCTATTCCTTTATCTGGCTGCGGTGGCTCAGTGGTTAAGAAGCTCGCCTTGTTAGCTGGAAGGCTGGCAAGTCAGCAGTTCGAGACCCGGGTACTGCATGACGGATTGAGTGCCTGTCTCTGTCCCAGCTCTTGGGGACATGAAAGGTGCCTCATTTGAGTATTCCCTGAGTGGAGTTTCCCCAGCAAAAATCCTTTCAACCCAGAATAATTTCTGAAATGAAATTATTGCGATACGGGTGCCTGGCGTGCAGTGGTCCATGAGGTCACAAAAGGTCAGACTTGACTATGCGACTGAACGACAACAAATTAAGTGGTATTTTGGGGGGTGTTGATGGCATAGAATGTGTAATTACAACCCCTATTATGAAATCAGTAACCCACTTTTTTTAAAAAAATGAGCAGATTGTTCAGTGGTGTGTGATCTCAACACTGACAAATGGAAAATATTTAACCAGTTAGAATTCTTTCTCCAGGCTTTGGCTAAGTATTTAAAGAAGAATCAGCAGGGCTTGATATCAAAGTTCAAACAAACCTTGTATTGTCAAGATCCATTTGGCTCTTTCGTTTCCCCCCACTGTGAGTTTTATCTTATGATGTGCCCAAATTACAAGAGCCTTAATGTAGCCATTCTCACTTCTAGAGAGCGTTCGCCCTTGCTTCGATTTGGCATCAACTTATTGTCATTTTGGTGGCCCCATGATATCCATACAGCCCTCGTCCAACACCACATTTCAAGCAAATTGATATTTTTGCCAGACCTCTTTGATGCTTAGTTCTCATACCCATACATAGTAATTGGGGTTAGTAGCCTAGATTCACAGTCTAGCCAGGTTCTCCCGTTATGGTAATAGAGTAGACCCTACTGCCAGCAGCTCATTGCCAAGTGTCAGGCAGCAGTTAACTAACCTGACCATCCTGAGGACTAGTGCCTTAGCAGAGTCTACATGGAAGGGTGATGGTCCCCAAATGGATTAAATCCTACTTGAATCCATCTTGATGGAGGGGCAGCAGCTTCATCCATCCTGGCCTGGCCTGGGGCCGAGGAGGACTTCCTGTGCCAAGAGGGCTCAGGACCAGAAAGTGGCTCATTGAACTGGATGTGGTACTATGGGGGTCATGCTGTGATGCGGAAGGCAGAGGAAAGGCATTATAATCTCAGGACAGTCTTCTCATGGCAGATCGCCATGAGGATTGCCAATATTCGGAAGTGGAGTGCCAATATTCGGAAAAAGAAGCCGATATTCCTTCTTCAGTAGCCTTCCTTCCAAAATGTTACCTCCTAGGCATGACTCTGTAGACCTCCCAAAAATCTATCTGGTTGTCTGGATGATTATCTTAAAAGAACATCTTTGTTGGGATAATTCAAACATTTAAAAACAAAAGAACAGCAGTCTATTTGTTGCCGGACAACTTCTGCTCTGTTCCCCCTTAGGCAGTTATGGGATGGATCAGATGATCCTTATCTTCTGAGGAGGACGGGTGTTATAGTTAACTTTAGGAGGGGGAAAAACAATGTGTTCTTAAGTGCTTTGTGAGTAATTTACAAGTCACCTTGACCCCAGAGGGAAAGGCAAAACAGAAAGGCACGCTGCCCACAGGTCCTCTTTAATGGAGCATCAACAAGGCCTCTTCTGGCCACCAGTTGGCCATATTCTAAGACCAGGGATTATCACCCTGCGGATAATACTTTCAATTAGTTCATTAAACAACATTCCACAAAATGTTCCTTTATGAAAAGCTTCCTGCGATTTGATAAATGAATTCTCCAACCCAATTCTTACTTGTTTAGACAGTTAATCCAAAAGGAGGCAGGTAGATAGAAGTTAACTCAGGGATTCTCAGACTGGGGCCCACGGACTGGATGTGGCCTGCAGTGCCCTTTCATGTGCCGCCCCCACCGCAGTCGGAAGTGCCATGGAGTAAAGGCCAATATGGCCCTCCGGCCCCCGAAGCGGTCTGAGGGAGTGTGACCCAATGGCTTAAAAAGGTTGAGGACACTTGTTCTAAAATGGATTAAGAAAGCACACGCGCACACACACCCAGAGTCCGCTTCACCTTTGCTTCACATACTTTCCCCTCCGATCCTAATCTGCCCTCAGCTCCACTTCCGTGGCTCAGGGCAAGGAGAAAGTCAGGTATACACTCATAACACACAGATGGCATTCTTCGTTTTTTATTGGGTATTGACTATAACCAAGAAAATAAGAGGTTTCCCCCACCCCTTGGTTTTTGCAAATATTGCCGAGGATTTGAGGGATTCCCATTGCTCCGTCTGGCAAAAACAACCCCCACCCCACCCACTCACCCACCCCCTTTTACAAGAAATAGAGACGGAACAGGAAGTCTGGATGGGACCAAACACCAGCACCTCGGCCGGCTCGGCTTTCTTGGCGGCTTCTTGCGTCTGCCGGTGGTTCTTCTGGTGGGTGAGAATGGTGGACCGCTTTGCCGGAGAGGGTGGGGAGAGGGTGGGAGAGAGACTGGAAATGGCAAGAATGGAAAAGGTAGGAGATTTCCGTGCTGGTTTTTTTCCGTGGCTCAATTGCAATCCGCACTTTTGGTCAAGGCAGGACTGGGAGGTCTTTGACGTTTCTGCATTGGAAGGACGATGAATTCTGTTCCTTCCAAGATTAGCTGCAGTTACCACTCTTGAGCTGGTTTCTTCTGCTCTGCCTTGATCCGTTTAATGCCCACGCTTGGCTGGGAAGGCATAGAAGGAAAGATTTCCTCTGCAGGTAACCAGGCTGGAAATCTGTATTTCGGACTTTTCCTCTGATGAGAATTGGTTTGTTCTTATAGCTTCACACTGATGTTCTAAGGGGAGGGAGGTAAGCAGTGGCATTTCAACAAATACATGTTAATGGTTTTCTTTCGCTGGACTTTTTTGGGGGGTGATGGAGCAGCGTGATGTCCCTTTAGACGAGGGGTACCCAAACTACATGGGTGTGTTTTACTTCTACTTCCAGGAGCGACAAGGGTGGCATGGGGCGGATGAATCAGTGCTGGGGGCCAGATCCAGCCCACAGGCTGAAGTTTGGGCACCCTTGGTTTAAGAACCCTTTTGGCACGCAAAGTCCTCCTCGGCCCCAGGAGGCCAGGATGGATGAAGCTGCTGCCTTCCTTCAAGATGGATTCAAGTAGGGTTTAATCCACTTGTGGACGGTCACCCAAAAATCTATCTCATCCCATTACAAAACAGGTTGCGAGGTGTGCTTTACTTCCGCTTCTGGTGGGAGGAACGTAACCGGCCTGCTGAACTACGTGACCGGCCCACAGCCCGAAACGTTTGGCCACCCGTGCTTTAGACTATCGTCATGTCGATGTACCTGAAGCATTTCACGGTGGTGGGCGATGATCCCGCTCAGTGGAGCAATGACTACAAGAAGTGGGAGGAGGAAACGGAGGAGGAAGGCGATGGGAAGATACCAGAGATGGCCGTCAAAGCAGAGTCACCTCCGAGGCCTCCAAACTTCCGGGAAGTGATGAAGAAACTCTTCCAGACTCACAAATTCCAGGTAAAGAGTGGAAGAGTTTTTCAGACGTTTGTTTCTTAGTGGTCTGTTGTTATCACACAAGATTTCTAGCAGTTGGTCCATCTAGGCCAGAGATGGCAAACCTTGGCACTCCAGGTCTTCTTGGAGTTCAATTCCCTGAAGCCCAAGTCCCTGTGAATCCACACGGATGGGTTTACAGCGTGTATGAGTTTGTGTGGATTCACAGGGGCTTGGGCTTCTGGGAATTGAAGTTCCAAAACAGTCGGAGTGCCAAGGTTCGCCATCACCAATCTAGGCACTATTGCCTACTCTGGTTGGCAGCAACAGTTTCCAGGACTCCAGGCAATGATTCTTTGCCCACACCACCTGGAGACGCCATGGGTCTATCCTGGGGCCTTCTGCAATTGGGTGGTGGATCAAAAACAGGAACATGGTTTTTTAAAGGCTGAGAAGCATTGTGGTAGTTCAGGGGTTCTCAACCTGCAGCCCATGGCACCATTTCATGGGCTTCCTCCACCGCCTCCATCACACCTGGAAGTGCCATGTGGTGGAAGAAGGGCAAAACGGCTGTCCAGGCCCCAAAGCTGCCTGAGGGAACGTGACCCAGCTTTAAAAGGTTGAGAACTCCCATCCTAGTTGGATCTGAAGAGTCTTTGGATATCTGTTCCTAGTCCTGGTTTTATTTCTTTGTTCCAGATCTTGGTTGTCTGCCTCGTTATCTTGGACGCTGTGCTGGTCCTCATAGAGCTCCTTCTGGATCTGAAGATCATCCATCCCGACAAAGATGAGATTGCACCTAAGGTTAGCAAACACACCCAGCACCAAACCATAGGGTGGACCAAAGAGTGGACATTTCTGTGCTAGTCTTTGCCCAGCTGGTTCCTTCTCTAGACATGCCAGATATGCTCTTTTTGCCCTTCCCAGGTCTTCCACTACCTGAGCCTTTCCATCCTAACCCTCTTCCTGGTGGAGCTGGGCTTCAAACTCTTCACTTACCGCCTGGAATTCTTCCATCACAAGTTTGAAGTCTTTGACGCCGTTGTGGTCATCATCTCCTTCGTCCTTGACATCGTCCTCCTTTTCCGGGAACACGAGTTTGAAGCCCTCGGCTTGCTGATTCTCCTTCGGCTGTGGCGAGTGGCCAGGATTATAAATGGTAAGTCATTGAACACAAGATGGGCATAATTACCTCAACCTTCTCTCCTCATGCCTGTGAAATGGGTAGAAAGGCAGCATTCCTCGTTTCATGGATAACTGCGGTAAAGTTCTCATAATCCTGCCGTGGAAGAGGTTCTTGAGGCTTGGATTTAATTTTACTGTCCTCTGAATCCGACCACAGGAATAATCTTGTCAGTGAAGACCCGGTCCGAGCAGCACGTGGCCAAGCTGAAACAAGCCAACTTGCAGCTCTCGGTCAAGGTCGAACATCTGGAAACCAGCTGTGCAGAGAAGGTAAGGCCACCCCTGTAGCATCACTGGGATTGATGCAGGTCAAGTCAGGTGTAGCCCAGTGGGACCCAGTTAGGACTTCACAACAGCCTCTGTTAGTTGTCCAGTGACATTTGGTTGTGAGTCTCTCCATTTCATGTCTAGCTTCTTTCCTCTCTCCATACAAGTGCTGGAGAACCAGTTCCAGGAAGAAAATAATGTGAAGAAAATGGAGTTGTGAAGGTGGCAATCTGTTCAAATGGCACAGCCGAAGACTCAGCACGATGCAAGCCTAAAATAGGATTTGGTTTTTGCTGAGTCAAGAGGATTTATCAGCCTCAATTAGCACAGAGCTGCCTTTGTTCGTGGTTAATTTAACTCCGTTCTCAACCTTTTTCAGCCAGGGGCCATTGGGTCACGGTCCCTCAGGCAGCTTTGGCGGCCGGACGGCCATTTTGCCCTTCCTCCGCCACATGGCACTTCCTGGTGTGGGGGAGGCAATGAGGCCGCATGAAATGGCACTGCAGGCCACATCTGGCCCATGGGCCAGAGGCTGAGAGTCCCTCATTTAACTTCTATCTATCTGCCTCCCTTTGGATCAACTGCCTAAACCAGTAAGAATAATAATGATGCAGAAACAGAAGCAACATTTCTGGGTTGGAGAATTCATTTATCAAATCACGAGCAGCTTTTCATAAAGGAACATTTTTGTGGAACGTCGATGTTTAATGAACTAATGAAAGTGTTATCAAATCCAGAAGTTTGTTTAAATAAAATTCAGAGGTGTGTCTGGAAAAGTCTTTTTTCATCTGACAAAACTGTAACCCACTGAAAGCCTGAGGCACCAAAAGTTATTACAAGCAGGCATGGGACGTTTGACGTTTTAAGCCAGGGGCGCCCAAACTTTTTGGCCCACTTTGACCTGTGGGCTGGAGGGAGGAAGCAGTCCTGTTGGGCTGCTGGGCAGAGGGGCGGGGCAAACTCTGTGCTGGGGGGAGGAAGTGATCCCATTGGGCTGCTGGGCAGAGGGGCGGGGCAAACTGTGCTGAGGGGAGGGAGGAAGTGCTCCCACTGGGCTGCTGGGTTGCTAGGGTGACGGCGCACGTGCCCATAGAGAGCTCTGAGTACCCCCTCTGGCACGCATGCCATAGATTTGCCACCACTGTTCTATACTATCCCGAGCTCACTAGAGAAAAAGTGAGGTAGAATTATAGCGGATCCGTACCCCCCACTGACCTAATAACATTTGCTTCCACCAACAGGAGCTGGAAATCGAGCGTCTCAGCAGCCTCTTGAAGCAGCACGGACTTCTCACCCATTCCAGATAGGGGTCGGGCGGCCGAAACTCTTCCGAGGAGTAAGCCGAGATGCTTTTCTTCCCTTGTACCGTGACATTTTGAAAATACTCTTTTTGTATATTCCCTGCCTTGTCTACACTCAGCTCTATCCCATTGCCCCCCCCCCCCCCTTTAGTGCTCGGAGACTCCGTCAGTGTTGTAAAAACAGCTTGCAAAGTAGAAAAACCCTGATTCCAGTGCTGAATTGTGCCACTGGTACTGTTAAAACGATAACAAAAATCATGTAATAAAGTCAGATCTGTATTAAAGGAGGGTCTCTTCCCCCTCTTTCACGCGCACGTGCATATGCTTCTCTGCTGCGTCAACCTGCCACCTGTCAGTCTGTATTGGGCACAGCTGGGGGCGACATGTTAGGGCAAGGGTTCCCAATCTAAGGCCCACAGGCCATATCTGGCCCACGGTGCCACTTCATGTGGCTTTGATGTCATCTGAAGTGTACAAGGCAATCCCCTTGGGATCAGGTCTTGCTCTCCACGTAATCTTGAAGAGTGGAAGGAAGAGGGACTCGTCTCTCTGTTTCCAAAAACTGGACACCTCAGGACTCAGACGAAGGGAAAGAAGAAATCAAAGGGTAACTTGGCATCGATGGTTGGCCGCGCTTTGTAACCTGGCTCTGCCGGGGCCGAGACGTCGACAAAATTGACAGAGCTGAATATCGGGATGGTGAGTTCGCTTCCTGGATCCACCTGATTAAAAAAAAGAGGCAGATGAGGTTAATTCCACAGGCAGAAGGAAACCGAAGCGTCACAGGTTGGGCCACGCGGAGGAGGCCGAAGGTTGGGTTCCAACATAAAGAAGGGGATTGTTCAAAGGCTGCAGGAAACTGGGTAGAAGACACAGCCATGAGGACCCAATAGGAAGAGAAGGTTACGGCTGGGCTTAACCTTGGGGGGGGGGGGGAGTTGTCTCCCCCTTGCTCGAAAGCCAGTTGTATCCAACTCTAGGGTTCGGTGCTCATCTCCATTTACAGTTTGCAATAAAACAGCTCTGCATCTGCAGACATTTCTGTGGTCATGTGGCAGGCACGACTAGACACTGGAGTGCAGAGAACACTGTTATATTTCCCACCAAAGTGATCCCGATTTATCTACTTGCAATGTCTTGCTTTCGAAGTGCTAGCTGGGCAGGAGCTGGGACTCGAACTCAGCACTCGGGACTCAAACTGCTGACCTTCCCTTTCCAGTTACAAGCTCAGCCTCTTAACCACTAAGCCACAGCAGTCCGGATTTCTACTGGAGCCTCTAGAGCAGGGATTATCAACCTGTGCCCCGTGGGCCAGATACAGCCCACAGCATCATTTGATGTGGGGGAGGGGGCACCGCCTCCACGACACCCGGAAATGGCATGTGGTGGAGGAAGGGCAAAATGACCATCCGGCCCCCGAAGTTGCCTGAGGGAGCGTGACCCCCCAATGGCCCCCCGGCTTTAAAAGGCTGAGAACTCCTGCTCTAAAGTTCCCCTTCAATGCTGTTCGATTCCACCTTTGGGGCTGAAGCATGAACTAAAGAACTGGGGTGGGGGTGGGGGTGGCCCCAGCGCTGCAATGCGCCAAGAGAAACCGGTTCCACGTGCTGGAGCTTTTGTCTCACAGTGTGCAAGCTTTGCATGAGGCAGGAAACTGGTTAAAAATATACCCCAAAGAGCTGCCGCCGCGTTCTCCCCCCCCCCCCCCGCCACAGCCAGCTCGCCACCCACCTGGGGCAAGGCAGCCGTCGTGACTGTCACGGTGAAGCTCACAATTTTCGCCTGGGGGTTTGCCAAGGAGCCGTATTTAGTCCATTTTGCTTCTAATGCAAATGACACAGGAACCTCGCAGAGGGCCTAAAAATAAAAGGGGGAGAGAAGATTGGTTAGGTACGATGAGCGATCAGCAAGCAGGGGAGAGAGAGCAGCCCAGGCCTCCTCCTCCTGCAAAGCCTTAGATCGGGGTGCCCAAACTACGGCCTGTGGGCCAGATCTGGCCCCCAGTGCCAATTTATCTAGCCCATGCCACCCTCATCACTCCCGGAAGTGGAAGTAAAAGTGCTCGGAGACTCCGTCAGAAAATGGCAACAAGGTGTGTTTTACTGGGAGTGGCCCGCTGAACCACGTGACTGGCCCATGGCCTGAAAGGTTTGGGCACCCTGGTTTACAGCCAAAGAGCCAGTGCTGTCTGTGTCTGCAGACATTTCTGTGGACATGTGGCAGGCTGGCCTCCGTTTATCTTCCCACTGAAGTGGTCCCTGTTTATCTCCTTGCAATTTCTTGCTGAGAAGGCGCTAGATTCAAATTTATTGAGGACAAACAGGCATAACCACATCGTTGTGAGTGTCTCATGGCCAACGTAGGGTCCATGTAATAATGCTTGTCTGCTTCCTTGTCCTTCTCGGAGGTCTTCCTTAAGCTTAGGCAGCACAAGGGGAAATATTTTGGATCTCCACCAAAATATCTGCAGGAAATCAGGACTTTAAAAGAGCATCTTTTCTGGAGAGAAACAACCAGCCTTTGCGGCCATGAGCAAAAACGGGAGGCTCTTACCGTAGGGGTGATGTTGTAATGAATCTGCACCCAATCGAGTCCATTTTGGGGCAGAGAATTTCCAAAGGAGGCCACGCAGTCTGGGAAGTTTTGACCTTTCAGCGCATTCAGAAGAGCCGGGGCTAAGATCGTGCAGTCAGCGCCCTCAGTAATGCTTTCAGGAAAGAAATAAAATGCCAGGTCAGCATTAGTAGAGAACAGCTGCTTTCTTACCCCTTCACTGCAGAAAGCTCCACTTGAAGGAGAGCAAATTGACTTTAAGCTGGCTGACAGGCAGCATTCTGTGACTTCTAATTTGTTTGGCTTCATCTAGGGCAGTGATGGCCAACCTTGGCACTCCAGGTGTTCTTGGACTTCAATTCCCAGCAGCCCAAGCCAGGACTCCTGCTGATCAGGGCTTCTGGGAATTGAAGTCCAAGAGCATCTGGAGTGCCAAGGCTGGTCATCTAGGCCAATACTGCCAGCTCTGACTGGCAACAATTCCTGCTTTGGGGTTTCTGGTAGGATCCCCCCCCGAACCCCCCAGCCTTATCTCAGAATGGTCAGGGGTGAAGATGTAACTTTCTACCCTGCCAGAATCGGAGGTGATTCGGCAAGTACAGGATGATGTGGTAACACCCAATGGGTATGAAATGTGGACCTCTTGCTAGACTGAATGCTTATACCAGTGATGGCGAACCTTGGCACTCCAGCTGTTCTTAAACTTCAATTCCCAGGAGCCCAAGTCTCTGTGATTCCACATGAATGGGTTTACTGTGCACACTATGCACAGTAAACCCTTTCGTGTGGAATCAGAGACTTGGGCTTCTGGGAATTAAAAGTCCAAGAGCATATGCCGTAAACCCATTCATGTGGATTCACAGATAATTGGGCTTCTGGGAATTGAAGTCCAAGAACACCCGGAATGCCAAGGTTCATCATATCACAGGCTTATGCTTTGCATCTCCCCCAACCTGTGTGTTCGTAATTCATAGTCTTCAAAAGAGAGCTGGAAATCTGCCTGGGGAAAATGCCACATTTCTGCCTCTTACCGCAACTGACATCCAGACACGACAGTGTTCCCAAACAATACAGGCGTTCGGATTCCTTCTGCGGCGAAACAATCCTGGCCAGCGGTGCTTTTCATGATAGTCAGCTGGCCCAGTCTGTTGAGGCTCTGAGTGATTCCAGAGGTGGAGGCAACGAGTTAAGGGACAAGTATGAGGGTGAAATCCACCCTTTGAAACCCATGTCTTAATTGAAGGCAGCGAGAACTTGAAAGACTGCAATGGCTTAGTGGTTAAGATGCTGAACTTGATGACTGGAAGGTCGGCAGTTTGACACCCGAACGGTGCATGACAGAGTGAGCTCCCATCTCTGCCCCAGCTCCTGACAACCTAGCAGTTCAAAAGCAAGAAATTGCAAGTAGATAAAAGAGGTACCACTTCAGCAAGAAAGGTAACAGTATTCTGGTGTCTAGTCCTGCCTGCCACATGTCCATGGAAACATCTGTAGATGAAGATGGCCTGGCTCTTTGGCTATAAACAGAGATAAGCACCGAACCTTAGAGTTGGATATGACTGGCTTTCAAGCAAGGGCGACCTTTACCTAGAACCGTGAGGGCAAACCTTGGCACTCCAGATGTTCTTGGACTTCAATTCCCAGAAGCCCAAGCCCCCCGTGAATCCACACAAATGGGTTTGCTGCGATTCATCCGGCCCGCGCCGCCCTCGTCGCTCCTGGAAGCAGAAGTAAAGCACGTCCAGACGGTAAAGACTAAAAAGGATATCCAGATGACCTAAATCCAGCCTTTATTGGACATCCAACAACGTATCCAGGGCTTCCGCTGAGAGGAACCGGATGAGTACCTTGCTATATTTGGGGGGGGGGGGGGACGAAAAGAACATGGCCGTTTTAATGCTAGTTATTTTCTAGTAGCTGTTTTGTTTTGGATGCAAAGCAGCTGCTAGGGAAATATTTCCCTTAGGATTCCAAATGTTGCCTAAGCCACTATGTAATAATCGTTGAACAGTTAAGTAATTGATATTATAAGAGGGTAATTATTGAATTATTCCCCTCCGCTGCTGAGAAGGAGGAAAGAGAACATTTGGGAGACATTTAAACACTTCCCTCTTTAGATAACAATACTTTGGCTTTTAAAAAAACAAGACTGTTAAAAATTGTGAATATTAGCAGCCCCCATGGATCCAACCCAAGACCCGTTTAATTCAATGTTCTGTTCCATGCCATTACACACAAATACATGCGCACACATTCCGCCGCAACTGACCTATGAAGACAACCTGCATCCTGGCTAGTAGTCACCACTGGTGGCCCAAACGCATCTATGGTCCCCTTCAAATCAGGCCAGGTTGGCAGCGAATCATCAGATTTTGTGCCAAAGACCTCCTCGGAGAAACTCATTCACTTTATTCCTCCTAAGTCTCCGGCCATTCAATGAATTAAATCCTCTGGCTGTAATTCACATTCTGTAAGACAGAGTGAGCTTCTGTCTCTGTCCCGGCTCCTGCCAACCTAGAAGTTCGAAAGCAAGAAATTGCAAGTAGGTAAGTAGGTACCACTTCGGTAGGGAAGGGAATAGTGTTCCATGCACTCCGGTATTTAGTCATGCCTGCCACATGTCCACAGAAACGTCTGCAAACGCAGATAGTCCTCCTCTTTGGCTGTAAACAGAGATGAGCACTGAACCCTAGAGTCGTATACAACTGGCAATCAAGCAAGGGTGACTTTTACCTTTACTTAAGACTGAGTATTTCACTAACAGTTGTGATTATTTGTTTTATTTTTTTGGTGAAGGCTTCTCCCTCCTATTCTGTATCTTCTGTGGGTTCCCAATGATGAAAGGGATACCACAGAATTCTGGAGAAGCTATGTAGAGAAGTTATAAATGTTCAGCTTATGGAAAATTGCCACTCCTATTGCATCATCAGCCTTACGCAGTATCAGTTGGGCAACAGGATTTCAGCCGTTGGGTCCGATTGCTCTAGACTTCAGGGAATTTACCTGAATGAAACGGATTTCAAAGCTCTGCTGTACAAAACCGGCCGCCGTGTTAAGAATCCCCAGGACCAAATTCACAACTGCATCGATTATTTCTCCAGTCTCTGTGAAAGTCACAAGGTAACGTGCCTGGAAGCCAAAAAAACATTGTGCAGCTCAATTAGTAGGAATACTAACACCGGGGGGGGGGGGGGACCACTCAGAATCTTCTCCACCATTTGTCATTTATTCTTTGCCCACCCTGTAGACAACATTTCAACATGTAACACAATCTTGTCCTATACATTATAAATGTTGATACAGCAATAATCATAATTTTGTGTCAGAAATTATTCTGGGTTTTTGCTGGAAGAATTCCACTCAGGGGACGCCCAAATGAGGCTCCTTTCATGTCCCCAAAGATCTTTCTCCACCAAAGTGGTCCCTATTTATCTTCTTGCAATGTCTTGCTTTCAAACTGCTAGGGTGGCAGGAGCTGGGGCAGAGACAGGCGCTCAATCTATCATACAGTACCCGGGTCTTGAACTGCCAACTTGCCGGCCTTCCAGCTAACGAGGCGAGCTTCTTAACCACTGAGCCACCGCAGCCCCTATGTTGATGGGGGGCTCGGATGAGCAAACATGGGGAAAGGAATATTTGACTATGATGATCAAAGACAAATCACAGCCCTCCAGGAATAGAAAATGGAGTGCGTTCCCTTCAGAACAACAGATTCCTCACAGTAGGGCACTTTTCACTCTCTGAAGGAACTTCTCTGCCATTCCGACGCTCGTGACTCCAAACCTAAACTGCAAAACAAGCAGCTGCTACTTGGATGAAGTCCCCACGGACTGACCAAGACTGTTGCCCAGGACAAAGGCTGATCGAATTTCTCAAAGCAACGGCGAAAGCTTATCTTGCTTCCCCAAGAAACACAAGGAGCAAATAAGAAACTGGGACATCTACCTCCAGTGCTATGTTGCTGCATGACTGGCCAGAGAGTGTGGGGAGCCTGAGCGCACCTGTGTTTTCCAGACGTGTGCGCAGCCCCTGAGGTGTCTGCAGGGTGATGGACTGGATGGTAATGTTCACCTGGAGAAAAAAGATAGCCAAACAACCTCAGCACAGAGAGAGCACAACAGTCCCTTTAAATCAGGGATTCTCAAGCTGCAGGCAGTGGGCCGGTTGCAGCCCACAGCACCATTTCACAGGTGCGTTTTATTTCCGCTTCCAGGAGCGACAAGGACAGTGTGGGCCGGATGAATCGCTGTAAACCCATTCGTGTGGATTTATGCGGGCTTGGGCTTCTGGGAATTGAAGTCCAGGAACATCTGGAGTGCCAAGGTTCGCCATCACGGCTCTAGACAATAGCCAGGAGGACTCAATGTGTAGTCCACTATTCTGCAAAAAGCCAGAAAAGCAGAGCTTGGCCTCTTTACGGCAGAGCTCGATTAGCTTCATTGTCAATCGCAGCGTTTTCCAAACCAGGGCCTGGGAAATGCCACCTGCTGGGGCTTCGTTGAACTAATTCCAAGGGAGGCGGGACGCTGCCTTATGTAGCATCAGGGCACAGATCTCCCCAACGCCAGACTACAAATGGCCGACTGGCAACTAGGATTCTTCAAACGGAGGCAGAGGGAACTTGAAGTTTATTACTGACCAGATCCCTAATTCACAGAGAACGAGGCAGAAGACCCGATGGCCCATAGCTCAGGGCTACATCTCAGCAGTCTGCAGGGACACTTGCATAAGTTTCACATGGTTTAGATTCACAGAGGCCAGCCTGTTTCCTTCTTCTGTGTTAAGTAAGAGGAGGGGGGCCCAAACCGAGTGCTTTGATGACGAACCTTGGCACTCTAGCTGTTCTTGGACTTCAGTTCCCAGAAGCCTAAGTCTCTGTGAATCCACATGAATGGGTTTACTGCACGGATGTGTGGATTCACAGAGACTTGGGACTTCTGGGAAGTGAAGTCCGAGAACACCTGGAGTGCCACAGTTCGCCATCCCTGACCTAATGGATGGCTCTGGGCCAAGCACTCTCTTACAACCTCATATGCTACCACGAGGTGGGATATAAACATAACAGATGAATAAATATATAATGATAAACTTCATAGCAATGTCAGATTAGAGTTTTTCAGTTACGCCAGGGGTTCCCAACCTAAGCCCAATGGGCCGGATCTAGCCTGACAAAATGGCCATCCAGCCCTTGAAGCTGACTAAGGGTGACCCGGCCCCCAGCTTGAAAAGGTTAGGAACCCCAGAGTCCCTCCTTTACTGGAACATTGGAGTGCACTAAATGACAACAAATTGTTTAAAATCAGAAGAAAAAGAAACATACCGTTTGGCTCGAATTTGGTACCTGAAATAAATAAGGAAAAAAAAATTTTCAGAGCCAACGTCATTAGTTTTCCTGGTGTTTGTTCCACCCTTTCATTTAGGACAGTTGGAAGGCTTTTAGACTTCCTATAGGTCCCTAAAATAACACTTACAGATAAAATGCTAGAATTGGTGTAGAACTCCATGCTGAGGGCAGGAAGTGTGGTGCATTCGCCTTCCTTGACCATCGTGTTGCATTTCACTGCCTGGTTCACAAGAAACCCTGGAGAACCCAGAGAAAGAAAACACAAGAGGAGCCCCAGAATGTATTTCATGAAGACTGGGTGGCAGGGACCAAAGAGCACAAGTACATTCCCAAACTACAGCCAGAACAACAGATCATGAGCGTTAAGGGAATGATACTAATTTGGATTTTGGACAATTTCCCCATTAGGTGCCTTATTTATTCATAAAACAAGCTGATGGTTCATTCATCCCAGCCCAGCTCACTTTGACAGAGGCGACAATCCCGAAGGGAATGACCAAAAGGAAGGACAATGCACCACTGCCCAGAAATGTACGCACACAGAACAGAACATGGAAACCGCACACATAGGATAGCATTATGTTCCTGACCTGCAGGGTTACTGATAGCACACTGGGAAAAGAACAAAGGAACTGGTAGTCTTAGAAATCCATCCGAAGTCTGAATGGGATCCTTGTACTGTCAACAGAAAAATACACCAATTTCATGTTCTATATATGAAAAGAAGTATTAAAATAATGCATTAAACATCCCCCCAAAATGCTTCAGCAGAACCTCTACATCACTTATGGTGCTTACTGTATTTGTCCATATTTTATGACTATTATAACATTGCAGCAATAAACGCCATGGCATTTATGGAATGTATTATAACTTTACTTGATATCCCACGGTCTCATTTGTGTCTTCAGCCAATCGGGTTTCTTGATCCACCGTCGGTGCAAGATCATTTTCCACACCAAAATCATCCCCACCAAATTCCTGCAGCAACCGGTCAAAATTGTCTTCGGTGGGTATTTCTGGAGGCTCGAAGGACAAGGCAGGTTTGTCTGGAAGGAAGCAGAAAGGTGGGGTATTTAATTCCTGCCATGATGTCATGTTAATACTGATTTTCATTTACAGCTTCTCAAACTCCTTTTATTTACTGCTGTGACCACCTGTGAGGCTTCTGAAAAAAATAGAACCTGACTTGGTTCAACTTACGGTTGATGGTATGAATGCAGAAGATGCTGGGGTTGGTTTTCTGTGCCACATGAAAAATCCTCAGGGGAGGGCTCGCTTCCTGGTCGATGGAATAGAGAGCTTCGTCTTGCCTGCAGAACTGGCTGTCGCCTCTTGAAGGGCAGGAGAGAACGGATGTTTTTAAAGTGCAGTCTCATCACACACAGAAAAATGTGCACAAGTTAGCAAGAACTGTGGATGGAGAATGCATCTTCATGCACATGCAGCTTGATGCAGCTTGGTGATCTACTCTAGGAAACAGACAAACTCACATCTGCATCTGTTAGCAATCTGCAATTACACTTATATACTGCCTCCCATAGCACTTAGTGTATTCTCTGTCCGGTTCACAAGGTCATTAGCATTTTGCTCCCAACAGGCTGGGGACTCATTTTACCAACCATGGAAGGATGGAAGGCCGAGGCAACCTTGAAGCCCATCAGGATCAGTCTCACAATGTCAGGTCTTTTGGCTGCAGTACAGCCGTTTTAACCACTGTGTCACCAGGAAGAACCAGATCTGAAACTCCGTAAGAAAGACCTCCTGCCCAGTTCCTGCTCCAACAGGGCTATGACTAATGAGATTAGGACTGTGGCACTGAAAGGTTTGATGGAGATGAGGAAACATTTACGGCAGGGGGTTCCCAACCTACGGTCCACAGGCCAGATCTGGCCCATGGTGCCATTTCATGTGGCCCCCACCCCTCCAAGGGCATTAAAGAAACAAAATGGACATCCCTTTGAAGCTGTTGGGACAAAATGGCCACCACCACCCATCAGGCAGGGAGGGCAAAATGGCCGTCCGGCCCTCCAAGCTGACTGAAAGAGCATGACCCGGCCCCCGGCTTGAAAAGGTTGGGAACCCCTGATTTACAGCCTTAAGTGGGATGAGACAACGGCTGTTTCTGGTAGATTTCCAGAGGGGCTTGGCAAAGCGCAATTTAAAAAGCCGCTCCTCCTGCTTCAGGCGGCAGTTTGCTTCGGGCGGCTGCAACCACAGCCCTTTCGACAATCTCATCCATCATCGTCATCTCTGCCTTTAGAAAGAGATCTTATGTTTTCCGTACTTCTTTCCCAGAATAAGCCACCTCCGAGGCTTATGACCAGGCAGCGAGGTCATGGCTGCATAGCTGTAATAACTGATGCTTAATAAAAGCCGCATTGTTTGACACTGCAAAAGGAGCCTCACTTTCCAGAAGGAATTGCACATAGACACACACACACACACACACACACAGGCAGAGAGAAAGAGGCAATGCGTCTTGCTTCGTGACAGGGTCGCCTCTTCTTTGCAGAGGAGAGAATTCATCTCACAACGTTTGGGAGGATTTTGCTTTGATGCTTTTTAATAGCACCAAGTGTACCTGGATGTAGGTGGTATTGTGGGTCTGAACAATGGCAAGCATCAACCCCAGGTGATGGGAGCGATTCATGTCCCAAGAACATAAGAACAAGCCTCTACACCAGGGGATCCCAACCTAAGGCCCATGGGCCGGATCCAGCCTGCAGCACCATTTAATGTGCCCCCCCTCCAAGGGCATCTGAGAAACAAAATGTCCATCCTTTTGAAGCTGTCGGGGCAAAATAGCCACCCCCATCGTGCAGGCAGAGCAAAATGGCCATCTGGCCCTCAAAGCTGACTGAGATAGCGTGATCCGGCCCCTGGCTTGAAGAGCCCTGCTCTACAATGAGACTGGGTGATGCACAGTGAGGGGCGGAAAGCAATTCCATTAGTCTGGCCTTTTGTTTTGTAAATCTGAACTTATACTCTGGACGCACTTCAGATTAGGAGGTGGAGAAAAATGGAAGCTGGCGAACACCATTTTTTGAGATCTGAATGCCTTTAACAGGACACTTTCTGGTGTATTTGCATTCAACAGAGAAACCACCAGCCAGGATCACTTCATTTGATGGTCCATTTCATAGCACCCATCCACAAAAAACACCAGAGGCATAAACGGCCATTTGAGAGGTGAGCGTCTGAACAGCCCTAAAGGAAAGTATCCGCAAGATGTTTCACATTCACAGCATGAGATGCATTAGTAAGACAGAATGAGGTCTTCAACAGGAGCATTAATAAGACACATGTATAGAAATACAGTCCTTTACAACAGGCATTCTCAACCTTTTTAAGCCGGGGGCCACTGGGTCACACTCTCTCAAGACAGCTTTGGAGCCAGACCGCCATTTTGCTCTCCCTCCACCACATGGCACTTCCGGATGTGGTGGTGGTGGACAAAATGAAATGGCATCGTGGGCCACATTTGGCCCAGAAGTTGAGAATCCCTGTGTTAAAACAACTCAGCAGGGCTGAAATTATAACCCATGTACTGAGAAATGATAAGAATGCGTTTCCAGCTTTTATCCACTATCATCAAACTGGGCAGTCAAGTGCAAGTAATGTTTCACCCTCGGCAGCACACTTGAAAACCGTTTTTTGGAACTTCTGGTTCAGCTTTTAGGCCCATGTTCAAGTCTCAAGATATAACATTGCAAACACTCACCGGACAACAGGAACAGAGCATGTCGTGAAAAGGCTGAAATCTGCAGCTGTACAGGTAGGGTCACAGCAACAATTTACGTCACATTCATCCACCAGTAAGTCACAGACACATAGTTCAGCCACTGGAAAATAAAGAATTTTTTGAAAAGAAAACTGCATTGGTTCTTAAGTAATTTAATAATAATTTGGTGTCAGAAATTATTCTGGATTGGATTTTTGCTGGAGGAACTCCACTCAGGTGACACTCCAATGAGGCTCCTTTCATATCCCCAAGATCTTTTCCCACGCAAGTGGTACCTATTTATCTACTTGCAATGTCTTGCTTTCAAACTGTTAGGTTGGAAGGATTTGGGACAGAGGCAGGCGCTTACTCCGTCTTGCAGTACCCGGGTCTTGAACTGCCGATTTGCTAGCTTTCCAGCTAACAAGGCGAGCTTCTTAACCACTGAACCACCATTAGTCATTTAATATAATAATAACTGTGTGCCATCAAGTCAATTTTGACTTAAGGGGAACTTTTCCAGGATTTTCGAGGTAGACTAGGCATATCAGAGAATAAACAAAACAGCTGTAGCACTTTAAAGACTAACTGTTATATTTCAATGTGAGCTTTCGTGGAGAAAGTCCACTTCATCAGACATGGGAGCGCGGCTTCAGATAGGTAAACCAGGATACTGAGAAGTATTTACCCTGCTCTCCTGGAGGAGGTGCCCTGGGACTGTACAGCTTGGCTACACAGGCTGGCTTCTCTCCTTGGAAGCACAATTGGAACTCAAACTCCCAATCAACCAGCAATCTAAGCTACTGAGTTATCAAGTTTATAATTAATCTATTCCTGACTATCCAAAGACTCTTTAACAGCCCTGCTCTGGTCTAGCACCCTAACAACAACAACAACATCAACCATTAACTATACACGTCCAAGAAGCAGGAAGGATTGTGGTGGCTCAGTAGGTAAGACACTGAACTTGACGACTGGAAGGTTGGCAGGTCAGCACGTCGAAACCCGAGTGCTGCATGACGGAGCGAGCTCCCATCTCTGTCCCAGCTCCTACCACCCTAGCAGTTCGAAAGCAAGAAATTGCAAGTAGAGAAATAGATTCCGGGAACTGCAGTAGCTGAGTGGTTAAGACGCTGAACTTGATGACTGGAAGGTCAGCAGTTCGAGACCCGAGTACTGCACGATGGAGTGAGCTCCCGTCTCTGTCCCAGCTCCTGTCAGCCTACCAGTTCCAAAGCCAGAAATTGAAAATAAATAAATAGGTTCCAGGGACTGCAGTAGCTTAGTGGTTAAGACACTGAACTTGACGACTGGAAGGTTGGCAGGTCAGCAGTTCGAGATCCGAGTGCTGCATGACGGAGTGAGTTCCCATCTCTGTCCCAGCTCCTACCATCCTAGCAGTTCGAAAGCAAGAAATTGCAAGTAGATGAAGAGTGTACCACTTGGGGGGGGGGGAAGGTAACAGCGTTCCGTGCGTTGCCATCGCTGTCCTCACCCGGAGGCGAGGAGACGAGGCTCACCGTCGGTCACGGGCTCCGGCCAGGGCCCGGGCCGGGCCGTCGTTTCGGGCACCGCAGGTTCCGGGGAGCCGGGGGTCCCCTCCGTGCTGGGGGCGCCATCATCACTAAGGCCGCGGCCCCCTTCTGTGATGATGAACGCCCTGCCTGGGGGGCTTGTTGTGGCGCCCTGGTCGGGGCCTCCCAGTCCTCGGGATCCCTGGCTGCTGGGCCCCGGGGTGAAGGTGAAAGGGGAGCCGGCCGTCGCCTCCGAAGCGGGGGTCTTAATCTTTTCGGTCTCCGGAGCGGTCGCCTGGTCTCGGCTGCTACCGGCCTCGAGCGGCGGGCCGCCGGGGGGACTCGAGATCATGGCGCTGGTGGGCTCGGGCGTCACCTGCCGCGGAGGCAACAGCAGCAACAGAAGAACGGCGGGGAAGAGCGGCAGGGCTCCCCACTCCATCCCGGGGCTCCCTCCCCTCCAACTAGGCCGCTGCGTGCGGCCTAGTAGACGCTGGGAAGCCTCTGGCTCGGTAACCATGGAGACAGCGCAAGGCACGACGGGTGAGACTGGCAGGGGAAGCCGCGGCGGGTAACGGGAGGAGCTCCCTCTACAGGCCGCCCAGGGAATCGCCAGGCCGGCTGCTATTTTGTCAAAGGGAATAGGAAGGGCTTTTCCCATTGCAAAAATCCCTTTCAACCCAGAATAATTTCTGACACCAAATTATTATTGTTGTCGTTCATTTTTAATAGACAAAGAGCCAATGCTTCTGTAGACGTTTCCGTGGTCATGTGGTAGGCATGACTAGATGCATGGAACGTCGTAACCTTTCCTGCCCCAAAAGGTATCTATTTATCTACTTGCAGTTTCTTGATTCCGAACTGCTAGTTTGGCCGGAGCTGGGACAGACAGGAGCTCACTCCATCGTGCAGCACTCGGGTCTCAAACTGCTGACTTTCCAGTCGTCAAATTCAACGTCTGAACTATTAAGGCACTGCACTGGGCTACACAGTGGGATTATTAAAATGAAAGTACAACCGCTTTGATCAACCCCCCCCCCCAAAAAAAAAAAAAAATCCAACTACTGAGCTGTCTGAATGTTCTCTTAGAGTACAGCTACCCTACAGAAAACCGTGTGTTGTGGCTCAGAGATTCCACTGTTATAGCTGTAGAGGGGAGTGTGGAGCATTTTCTGATAGTAGCTAATTCTGTTTGTGTGCAAATATAATATTTTCCAGAAATCTCAAGTTGGCAGATGTGAGGTGACTACTCATCGTACCCATTGCTAGTATGACTCACTCTGGCCTGGAAAGATTGGTCTTCAATGGCATGCCATAATCTCTCAAATCCAGTTTTTAACGTCTACTGAGCCTGGCAAGCGGCTCAAATGCCACACCCATTCTTGCGTGTCTTGTGGTTTGCTTCAAGATGTTTACAGGCTTCACACACGCTCCCTGGTTTGCCAAATATTTAATAAATATGTAACGCGTCGTTAGGCTTGTTTTAAAACAATTTGCACTGTGAGGAGCTAAACCCCAAGAGAGCCCCTCCTCTGTTTGTGAGCATCAGATCCACATCTTTCTAAACCTGTGGATCCTGATGAAAATTTACACAGGAATTGTTCTTCCTCCTAAGAAGGGAAGGACAAACTCTTATTGGGGATGGGACAGAGTTAGGTAAAGGTCTCCCTTGCTCGAAAGCCAGTCATCTCTGACTCTAGGGTTCAGTGCTCATCTCTATTTATAGTCAAAGAGCCAGCGCTATCTGTGCCTGAAGACGTTTCTGTGGACATGTGGCAGGCATGATTAGATGCCAGAGTGCACGGAACGCTGTTTACCTTCCTACTGATGTGATACCTATTTATCCACTTGCAATTTCTTGCTTTCAGACTGCTAGGGTGGCAAGAGATGGGACAGAGACGGGAGCTCACTCCATCGTGCAGCACTCAGGTCTCAAACTGCTGAGCTGCAGACCTTCCAGTCATCAAGTTTAGTATCTTAACCACTAAGCCACTACAGAGTTAGGACCTTTTAATATTGCTGGCCTACATTCCCCAGAATCCCTCAGCTACCATGATCAGTGGCCATGCTGCCTCGAGTACTGGGAAAGGTAGGTCTAACGAATAACATTTCCAGGTTCTTGAAATGGGTTGGTGAGTATCACACTTTTTATGTCGCATGGTTGCATGTACTATGAGGGATATAGGAACAAATTTTGTTGTTGTTCAGTTGCACAGTCAATACTGACCCTTTGCGACCCAATGGACCATTGTCCTCCAGGCACCTCTGTATCTAAAACAGAGATTCTCAATCTGTGGCCTGTGGGCCAGATTTGGCTCACAGCACCATTTCATGTGGGGCCTCACACTGCCTCCACCACACCAGGAAGTGCCATGTGGTGGAGGAAGGGGAGAATGTGGCCATCCGGCCCTTGAAGGTGTCTTAGGGAGCGTGACCCGGCTTCCAGCTTTAAAAGGTTGAGAACTCCTGCTCTAAAAATGTTCTCAGATGCCCCTAGACTGGCACCAAAAGAGGAGCAAAGTGCACCTTGTTTGTACCTCTGGTGAATGGACTCTTCCCCATTCAAAGTCCATATTTCCTTTTGAACAGGATCAATTTAAACTGCAGAACAAAACAAAAAGAAGTCTTGGTGAAAATTTTACTTAAAGGCAAAGAGTCAGAAAAGCAACTCATGATTATGGAAAGCCCCATAGCTACACAGCTGACTTGAGTTTCCCTTGGGACTGGGGTTTCAGAAACAGAAAGGCCTCTAACTTCTACCTAAGCTTAAAAAACACATTTAATTAGAACAGAATGTCAGGTTAAAATAGATTTATTTAAATCTAGCACAAAAAGACTAAGATGAAAGTTGAGACATTTGTCTCAGTCTCTTTCAGCCTCTAGGGCAGGGGTGACCAAACTACGGTCTGTGGGCCAGATCCTGCCCCTGATGCCAATTAACCTGGCCCATTCTGTCCTCATCGCTCCCGGGATTGGAAGTAAAACACACCCAGGCCTGTTTTACTTCCGTTTCCGGGAGCAATGAGGGCGGCGGCATGGGCCGAATGAAATGGCATTGGGGGCCAGATCCAGCCCATGGGCCATAGTTTGGGCATCCCTGCTCTAGGGTTTTGAATACTCTTTAAGTTATCCTTTATTTAATATTTTAATTGCACTTTAATTATTAGTAGCTTGGCAATAATTATAAGTTTAATTGATAATTTATTGTGTTGTAATTTTATCTTTTTAACATTGTAAGCAGCCTTGAGTGAGCTCAACAGGAAGATTTTGGGTTACTGTGTTTTAAATTCTCTGGAAATCCCCTGCTCCAATGTTCTTGTTCTACATCTTGAGATTTGCATCAAAAGTGGATCACTTGCTCTTTGGCATGCAAAGAGGACCACACCTGCAAGATTAAAATCTCTATACAAATATTGTTGGCCAAATAAAATGTACTCTTACATGAAATTAGGACCTTGAAGCAGAGGGGAGGCAACGAAGTCTTAAGATTTTTAGATGCTCTTTCTGAGTACAGGCATCCTGACAGACACCCCCCCCCCCTTCTTCTTCAGCAATGAAACGTTAAATCTTGCAAACTTTCAGCTGTGCATTTGGCCCAATGTGTTCGTCCCCATCACTAACAGGATTTAAAAAATCCCAACAACAACACTGTTGTATATTTCATTTTGCCTATGGTATGAAATTAATGTTGAATGCATGCTAATTTCCCTCTTCATTCCCCTCCCTGGAATTGTAGCTGTTCTAGATGGAAGTATCAACTTCCTTGATTAAATAGCTATATTTCAAAGGATGCAGTTTATTTTTTTATTTATTTAATTTATTCAGATTTATATTGCCGCCCACTCGCCGAGGCGACTCAGTTTAATTTTTGAACCCTTTTGCTTTAAGAGACTATTTTATTAAGGTGCTCCGTCCACTCTTAGATGGCAGTACATGTATAGTACAGTATATTCTTTAGTCCTTGAACATGGTGTTTGCAAGCAAAAAGCCCAGGGATCAAACTTAAGTCACTTCCAGAAATCCTGGAGAGCTGGTGCTGCTGGATGCCTGTTCATCTGATAGCAGAAGCTGTTCTGTCAGTGGAAAGTGGGTACTTCCCTTCACAAGAAGTTTTAAAATAGGAGATAAATGTTTATCTGTCAGAGTTGGTTTAGCTGTGGATTTCCTGCTTTGTCTAAGGCAGGGGTGCCCAAACATTTTGGGCCATGGGCCGATCATGTAGTTCAGGAAGCCGGTCACTAAGGCCCGGGGGCCAGATGTGGCCCCCGATGCCAATTCATCCGGCCCGCGAAGCCCTCGTCGCTCCTGGAAGCAGAAGTAAAACGCGCCCGTACGGGCGCGTTTTACTTCTGCTTCCAGGAGCGACGAGGGCTTCGCGGGCCGGATGAATTGGCATCGGGGGCCATATCTGGCCCCTGGGCCTTAGTTTGGGCACCACTGGTCTAAGGGTTAAATGACCTTTTTTGGGGTCCCTCTCAGGTCTAGTTCTATGAAGGTTGTTCTGTACTTTCTCCATATACGTAGCCAAGAGTATTTGTGTGGACTATTAGTTGGGAGCAAAAACCCCAACGAACACAGCAGTGCTTATTTTCTGAATAAATACCATAGAGCATTAGTCAATTCATTTTAGTGAGTCATGTTTGTTCTTTATTTGTTCTCTCTGCCAAAAACGTTGAAATGTTTCTGGAAACTATAAATTTTTCATGACAGTTCAGAGGAAGTTGGCTAAAAGTAAATCTAGCTATGAGTCGGAGAAAAATTCCATGATTTCTCAACTGGGAATATTTAGATATATTATATTTCTCCTACATCATGACTCATTCAAGTCCCTTGAATTGATGACCTTGAAATCAGTCACAATAGCATTTTTAAAGGAGCGATTTGAATAGGGCAGTTGCAAAAGAGGCGTCACAATATACTTCCTATTTTTTTTTAAAAAAATCAGTAAATGATCGTTTTTTGGTAAGGCGAAATCACACATAGTGGGTCTCCCTCTTGGGGGCCACGTGGGTGCGTCCCCTTTAAGAGCCTCCTTTCCTTTGTCGCCGGCTAACCACAGCGCGCATGGTCTTGCGCCCAGAGAACTACAACTCCCGGCAATGCCGCGCGGCCCTCGGCGCCTGCAGAGAGGAGGGAAAGAGGTCTCGGGCCGCGCGGCATGCCGGGAGCAGCACTCCGCGCTCCTAAGGGTAAGGTGGCGCAGGCGCAGAAGAGGCCCTCGCGCCAAGGGGGGGGGAAATCAGCCGAAAGGAAGCGGGTTATGCAAATGAAGAGAAGGCTCCCCCGGGTCGGGAGCCAATCGGAGCCGGAGAACCGCGGGCTGGGCGGCTGAGTGACGGGAGCGGCGGGGCTAGGCAGAGGCCCGGATGTAAGGGCCGGTAAAAGGGGCGGAGCTGACCTCCGCGCGCTTTCTCTCTCCTTCTCCCTGGATGTCCCTTTCTTCTCTCCTCCCAAGGAGCCGGTGGTGGCGGCGGAGAAGAAGGAGCGGCATCGCCTCAGGAGCGGGCGCCGGCCCGGCGAGGCGGAAGATGGCGGTGGTGCCCGACCGTGGGGCGGCGCGCGCAGCAAGGCACCGGCTGTGAGGAGGGAGAAGCCCAGCCCGGGTCGCCTCAGCGGGAGGAGCGGGAAGAAGAAGGCCTCGAGCGGAAGAAGAAGAAGGAGAAGAAGAGCCGGGGCCGCCCTCACCACCCCGGGGAGCCTGAGGTGGGGAAGGAGGAGGGGAGCCCCGCGTAGCCCCTGTCTGAGGGGAAGGAGAGAGCAGGGGGGAAAAAACACCCTACTTTTACCTCAGGAAATTCGCCTGAGGAGAAAAAGCGAGACCCGGGCTGCCCCTCCTGACCTCATCCCGGCTCCCTCCGCCTCGGAGGTGAAGGGAGGCCTGCTCTGAGGGGAGGGGGCCGGTGCTTCCTCGGAGGGGATTTCCTTCTTCACCTTCTCCTGAGGCTGAGGCGGGACCGCTCAGGGTGTCTACTCTTGGGGAAAGCCTAGATTTAGCATAAAGAAGAGGAGGAGGCCCCTTCGTCCTAAACAGGTGTGCTTTGGTGTTGGGTGGCAGTGCATGTAGTGGGGAAAGGAAAGCCCCCCCCCCCCAGCTCCTTCCCCTCCTTTGTGAGAGGGTCTAGTAAGTCCAGGGGCTTTTTGCAGAGAAAGCTGGAGGCCTAAAACAGGAGCAGGTTGGGGTGTTTTTAAAACAACCCTTTGGATGGGGTGGGGAGCATATTGGGCAAGAAGTGGAGGCCATAAATAGGCAGGGAGGGTTTTCTCAAGCTAAAGTTCAAGCCTGAAGTTCAAGGTCAGGAGACGCTCAAGCCAGTTTTCAGGACACAGCAGTTCAGGAAGGGGGTCTGACTCCATTTTTGGAGGCAACCCCCCCCCCCCCAAGAATCCTGGGTCTTGAGGTGGCCTTCGTGGTGCGGAGTGGGTTGCGGTGGCTCCAGTTTCGCATCCGCCCACGGTTCCCCTCATTACAGGCCGTTGGCTGCTGGGCTCCCCACACCATGTTCTCAGTGCTCTCCTATGGCAGACTGGTAGCGCGGGCTGTCCTGGGTGGCCTTTCTCAGACGGACTCTCGAGATTACAGCCTGGTGACCGCCAGCTGCGGCTTCGGCAAGGACTTCCGCAAGGGCATCTTGAAGAAAGGCATGTGCTACGGCGACGACGCCTGCTTTGTGGCCCGGCACCGGTCGGCAGACGTGCTAGGTGAGTTATAAAGGAGTCAGGCCTCTCCCCTGCATTTGTCTGCATTAGTGAAACAGCAGCCCCAGGTAGTAGCTGGAAAAGCCTCATAATTACATATTTAGGGGCTGCCCTGTTAGCTAAGTGTGGCAGGCATACAGCAAAGTTTGTTCCATGGCTGTTGCCTCTGAATTGGATCTTACCCAGTCAGATTTCTTGGGAGGGCGTTGCTTTATTTACAAGCAAAGTCCTTGGTAACTGACTTGCAATTCCAAGGTGCCCAAGGTTAAAAATAATTCCGTTTCACGTAAATATCCTCTTTTAAATTATTTTGCTTCTTCCTCTTTCCTCAAAATGAAAGAAGCAGCTGGGAGCCTTCCTTTCCAGCACCTTTTGACCTTGACAGGTGAAAAGCAGAGTGACATTGAGAGCGGTTTCAGATGTCAAACTACATTTCTCACGCCCATTTTGCTGTGGTTTAAGGCTCACTGCAGATCTACAATGCAGTACAACTGCATTGTGCCAGATGCCATAGAAGCAAAAGGGGTGGGTTTTCCATGTGTGGGCCCTTTGTCTGAATTGTGGCTTTTAAAAAGACACTTTTCAGGGTAAGCTTGAGGAAGCAGACCTGCCAGCTGTTGACATGGCTTTCCAGCATAAATCGATATTGTTAAACATGTTTTTATATGCTGTGTTTTATTTAGACTAGAAAGCTGCATTTGTATTTAGAACAGTATGCTACTGGTAAATGTAAACAGTAGTGTTTCTATGGTAGCTTCATCCCTGTTGTTATGAGTGAAAGACCTTTTCAAGCTAATGTACACTTATGGAAATGATCTTAAATGTGAGTATTGTTTAACTCTCAAGTATAGACAGTACAGAGAAAGGACCTCCTGGAAGATTGTGGTAATTTTGAACCACAATCAGGAGTACAGTACTCTGATAAAGGCAACTTTGCATTGCCGGCAAGGCAAATCTTTCTTCCATTGGGTCAGGCGAGGGGAACTGCAGAGTGAACTCACCAAATGGTGCCTTCATTTTGATAGTTTCATGTCTGGCCTAGACGCAGAAGAAGAATGGAGATAAACTGCATGACATAAAAAAGTTTGCTTTATATTTACCATTTTTTCCTTGAATCATGAGCACAACTAGCAATGCAGTGTAGCTCTTAATGTGTCTTCCTTAGCACATGACCCACTCCAGCTGTTCTTTAAAAAAAAAAAACACCTTCAGCAGAAAGGACGAACTTTGGAATGTTTTCCTTTTTTGATACACTGAAAGTGTAAAGGGAGGGAATGGCTATGGTCCAATCCTAGAACTGTGTCTCATCCTCATTTTATACTCCATTTCAATACTTTGTGTATTTTCTTTCTAGCCTGTTTTTGGTAAGAATGTTACAAGGAGACTATGTAATATTCCATAGGTTTTTCTCTTACAGTGCCTCACAGCATGACTAGTGGTTAAAGCAGGAGTTCTCAACCTTTTTAAGAAGGGGCTGGGCTATGTTCTCTCAGACAGCTTTGGGGGCTGGATTCCCATTTTGCCCTTCCTCCACTACATGGCACTCCCTGGCGTGGTGGAGGCAGGGGGGGGGGCACATGAAATGGTGCCGTGGACCGCAGGTTGAGAATCCTTGAGTTAAAGATATGTGGGGACTGAGGCTTAGAACACCTGAAGGGGGGATGGGAGCTTTCATTGTCATTAATTGTAATACAAGCATTGATGCATCTGGAACTGTGGCAATATAATAATACTCAAACAGCTCTGCAGTGCTTTCAAAGCACTGTACTAGAGTACATATGTTCTCTTTTAATTCTAATTGTATTACCACTGTGGCAAGTAGGTCATAAGTTTTTTGGTATGGATTTCACAACACATTCTCATTTTGTTTTTTCAGAACATTAAATTGAGACCAGTAATTTAATTCAGTTCAGGAACTGACCTTGTATTGAATTGAACCATTGATCCATCTAAGTCTAGTGATGTTGATATTCACAGCCATCAGCTCTCCTGAGTTTCAGGCAAAGTTCTTTCCTGGCCTTACCTGGAGAATCAAATCTGGGACTTACTATATGCATAGCGAGTGTTCTGTCTCTCAAGCCAAACCTGTAATGGGAAAGTGAATGGGTACTTCCTCATGTTTCAGAATGGGGATCCCGTGGTTTGATGATCTCTGCTTGACTTCTCTAATTGCCTTCCTTTTATTTACATATTACTCTTCTTGTCAACCAAATAATTGTATTTTGTTGACACAAAGGGGGAAAAATCAGCCAAGATTAATTCCAAAGCAGCTTCAAAGCAACATTCACAGGAAGATATCATTGGATATGTCTGGGGCGTGGGAGAAAGGGGGGTGTTCTATGATTCTAGGATCTTCCTTCCAAGCAGAAGGTAACTCATGGTGGGTCATAGTAAAGATACCACTTCTTGTTTTTGTCTTCTTGATACCACAGTTCTAATGCATAGTGGAGGAAATACAGTTCTTTGCTGCCCTGTTTCTTTAGAATGCTTTAAGTGGCTTAGAATTATCATTCCTTAACCTTCTAACTTGCATATGTGACAGTTTTGCTCTTCACATTCAGTGACCTGAGTGTGCCAAGATCTTGTAGGCTGATGTGGTTGTGGAGTTGCCACATGGGTCACTTACATCCATGGGGGATGGAGGAGAAATTGCAGGGGCTTATTTCCAGTTTAGTCGGTGTTCGACCATCAGTCAGGCTGTGATACATTACTTTTATCTATTCTGCAATAGCTAGAATCTGGGATGCGTACCTTGTCACAGAAGATCAGCAGTGTGTCCTATGGGAGGTTCACTACCACTCTGGTCCTATATCGATCAGCTTGGCTGAAAGGTCATGGAACGCAGGGAGACTTACTTCTGAATAGGGATGCACAGGATTACACTAAGATTAGGATCTGAAAATGAGGATATTCTCATTTCAAAAGCCACTTATTGCTACCCTACCATGTTGCCACAGACTCAGCTTTCCCATGGGCCTGATAGGAATTTTAGCAAAATCACAGCTGTTGCCTTCTAGAAAATTAAGGAAGTGGTCAACTCCCATCCTGTTGAGGTTTCCACACCTGAAATGTGTTATTAAGGTTTGCTAGAGAAGTTCATTGAACATTCCCAGTGCACTTTGATTGTAAATAGTGAGTTGGTGCTGTAATATCTGAGTTTACAAGTGTGGTTGCTCTGTCACGAGTTCAGTATAAAAGGTGAGCTATCTTTTTAATAGCCTCTTGTTGGGTATTACAGTCAGCCTACTTTGTGCAGCGAAACAAAGCTTGTGCTGAGAACCAAATGAACATATTTGCATATAGTATGTGAATCGTTTGGATCCGTTACCTTGTCCTGATTATTTATACTGCCTTTGATACTTCACAAGGAACTGCATTGCAAAGAGGGAACTTGGGTGATTGAAAGGATTCGTCAGGGAAAGTCAAGAAGGGCAGGGCACAAGGCCTTTCCCGTAGTTCTCCGGCAGTTTTCCAAACAGTTTTATGTAAACATGAGGAAAATATTTTTTTTAATACTATGGCTGTCATTCCCAAGCAGTACACTGGGAGCTGATTTTCCATATAAGTTGGAGCAGAATGTGCTCAATGCATCCTGAGGCTGGTTTGTGTTAGGTTTTCTCCTTGGCCTTCACTGTAATGTTACTCCAAGCCTTTTACTAGTTTTAGAAGGCCAGGGCAAACACACACCCTCAATCCTCAACTAACAGCAGTATATAATATACCTAATTGAAACTGAAAATATTATAAACAGCAAAATACGTGTTGGAACGATGAAGGGACCGTGTTCCTTGCAGTGCCTGGGAGACACTTAATTGTAACAGTATGATACGAATCTTTGCACTTAATGGGATAAACACAATAACTTTGTCAGGAATCATGTTTGCCAAAGAACCTTTTTCTCTGTCAGGGAATAGTCAGCAGAAATACTTATAGTACAGTAATACCTCGGATAACGCTAAGACTTGGTTCCACAAGTCTTGGTGTTATCCGATTTTTAGTGTTATCCAATGCATGTTAAAATCCTATGGGATGGATTGGATAACGTTAAAGCTCCATAGAGATACATTGTAATTGCACAGGCTTTAGCGGTTGTTATCCGATCCATCTCATAGGACCTTAACGTTGTTCGATCCAATTCTCCTCCCCAGATTACTTAACGTTATGCGATTTTAGCGTCATCTGAGGTAAACGTTATCTGAGGTATTACAGTATTTGAACTGTTGAGAAGGTGTGCTCTGATATAAACAGTTCCACTTCCCTCTTAGTTCTTTTCAGCGTCTTCTGTTAGTGTGCTTTTGTGGCGCTTGTTTTCCTTGGCTAGGATTGTTCCTTAGGTCATAAACCTTTTTATGCAGCCAAGTCTTAAACATGGCTGCCAAAAAAATAGAGGTTTTGGCGAGCCAGATATGTGAGAAATGGTGTTACTTTACTTTATCCATTTATAGCCTGACTTTGTGAAGAAGTGTACAACCTCATCTGACCTCCCTTAGACAATTGTTTTGGGGGGTTAGTGGCTGTTTGATCCCAATTTCTAATTGCTCTCAACATACTAATTAGCTGATTTACTTTTTAGAATATATATGCTAGCAAAGAGTCCAGATTGTTCTACCACAATGCCTTTTGTCTCAAAAGATCTTCAAACCTCCCTAGCGCCCTGAATGTCACTGCTATACAATTTTATATGTGCCTAACCAGAAAGTGGCTGAGACACTGATTGGAAGGCAGAAGGTTAGCAGTTTGATACCTGAATATTGCAGGATGAAATGAGCTCCTGTCTCTGTCCCAGCTCCTGCCAACCTAGCAGTTCAAAAGGAAGAAATTGCAAGTAGATAAATAGGGACCACTTCAGTGGGGAGGTAAACAGCGTTCTGTGCACTCTGGTGTCTAGTCATGCCTGCCACATGACCACGGAAATGTCCACAGAAGCAGACATCGCTGGTTCTTCGGCTACGAAACAGAGATGAACACTGAACTCTAAAGTCGGATACGACTGGCTTTGGAGCTTGGCTTAAAAAAAACCCAACTGCCCAATGAAACATATTTAGAGGTCTGTGGGCTATTTTGGGGAGAAATCTGATTAATGCCAATGCCTGAGTCTAGCCTTAATGTTGACAGATTACATGGTTCAAGCCAAGGTCAACTTTGAACTCTTCTGTCTCTGATTCAACTGGTGTCCTGACTGAAAGGCAATCTGCAGATTAGAGAGTTTCACTTAATTCACTAAATTAATATTTTACTTCTTGGACAGAAGGTAACAGCCTTCTCTCCTCAAGAAGATCCATCTGCAGCTGAGCCTCTGATTTGAGAATAACGATTCCTGCTGTCCCCTGAATAATTAACACAGTCTTAATTTTTTCAGTAAAATGCTACAGTGTGACTCTTGCCTCCTGAAGAGCAGCTTCTGAGCACTATGGAGGCATTGCCAGGGATGCTTGTGTGGGCACGGGCTAGAGATACTCAACAATATCTCTGATTTTGCAGTCTTGAATGTGAACCTGAAAGGGATCTTCTAAATGTCTTCACTTGTTGGTCTGCCTGCCTAATGAATAGCTTGCTAAGCCATAGGCTCAGTAGCAGCACAGCGCAGTAGAAGAGAAACATATATTGTTAGCAAAAGGGAGCATTAATGTTTTTAGTAAGGTCGCCCTTGCTCGAAAGCCAGTTGTATCCGACTCTAGGGTTCAGTGCTCATCTCTGTTTGTAGCCAAATAGCCAGTGCTGTCTGCATCTACAGATGTTTCTGTGGACATGTGGCAGGCATGACTAGAACAATGTTTACCTTCCCACCGAAGTGGTACCTATTTATTTATTTATTTATTTACTTGCAGTTTCTTGCTTTCGAATTGCTAGGTTGGCAGGAGCTGGGACAAACGACGGGAGCTCACTATGTCATGCAGTACTCATGTCTCGAACTGCTGACCTTCCAGTCATCAAGTTCAGCATCTTAACCATTGGTTTTTAGTACTTAATGGCAAAACAGCAGACTGAGCGGTCATCTTAAACCCATTGAAGTGACCTTCAATGCATTACAGTATCTCTTTTAAAATATAGGCAACTTCTGTCCTTTTCTGTTCATTGTTTGTATTTCTAAAATGTGTGGCGGAACAGGAATGAAGAAATTACTCATCCCTTATGTAGCTCCCAAGAGGAACGAGCAATGCCTATCCTGGTGATGTCTGCAGTAAGAGTTTCCCTCCCAGCTTTGGAGTCATAATGTAGTTACATAATAAGCCTCTTATTTGGGCTTCAGTCATCAGAAGTGATTATGTACCTCTGTGCTCCTTGTCTGACGTCTTGCACAGAGCGAGCGATTAGTTTAGGAAGCCTCGTTTAAAAATATCAGTTAGCAAACGCCAAAGCATCAAATGCTTTGCTTTTGTGAAAACCTCAATCCTGAGAAATGTACTGATTATTTAAATATATACATTTCCTCTCTTTCCCAGGGGTAGCAGACGGTGTTGGTGGCTGGCGAGACTACGGTGTCGACCCTTCTCAATTCTCAGGGACTCTCATGCGCACTTGTGAACGCTTAGTAAAAGAAGGACGGTTTGTGCCCAGCAATCCTGTGGGGATTCTTACTACGAGCTACTGTGAGCTGCTGCAGAACAAAGTACCTTTGCTTGGTAAGGTCACATGGCCTTCCTGTTTTCCCCCTGCTCTCGGTCAGGCTCATTATTCTCAAGAGCTAATGCAGTAATAAGGAGTCTGAGGTGGGAAAGCCCCAGTTCACATCTCACCCCCTGACACGAACTCATGAGATCTGAGCAAAACTTAAGTCCGATTGGTTTATTTGGAAAAATCTGAAAGAATCAATAGTGTGTTTGCTTTATTGGGCTCACAACAGCAAGAGAACCGCAGAATATTTAGAATTCAACTGTGCCTGGATCACACTAGAACAGGGGTCCCCAACCACCGGCCTGTGGACCAGTACCAGGCCATGGGTTGTCCTAAACTGGGCTGTGGGAGTGGGTGGCACTGGGAGCCCTCCTGCCCTCAGTGTGCTCTGTCGGATCTGCCCAGTGAACTGAGCGAGAGCATAGGCTTCAGACACATCAGATAGGCAGGTGGATGGGCCCCTCCTCCACATTGCTTAACTACGATGGGGCTCTGTGTGCAGTGTGATACCTCACTGCCCGAGTCGGATGGTGTGACTGTCAGGTGGCCCCTGACCAGTCTATGGGAAAATTGTGAAACCAATCCATGGTTCAAATCAGGTTGGGGACCCCTGCATAGAGACTGTCTGACCTAATGGAAACAGGTACCCTTTTGCGTGCTAAGTGCAAGTTACTCTCTCTACACCGCATGTGCTTCTCACCTGACCTTTGCCTCACTTCTTGGAGGTCTTTTTCTAAACATGCAGGTTATATTTAGCTAACCTCTGCTGAGTTCAGAAAGAGTCAGCTCTTCTTTCTCATTACACACCTAAGGAATGAATGTCAGCTGCAGCATTTGTGCTTCAGTGGCAGTATAGATTCTGCGTGAAGTGGTCAGCATTTTATTACGTTACGCCTTTTTGTCTGTCCCAAACCCGTGACCAGACTGAACGCTGCCAAGGTGTCTTTTTGCTCGGCGTGCCAGTCCGGGTCATCTTGACCGTCTTGGTTCACAGGAGCCGTTCTAAGTTGAGCACATTAGTAATATGAATTTCTGTGTACAGGTTATCTTAGATCAGTTGCAGCTCTTGACTACTTCCATTTTTCCCCCTTCTAAAATTCTCCTTGCCATGATGACTTGGTTGACTATTTTATATTAAGAGCATGGGCCAAAGTTCATTGTGTGAAATTTACTCAGGTTTCCCCCGTTGGGTAGTTTTCTAAGAAGATGCATTGCTAAGCCATCTAACCTTTGTGTCAATGTGGAGATGCTCAGGGATTGGACATTGGTCTGTCTCTGTGAATCATAATGAAAGAAAATGGTTAAAATGTGAACAAACCCATTCATTTTATATTATAATTGTGGTGTTGTCATAGGCGGCACAATAGACCAGCTTTTAAAAAGGTCTGTGTTGACTAAACAAGAGGAAAGGAGATTCTTGTGAAAAGGAAACATTGTAGGGCAATGATGGCAAACCTTTTAGAGAATGGGTGCCCAAACTCAGCAGGCCACTGAGGGGCGGGGCGCATTCTGTGCTGGGAGGAGGGAGGAAACGCTCCCGTTGGACTGCTGGGCAGAGGGGTGGGGCAAGCTCTGTGCTGGGGTGGTGGTGCGAGTGCCCACAAAGAGGGCTCTGAGCGCCACCTCTGGCACACGTGCCATAGGTTGGCCACCACTGGTGTAAGGCAGTGATCAACAGAAGCTGTCAGCAGATCACTTTTCCATTTGGTTCATGTCTCACTCGGTCCATGAGCTGGGCTTCTGTGGCCCCTTTCATGTCAGTGGAACTGCATTTCTGTTTTTTGTCACTTCATAATAAACAAAGATATCCTAACTCTTCCTTCCAGGGAGCAGCACGGCTTGCATCGTAGTTCTTGATCGGACAAGTCATCGCCTACATACGGCAAACTTGGGAGATTCAGGGTTCTTGGTTGTCCGAGGCGGAGAAGTAGTACATCGGTCTGATGAGCAGCAACACTACTTCAACACCCCCTTCCAGCTGTCCATAGCGCCACCCGAAGCGGAAGGGGTCGTCTTCAGTGACAGGTGAGATCTTTCATTGCGGTTGGTGAGTTACAATCCCCAGAATATAACAGAGTTGGGTTGTGTCAGTCCTTAGACCCGTGATGGTGAACCTTGGCACTCCAGCTGTTCTTGGACTTCAGTTCCCAGAAGCCCAAGTCCCTGTGAATCCACACAAATGGGTGTAGATTCACATGGGCTTGGGCTTCTGGGAATTGAAGTCCAAGAACAGCTGGAGTGCCAAGGTTCACCATCACTTCCTTAGACAGTTGCCAGCTCGTACCTCTTCCCTCTCCACTCTGGAGGAACTCATTAGTACAGTACTTGATATTTTTCTTCTGTGTTTCCTACGTGTTTCAGCCTTTCTCAGGGCTCCGGGTTCAGCTTTTGTTATTGCCCTTCTCACGATTTCTTCGCCATGCGTTGTGTGTTGCCACTGGAAATATTTGCTTGGCTTGACTGTTTACTTGGCTTAGAAGTGAAAGAAGCCCTTCTTTCAGAGAGCAGGCAGCGCATAGGACTTGTTGCGGAAAATTGCATCCTTTTAGTGCTGCAACCAGAACCAGAAGATGATGTAGAGGAGGGTTTGAGGCTGAGTGTATTCATCACCAGAGGACTGTGTGTTGATCTCTTCTGCCATTCCAGTTTGGCTTCCAGTGTGTGTTGTGCAGAGGCTTTTGTGCTGCCCATGTTCAATTAGGGGGACGGGCTGGTGTGCAGATTTGGATCCCGCTAACTCTGCATACTCAAGTGGTGAGGCAGCAAATACTTGAAGACCAGAGAGGTCAACATGTGACTGGAACTTGTATTTCAGTACAGTTAAAAGTTTCCAGCAGAGCACCCTGGCCAGCCGGAGCAAGCCAGACCCCCCCCCCCCTTTGGCAGAACACCAAGCTCTGAAATGGGAGCATTGGAAAAGCATGTTCTGTCCAATGGGAAATATTAGCTTAAAGGGAAACAGCAAGCCAAGAGCAAGAATGTTCACCTTTAGGATCAGGACTCTGGATCTTCTCTTGCCAGACATAAAGCAAAAAAACAAACAGGGAGGAGGGTAGAGACACTGCATGTTATTCTGGCGTCCACAGCAAAGTGGTTCCTTGGTTACTGTTCCCTTCTATAGGTCTTCTATAAAATAAAGCGTCTGGTTTGTGATTTGATTTGCAGAGTAGACACTTTGTATTGGCGGGATAAGTACATAAGTATCGGCTCACTTTTTGGCATCTGATTCAGTCAGCCTGTTCTAGCTAGGATGGCTGGTCGGATTTTGGCCATGAAATTTTGCAGCATACTAAAGACTGACGAATTGCTTTGGGTGTAGATCAGGAGTTCTCAACCTTTTAAAGCCTAGCACCATTGGGTCACGCTTCCTCAGACAGCTTGGGTGGCCGTTTTGCCTTTCCTCCACCACATGGCACTTCCTGGTGTGTGGGCCGCATTCGGCCCATGAGCTGCAGGTTGAGAATTCTTGGTCTAGATGTTCGATGTCTTGCACCCCTTTCTGTCGGGTGCATGATATTGGCTGCAGTCTGCCAAGCCTGGTACCCAAGAAAGTCTTGCTAGTCTTTACAATGCCACGGATTTCTTGTTCTTAAAAACCCAAAACAAAACGGCTTTTCTTTCTTAAGGAGGGAACCTTCCCTCGGAACATTGCAGTGGGAGGAGTAGAATGTAAGTTGTTAGCAGTGTTTCTCTCCCTAGTACAGGCTTTACTCTGGCCCAAGAGCCCCTCACGAAATGGTTTTGTTCTCTCCTGTTGTCTTCACAGCCCGGATGCAGCCGACAGCACTACCTTTGATGTCCAGCTGGGAGACATCATCCTGACAGCCACAGACGGACTGTTTGACAACATGCCTGACTACATGATCCTTCAGGAGCTTAAGAAGCTAAAGGTAATGCACCGTTCCCTGTTGGCTTCCAATCTGATGGACACAGAAATTAAAAGGGGGGGGGCTGTGGTGGTAGCTCAAGTGGTTCAGATGCTGAACTCGATGACTGGAAGGATGACTGCATGGCAGAGTGAGCTCCCGTGTTTCTCCCAGCTCCTGCCAACCTAGCAGTTTGAAAACAAGACATCGCAAGTAGATGTCTTGTAGTAGGTACCGCTTTGGTGGGAAGGTAAATAGCGTTCTGTGCACTCTGGTGTCTACTCATGCCTGCCACATGTCCACGGAAACGCCTGCAGACGCAGACAGTGCTGGCTCTTTGGCTATAAATACTGATGAGCACTGAACCCTAGAGTCGGATACGACTGGCTTTCAAGCAAGGGTGACCTTTACTTTTAAACACATTGACAATAATAGCATTTCCACAATTGATGGTGGTGTTGGCAGGACCCCTGGGTGTTGATTCACTATTCCCTGTAACATCCTTGTAACGTTGGCAAATATTATGCGGATTACAGGGACATCAGAGTGTGGGTTGCCCGAGGACCCTTAGCAAATTCAAAAGCAGCAAGTGAGACTCTAAAGCAGGGGTGCCCAAACGTTTCAGGCCGTGGGCTGGTCAGGTGGTTCAGTGGGCGAGTCACATGGTTCCTCCCACCAGAAGCGAAAGTAAAATGCACCTTGCCGTCTGTTTTGCAACAGGATGGGATAGATTTTAAGCTGCCGTTTTCTCTGCTTAAACCAGGGATGGCCAAACTACACCCTCTGGGCTGGATCCGGGCCCTGTTGCCAATCCATTGCTCCCAGAAGCAGCTCAGTCTTTCTGTGGGGAGGGAGACAGACTGTCTGCCTTCTCGGTGAAGGCAGCACTGTTGAATTTAGATGACCAAGAGTTCCTTCTTTTGTAGACCAAACAGGAACGATCAAGAACTGCCTATTCAAATCCCCCTTTTTTGGGGCCAGAAACCAGCTGGATGTCTGTTAGCCGATAGGGAACTTTGGTTTCGGAGACTCCTGCCCGGCGGCTCCTTCCCCAGCCACTCCCCCCTTCACTCCGCCTGCTGTGAGTCTGGTCATTTTTGGTTGCGTTTGCCAAGAAACATTCCTGGCTCTGTGCCAGAGGGGTTTCCAAGAAACGCAGAGTAACTGGTTTGTTTCTCATCTTCTCTCTCTCTCCCCCCTCAGTTCCAACAGTAGCGACTTCCCCTGGTCTATCTTAAACCTCTTGTTTTTACTCATGCTAGTGTTGAATGCTGATGGAGGGGAAGCTTTTGTATCAAGGAGGTAATATAATATTGTCCTGTCAGAAATTATTCCGGGTTGAAAGGATTTTTGCAGAAGAAACTCTGCTCAGGGGACGCCCAAGTGAGGCTCCTTTCATGTCCCCAAGAGCTGGGACAGAGACAGGTGCTCAGTCCGTCATACAGTACCCGGGTCTCGAACTGCCAACTTACCAGCCTTCCAGCTAGCAAGGTGAGCTTCTTAACCATTGATCCACCGCAGCCCCTTCAGGGAGGTGCGTGCCAGAGATCATGTGAGGCGACAAACTTGGGTTAGATCCTTACGATGGATTTGTGTGCGTGTGTGTTGTTTTTGATACCACCCACAAGTAAAGGAGATTGAGTCAACACAGCGTTTTGTTGATGTTCATTCGTGCAGTCGATTCTGACCTTCTAAGGAGCAGCCAGGGTTGATTTCTTCTAGGATTGACCCTGTTTGTTCTCCTCGCTGTCCAGGGGACTCTCAGAACTCTCCTCCAGCACCACATCTCAAAGGCATCTTATTCTTCTGCACTTGTCAAAATTACCTCTGTTGGCTGCGTCTGTAACTGGACATTTAAGTGGGGGTAAAGATAAAGGTCACCCTTCTTCGAAATCCAGTCATATCCGACTCTAGGGTTCAGTGCTCATCTCTGATTATCGCCAAAGAGCCAGTGCTGTCTGCATCTTTAGACATTTCCATAGACGTGTGGCAGGCATGACTAGACACCGGAGTGCATGGAACGCTGTTTAGCTTCCTACTGAAGTGGTCCCTCTTTATCTTCTTGCAATGTCTTGCTTTTGAACTGCTAGATTGGCAGGAGCTGGGACAGAGAGGGGAGCTCACTCCATCATGCAGTACTCGGGTCTCAAAAGCCGACCTTCCAGCCTTCAAGTTCAGCATCTTGTGGGCAAATGAGGAGGGTGACATTAGGAGAAAGTGGGTTACATGAGGAGAAAGAAACTTAAGAAGAAAAGATTAAGCCCTGTTCTTTCACATCGTGTGCTAGTACTCTGTGTGTGTGTGTGTGTGTGTGTGTGTGTGTGTGTGTGTGTGAGTGAGTGAGTGAGTGAGTGAGTGAGTGAGTGAGTGAGTGAGTGAGAGAGAGAGAGAGAGAGAGAGAGAGAGAGAGAGACCTTGGGCAAAGTGTACAGTGGCTTGAAAGTCAAGGGCAGGCTGGGCCTCTCAGCCCCCCTCATTCCAACAGAGAGATAGTTATCAAAAGATTTACAACATGAGCTTGGAAGTCAAGGGCAGCTTCCCATAATTTGTACTAGCTTGTGAGCTTGGACTTTCTTTATCTAGCCTCTTTAAATATACTTTTATTTCTCTCCTCACAAGATAAAGTATTTTGGATTAGATCGGGGTGTCCACACTTTTCGGGCCATGGGCTGGTCACGTGGTGCTGCAAGCCGGTCACGTGGTTCCTCCCACCAGAAGCGGAAGTAAAACGCGCCTTGCAGTCTGTTTTGCAACAGGCTGAGATAGATTTTAGGCTGCCATTTTCTCTGCTTAAACCAGGGGTGCCCAGACTACACCCTGTGGGCCAGATCCGGCCCACAGACCATAGTTTGGGCACCCCTGGTCAGATGCTTATAATACTTAAACTGGAATTGGGCAATAAGCAGAGTCAGGTCTTCAATTCTAGGCACATCTGTGTGAAGGCCAGGCATTTGCAAATTAACCTGGAGTTTGTTTCCCTCTCTCTCAATCTAGAATTCGAACTATGAAAGCATACAGCAGGCAGCCAGAAGTATTGCTGAGCAAGCGCATGAACTGGCTTACGACCCCAATTACATGTCTCCTTTTGCACAGTTTGCGTGTGACAATGGATTGAATGTAAGAGGTAAGGATTCCAGGATTTTCCCCTCCCAAGCACAAAATGAATCTCACACGGTTAGTCTCAGACCAGGGGTGCCCAAACTTTACAGGCCGCAGACTGGTCATGTGGTTCAGGGGGCCGGTCACTATGGCCCGGGGGCCAGATCCACCCCCAATGCCAATTCATCCGGCCCTCAAAGCCCTTGTCGCTCCCGGAAGCGGTAATAAAACGCGCCCATACTGCTTGAAAAGGTGAAAACCATCTAAACATCTTGCTTTTTGCAGGTGGAAAACCCGATGACATCACCGTCCTCCTTTCCATAGTTGCGGAGTATACAGACTGATGGCTGGGAAACGACCGGCTATTCATGACTTGTGTCTTTCCTACCGTTCCCGGATTCATACATACAGTTTCCTGCTGGCAGGACGTCTTTCTCTGCGGCTGATCTCAGTGGCTCTTTACGTGTTACGTCCATTTGCCTCTTTTTAAGATGCATCCAAGTCCCTGTCATGGCCTGCCACTGGAATACACTGGGGTGCCTCCGGCAGCAAGAAATGAAGAATTTCAATACTTGAAGCGTGATTTCTTGTTCAAGGCTGGGTTGTACAATGTGTGTCGCGATGGGGAAGGGTGGAAATGACCTCGCGGGTGGCTCCGAAAGGAGTGAGCAGTAAAGTTAGAAGAAATTGGCTGTTCTTAAAGTGAAACTATTTTAAAAAATGAACCTCCGTGAGGGTGCCATTACATTGCTAGAGAAACCCTGGTTTTTTTTAATCTTTGTGAAAGGTCACAAAGCGTCCTGTAAGTAAGACAGTATGTTAAATTGAGAGACGAGGCTTGTGTTTATGACATAAATTCTCCACAGGCTTCCAAATGCACCAAGCCTTTTTGGTATGGATGATCTGAGGCCAGAAGCCTTGTTGTCTGTTACTAAATCTTGAACACAGAAGAAAAAGTTTTTTAAACTTCTCGTGCACATGGTTGAGTGGGGAGTTAAAGGGAGTGAGTGAGTGTATGAAGAGGTCTGTCCATTTTCAGATAGATGGAAGCTTGGCATATCATCTCTTCATGTGACACCCTTCGCAAAAACAACTCGCTAACGGATTGTGTTGTCACGATGAAATCTGAAGACGCCAGGGTGTGGTATTTAGCCATGATGGCAAACCTTGGCACGCCAGGTGTTCTGGAACTTCAATTCCCAGAAGCCCAAGTCTCTGAATCCACATGAATGGGTTTACTGCGCTTCTGGGAATTGAAGCCCAAGGACACATGCAACAAACCCATTTGTGTGGATTCATAGAAACTTGGGCTTCTGGGAATTGAAGTCCAAAAACACCTGGAGTGCCAAGGTTCGCCACCATGTCTATATAGTGGGAGTGGGATGGAAGGAATTGCCCGACCTGGCTGTCGGCACTGTGGTAGCTCAGAATGACCGATGGGTTGCGTTTTAAGTGGCAAGTCCTCAACGCTGAACCTTTTGGGTTCGAGGAACGTTGTGGGGTTTCAAAGTCCATGCCTCTGTTCACGTCCCCGTGACGGTAATAATCGCACACCTGCAAAATGCTGAATATACGGCATTTACGTTGTAGTAGCTGGTATGTAGGATTTCCAGAATGAATTTTAATGATGTTTACAGGTCTCTTAATAGCCATTTTAGCAAAATAGCATTTTCATTCATTGACACTTGTTCGGTCCAGTTTCTTCAGTAGCTACAATCTCCCCCACTCTTCTTTTTTTTTAAAAAAAAGCTCATGTAAAAACCAATAGCTGTAAAGATATGTATATTTTGGTCAGTTTTTCATAACTTTTTTTGCTGATAGAAAATTAGAAATGAAAAGCCATGTTTTATATAGCAGTTGGGTAATGTTCATGTTTAGATTATGAGCTTGGCCAGTAAATACATTTTCCTTTTTTAAAAAAGAAAAACATCAAAGGGATGTTTGCTTGCCAGGCTTATTGTATTTAAACTGTACGTTTGAGGTTACCTCAGCCTGTTTTAAATATTTTTTGTGTGGTTGTACTGTATATTTGCATAATTATGTTGAGCCTTTTATTTATAATTATGTAACATGTACCATGTACATGTCACTGTTTCGATGCATCCTGCTTCTAACAGGCATTTAATTTACCATGAGAATGAGCAAAATCATTTGGAAACTGTTTGATCTATCCTTTTTTTTAAAAAAAAATGGTATGACAGTTTTTCTTAAATCATCTTCAATTTCTTGTCATAATGCCTTAACCGTCTAGTTTGGAAAATTGATTTTAACTAAAATTGGCATGGGTACAGGGTGGAATAAAAAAAGGAATGAAGAAAATGATAGTGCTATATATGTTTTTTAAATGTGGCAAATTGCACAAACCAAAATTTCAGTCCTTGTGCTTAGTTAGGAACGAAGTTGTACTTGCGTCTCTTCAGTTAGAAGGAATGCATGAATGCCGCCGTGTCTAGTTTCTCTTCTGCTTTCATAGAATCACAGAATAACTTGAGTTGGAAGGGGGCCCCTTTGAGGCCCATTGAGTCCAACCCCTCCGGCTCAATGCAGGAATCCGAATCAAAGCAGATCTGACGGAGAATTAATTTCCAATTCTCTCTTGAATGCTTCTAGTGTTGGAGTGCTAACCACCTCTCAAGGGAGTGGGTTCCGTTGTCATACTGCTCTGACCGTTAAGATGTTTTCCTGATATTCAGCCTTCATTTCGTTTGAGCCCGTTATTATGGGCCCTGCACTCTAGAATGATTGAGAACAAATCCTGCCTTTTCCTCTTTATGATCATCTTTCAGGTATTTGAAGAGTGCCATCATCCTCTCCCCTCTCAGTACCCTTTTCTCAAAGCTAAACATTGGTCTTGGCCTTGCTTCATTTAGAGCAGAGGTGCCCAAACTACAGCCCATGGGCCAGATCCGGCTGTACGGGTGTGTTTTACTTCCGCTTCTGGGAGCGACTAGGGCTGGATGAATTGGCGTCAGGGGCTGGATCTGCCCCACAGGCTGTAGTTTGGGCACCCCTGGTGTAAGTAAAGAAAATGGCAGCTTAAAATTTATCTCATCCTGTTGCAAAACAGATGGCAAGGTGCGTTTTACTCCTGCTTCCGGTGGGAGGAACCACGTGACCAGCCCACTGAACCACGTCTCTGGCCCGTGGCCCAAAAAGTTTTGGCTCCCCTAATCTAGATCATTTCTCATCAGGCACTGGATAAAGCAATTCGTCTCTTATTACCACTTTTCTTTAAAATGATGGTCAAATTTAGTGTTTTTAATTGCAGATAACTTAAGGCACCCCCTCAGTGGACACCAAAGACCAGTACAGTTTATAGCTTTTTTTTGCCACCTGTTTTTAAAGCAATACTGTATTATAAGGAACTAGTATTTTTAATTGCACGCTTGAGTTCTTTCTTTTCCATTTCTAAAATGCACACTAAAACATGATGGAACCCGGTTCCTATAAACTTACGCTGTCTGCGCACAAATATATATATTTACACAAGGAAAAGGCAGGACGTGTGTATTTGTGAACACAGCTCTTTCCTCAGTTGTCAGAGTAGTACCTTGTTAATCCTAGGAGATAAATTGGTGGGTACAGGAGAAGCATTTCAGCTTTTGTCTTCTTCTAATAATCACAATTTTGTGTCACATTGTTCTGGGTTGAAAGGATTTTTGCTGGAGAAACTGCACTCGGGGGACGCCAGAATGAGGCTCTTTTCGTGTCCCCAAGAGCTGGGACAGAGACGGGCGCTCAATCCATCATGCCAGCCTCCCAGCTAACAGCCCCCAAATCAGTTCTCAACCTTTTTAAGCTGGGGGCCATTGGGTCATGCTCCCTTAGACTGCTTTGGGGGCCGGATGGCCATTTTGCCCTTCCTCCACCACATGGCATGTTCTGGTTTGGTGGAGACGGTGAGGGCCCCCACATAAAATGGTGTCATGGGCCGCAGGTTGAGAATCCCTGTCCTAAATTGTCTACTAATCTGAGAACACATGGAGGGGAGTCTGAGGAGCAATTCAGCTGCAGAACTGAACTTCTGCCTAAGGTTGATCTACATCCCCACGTAATGTTTCAGCGGCCGCAAGACTTGCTTTCTAGAGAGGTTTGTGTTTCTCTGTCGCTATGAGAAAGTGGGGATAACGCGAGGCACCCATCGCCACGAAGGAGCGAACCTCCGTGGTTTCTTGTTCTATTAGCTGCTGTTGAGAGGAGGCAGCTCCTGAGTGGACCCCCCTGGGGTTTTGTGGGTGGTAAAGTCTATTTCCTCTCCTCCTCTGCCCCTTAAAGTCTGCTGTTGAGGGTAGGAGACTGTCGATTTGCTTGTGAACAGGAAGGGAAGGAGTAGTCAATGAAAATGGTTCTTTCTGGTTCCTGTGGATGGGGTGGGTCTTCTCTGGATATCCGTTTCTTCTGCTAGCAGAAGGACTCTGTCTGTGGGGCAGACTCCAGGGCTGTGATGGCGGACCTTGGCACGCCAGGTGTTCTGGAACTTCAATTCCCAGAAGCCCAACCCCCTGTGAATCCACATGAATGGGCTTACTGCATGTACACACTGTTCTTGTACAGTGGACCTTTGCTTAACAAATTTAATGCGTTCTCCAGGACCTTTTGTACTACAAAAAATGTGTAAAGTGATTTCCCATAGGAATGCACTGAATGCAGTTTCCCATAGGAATGCATTGAATACCAACATTTGTTAACGGAAACATGGTTTTACATAGGAATGGATTGAAAAAAACAACTAATCCGTTCCGGGGGGAAATTGTTAACCAAGCCACTATTTTCTATGGATTTCCTTTTGTTATATGAATTTTGTGTGCCGCTTGTTCAGCGAGAGTCCACTGTACTTCAGGTCCCAGGAGCCCAAGTCCCTGTGAATCCACACGAATGGGTTTACTGCACATATGCATTGTTCTTGGACTTCAATTCCCAAAAGCCCAAGTCCCTGTGAGTCCACACAAATGGGTTTACTGCACGGATGCACAGTAAACCCATCTTTGTGGATTCATAGGGACCTGGGCTTCTGGGAATTGAAGTCCAAGAACAGCTGGAATGCCAAGGTTCGCCATCACTGCTCTAGCTTTAGGACTCCTGGGTGGCCACTTGCGACCGGCTATTTTAGCAACCAGAAACCGCAAAGACACTGACTAAAACTGCTGTTCAGGTGATAGATTGCTTTTCCATGGGAAGCAAGGATAAAGGGTAGACATGGACACTTTTTAAAAAATTATCTGACAAAGATAGCTGATCTAATGAGGATGCTTTTTTTTCTTGTTAAATAAGACTATCATTACGTGTGCTTACCTAAAAGGCAATTATGTGAATTGGATGTCTGAAGTCTAATTTGTGCAAGAATAGTATCTTGTAAATACATTTAAGTGAACTAAAGATATTTAATAAATATAGTATTTATACAATCTCTGTGTCTGGCTCTTTTTAAAAAAAAATCCTGCCATATACTTTAATATATATATATATTAACAGTGATTGTATGCAGAAATATTTACAGTAAAACACTGGATAACGCTAAAACTTAGTTCCACAAGTCTTGGTGTTATCCGATTTTTAGTGTTATCCGATCCATGTTAAAATCCTATGGGATGGATCGGATAATGTTAAAGCTCCATAGAGATACATTGTAACCGCACAGGCTTTAGCGGTTGTTATCCGATACATCCCATAGGACCTTAACGTTATTCGATCCAATTCCCCCCAGATTACTTAACGTTATGCGATTTTAGCATTATCCGATCCAATCGTTATCCGGTGTTTTACTGTACTTGTTTTTCCGTGCCTGCCACATATCCACAGAAACATCTTCAGACACAGACCGCGCTGGCTCTTTGACTATAAACAGAGATGAGCACTGAGCCCTAGAGTCAGATATGACTGGCTTTTGAGCAAGGGCAACCTTTACCTTTTACCATGCCGTCACCCACTGCTGTTACTGCTGAACCTTTGCTTGCTCAAGTTTTATGGACCTGCTTGGAATTTGAGGCAAATTCAGAAGGCTAATACAGTGCGGCTTTCAGCCTTGCAGGAGTACAAACCTGCAGTGCACTTTTAAGCACAAAAGTCGGGCAAATTGCAGGGTGGAATAGCTATAATTAGTTCTGGAAAGCCAGTATGAAAGGAATGCCTGCACGATTTCTCCCCTCCCGACGGAAGGGGTGTTCAGAGGGTGTGTTTGGGCCTTGAAATTTCTTTTAATTCCAGGAGAAATTCTTGATGGAATATGCACATAGCAAATCTATCACCTGTTGCAAAACATTGCAAGGCACATTTTGCTTTCGGTGAACCACTTGACCGGCTCACGGCCTGAAAAGTTTGGGCACCCCTGGCTTAAACGGTCATTCCTCTGGCACACGATAAACAGAAGTCTGCACCTGAAATGACCTGGATTCTCTGCTTTTAATAGCCAGTCTGGCTATTCACTGGCAGTTCAAGCCCCCATTTTCGTCCCCTGTTAGAGGTTGGAGAGAAATGGATCTCAAAGGAGGAGGGCACAGCCCACGAGCCATGCTTGGGATTTGTTGGTCTTTGTTAGGTCGCCCTGGATAACTCTTTGTTCCTGGGCTGAAACGGCCAGATATGTTCCAACTCCCCTCGGCGTGGGGGAAAACAGTGTTTGTGTTCAGCTGTAGACACTGAAAATATCCCAACCCACTGTTGCATTTCAAGACACCACACTTCAAACTGTTTTTCAACATTCTTAAAACGAGTTTTATTTCCTGTCTAGCTGACTTGACAAAACCTGGTTAAAAATAGAAGAGGGAGCCGTGTTTGATCTGTGGCCCCTCTGCTTTCAACCTGCCTGTCCTCCTGTGCCAAAATAATCTCAAAACATTAAAAGGTAAACTATTTGTCCTGGATCCTCTCTAAAAGGGGCACGTAATAAGGATACCCTAACACCATTAAGCACTACATGCAGATCTAAAGCAGAAATTCCAGTCACAGTATCTGTATACCAAGCTTATATAGGATGCCCAGTGACGGTTTAAACCCATTTTAGCAGGTAGATATTTTGCACCTTTAAAAGGCTGGGGAGAGTTCCCCGTCCCCAAAATCCTCTTCAATATCGCTTGCTGTGGCCAAGGTGTGGAATTCATGGGTGTTGTTTTGCTCCCTGGGTGAAACTGCTCCAAAGAATAAGGAATGAAACTAGAAAAGGCAAAGAAAGAAGTCGGTGTGGTTAGGTCTCCCCTTGGAATTTTGCAGAGATAGGAGGGGCTGTCTTTGAGAGCAACAGACTGATGTATGGAAACTGGGCTGCAGCTGAATTTACCTACCTGTGGTCTCGAGGAGGTTTGATCTGTTTTACCCACGTAAGCAAAGCTTAGTAAGTTAAAGCTTGCAGGAGGGATTCTCCACCTGCGGCACCATCTATTTACCTCAAAGTAGGCTAAGATACTGACTGGAAGGTTGGAGATCGATTCCCGAGTACTGCATGGTGGAGTGAGCTCCTGTGTCTCTCCCAGCTCCTGCCAACCTAGCAGTTTGAAAGCAAGAAATTGCAAGTAGATAAATAGGGAGCACTTTGGTGGGAAGGTAACAGCGTTCCATGCACTCTGGTGTTGAGGCATGCTTGCCACATGTCCACAGAGATGTCTGCAGTCAGACAGCGCTGGCTCTTTGGCTGTACACAGATGAGCACTGAACCCTAGAGTAGGATACGACTGGCTTTCAAGCAAGGGAAACCTTTATCCTTTACCGATAACCCACTGGTCTTGGCAGGAGGAAATATCTTTTCTGGCTTAGAACCACGAGGCACATGGGGCCTATACAGCTAGCAGACTCCTTGTGAGACAGAGATGCAGTTCCTGTACTGTATCTTCCATTCATTACTGAATGGGGAACTAGAACAAATGTATCGAAGCACCAGTTTAATATCAATACAGGTATAATAACCTGTTACAATATCACTTTGGTTTCCTCTCTTACCTTATTAGGATCGGGTGGAACCAGTGCTTCCGTAGTGGTAAACATGTCCCCTGGAGTTGTGGCTCTTTTGGTATCTTGAACGTCTCTTTTGCCATTGATGGTGTCTTGACTGCATCTCTCCATCTGACAACTCCTAAATTGCCATAGAATTGCCATGTTCTTGGTTACTTTTCTATTCCCACAAGAGTCACATGCACTTCTACTCTCACTGCTGCCTTTCTGGCAAGAATAGTACTCTGGGGAGGACTATTCTGGCAATTCTGTCTCACGTGAAACTTGGGCTTTTACCATCTACAATTGTTTCTATGCTCTCTGGCAATGGAAGAGGCCAAATTTAATCTAAAATCAAGCAATTGGCAGAAAATAATTTGAGATAAAACTTTTACCTTTTCTTAACTTGTGAAATCTGCAGAGGCCCTTGGGAAGACGTTCCATTCTCAGGTTCTGTTAATGTAGCCAAAACAAAACTCGCTTCTACCACCAAGTCCTCAATGCTGAAAGCAACAGGCCTTTAAATGGAAACATAAATCTGAGCTGATAGTAAATTCCTTGTTACTTCTGGCATATGGGTGTGTAAGTATGCAGCACGTGTACATAAATATGAATTCTGAAACTGTTTTCCAGTTTTCATCAGAAGCCAGATCTGGCCTGTGGTGCCATTTCATGTGGGGGGCCCCACCCCTCCAAGGGCATTCGATAAACAAAATGACCACCCCTTTGAAGCTGTTGGGACAAAATGGCCACGCTCATTGTGCATGCAGTGCAAAATAGCTATCTGGTCCTGAGAAAGCATGACCCAGCCCCCGGCGTGAAAAGGTCTAGAGCTTTACTTGGCTTTCTATCATGTGGTAAGTATAATGACTAGACTTTTTAAAATTAATCTTGGATTAAAGGACATTTAAAATGTAGTTTGTGGGCCCAATTGTTTTTTGACATTTTACTCAGAAAATATGTCTGATATGTCAATTACTTAAGTGGGAATATTCTTAGGTAGTTTATGAAAGCCGGCTCTTACAGATGTACGTTTACTCCGTGTTATATGTTTATATGTGTGTCCCTTCATTAATTTGTAATACATTTCACATGCCCCATGTACATTGCACATAATCGGTGTAAGCAGTCTTAATTACTAGTTCGGCAAATGATGTCCATCAACATACCTTCCAGGAACATCAAAATGAACAGAGACTGGAGCATTAAGAGTATCTGCCCAAGTTAAAAGACCCTGAACAAAAATGGAAAATGTGAATTAGCACAAACATAACATCAGAGTTGTGTCAGCTACCCTGGGTCTTTTTGAGGAGGGCGGCATAAAAGTTTGCTTAAATAAATAAATAAATCACAAAAGCAAATGTTCCCAATTGTGAACTGAGGAGCAGATATTGCCTGGTAAATTCCATGTTCCTTTGCCATGTTCATTTATTTATTTAATTACATTATAACTTGTCTTTTTGCCAACACTAGGACCCATATTAAGTGGAACGTCTTCAAGTAGAAACCCAAAAGCATCATGGTTGGAAACAACAGCTGTAAAGTGTTGTGTAAGTACTTTGAGCAAGAAATTGCAAGTAGATAAATGGGGACTACATTGGTGGGAAGGTAAACAGCATTCCATGCACTGCGGTGTTTAGTCATGCCTGCTTCATGTCCACGAAAACGTCTGCAGTTGCAGACAGCGCTGACTCTTAGGCTGTAAACAGAGATGAGCACTGAGCCCTAGAGTCAGATATAACTAGCTTTCGAGCAAGGGCGACCTAACAGGTGGAAGAGCAGGCAATTTAAAAAAACTGTTCTCCTTAGTTTACAGTAATTCGTGCATAACATAAAAATATAGTGAGCAAATAGTATGACCTAATTCTTTCCCTGCAGTTAAAACCTTAAGAAATGTGGCTAACACGACCAATATAAATTCAATCCAGAGTATTCCTCCAAAGTCTACAACGATTCCGATGCCCCTGATTATATATGCATTATGTGATGAGACCGTATGAAGATTCAATAAAATTAACCAGGCAAATAATAGCTCCCAACTTTACCCTTAGCTCTTTAAGGCAAAATGTGACTTCTGAATCTACTCCAGTTTGGAAGTATTCAAATTCTTCTGGACCAAGATGGATCTCTGTATGCATTGCTTTTGCAAAATCTGTTTAAGAATAATTAAAATTACAGAAATTTAAAAAAACAAAGTACTGTAGTTTAACAGGAAACTATAACACTAGTGAATTCCCCCCCGTTATATTGGTGCATGATACAGAACTGTGGTGTGTATTCATCAAAGGTGAAATACAGATTGTTCAACATGATTCCTATGTTAATAAATGAGCATTAATGTTCCTCTTTGTTTAATTTAATCTAACTGTTAAATCAGGGGATCCCAACCTAAACCCCATGGGCCGGATCAGACCCATGACACCATTTTATGTGCTCCCACCCACCCTTCCAAGGGTATTCAAGAAACAAAATGGGCATCCCTTTGAAGCTATTGGTACAAAATGGCTGCCCCCATCGTGAGGCAGGGCAAAATGGTCATCTGGCCCTCGAAGCTGACTGAGAGAGTGTGGCCCGGTCCCCAGGTTGAAAAGGTTGGGGACCCTGTGTTAAATAATGTTGAGCCATATAACATACATGACACTTTCCCTCAATACAGAACTATTGCATATTATCTTCTAATTTATTTTTAATCACACGAGTACATATGTAAATTGTACAGTTCAAGCTTAATCCTTACCCTCTTCATCTTCAAGATATGTCTTGAAACAAACTTTCAATGGTGTCACAGCTAGAGTTACCTCATCTTGATAGGATGGGAAATGAATCAATATATCCGACAGCTGCCTGAGAAGCATGAAAGGTGACAATTCTTTGAGATTACAAACTGGACACATTGTTTGACATGAATAAGAAAAACTGGCAGACTAATTCAGCTTCGTCTAGAACCAACAGTTGGAAATTAAATTTCCCAGTGTTCTTCCCAGAAGAAGAGCCATTCTGTGTAGTCTTGGGCAAGCTACATTCCAAGAAGAAATGAATAGAAAACTATTTCTGGGCAATTAATAAAACTCTGGAAAGGGTCACTATATGTTGAAATCGACTTGAGGATATAGAAGAATTATTAAAATGGAACAAGACATCCTATAGACTCTACATGTATATCTTCTAGCTTTTATCATTTACTATTCAGATCAAGATAGTACCTAAGCACGAAGTTTAATCAGCAAAAACCCTTTCAATCCAGAGTAATATCTGACACAAAATTATTATTATCAGGTAATATGTTCTAATAGTGATGAGAATAACCAGGGCAGCAGATCCATAAGAGGAAAGTCTAAATTCACATTTTGGTGGCACTTTCCTTAGGACTAGAGAAAATTATAAAACACCCTACCAGTTTTTCTAGACTTCAGAACAGTTTATTTGGGGTGAGGGGGGGGGGAGAGAGGAAAAATTACATTTTTTTAGCTTTGTTAAATAAATGTTAAACCAACTATTCTAATTTAAAATGTATTGGATGTTGTTGGTGATCTAAATCAGATTAATTTGATTCCTATCTCACTAATGAGATCTGGATGACTTGAAAAGAAGTGAAGCTGTCTACAGTATTGTAATTAACATACAGTACTCTCTGCTAAGAATCAAGTAGATAGGCTGTTAGATATTCCTTTCATTACCTAGACTGGATTTTCAGTACATTGGAGCAAAGATGCTTAGCAAACACAACTTGCAGAGGTTCACATTCCTGGGAAGCCAAGTTATGAGTTTTCACAACACCTAAGGGAAAAAGTTTTGTTTCCTCTAATTAGCATATTTTTGCATAGTACCTAGAACAAATGCTAGTTAGCTTCTTTTACAATCTTACCTTAACAGAAAGCTCTTGCTGTTCGCCAAATTTAAATGTAGGGAATTCCTTAAAATTATGGAATCTACAATCTGAATGGGACCATTACTTTGGGAAGTCACTTAAATTGGCCTGTATAGAGTGCCTATTTTATGTGCATTAGCCCTTAACAGCAGTACGTGCTGCTATATCAAATGCCACTTATCGGTTTTTATAATGTTGAATATGTAATTTCTTAATAAAAAATATGGCATGTGTTGTGGCTGGACCCCAACAATGTGTTGCTCCATAATGGTCACTGCATATACAAGTTGTCCCCCCAATAAGTGCTTGCTAATTACATTGACTTCTTAACTTTAATTGTGTTTACTGTGCACCATCGAAAGGTTATCTTGACTTATTCACTGTATTATATACTTTTGTCAAAAAATGTGCATTGAGATATACTTGCAACCTGGTCAGTTATTTTTACTTCTGAAGCATACAGTCTTATTTTATTATTTGAAGCAGAATCCAAAAATATACCTTAGATGTGCCAACATTTATATTTAACCTTGTTTTTGAGTCCCACAAAAGGGCATATGACATCATATGTCAAGTCCTGTCCTACCATGTTTGCAGAAAAGCTGAAAAACCACATGGGAATTCTGAAGGTCTGTATAAATCTTGCATTTATCCACATTCCTTTCCAGTGTATTTAAGTACCGAAATACAGGCAGGACCGCCTGAAATAGAAAAAAACACTTTTAGTGAAGGGATTTTTCCTAAGAGGAAAGCTAACTTGGGAACATATTAATCAGTTTCCAAAGAGTATTTGTTGCACTTTATAAAAATGGATACTTTAAAGCAAAAATAAAAAAATAGAACAAAAGGGTCAATAAATTTTAGCTTTTAAAAAGGCAGTACAGTATTTCTCTTTGTGGTCACATTACCCCTTATTTATTGAAGATTAATGTGCAATTCTACTAACATTATCACATGTTACCTTATTGTTCAAATACAGTAATTATAAATTCCGGATCTGTAACATAAAATAGCATTTATCACATTATCGGTGAGACTTACCTTTATTGCTAATTTGCATCTAAGTTGTTTATGCTTTTTATTCTGACTCAGTTCAGGTACAATTGCACAGGAATAATGCTGAAAGAACATAGATGAAAAGAAGATGCAGGCATAGGCTGATCGAGAGGAATTAACTGATCTCAGGGAAAGCTGTGAATATGATGGAATGCATTAATTAGCTGGTATCACGTCAACATTAAAGCGTAGACAAGCAAAATAATGAAGTGATCCTATATGGTTATGTTTGAAATCTTCTACTTAACAAATGTAAAGCTAAAACATTGATCTTATTAGTGGCAGGAATGTTGCAACAAACAAATAGTCTACTAAAAATCTACTGGTAACTAAATATCCCAAGAAAACATGGTTTATTATTCTGTTTATATCAGTTATACACACTACTGCAGGGGTTACCAATCTTTTCTAGCTGAGGGCTGGGTCATCCTCTCTCAGTCAGCTTTGAGGGCCAGAGGGCCATTTTCCTCTGCCCACACAATAGGGGTGGCCATTTTGTCCCAACACCTTCAAAAGGGGTGGGCATTTTGTTTCTTGAATGCCCTTGGAGGGAGAGGGCACATGAAGTGGTGCTGTGGGCCTGATCCGGCCTGCAGGCCTTAAGTTGGGAACCCCTGCATTATGTGACTATGGCGTGTGTGATTGGTATACCGGTAAATGTCTTGCTGTGTGTTTTTCCTGACCACACTTCTACAAAAGGGACACCCTGAGCAAAAACTGGAACTAAAGAGGATCATGACCTCCTAGGACCTTTTAGAACAGAAATTCATGGTTAGAACAAACTTCTGTGCTTAACACAATATGTGTCTATATTAACTCAGTTCTATATTGCACAGTTATAGCAGTTCAATGCCAATTTGTTGTGGTTCCACCCAATGGAATTCTGAGATTTTGTTCTTTGGAGAAATTCTTATAAATATCTGCTGTAAAGTACAGTATAAATCCCAGAATCCCTTAAGTCTGAGCCATGGACATTAAAGCAGAATCACTTTAAATTGCTTTAAAAAGCAATATATTTTTTTAAAAATTGCTTTTAAATTAAAAAGATTTGCTTTAAAAAGCGATTAAAAACTTTCTTCTGCAATGAGGATTTTCAGGGTTTTGACCTTTTACTCATAAATTTCCAGTCAGATTGAATTCCTATGCCCTGACACCAATTCCGATGAATTTGTCAATTGTTTATTTTGATTTGCAGTGTGTTTTGTTGTTATTTGTTATTGTTTGTTCACCACTCAGACTGGGATACCACCCAATTTGGCAGTATAGAAATAAAATAAATAAAATCGCTATAATTGCATAGTCAAGTGTAGACAGTTTTTTTCCTTTTCACAATTCAGCCTGAACTTACACCTTTTTCAGCTGGATCAAACCAAAATTCGTCACCAATTCGTGCTAGGGCATGTATGGCCCTTCCGAATACTGGGGAGAAAGAGGTTAACAAAACACTGTGGTTACTTATAACCAATGCAGTACATGGTTATGCAGTACAATCCATAGGTCTACACACCGAATTAAGTCACATTTATTTCAATGGGACTTTCCATAACATAGTTGTCAAACTCCAAGACACCACCACAGAGCACACTATATATTTGATTTAAAACGTAATATACTGTGTACTTTTAAATGCTACATAATTATGTGCACAAATTGTTATATATAATACTTTCGCTTTAATGACACCCAAAAGGCTATGATATTGCCTGGGCTTTGAATTGATTTAGGATTTATGTTCAACTGACACATATATGTTTTCCTTCATTATATACTGATAAATATCTTCACTTTAAAAAGTGTTTGTTGTTATTTTGTAGAATTTTTTGAAGTTAGATTAAATATGCTCTGGGGGTGGGGGGGGAGACTAAAAATGTGAATAAATTTGTGACAGGGATGATAGCCATTGTTATAAAGACATTAATGTGACCTCTGACATGAAGACCCCCAATAATACACTTCATTGTGACGGATAGACGCGAATAAGTTCTGGAAAAGGACGTTAAGCCAATTGGGGTGTGTGTGTTTAAATGGTTTTTTTCCACAGCTGACACCGAATTAATCCTCCCCTCACAAACGCCTTCTTCGCAAAAAGGGCGGGAAAAACCAGCCTGAGGTAAAGAGCGCTGAGAGAAAGAAAGTCCAAGAGGAAAAGGTCCATCGAACGTTCGTGCGTCACTTCCGGTTTCTATGCCGATGCCGCCATTTGCGGGGATGGGGGGGCTGAGTGGCAGGGCCGATCGGGAACCGGAAGTGTTTCAACACTATCATTAGTGACCCTTCGGCTTAGGGAAGACCGCTTTCTTCGCCTCTCAGACTCTGAACGACGCATGCGCAACGAGGCTAACGTCCCTATTATTTTTGGCCCCTTTTCGGCTTCCGTAGGACTCGCTTCCGGAACTTGGGCTGGGCATACCGGAAGCAGCGAAAAGAAGGGGGGGCAACTCGAGCTTCGCTGAGGGGGTCGAGATGGTGAGTTGCCCCCGGAAAGGGGGTAAAATGAGGGGGGTAAAATAAGGGGTTAAAAAACACGGAGGTGGTGGGGTAAGGAAGGGGGGGGGAGTGTCACGTGTGGTGTCGTCTCCTTTGAAGCTTAAGCCTCCCCTAATTTCGTGCCCTTTGGGTGTATTTTATCCACAACAAGCCCCATCATCCCCAGCCGGCGTGGGTGTGTATGGGTTAGTCAGTTTGAGGGGGCGGTGGATGATGGCAGCCTTTTAGATCTGGAGAGAAAACAGGTTGAGGGGGACAAGAAGAGGCTGTTTGCTAGTGGGAGGAAGCCTGGGATCCGTCCAGTTAATTGCATTAATTGTTCTAATGGAAGGTTGCCCAAACTACGGCCCGTGGGTCGGATCCGGCCCGCAGTGAGCAGCTCCCTGAAGAACCACATGATGACCGACTCGGGCCCCCCTGTTCTAATGCATCTCGTGCTGAAAGGCGATTCTGCGTCAAACCTCTGGGTTAACGTTTAATAAGACTTAATTGGAAGCCAAAGGAGCTGCTTTTGGGTCAGGAAGAGCCTCTGCCAGTGACGTGGAGGAAATAACGTTATTCCAAACCACACAGTCTGTTTTGGACTTCCCAGACACACGCACACACACACACACTTAATTTCCTCTTTTGGTTGTTGTAATATTTACACGGTATTGCCAATGCACTGGGATGTGGTTTTTCTTTAAAAGATGCAAGAAAAGAAAGGGAAAATAAATGGTCACCCCTCAAGGTGTCCTCTGTATTGTGTGATAGTTTTAAATCCACTGACTTGAGGTTAAGTTTCATTGATTTCAGTGGCGCTTTTACAGTGTATGGTAAGTGGCACAGTGAATTGTTTGGCAGGTTCTCCCCCCCTCCCCCCTGGTGAATTGGGCCAACCACTAGAAGCTCTCAAGATCTTGCTTTGCTGCTTCTTGCTTCCCATCAACAACAGTTTTGACCGCCTTCCAGTAATACTGATCCAAATTCACTGTATTTATGGCAATAACTTCTCTCTCGTAATTATGCTTTGCTAACTCTATGGAAGCAGCATAAACCCATACAGTGAGCTACCTTCCACTGTATGTCAATGTATGATTTGACTGATTCACTGGAAAACCCATAGAGATGTATGTTTGTTGCATTCAAATTATACTGGAAAAGCATTCTCATTAGTTGCATAAATCAGTTTTTTTTAACATTTCCTCTTCTAACATTCAAATTTCATTGATGATTTTGCTTATTAATTTGGCTTGAGATGTTTCCTTTTCTGTTGCTTCCTTTTTATTTAACATTGTTCATATATCATCCTGTGTTTTTTTCCTTTCCCCACCCTTGCCCATCCTATCACCCCCACCCCTGTCTGCAATCAACTTCTTCATCCAATAAGGCTGGGCACAGAGTAAGTTTATTCATCTTGGCCTATTGCTAACATTGGTGATGGTAGGTGGCTATTGAAATTCATATCTAGATTTGAAGAAAGGCTATGCTGGTTTTTTGCAGCTGACTCTAACTAAACTTTCATCAAAGAGCCAAAATGCTCCATTAAGAATTGCTTATTCTTTAAATTAAAACTGTGGTTTACAGACTGCCCCAGGAAACTGTGACATTTGTCATGAGCATATTAGTTAGATAAGGTTTGAAAACTTATCTGTTCTACTTGGAACTGTGCGTTTAGGGAAAGTTGACCAAGCAATGTATTTTTATTTGAAAATTTTAACTGGTTTGTTAGTAGTTGGTTTAGCTTGTCTTGGCTCACAGCCCATTCTGAGGAGTTTTGTGTTGATGCACGCATGGCCTGCATCCTAGTCTATCGTGACCCTGCAACCGGACTGTGACACAATAGGAATAGTACAAACAGGATGGCAAGTATTAGTTCTGCATCAGTACAGCAAAAAGAAAATATAAACAGATGAATGAGGCAAATATATTTTCTGCCTTACCTTTCCTTCAGTGAGATCAAGATGGTTACTTGAGTCTCATTATTTTATCTTCACAGCAACAATCTTGGAAGAAAAATCAACCTAACAATCAGTAGCCCAGGATTTCATTGCTTAGTTGAGATTTGAAGGTCTCTCACCTTCTAGTCCAGAGGTCTTTCACCTTCTAGTCCAGAGGTGCCCAAATTACAGATCCAGCCTGCGCCATCAAAACATTGACCCGTGCCCTTGCTCCAGCTGCCTCCGCCTCAATCCTTGTCCCCTCCGCTTGGTTTTGCATGTCCCTAATGGCACTCCGTAGCTGGGCGGATGTTGTAAGGCTTACAACAGTCTGAGGGAGCATGAACCGGCTTAAAAAGTTTGGGGACCCCAATTCTAGTCCAACCACCACACCCCCAATTGCTTTGTTGTCTTGAGAAGGCAAAGGATTTACTTGAGTTGTCATTATGATTTAGCAGCCTAGCACAAAGCATCAATGCTACTGTTGGGTTGGTTTTGTATGCCATGAAATTGAAGTTTAATTCCTTGATATCCAGGTGCCATTTGGGTTTAGAAATAAATATTAGAAAGCACAGCAGAGATGCGGTTTAGTTAGAAAATTGATGAAACGACCTTGGTCTCAGGCCTAACCGTTATTGCTGTCTAGCGCTGTGTCAAATGTATTTGTAAAGGAACCATGGCAAAAGTTTGGAACTCAGAAAGTCTTGACCTATTGGCAGTAACTCAAATGTCTGTTTCCTCCCTTTCTCATCCTTTATAAGTTGGTGTTAGTGTTGGGAGATCTGCATATCCCTCACCGTTGCAACAGCCTGCCGGCCAAATTCAAGAAATTGCTGGTTCCCGGAAAGATACAGCACATCCTCTGCACGGGGAACCTCTGTACGAAAGAGAGCTATGACTACCTCAAGACGCTGGCGGGTGATGTGCATGTAGTTAGAGGGGATTTCGACGAGGTAATGAGACATGGAGAGCGGATTTCTGTTCTGAAGCCTAAATTGAATTGCTGCTGGATGGGAAATATTTTAACACTGACCCACCAGAAGGTCTGTTCTAATTGGACCGGAGTCCTGTTTTTATTGTCGGTGCATGTGTCTAACTACAGAACTGGCTTCCTACAGTTATTAACTCTGAAAGATGCTGGATGTAGCCAAAAACAAGGAGTCTTTGTATCACTGTTAAGGACTGTCAAAGTCTTATTCGGTATAATAGGAATGGCAGTTACAGCGGAACCTCGCTTAACAAATTTAATCCTTTTTGTACTATGAAAAATGTGTAAAGTGAATTTCCCATAGGAATGCATTGAATGCATTTCCCCATAGGAATGCATTGAGAGCCGAAATTTGTTAACTGAAGCACGGTTTCCCCTAAGAAAGCATTGAAAACCAATTAATTTGTTCCAAAATTTTTTTTAACCGAGCCACTATTTTCTATGGATTTCCTTTTGTTATGTGATTTTCGTGTTAAGTGAGCCGTTTGTTAAAGCGAGTCTCCACTGTACTTATATACCATCCCAGAACGCTTAGGGCACTCTCTGGACGGTTTACGGTAATTAGCATTTTGCCCCAAACATGCTGGGTACTCATTTTACCAACTTGAGAAGGATGGGAGTCAACCTTGAACCCTATCAGGATCAAACTCACAACATTTTGGCTTCAGTACAGCGGTTTAACCACTGCACCAGGGCACCTTAGATGGGTTGAAATCTAGCCACAGTAGACGTAACTTCATAAACAATGGACTTTTAGTCTTTAAGGTGCCACAAGAGATTGTTTTTTTTTAAATCAAACTAATAATATTGCTTAGGGACTCTTTCTGTGCAAGTAATTTCTTCACTTGCCTTTATTTGTAGAACTTGAACTACCCTGAACAGAAAGTGGTAACTGTCGGTCAATTTAAGATTGGGCTCATCCATGGCCATCAGGTTATTCCGTGGGGCGACGTGGCCAGTCTGGCGCTACTGCAAAGGCAGTTCGATGTGGACATCCTAATCTCTGGCCACACACACAAATTTGAGGCATTTGAACATGAAAATAAGTTTTATATTAATCCTGGTTCGGCAACTGGAGCATACAGTGCTTTGGAAAAGTGAGTTATACTTTGCAATTCACTTTGTTTTACTTATTGTAGTTAGAACCGATGTAAGGATTTTGTGCTCTTCTGCTGTTTTTGACCTTTTAAGTATTAATGCTTCATCAATTCCATGTTTAGTTGGTCTGAGCAATATTGCTCAGGAAAACATGACATTGAAGCATCTGCAAGGAGAAATAGGTTTATTATTTATTTATTCAATTTGTATAGCCGCCCCAATCGACGTGCAGTAGAAATGGACCAACTACCAGTATTGCCAGTTATAGTTTAGAGGGTTTCATCAGGATTCAGTTAAGAGCAAGGGTTCCCAACCTAAGGCCCATGGGCCAGATCTGGCCCACAGCACCATTTCACGTGTCCCCTCACCCCTCCAAGGAGTTTCTAGAAACAAACTGGCCACCCTTTTGAAGCTGTTGGGACAAAATGTCCACCCTCATCCAGGCAAGGAAAAATGGCTGTCCGGCCCTCAAAACTGACAGAGAGCGTGACCCGGCCCTTGGCTTGAAAAGGTTGGGAATCCTTGGAGTAGACCCTACTGTCAGCGAATCAACACCAATTGTCAGGACTGATAACCGTGAGGATTAACAACCTTGAGTGGCAAAGTCCACAGGGGAGGGAGGAAGGGTTATGGTGGTCCCCAAGTGGACGATGATGAGGACTTTGGGTGCCAAAAGGGCTGAGGGCCAGAAAGTGACTCACGGAACTGGATTGGTGGTACTCTGGGTGTCACAGTGCGGAAGGCAGGTGGAAGGCCACAGCATTATGTTCTCAGGTCAGTCTTCATGGCCGATTGCCATGAAGATCAGCAATATTCAGATACGGCAGTAGAAGGCGGCAGCCACTGTAAGTTCAAACTGCTCCGATATCTCAAAAAAGTACAGAAATGTTTATTTAATTGCCCAGTTGTCAGCGAAATAATGTGGACCTTTATTCCCTCTCTACAGCAACATCATTCCTTCATTTGTCCTGATGGATATCCAAGCGTCCACCGTCGTTACCTATGTTTATCAGCTGATTGGTGATGACGTCAAAGTAGAAAGAATTGAGTATAAGAAATCTTAAAGCACGTCGCTCTGGTTTGCCTCTTTCCTGTCTTTCCTCGTCTCTCTCTTTCTCTCTGCAGTCTGCGCCTAAAAGTCCACACTGTATGCAATATTATTTGGCTATGAAACAACTCCTCTTATTGTAGACAACCACCTTTGCAGTACATGACTTCTCACAAAAGTCCGCCTCGGCTTGCCTCTTTCCGTTGCCTAAAAAACGCCTCATGCTTGTAAATACTGTTCAAAGTGCACAGAAAATAAATCCTGCCTGTCGAACGATTCCCAGTCTTGTAATAAACACTCGTTTTAAACTTTACACTTTTCGAATGGGAATTTTATTTACAGTGTAAATGCCCAGAAACAGACAAAACAGATAACAGAAATATTTCATATGAACTCCAAAGATTAATATTATTACAATGTATGGTATAAATGAGGTTTGGGTTGCGATTAAGAAGAATCGGTAACAAATAGGTTTGATGTCTGAGGAAGGAATAATGAGCCTTAACGACATAATAAGTCATGTGTTCAAAGTATATATACATTAAATAGTGATAGTGACAATTGTAAATAACAGAGTAAGAGTCTTGTAGAAAATGAGACCTCTTTCCACTTTTCGGAGTTATGATCTATGCTAGCTCCCCGTTGAAGTACATCTGGAAAAAAATTAATGAAGATATAGTCTTTAGAAGTCGTTGTAATTAGGAGAAACAGCCAAAGTGTAGAAATCAAAGATCTAGGTCACATGATCCTTGGCATCTCTGAATAGTTGAGGGACTTATCCTGTTGTGTGCATATCTCTGGCACACCAAACAGAATGCCAAGGGCTGTAGTGGCTGAGTGGCTAAGAAGCTCAACTTGTTAGCTGGAAGGCCAGCAGTTCGAGACCCGGGTACCGCATGACAGTTTGAGCTCCCGTCTCTGTCCCAGCTCCTGCCAACCTAGTAGTTCGAAAGCAAGACTTTACAAGTAGATAAAGAGGGACCCCGTGGATGGGGAAAAAGATCTTGGGACGTGAAAGGAGCCTCGTTCAGGTGTCCCTTGAGCAGAGTTTCTCCAGCAAAAATCCTTTCAACCCTGAACAATTTCTGACACAAAATTATTATACCAAACAGAATTCAGTGTGTTACTGGAATTTAATCAGACCTGTAGCATTTTTACTCCTGGACCTTTCCTAGATATTTGCAGGGAGATTGTCAATAGAGATCCTCAAACATGGATTAAAAATTACTTTGCACAAATACATGCTTATTACCTTCACAACCTCAGAAGGTGTTTTCTCTGATAAATGATGATTTCCAGATCTTTTAAGGTATTCTCTTACTAGGCTTGCTGCATCGTTGAGCCTGTGTAGTTATGAAAAAACATACGCTGTGGTCAAGCGAAAATACCTTAATTTTGCACTCTGTAGCGTTAACCAAACTGTTGCTTATCCAAAGCCACGAGATATATATATATATATAGCAGTAAGATTCTCTTAAGGGCATTTTGTGTTTAATAACGGAAGTGGGGTTTTGTGGGCTCCACAAGGAAAAAGAAATGCAGGGTCTCACCTACCTTTCCTTCTGTACAAGTTTTTCCAGCAGGGCTTTCACTTTCCCAGGACTCCTCTCTTCTAATTTCAGTAGCGGAAAGTATTTTAAGGTTGCAAAGGCTTCACGTTCCTCATCCAGTATATAGTCCAGGATTAAATTCCTGATCTAGAAAGTGGTAAAACAGTTTACCTGGGTTATATATATGGAATATGAGTAAAATGTCTGGCCAGATATCCCACTACGGTAATGGAGTAGACTGTGAACCCAGCGACTCAACGCCGAGTGTTGGGTGGCGGTAAATAACCATTACTCCCTAAAGGGACCAACGGCTATGGGCGGAGGAGCCCCTTTAGGTGGGGCGATGGTCCCCCTAATTAGAGGAAACGCCACTGGAGACCATTCTATTGGTCCCAATGGCAAAATGAGCGGAGGAGGGACCACCTGATTCCCAACGGTCATGGAGGCGGAAGAGGCCATGCCAGATGGACTGGCTGTAAATGTGCGCCTTGATAATATCCTCTAGGCTGCGGCAGTCCATTGCAGTCCTGGTGTTGAATCCTGCATGTCTCATTTCATATGAGCCACAGGAGATGGCTCCGTGATCATAGTGTGTGGGCCACTTCATGGCAAGCTGGGATCCACCTCAAACAAATTCATGCCAATGGCATTTTCCCTGCTTCAAGAAAAAAAATAACGCATTCTCGGATACGACGATGATGACCTTTTTAAAAACATCTTTCTTGCTCTGTACCTGTGAAGCAAAGGCAGCACCTTCACCCAGGCTCAGATGTGCTTCCGCTTGTTGTAAAATGGTCTCTGGATGACTTCTGGCTAGGAAGCCCTAGAGGGGAGAAAGACGGAGATCAGAGATTTAACAGAACAAAACAACTGCAGGGTTCGCAAGGAAGGAATTGCGGCAATTATCTGGGGTTCATTTACTCACTTGAATCTCTTGGGTTTTTCTCTCAGGCTGCGGAATCAACACTAGGCACCCCAGACCCAATGCTTGGAGGTCTAGCTCAGCGAACTGCTTGGCAATCCTCGCGAGATCTAACTCAGCCAGGATGGGACACCTTGGGAAGTGGAGGAGAATCAAAAACGAGACACCTTTCTTTCATAAAGCTTTTTTAAAAAATCACCTCTTGAGTGGAATATGGGACCAGCCTATGGGCTGCCAGAGTATATAAAACCCCTTCTGGTCTTTACTTCAATCACCGTATTTGCCAGCACATTAGACTATAAGATGCACTTCATTTTTCCCAGAGAAAAAAGTGCACCTTCTATGCTAGCAAATACGGTATTTGCTACCAAATGGTACATATATTTTTTATTTTGTTCCAGAAGTCCCCCGGTCTCCCCCGGCAAAAATAAATAATTAAAATCTTGTAAATTGCCAGACGGGTGGAACTTAGAAACCCCATTTACAATTCTTCAATTGACCCTGTTGAGAAGAACTTGGGTTGTAAGAGATTTTTTTGGAATCTCCGAAACAATATGGACTAAAAAGTATCCCACCCCTGGTGGATAGGGATTGATAATATTTCACATCTGTTTGGTAAGACATTTCTCTACGTACCTCAACAGCAACGGGAAAGACTCGCGGCATGCTTCTTGCTGACTTGCATTTAGAGGAGGCATAGCTTTAAAAAAAGACATAACAGGAAAAGGATTTGTTTATAAGTGCATTTTAGTTTGATTCCCTGAGATCTGTAGAGCAATCAGTAGTAGAGTGGAAACTTGGTTAACATAAAAATCGCATAAGAAAAGGATATCCACAGAAAATAACGGCTCGGTTTATGGATCCTCCTCCCCTCGGAACTAATTAATTGGTTTTCAATGCATCCCTATGGGAAACTGCGCTTCGATTAATGTTTTTTGGTTTCCAATGCATTCCTATGGGAAACTGTATTCAGTGCATTCCTATGCGAGATTCGCTTAAAGTAATTTTCACTCTAAGAAATGTCCCGGAGAGCGCATTCATTACACTAACCGAGGTTCCACTGTATCTCTCCATGTGTGGGAGAGAAACGTCAGATTTTTTGGTGACGTGTGAATACATCGTGGTATGGACGTGGTAATATACACAGTTCTACTTAAAACCCAAAATCATTTCCGATGATGAATGAGCAGGAAGATACAGAGAGAAGGAAAAATCCAGCTAACCTGGAAGAAATGGAGCCAGAATGACCACCTGCCAAGCTCGACTGAAATTTGGGATCTGTGGAAAATTAAAACACATCTTAAAATGCCAACGAATGCCCCATTTATGGGTTGGTTACCAGTAGTCGTATTTTTTTAAAAAAGTCATTTATTTAATGCTAACAGCTTAATGCTAATTCAATAACCATCAAGGCTGGGAGATCTGTAGAACTCTAAATTCTGAATGACGCTGTTTATCTGCCATGCCCAGTGGTCTGGTGAGGCTTGGAATCCAACCTATATCCAATGCCCAGGGTTTTCCATTTGTGGAGTCATAGGTCAAGTTAATAATCAACTATATTCTTCAAAAATAATAATAAATTGCTACCTAAGCCAAGCCCATCTAGCACATTATCCTGGCTAAACTCTACATATAAGGCAAGATAATAATCAAATCTGGACCTTATCAGGATCTGGACCAAGGAAACGACCTTCTAATTAGTGTCCTCAAGGCAACCTGCACATTCAAAATCCATTAGCAAAGAGAGACTGCTATTTAAAACGTACAAATTAAATTGGGGTTAATTATATACCTGCCACAATGAATGGATCTCGGAAATTGCCATTAAAACTTTCCTGAGATAACGGATCTGAAACACAAAAGACAGTTCAAAAGGAAGGTAAGAATTCGGTGGAAAGGACACCATTCCGTTATTTCTTGTAAAAGTGACTTCATTGGTGCCTCCCGAAGGTATTTCTATACCTTCAGCAGTCATTGAGAGCCAAGGTATATAATTCTGAAGTTAACATACTTTCAAGCCAGGGGTTCTCAAGCTTTTAAAGCCATGGGCCGGGTCACGCTCCATCAGACAGGGCGGGCCGGACTGGTGGTTCCCCCTGCCGTAAACCACATCCGTGGCTGTCGTAAACGTGTTTACGACAGCCGCGGACGCATTTACAGCTGTTTCTGCTGCTTCCAGCAGCGGCGGGAGCAAGGGCAGTGGGCCACATGAAATGGTGCCATGGGCCGGATCCAGCCCACAGGCCGTAGGTTGAGAACCATTGTTCTAAATTATAAACAAGTAATAAGCAATAGCAATTTCACTTCAATAGCTCCTATGGTAACTGGCATTCTGCCCCAAAGAAACTGGTACTTATTTTACCAACCCCCAGAGGGATGGAAGGCTGAGCAGACCTTGAACCCATTGGGATCAAGCTTAGATCGTAAGCAATTCTGCTGGGCGCTGCTTACTCTGTATGCAGTTTGCATCCAAAAACATTTTTATAAATTCATGGTTTAATTCTTTTTTAATTGACTTTTAAGTAATTTATGAACGTCAAGGTTTTAATTTATGAATTTTCTGTAAGCCGCCTAGAGTCAGGTTCGCCTGATTAGGGCGGGATAATAAATCTATATAAATAAATAATAAATAAATAAACATACCCAATTATATTCATAAAAGCTGCCTAGGCACCACCTACGGAATAATAGGCTGTGTATAGTTTTTCCTTACTGAACAGAGAAAAAAACGCTCTTACCATTTTGAAGTGAATCAGCTTCTCTAACAAACCATTCCAGAGAACCGGCTCATGGACTTCGTAGTCTAAACTCAGCTTGGCCACCAGTTTCACTGCCTGAAACACAGAGAACAAAGAAAACAAATTATGAAATTAATTCTGTTGTATTCTTCTTAAGAAACTGCTCTAAAATAGTCCTCACCTATTTTTTTTTTTAAAAAGACAGTCATCAACAGTTGCAGTCAAAATAACGAAACGTTTTTGTGACAACTTTCAAGACTGACAAATTTTAGTTGGGATAAAGCAGGAATTCCCAACCTAAGCCCTGCAGGCCGGATTTGGCCTCCAGTGCCATTTCAGGGTATTCAATAAACAAAATGGCCACCCCCTTTGAAGCTGCTGGGACAAAATGGCCACTCCCATCGTGCAGGCAGGGCAAAATGGCCGTCCGGCCCTCAAAGCTAACGGAGAGAGCGTGACCCAATGGCCCCCAGCTTGAAAAGGTTAGGAACTCCTGAGATGAAGGATTAAGCTAAATATATTTTGGCTTTCACCAAACTTACCATGGGTTCATGGCTATGGTTTTTCCACAGTCCTTTAATCATTCCCTCTTTGGGCGTACTGTGAAATGACTCATAGGTATATGGAATATTCAACGTTTCAAACGTGGCAAGATAAATTAAGCACTTCAGGAAATCTCTGTCAAAAAAAAAAGGTCAATAGTCAACAGGGTGACTATATTACTGCAGAAAAAAGGCGGAGAAAATCAACTTATTAACCTGAATTCCATTTATTGTGAGAAAAAAAATTGTTACGTTATTTATGTGTGATAAATCTTCAAAGTTCCTCCTGGAAGCAATATACAAATCAATGGTGGTTGTTTAATGCTATTGATGCTTCAACTATTGAAACCTCAAATTTATTTGAACAGATTAATTTTAACATTTAATTTTTAATGAATAGCTCCCAATGTTTGTGAAAAAAAGGATTTCGTTCACACATGGTTGATTTGAGGGGGAAAGACGCAGAGCGGAGTGAGTGAGTGGATGTTAGATGTGCAATTTGTGACTGTGACCCTTTTAAAAAACTAAAATCCTACGGATTGATCAATCTTTTCAACCTTGGCCCTAAGTGGATTTTATGGGGGCTGAAAATAGGACAGAACCACGCATTCCAGGGGGACTGCGGCGGCCTAGTGATTAAGACGCTGAACTTGATGACTGGAAGGTCAGCGGTTTGAGACCCGAGTGCTGCACGACGGAGTGACCTCCTGTCTCTGTCTCAGCTCCTGCCAACCTAGTAGTTTGAAAGCCAAGAAAGATAAAGAGGTAGCAAGTAGATAAAGAGCGGCACGAAAGGTAACAGCGTCTTGGCATCTAGCCATGCCTGCCACATGACCACGGAACCATCTGCAGACGGCACTGGCTCTTTGGCTGTAAACGGAGATGAGCACTGAACCCTAGAGTTGGATACGACTAGCTTTTAAGCAAGGGAGACCTTTACCTTGACTACGCACCCAAATGAGCAGAAAGCAAGGGAGTGTCTAGATAAGGGATTCTCATCCTTTTAAAGCAGGGGTGCCCAAACATTTTTGGGCTGTGGGCCAGTCACTATGGCCCATGGGCCAGATCCGGCCCAATTCATCAGGCCCATGAAGCCCTCATCACTCCTGGAAGCGGAAGTAAAACATGCCCATAAGGGTGTGTTTTACTTCTGCTTCAGGGAGCAACAAGGGCTTTGCAGGCCACATGAATGGGTGTTGGAGCCAGATCCGGCCCATGGGCTGTAGTTTGGGCACCCCTGTTTTAAAGCCAGGGGCCGGGTCAGGGTCCCTCAGACAGCTTTGGGGGTTGGATGGCCATTTTGCCCTTCCTCCATCACATGGCACTTCCTGGTGTGGTGGAAGCAGTGGGGAGACCCATGAAATGGTGGGCCACATCCAGCCCGTGAGCCAAGAATCCCTTGTCTAGATGTAAAGTCCAGTAATTATGAGTACTGTGGCACATTTATCTGAGTCCCATGACTGGCGGTTGTGGGACTTCTTCTGAAAGTAACACAAAGCGACCTTTGGCTTACTTCACTTTCTCAATGGGCTTTTTGAAGAGCGCTTCGACAGCATCCGGACTGGCAAAGCAGAGCAAACACTTCAGAGCCCGGCTTCTGTGAGCAAAAGTCATCTGGTTGACTCCAACAGGCTGAAACAAGAAGGGGCGAGAGGGTGGAGAGAGAGAGAGAGAGAGAGAGAGAGAGAGAGAGAGAGAGAGAGAGAGAGAGAGAGAGATTCCCCCTTAGTTTCATTGAGAGCTGGAATATTAACAAAGCACAGTATTTTTCCTGATTTATCCGCGTTAACGTACATCGCACGGCCTTTTGAGATAAACTCAGAAGCATCTGCTAATTTCACGATGCTGCCCCCGGCGGGCACTGTCATGTCACATCTGGCTAACCACTGGTTTCTAAGCACAGGTCAAAGCGCACTGGTCTCTGACCTAAAATAAGGATCTACCAGTGGTTGCTAACGTGGGGACTGTGCCCCGCAAGGGGGGGGGGGGCTTCCAGTTCCTAAAAGCCTCAGCCAGTATGTTGGCTGATCAGTGCTTTGGGGAATTGAAGTCCAAGGACCAAAGGATGAGAAACACCAGTCGAGGTCTAAATTATCTAAAAAAGCATCTTGGTCCATATAAATCTCCCCGTTGTTTCAGATCAGCCTATATTTCCGGGAGGCGAGTCTAGGTAGAATAAGAAAGAAGGTCTACGTCTTCATAGTCCCCGTGGCCTGTGATACCCATGTTTCAAAGGATCTTAATTGACCTTCATCTTTCTTCCAGTTCTGCAATCAAATGGAGAGGGTAGCGAGAGTGTGTGTCTGTGTATAGATACATTCAGCAGAACCTCAGTTAACGTAACTAATGCGTTTTCCAGGATGTTTCTAACAGCGAAAATTACTTTAATTGAATTTCCCATAGGAATGTATTGAATGCAACTTCCCATAGGTATGCATTGAAAACCAAAATACATTAACCGAAACAGTTTCCCATAGGTATGCATTGAAAACCAAAATACATTAACTGAAACCGTTTCCCATAGGTATGCATTGAAAACCAAAACACATTAACCAAAAGTTTCCCATAGGTATGCATTGAAAACCAAAACACATTAACCAAAAGTTTCCCATATGAATGCATTGAAAACCAAAATACATTAACTGAAACACAGTTTCCCATAGGAATGCATTGAAAACCAATTAATCCGTTCCAAAAAAGATTTGTTAACCGAGCCACTATTTTCTATGGATTTCCTTTTGTTATGCGATTTTAGTGTTAACCGAGCCGTTTGTTAAGTGAGGTTCCACTGGATCTATCTATCTATCTATCTATCTATCTATCTATACAATCCATCCATCCATCCGTCCATCTGTATGTGCAGAATTGTGCATGAGGATATAGACATATTTAACTTACAGAGGTGGAAGAGACTGTAAATTCGTAAAGGATTCTTAGGCTGTGATCTCTCGGCTTAAGCTGCAGGAGATAGATTACTCTGTAAGAAAGAAAACAGACATTTTCCTCCCTGCGCAAGCTCTGATCAACAGTCCAGTGACATTCCTGGTTTGTAAGTTATATTTAGGATGTGAAGATGGCATCAGCTCCCGATCGCTTACCTTTTGAATTCTTCGTCTTCATGCAGGTTTTCAAAGATTTCTGAAGTTTTCTAGAAGAAAGAAAAAGGAAAAAGGGGAAAGTGTAATTTTGGAAAGCTCATATTTTAGGAGGAGGAGGAGACACTGAATGAGATATACCAGTGATGGCAAACCTTGGCACTCCAGCTGTTCAATGTTTTGCCCCCCCCCCCCGGGGCATTTTGCTACTGCAGCCATATTAAGACACGTTTTAGTGTGGGAACCCGGGAGAAAGGACAGATTTATCGGTGCCCATTAGCCACGAGAGGTAGAGAGCCTCCGTGGCCTCTCTCCTGGGGGAAGAATAATACTTACATCGGTTGATAGCGCATTGGGGCACAGCCACTGTTCTAACAACATCGCCCATATTTTCTTCAAATCCAAGTTGTTAATTTCGGCTATTTCTTTCGCAGCAGCGTGGATATCTGACAGAGGCCCAGGGACAGGACTTGTGTAAGAAACAGGACTCAAGCCCCTGCCTCCCATCCCCTACCCTGCCGCCTCCTGCATCCCATAACAAGAAGTTTTTCTAAGGGAAAGCTATACCCCAAACCACACGCTGCCAGTGGGATTCTGGGAAATGTAGTTTTAGAACAATGTCAATGCATCAATTTCTTGGATTAATAATTCCAAAATGAAATTAGAGATTTGTGAAACCCTGTTTTATGTAATTTTAAACAAAGGTAAAGGTTGCCCTTGCTTGAAAGCCAGTCATATCTGACTCTAGGGATCAGTGCTCATCTCTGTTTATAGCCAAAGAGTCAGCGATGTCTGTCTGCAGATGTTTCAGTGATCATGTGGCAGGCTTCACTAGACACTGGAGTGCCGGGAATGCTGTTACCTTTCCCGCCAAAGCGGTACCTATTTATCTGCTTGCAATTTCTTGGCATTCGAACTGCTAGGTTGGCAGGAGCTAGGATAGACGATGGGAGCTCATTTCATCATGCAGTACTCAGGTCCTGAACGGCCAACCTTCCAGTCATCAAGTTCAGCCTCTTAACCACTAAGCCACCGTCGTCCCTAGTCTGCTTTTTGCAGAGGGGCAAAGACAGATGGCGGTTAGGGAAACGAGAACTCACCCGGATAGTCTCTACCAGTTGGATTTTGCGCTCTTTCGGCAACACTGCTGTGCTGGTAAAGCAAGACAATGAGTTTGCCCGGCTTCCTTGTCAGCTTCACGTGGTCCTCAGAATTCAGCTTGTGGGTCACAAGCACCGCTTCCGTGGCCGACTTCTGATGCTGGACCTCCAGCTTCTTCAGGTGCATCTGGGCTTTCTGCCGGGACTCTCCCTTTGTCAAAAGACAGGCCATAATTAAAACTGGCTTTGCACAAAGAACAAGCAAACTGTGGTCAACCAGCGGCCAGTGTGGAGGTCATTTATTTTATTTCTTTGTCTTATTTTTAGAGCGACTGCTGTGGCTCAGTGGTTAAGACACTGAAATTGATGACTGGAAGGTTGGCAGGTCAGCAGTTTGAGACCCGAGTACTGCATGACAGAGTGAGCGTCTGTCTCTGTCCCAGCTCCTAACATACAGCTGGGAAATAGCATATTCTATTACAGTGGTGGAAAAACTATGGCGTGCATCCCGGGGTGTGTGTGTGTGTCCCTGAGCCCTCTCTGTGGGCACGTGGACCGTCTCCCCAGCACAGTTTGCCCCGCCCCTCTACCCACTAGCCCTATAGGAGCACTTCCTCCCTCCCCCAGCACAGAGTTTGCCCTGCCCCTCTGCTCAGCAGCCCAATGGGAGTGCTTCCTCCCTCCCTCCCTCAGAATAGTTCACCCCGCCTCTCTGCCCAGCAGCCCAATGGGAGGGGTTCCTTCCTCTCCCCAGCACAGAGTGGGTTTGGGGTTGCAGTTTGGGCACTTGGTCTCTAAAAGGCTGTCCACCACTGTTCTATTACATACATACATGAGGGTGTAATTCAAGACTGCTTTTTAGGTTTCCACAAAAGGTTAGTACCTCCTCTGTTGTATTCTTCAGCCATTTTTTTGCCAAATCAAGACAGACTTTCAAAGCCTGGACCTTGATAGGCCCTGGAAGTGGAAAAAGAAAGCGATAGGATGGCAACACTGAAATATCTTTCTCTTCTCCCTCACTCATATTAACACTCTTTTGCTTGGAACTTCAGGATTTTGTCTTGATCTGGGGCTTGCTCTTAAATTTCTTTGGCCAAATTTCTTTGGACTTCAATTCCCAGAAATCCTGATCAGCAGGTGACATCCAAGAATTGACATCCAAGAACAGCTAGAGAGCCAAGTTTGCTGACCCCTGGTTTAACCAAAGCTAGCAAAGCATAAAACTTCGGTCAGACTAGACTGGCCTGGATGGACAGAAAGTTAGACCTGGGCTTCAAGATGATACATTACTCTGACCCAGGTTATTAAAAGACATTTGAAAAAGAAATTCCCATTGGGAACAATAAACATCCCCATTGCCTACCTGCTGGAAGTTCTTGCACAATATTGAGGGCGAGCGCTGCAGCCCATTCCAGGTTGGCGATAGACAACAGATACGACTGAATGGTCTGAATGGTTTTGGCAATTTCCTTGTCAGCACTTGGCAAATCTCCATTTTTCACCGCTTTCAATACTTTGGGCTTCAGGGTTTTCTGGAACAGGTGTGTGGCCGTAGAAATGTAGAGGGGATCCAGGGGGAACTCAAAAGGGAATACAAAAGGGGACAGGTTTGAGCTAGATCATCTGGACACACCAACTTCTAAAGCAGGGATTCTCAACCTGGGGCCTGTGGGCCAAATGTGGCCCGTGGTGCCATTTCATGTGACCCACCACCGCCTCCAACACACCAGGAAGTGTTCCATTAGGTGGAGGAAGGGCTGAATGGCCATCTGGCCCCCGAAGCTGTCTGAAGGAGTGTGACCTGGGGGCTGGGGTCATGTTCTCTCAGTCAGCTCCAAGGGCCGGGCGGCCATTTTGCCCTGCCTGCATGATGGGGGTGGCCACTTTGTCCTGACAGCTTCAAAGAGGCAGCCATTTTGTTTCTCAAATGCCCTTGGAGGGATGGGGTGCACATGAAATGGTGCCATGGGCCGGATGCACCCACGGGTCTTAGGTTGGGAACCTGTAGTCTAAGACTTCTTAATTACAAAGTAAAATGTAGCAAAATAAAGGTTCAGACTGCAAAGAGGGTTAGCAAGCCAAACAAACTTTGATAGGATAAATTAAACAAGGCGGAAAACGCTGATCATTATTACCTTCATAAGTTTAGAAATCAGAAGCAATTCTGGAAATGAAGCCTCACTTAATTCTGCCGCTGTGGAAACAGAGAAAGAAAATCCAGGAATTATTCTTTAAAGATTAAAATGGCATGATTTTTGGTTTCCACGTGCGCCTGAATTCATTTTTCCTGGGGTTTCTGACCCTTAGCCATGCCAGTTGGGGCTTCTCCGAATGGAGTCCAAAAGAACTAGGGCTGTGATGGTGAACCTTGGCACTCCAGGTATTCTTGGACATGAATTCCCAGAAGCCCAAGTCCCCGTGTATCCACACAAATGGGTTTACTGCGCAGATTCATGTGGAGACACAGGGACTTGGGCTTCTAGCAACTGAAGTCCAAGAACACATGGAGCGTAATTGCAGTAAACCCATTCATGTGGATTCACAGGGACTGGGGCTTCTGGGAATTGAAGGCCAAGAACACATGGAGCGTAATTGCAGTAAACCCATTCATGTGGATTCACAGGGACTTGGGCTTCTGGGAATTGAAGTCCAAGAAGACCTGAAGCACCAAGGTTCTCCATCACGGATCTAGGGAGATGTCCTCGACAACCACTGGTAAAGGTTAAAAACAAAACTTACCAATGATTTTCCAAAAACACTGTGCAGGTCTGAAGAAAATCAAGTGGAACGGCAGCCTGGTTTGAGCCGCGGGCGACAAAGGAACCGCCTGTTCAAAAACATACTGAAGTTCCAGCTCTCCAGGAGGGGAAATTCTTTTGTAGGGTTTCAGGTGTTTTATGAGCATCAGGGCCTGGGGAATAACAGACAAAGACAAAACCAGATTGTCCGTATTCTTAGGGACACCTTTGGAAAAAGAGTAAATGTGGATCTTTATTGACAGACCCCCATTCATAGATTCAAAGACACTGTTTTTCCACTGTGATTGTGTATCACACACCTCTGAACGGAACAGACAAGTGAAGCATTTTAGGAGAGAAAGAACTCTTGAGATAATTTATTGCTCCAAAGCGGATTCTGAAACAGCCAGGATTTTTTTCTCCAAAGCTATATATGCAGTTCAAAGGCAAGACATTTGCAAGTAGATAAATGCAAATGAGGAACCCCGACCCTCTTACCCGATTCAGTGGGATTCCTGTTGTTCCTTTACCCAACTTTTCTATAATCGTCAGAAGACTTTCAATGGTTTCATAGTCATACGGATCAAGCTGTTTCGGAAATGAAAAGCCAGTAGAAAAATAAAACATAAACACAAGACCAAAACTCCCCCCAATAAACCAGAATTAAAATGAAAGGATCATCCCCAAAGATTATGCTTATTAAAACATGAATATGTCAAGCTTGCGATACAGTGGTTTACGGACGCTTTGGGTAACGGAAAACTCAACTTATGGAAAGAAATCCATGGAAAATAATGTGATTTTTTTCCAAAGTGGTTTTATTTTGGTTTTCAATGCATTCCTATGGGAAATTGTGCTTCACTTTACGGAATTTCCCCCAATGCATTCCTATGGGAAATCATGCAATGCAGTCCTATGGGCACTTCGCTTTAAGGATAAATCGCTATAAGGAAAACCCAGTGGAATGGATTAATTCCGTAACCCGGGTTTTACTGTATAAGACTCCTCCTCTTGCTATCTTTAGTCCAGCCAGGTTATCCTGCTATGGTAACAGAGTAGACCCTTCTGTCCTCAACTTTTTAAAGCGGGGGGGCTGGGTCACGTTTCTTCAGACAGCTTCCAGGGCCAGACTGCCATTTTGTCCTTCCTCCGTCACATGGCGCTTCTGGGTGTGGTGGTGGGCCACATGAAATGGTGCTGTAGGCTTCATCTGGCCCACAGGTTGAGAATCTCTGCTCTACTCTGTAAAACGGGAGATGTTTTGGCTTTTAATTCCGCACGCATGATTTGCAGCGCTTTACCTTCTGCAACATTGCACAGAGGCTCGTAACCAAACTAGTGGGGGTGCTCAAAAATGGGATTATTTCCACTGCCTTGTCCACGACGGAGGCATGCGTCGTCTCAGGCTTCCGGCTGTTCTCCACAGCATCGCTTCCATCCTGGCTCATGCTGGCGTTCCGGAGGTGTGATTCAATCCACAGCTGCAACGCGGCATCTGTATCTAACTGGTACATGCTAAAAATAATTAAAAAGACTGTTAATGAAGGCTGTCCAGAAGTGCTTCAGTCAAGAGTCATGTCTGTGATGCAAAAAAGGGAAATACAAACTTTAGCCTTCCCTTTATGTTTATTACACTTAAAGTCGCTGTTTCAATTCATGAAACAACAAGAGATGTTATACCTAAACATTTCTTAGGTCCTTGGTTGGGGCTTGAACTGTTAATTTTATTCCAGTCCTGAACTGTGAATCAAATGATTGATTTGTATCCAATAATAATAATTTCGTGTCAGAAATTATGCTGGTTTGAAAGGATTGTTGCTGGAGAAACTCCGCTCAGGGAACGCCCGAACGAGGCTCCTTTCATGTCCCCAAGATCTTTTCCCCACTGAAGTGGCACCTATTTATCTACTTGCAATGTCTTACTTTCAAACTGCTAGGTTGGCAGGCGCTGGGACAGAGGCGGGAGCTCACTCCGTCCTGCAGTACTCAGGAATCAAACTGCCAACTGGCCGGCCTTCCAGCTAACAAGGCAAGCTTCTTAACCGCTTCATGAAATAAAACGGTATTTTTAATCACAGCAGCGGCGCTCGGTTCTCACCTGCAGTATTTCAGTACAAGACGTGTATCGACCTCTGGATGCTGAGCTAAAGTTTTCAGAAGCTCTTTCTTCCGCATGGACGGCATTCCAAAGAGATTCTGGAAGGAGATCTATGGACAATGCAAAAGGCAAAATTGGAAAGTCAAGTCCGGTGGGCATTTCCCCCTGAAAAGGTGCCAAGAGAGGACATTTCACAGCCGTCTGATTCCCACTTAATCGTGTTAGTAAAAAACGAGTCCTTTCTATATCGGCCAAGCACAAGGCATCTGAAATTTTGCACAAGTGGTTTCTAAAAATTGTTACGTTTTTCCATGCAGAGAAACTGAATGCTATTTGGGCTTGTTTTGTCTTATTTGTTCTTCTTCAAATCTGCACTGCAAACAACTTCAATGAATTAAAAAAAAATCTTGTGCCGCATCCGATTCCGAATATTGGTGATCCTTGTGGCAATTAGCCGTGACGACTGTCCTGAGAATATAACACAGAGGGCTCTCATATGCCTTCCACATCGTAGTGTCACACCCATAGTACCACTGATTCGGTTCCGCCAGTCACTTTCTGGTCCTCAGCCCTTTTGGCACGCAAAGTCCTCCTCCTCATCATCATCCCCAGGAGGCCAGGATGGATGAAGCTGCTGCCCTCCATCAAGAGGGATCCAAGTGGGATTTTAATCCACTTGGGGACCATCATCCATCCCTGCCTGTGGGCTTTGGCACCCAAGGCCGTTAGTCCTCAGGGTGGTCAGCTTAGTTAGCCGCCACCTGACGATCGGCATTGAGTCACCAGCAGTAGGGTCTACTGCAGGGATTCTCCATCTGCGGCCCACAGGCCAGATGTGACCCAAGGCACCATTTCTTGTGCCCCCCCCCCACACACACACACCAGGAAGTGCCATGTGATGGAGGAAGGGCAAAATGGCCATCCAATCTGAGGGAACGTGACCCAATGGCCCCTGGCTTTAAAAGGTTGAGAACTCCTGGTCTACTGTATTACCATAGGAGGATGACCTGGCCAGACTAGTAAAACATACACAAAATAAAATGGTAGGAAATGATTTTAAAAAACAAACAAGCCAGCTGTCATGGAATAGATCAACCAACTGCTGGCTCTCAATTCAAATATATATATATAAAAACGGAGCACATGCCTTAAGTTTAGCAAGCCGGATGCCCCATTCAGCATCAATCATTAATTCTTCAAAGGCTTCCTTCTCCTTCGTCTCTTCATAGTGGCCGGCTAGCTGTGCTCCAACAAGACAAACTGCCTGTTCCGGAGAAAAGAAACCATATCAGGATACGCCTAATTGTAATCAAACACCGACTCTTTCAGCTCATTTAAAAGTAACCCCATTTTCTTCCGTCTCCCTGCCTTCAAGTTGTTCAAACACTGTTTGACTGAGAACCGTTTCCCTCCTTACCCTCCTGCTTCAGTGATGCTGAAATGTGGGAGTCATAAAAGCAAACTCACCAGATCAGGGATTCTTAACCTGCGGCCTGTGGGCCAGATGTGGCCCACAGCGCCATTTCATGTGGGGCCCTCAATGTACAGGCTGTCAAAAGATGGGATTGCCATAAGAACTAGAAACCCTCCCCCCTCTTGCTTTACAAACCTGGATAATGTTAAGGAAGATTCAAGACGTACCAGAATTTTGCTGTAATTTTGTGCTGTTTTATTTATGATGTCCCGGAGATTTTGAAACACATTTTGGGGGGGCAACAGCATGGAATATCCCAGGGCGAGACGGTGGTCTACCAGGTGACTGTTAAACATCTACAGAAGCAAACAGACTTTAAGAGAAGCAACTTTTGAAACAGATGCTGCCGCATTAGAATATTTTGGATACCCATTATTTAAAAAAAGCTGGCAGCGCGTTTTACTTCCACTTCTGGGAGCGACGAGGGCAGCGCGGGCCGGATCAATCGCAGTAAACCCATCTGTGTGGATTCACAGGGTGTTTGGGTTTCTGGGAATTGAAGTCCAAGAACATATGGAGTGCCAAGGTTCACCATCGTGGGTCTACTCTGTTACCATAGCAGGATACCCTGGCCAGACTTGTTTATTTGTTACATCAACATCGAATGACCTCAAAGTGTGGTTTCTTGACCCATCCTTCCTCCCACACAACAACCTTTTGAAGTGTCAGGTAGTGTCTAGTTACTGCCCAGTGGTTTCCATGGCCAATAATACTGGGGAAATTGGGCATGGAAAAATCTTATTACTTTGCCAAACCAATTCCATCTCACAATATGGTAAGTTATCCTTGCTCACCTTGTGGAGTAAGGCTGTAACGATGCTTCTGATGACTAACGGAGAACTTTGCGCCATTTTGAGAAGGAAGGCCCGGGCATCGTCTTGCGTTTTCTGGTCATGGAGCTGCTGTGGACACAGAATAAGGACCAGAATTACCACGTACATTTCTCTTGGGAGCAAACCGTTCGGCCTTGTACACACCACCTCTGTTTCCCTCAAAAATATGCCCTTGGCCAGTGATGGCGAACCTTGGCACTTCAGCTGTTCTTGGACTTCAATTCCCAAGAGCCCAAGTCTCTGTGAATCCACACAAATGGGTTTACTGCTGTGGATTCACAGAGATTTCGGCTTCTGGGAATTGAAGCCCAAGAACACCCATCTGTGTGGATTCACAGGGACTTGGGCTTCTGGGAATTGAAACCCAAGAACACGTGGAGTGTCAAGGTTCGCCATCAGTCTAAAGATTCTGAGATTGGCATATAAATGGAGAAGTTTTTTTTAAAAAAACCACATTTTAAAAAATATCATTGGGGAGTTTCTAGAAGAACTTTTCTGTCTAGGTCTCATGAGAGACAATTTCAACCTTGGGAGGGAAAAACCTGCAAAATGCTCCAGGGGAAGATTGAAATGCCTACGTTCAGTTGTCGTCATGATTTCCATTATCCTCGCAAAGTAAAGGTCTCCTTTGCTTGGAAGCCAGTCGCATCCAGCTTTAAGGTGCGGTGCTCATCTGTGTACAGCCAAAGAGCCAGCGCTGTCTGCCTCTGCAGACACTTCTGTGGTCATGTGGCAGGCACGGAACACCGTTACCTTTCATGCCGAAGCGGTACCTGTTTATCTACTTGCAATTTCTTGCTTTCGGACTGCTAGGTTAGCAGGAGCTGGGACAGAGACGGGAGCTCATTCCATTGTGCAGCATTCAGGACTCGAACTGCTGACCTTCCGGTTCTCAAGCCCAGAATCTTAACCCTTATGCGCAAAGTACACACTGCACAAATTTCTTGTCAATGTGCAAAACTACTAAACAAGCCTGCTGTTCTGGTCCTAAGACAAGCCTAAGGTAGGTGTTTGTTGCCATCGGCTTCCCACGAATGTGGCTCATACCTTTTCGGCAAGAACGATATCCATGCTGTTTGTTATCATATGCTTAAGCAACGACCCAAACGAGATGGCAATTAGCTCATAAGCCAGTTCGTACTGACTACACTCCTGTAGGATGTTGAGCAGGAGAGTGATGGGATTCTGACAGGACAAGCAGAGATCCATTCCTATGGGGAAGGGGAAAGAGAGCAGGTTGGTTATGATAACATTCATTGCCGGAAATTAAAGATTTGAAGGCCATGTTGGTTTCTTAAGGGTCTGGTCACAGCTATTAAACCAGTGTTTCATAACCTTTGGTTTTTGGACTTCAATTCCCACAAGCCTAAGGCAATTCCCCAAAGCACAGATCAGCCAAATGTACTGATTTAGGCTTCTGGGAATTGAAGACCCCCCCCCCCCGTGGGGCCTGGGCCCCACGTTGGAAAACACTATTCTGGACAGAAGCAACAGCAGCTACCAATGTGACCCCAATCTTGTGGCTAAGACAATAAAGATGGCCAATAATGAACAAATAAACCAGTGGTGGCAAACCTACGGCACCTATGTCAGAGGTGGCATTCGGAGCATTGTCTAACCAGGCAGTCACCCCAGCAGAGCGTTTGCCCCGCCCCTCTACCCAGCAGCCCAATGGGAGCGCTCCCTCCCTCCCCCCAGCACAGAGTTCACCCCACCCCTCTGCCCAGCAGCCCAATGGAAGCGCTCCCTCCCTTCCCCCAGCACAGAGTTCACCCCGCCCCTCTGCCCAGCAGCCCAATGGGAGCGTTTCCTTCCTCCTTTGTTTCTGTGTTGGCACTTTGTGATAAATGTTTTTTGGGTTGCAGTTTGGGCACTCAAAGATCTCTAAAAGGTTCGCCATCACTGAAATAAACTGATTAATCGGAGTTAAGAAACAATCAGGATTCTAAGTACCAATGTATCTAGTCATACAGAAGATGCAAGGCAAGGCAAACTAGCTGGAATATACGAGGCAAAACATATTCACTGATTAATAAGCTAATTGAAATTGATAAATAATGAAGCAACCACACAACTATACAGCTAGTCCTATATATTTAGGTAAGTTTTGGACATGAGCGTCCTCAAAATACCAGCCTCCCATGTTATACAAGAGGTCACTTTTGAAATTCACAAGGCTTTTAGAAAAATCTTTTTATGGTTTTAGGATCGAAGGGAGTGGAAAAATCAGATAAGGACTGGCAGAAAAGAATAAAATCTGGTGGAATAAGAGATTCCAAGTTCCCAACCATTGCTTTCCAAAGGGACATTTTAGAAGGAATTTTTTTACATTAGTTTTTTTGTTTCTGCAAGTATAATTATTTGTTCACACCATACCTAGTTCCAACGGACAATATGGCAAACTGATGGAATCCAGAGGGTATCTTTTCTGTTCTGTAGCAGAAGGAAAGAAATTGTGCAGTGTAAGAAAAATTACTTGGTCTATTGCTACCAATTAACATGATCATCTTGGTCCCCCCCCCCCCCCGCCCGTCACTAATTCAGAAATATTTTCCCAATTCTGTTCCAAACAAAACGTTATTCTATGTGGCTGCATTGAAGTAAAGGTCGCCTTTGCTCAAAAGCCAGTCGTATCCGACTCTAGGGTTCAGCCAAAAATCAAGCGCTATCTGTGTTTGCAGATATTTCCATGGACATCTGGCAGGCATGCCTCGACGCCGAAGTGCACGGAACACTGTTACCTTCCCACTGATGTGGCACCTATTTATCTACTTGCAATTTCTTGCTTTCGAACTGCTAGGTTGGCAGGAGCTGGGACAGAGACAGGAACTCACTCTGTCATGGAGTGCCTGGGAATCAAACTCCGGCCTGCAAGTCAGTGGGTTCAGTGTCTTAACCACTTGAGCCACTGGAGTCCCATCCCTGCATTTAACATAAGCATTTAAGGAGTGGTCAAAATACTACCTGTAAGTGTGAGGAGAGAGTACTTTTTCAGTTTATGCAGAAGATGTATCAGGTTTTGCAAGTGACTTAAAATTTAAAACAAACATAGGGAAGCTACAGAAGGGAGAAATGGGAGCCCAGATAAGAGAAAAGAACATACGATTCCTCCAGATCTTTAGACGTTTGCTAAATTACTGCCAGAAAACAAAGGGATTTGTTGGAAATAGAGGAAAAGGGAAAGCAAACAAACCTAGGCAAGAAAAAGATCACCTGTCATAGGAAAAATTGAAGAAGTAATTTCATAAATAGGAGGCAGGACAGCCGGAGGGGCCAGAACGGCCCCGTCTTCAATGAAGAAATCATCAAACATCCACTCTGCATAAGGGTCTTGGTCATCTGCGGAAGACGACGTGGCCTGAAGGAAGGGAAAGCCGCTGGTAACGTTTGTGGAAATCCCACAACAAGAGAGAGACAAATGCAGTGAACAAGACAGAGACAAGACATCTAGTTAGGAAAGGTCAAGACCTTCCTTGCTCAAAAGCCATTTGTGGCCAACTGTAGGGTTTGGTGCTCATCTCTGTTTACATCCAGAGCTAGTGCTTTTTGCATCTTCAGACATTACCGTGACTAGACACGGAATGCTGTTACCTTTCCCGCCGTAGCGGTACCTATTTATCTACTTGTAATTTCTCACTTTTGAACTGCTAGGTTGGCAGACGGTGGGAGATCACTCCGTACTTTGGTACCAAATCAGACTCCTCTTGTTTACCTTTACGCAGGATCCAGATAAAAGAATCAGAATAACTTTTTAAAAGCAATCTCCCAAGCTTTGGATTGCTGCGTACGGTCCACCTTGTTCGTCTTGGTAAAGTGGCAACTCCTTTGGTCTGCTAAGTTCTGACAGATGAAGGCAACTGGGGTTCTAAGCCGGAAGTCCTCAACCTTTTAAAGCCGGGGGCCATTGGGTCATGCTCCCTCAGACAGCTTCTGGGGCTGGATGGCCATTTTGCCCTTCCTCCCTCACATGGCACTTCCGGGTGTGGTGGAGAAGGGGGGTTACATGACATGGCGCTGCGGGCCACATCCGGGGCGCAGGTTGAAAATCCCTGTTCTAAGCACACTTTTCTTTCTTGAAACAAGCCCCATTGAACCTGGTATGGCTTTACACCTGAGGAAACGTGGGCTCTGCATTACCTTGGAGATAAATCCATAGTCTTCCTCGATGTGGCACTTCCTAGAAAGTTCACAGGCAAACGAGGTATATTTACTGAGTTCCAGGGCATCCAAAGAAAGATCTTTGTGTGAGAGAAAGAGCAATAATGAAAAACATATCGCCACATCGATAAAATTTACTGAAGGCGGGGCTTTCATTACAGAGAGTAAACAAAACAACAACTAAGACAGAAACGACAGTTGTGGCACCTTAAAGACTAACTTCTGTATTCAAATGTGAGCTTTGCCGGGTTATCTTGCTATGGTAGTAGAGTGTTACCTACTGCCAGCGACTCAGTGCCGAGGGTCAGGTGGCGGTGAACTAACCTGGCCACCTTGAGGACTAGCGGCCTTGGCAAAGTCCACAGGGAAGGGTGACGGTCCCCAAGTGGATTAAATCCCACTTGAATCCCTCTTGATGGAGGGCAGCAGCTTCACCCATCCTGGCCTGGGGATGATAATGATGAGGACTTTGCGTGCCAAAAGGGCTCAGGACCAGAAAGTGACTCGCGGAACTGGATCACTGGTACTGTGGGGGTGTCAGGCTGCGATGCAGAAGGCAGGTGAAAGGCCACTGCATTCTATTGTTCCCTGGATAGTCTTCACGGCTGATTGCCAGGAGGACTGCCTATATTCGGATTTGGCAGAAGAAGAAGATCATCAGTTGCCCATTGACAATTCCCATTGGTTACCTGGGCTGCAGAGAGCCACAGCCTGACGTGCCATCTTGTGGATCTCAGTGGGAAGGTTGAGTCCTTTGGGTGGAACCACCAGTCTGTCAGAACCCAGCATGTGGCAAAGCTTCTGGCACGTCACGAACAGCAACTGCCCCGTTTGCTCATCCTGGTGGTTTTCGTAAAAGTCTCTGGAGGAGAGATTTGTTTAAAAGGTAAAGAACGAAAAGCAAGCGAGAGAAAGTCAACTGCCTGGATAGAGTGGGAGCCCCGGGTTACGAATGTCCTCGAGCCATAGAAATGGTCCAACCTGCATATCTCTATCGCCTCTTCAACGTTCCCAGCTTCCAACGCTCTCAGCACCAGTTCGGCTCCCGTCTCATGCTGCGTCTTCTCCAGAAGCAAAGCCAACCTGTACAGTCTCAAGCGAGCCGACTCTCTCTTCTTGGCGCTCCCGGTATCCAAATCGGCCTCCGCTTTCTGCATTTTAGTGGACCTCCCAAGGTTTTGGTAGGTTTCCATGTTCTCCTCTAGCAGCCGCGACCTTACCGACGGGTTCCTGTAATCTCTGGGCGAAAGGCAGATGCCAAAATTCTCCTGAATGAGAAAACAAGATAAAGAGGCTCTTTGGCCGTAAACGGAGATGAGCTCTGCCCCTTAGATTTCCTGACTAGATGCCCAAAGCACACAGAACGCTGTGACCTTTCATGACAAAGCGGTACCTATTTATCTACTTGCAATCTACTTAAAATTCGATTTACATAATGATTTTTGCACTAAAACCATGTCCCGATTTACATAACACAATTTTCTACGGGTTTGTTTTGAGTAATGTAAAAAAAATCATTTTTCCTATGGGGTTGCTTTGATTTACATAAATATCATTTCGGGTTTTGCTTCGAGTTAAGTAAAAAAAAATTACATAAAAGCCCATGGAACAGACGTTTTATGTAAGTAGGGGTTTTACTGTATACTGTACATTTATAATCACGTTTAGTTCAGGATGATAATTGAGCTCGTGGCAAACTGTACTAATAACCCTCTTAATAAAGGTCTTGAAGCAACATCATCCTTACCTGCAGGAGAGCAAGCGTTTTAAAAAGCTTTAACTCTGCTTCGTACTCTTTTCTCTTCAAAACACTTTCTGCACCCCAAAAAGAACAGATGGAAAGAAATGAGGAGGGCCATTGAACTGTTTACTGCCATCAATAAAACTAACAAACAATGCAATATTTACCTTGCTGGTGACTGAGCAGGAACTGGATGATCTCGGAAAGGCCTTTCTTTAAATAAAGCTGCATTTTCTGCTGCAATAATAGTTAATATATATGTACAGTATTAGACTAAGGGTCCCCAACCCTTTCAAGCCAGGGGCCGGGTCACACTCTCTCAGTCAGCTTCGAGGGCCGGACGGCCATTTTGCCCTGCCTGCACGATGGGGGTGGCCATTTTGTCCCAACAGCTTCAAAGGGGGTGGCCATTTTGTTTCTCGAATGCCCTTTGAAGGGCCCCCAATGAAATGGCACTGTGGGCCAGATCAAGCCCGTGGGCTTTAGGTTGGGAACCCCTTCTTTATACCTAACCCTGATAACAGGATACTGTATAATGTATTTCAGTTTGTTTTACAGAGATTTACCTCTTCTTTGCAGGTACTAATTTCCTCCTCCAGTTCCAGTCTTCCCCAGATCAACACTCTCTCGGCAACTTCCACGGCTTCATCAGAAGCCAGAGTTTTCAGTAAGTTCAAAATCTCCTCCACCTGCAAGCACATGCAAAGCTCGGTTCTTCCACAGAACAGTGGTGACAAACCTATGGGACACCTCCCAGAGGTGGCACTCGGAGTCATCTCTGTGGGCACCCGTGCAGTCACCCTAGTACAGAGTTTGCCCAGCCTCTCTGCCAAGCAGCCCAATGGGAGTGCTTCCTCCCTCCCCCAGCAGAGTTCGCCCCGCCCCTCTGCCCAGCAGCCCAATGGGAGCACATACTCCCTGCCCCTCAGCACAGAGTTCACCCCACCCCCCTGCCCAGCAGCCCAATGGGAGTGTTTCCTTCCTCCCCTGTTGCTATGTTGGTACTTTCTGATAAATAAGTGGGTTTTGGGTTGCAGTTTGGGCACTCGGTCTCTAAAAGGTTTGCCATCACTTCCACAGAGCCTGCCAAACTTTGCAATGTAATTCTAGGCAGAGCCTTCTGATATTTAAGAAGTATAGGCCTGGAGGGTCTTGAGCAGCCATACCTGTTCTTTATCAATAAGGTTTGTGATCTTCCAGAGGTAAACCTCTGCCACAGGCAGCATGAACGCCCGTACAATTCTCAAAGCGTCTTCCAAGGAAGAAGGGGTGTCTTGCTTAAGGATGTACTTTACCAAACTCTGGAAAACATAACCACCAGTGCATTAATGTGCCACAGAGATAGATTGACATTGACGGACAGATGAGGAATGCTTATCTACTGGTACCTCGAGTTATGAATGCCTCATGTTACAAAACTTTTGAGATACGAGTGAAAATCCATTGAAAATAATTCCTAAAGTTATGATTTCCCCCCCCATATACGAAGCAAGTTTTCCTATAAATTACATCAGGAGTTCTCAACCTTATAAAGCCAGGGGCCATTGGGTCACACTCCCTCAGACAGCTTCGGGGGCCAGACAGCCATTTTGCCTTTCCTCTACCACGTGGCACTTCCTGGTGTGGTGGAGTGCCACATGACATGGTGCCGTGGGCTGCATCTGGCCCACAGGCCGCAGTTTGAGAATCCCTGAATTACATGGTATACAGTGGCCTCTAGTGGCCACCTCTGGTAATACATTCCGTTTCATGTTACGAATTGTTCGTAATACGAAATGTCATGGGGAATGCATTAAATCCGTAACTCGAGATACCAATGTATTTGTTAAAACACATCATCTTAAACTGAGCTGTAAAGACAGTAGGCAGTTTTGCAAAGCTTTACTGAATTCGTTTATCTGAAACAGACAGAAGATTTGCTACTTACCAGTATTGTGTGCTTATTGTTTAAAAGATTGGTGTCCCTGATTCCATGGTCCCGCAAAACTTTCTTCATTTCCATCAGCCCGTAACCTTCTTGAAGCAACTTCACCCTGTAACAGAGGGTGAACTCTATGCAAAGGTCCTTGGAGGAACTCTACACACAAGTCAATTAGCAAGTTGAGAAAACAGCAAGATAACGACTCTGCTCGATTAATCAACACACGAAAGTGTCGTCCGAGAGCAAGCGTGGGCTATATATAGGCTATCCAAGTCTGTCGAAACTTAAGAAAAAGCTAAGGACGCAACATCTAGGTCAGAAGACCAGGGGACATTTCCTGAAGTCGCGAAGGTGTAGTAAGATCTGGATCAGAGGTTTGGCTTTTAATAATAATAACACCTATAGTACATACATACAGCTTAGTTTATTGACCAGATAAAGGTAATCTGGGAGGCATATTCCAATGCAAGGGTGTCCTTAGATATGCCACACCATCAATAAGATTCAAACACCATTTTATAGACATCCTAACCCAGATTCAGTTACTTTCTTCTAATGTTCCTCATGCAGGTGATCTCACACCAGGAGCCCTAAATCCTAATGTATACATTGTCTGTTGTTATTCATGGCTTCCTGTTTTCCCCTCTACAAAACTTTAGCTAAAGGATCTGTTACTTATAGAGAACACCTAAGATTCCCAGGGCATCAGGAAATAACACCATCCCTGGTTGATTGAGACAATTGCTAACACACACACACACACACACACACACACACACACACACACACACACACACACACACACACACACACACACACACACACACACACACACACACACACACACACACACACACACACACACACACACACATTATAGTGCACCTGTAATACTGAATTATTTAACACTGTGCCAACAACAAAGGCTTGGGACACCCCACCCCACCCGTATTCTTGCTCTCTTACCCATTGCGGTAATGTACTTTGTAAACCGCCCAGAGTCGGGTCTTCCCGAGTGGGGCGGGGTATTAAATGCGAACAAATAAATAAATAAACAAATAAATACTTGGGGTGGTCCATTTCCAGGTACTGCTGAACCAGCTTTTCCACTCCCGGACTCCAAGGAACCGTCGCAATTTGCATTATTGCCAGCACCCCTTCGAAGATCAGCTACAGAGAAAACAAAAACCATAGGAGCAATTGTGCCTCTCTCACCCTCCTTGGTGACCATTTCCAACCTGCGTTGCAAAGGATGGAAGACGCGGGATCCACCTTGAGCCCTGGTCAGGATTGAACTCAGAAACCTCCTGGCTGTAGGAGAGCAGTTTCACCCCTGTGCTGCCAGGGCTCCTGATGGAACGCATGAAATACTCACATCTACATCGGACATGCAGCCCAAGATGGCAATGGCTTTGGCTTCCCATGTGGTGCCAAAAACAGAGGTGGACCGGATACAATTTCGCTGCAGCAAATCCTAAACAGAGTTTCAAGAAATACTTTTACTAAAGAAATCAAACAGACAGGGGGTGGTGCGGTGGCAAAAAAACTTCCCCTAGTTCAGTGGTGGCGAACCTATGGCACGCGTGCCAGAGGTGGCAGTTAGGAGTCATCTCTGTGGGCACCTGTGCGGTTGCCCCAGCATAGAGTCTGCCCCACCCCTCTGCCAAGCAGCCCAATGGGAGTGCTTCCTCCCTCCCCCAGCACAGAGTTCGCCCCGCTCCTCCGCCCAGCAGACCAATGGGAGTGCTTCCTCCCTCCCCCAGCACAGAGTTCGCCCCGCCCCTCCGCCCAGCAGACCAATGGGAGCGCTTCCTCCCCCCCAGCAGAGTTCACCCCATCCCTCTGTCCAGCAACCCAATGGGAGTGCTTCCTCCCTCCCCCCAGCACAGAAGTCACCCCGGAAGGCCAGCAGGTCAGTAGTTTGAGGCCTGAATGCTGCACAATGGAGTGAGCTCCCGTTTCTGTCCCAGCTCCTGCCCACCTAGCAGTTCCAAAGCAAGAAAATGCAGGTAGATAAATAGGTACCAGTTCGGTGGGAAGGTAAGCAGCATTCCATGCACTCCAGTGTTTAGTCATGCCTGCCACATGATCATGGAAATATCAGCAACTATAAAGAGATGAGCACCGAACCCTAGAGTCAGATACGACTGGCTTTTTAGCAAGAGCTGCCTTTACCTAAATTTTAATTATATTGTGATATGCAGAGAATCTTTTGCAGGGAAAGTTTTGCCTATCTGGATGTTACTCCTACTTTCAAATGAATTTCCATGGCTCAAATATCGCCTGGCATACCACTCAGGGATCTCTCAAGCTTAAGCAGGGTATTATCCTGGCTCCGGAAATGAATACAGAGGATCATAAAGATGCCTTGTTAGCATCATGAAGGTCAAGGAACGTACCTTTATGTACTGAAAGAGAATCTCATCTCTTTGTAGATTGTGCTTCTGCATATATGGTCCAATATACTTCTCTAAAGTTATGGGAATAAGTTCAGCTGCTAGAACCTTATCAAACATTCGAAATGTAATCACATTTGCAGTTTCCTAGCAGAGAGATGAAAAAAATTAACAACAAAGCAAAAGAAAAATTATCTCTGTCATAAGACGAACAACACAGACTCTAATATCATCTCTTTGTTTCTGATCAAGATACAGGAGGAACAGACTCTTCTCATCAATACAGCTTACAGTGGAAGCTCAACATATGAATGGTTCTGCTTAGGAAAGACTTGTGATATGAATGGAAATCTCGGTAAAAATCCTGTTCAAGATACAAATGGTTCATGTAAATTTTTTTAGGTACAATTTTTTTGGGGTCTTCTGATGGTTCGCACGTCAAGAGGATGTTTGGAGCATGTCCGCTCCATTTTTGCAAGTTTTCATTGCATTTTGGCACTGCCAGCTCTCTCCACAACGAGGAAGTGCCAGAAATCCCCCCTCCCCTAACAGCTGATTGTCAGACTAGTCCTGCAATTATCACAGCTGGGCACTAGAGGGAGCTCTTGGAAATGTGTGGAATATACATTGAGAACCAAGAAAAGTAAAAAAAAGTCCTTTTTTCTGTTCAAAATTCTTTGTATCTATGCATTGAAAGTGCACTTTATGAAGACTTTTGAACAGAAAATGATGGGTTTCTAATATGTATTAATAATAAATCAACGAACAATACCTTTTCAAAGTCGCAGAGAGGCAACCTGAAGTTGTACTTCCGATAGAGGTCTACTAAGCCCCATAAAGTACTAACCAAGTCCATTAGTCTATGAATCGCCTTGCAATTATTCTCCTGCTGAGACATAGAGTGAAATTTCCCACAGTCAGAATCCTGTTTTTGCACTTTTGACCACCCCCACAGAAAGGGATTTCAAAATTCAAAGTTCTGTGATATTTATACTTTTCAGAGTTTTCCACAAATGGAAACAAATGCAATTAATACAGGGGTTCTCAAACTTTTCAAGCTTTGGACCGGACCACGTCCCCTCAGACAGCCGAGTGGGCCGGACTGGTGGTTCCTTCCCACCGTAAATGCTGCCGTAAAACACATTTACGGCTGTCGTAAATGTGTCCACTTCCGGTGGCGGCCACACGAAATGGTGTTGTGGGCTGGGTCCAGCCCATGGGCCGTAGGTTGAGGACCCCTGCAATATTATAAGGTTTTTAAATACAGATGGAAGAATAAGGATGATTCCCCCCACCACCACCACCTGCACGGAATTCTCCTGAATTTTCTCCTGCCACAATGTGACTTCATAAGCGGTAGCTACTTACCGAAGGCACCAAGGACCAAGAGGCCACAAATCCAATTTCACCAGGCTCTTTACTGGTAAAAAATACCTGGGCCATTTCAAGGCCATTCTCTGGCCAGTTAGCCTGTTTCAAAAAATAAACAAAACCTTAGTGGTATTTTTGGAAAAGGTACAGAAACAGCGCAAAAAACCTTGATTTCCCCAAGAGAATTTCTACATGTTTACCTTGTCCGTCAACTCAAGATTTCGAGCCCGTAGTTCCAGCCACGCTGCGATTTGGTCCTAGAAGATAAATATCAAACTAGGTTGGATTTCCAGGAAGTTTTCACTTCCATTATGTTTCCTGTGTAACACTTCCACAAAAAACTGCTCAAGTCACACCTATTGGAACTTCAGAACTGCGGTTACTACCTTGTAGTCTTAGTCTGGACCCCATAGATTCCAAACTAATAAAAGTTCAAAATCATAGTATCCCAAACCACATTATAACCAACCTCACCATTGTCATTTCAATTCTCCTCCCATTTTTTATCCATTATATTTTTACTACTTTTATCTTTAAATAATCTTGGATTATACCTCCAACTATTTGTTCTCTTCATTGCTCCCCCTAATTTTAATTCCATTAACACTTTTGCATGGTCTGACTATTTAAAAATTCCAATTTCTATTTCCTCTATTGTTTTCATCATATTGTCTGTAACAAATATATATTCAATTCTCGAGTATGTATTGCGTACTTGGGAATAGATCGTATATGCCCTTTCTGTTCCTTTAAGTTCTCTCCATACATCTTTTAACCCAACCAATTTAATCCAGTTGTTTATAACTTGCATTTTATATCTCTTTCTGTTTTTATCTTTACTAGTACAATCTATATCCGATCTTATTAAATTAAAGAACACCAGGAATTAGAGAAATTCTCCTAGTGGTTTGAGGAAGCTGGATTGTATTCCTGTCTATGCCTAGTTCATGGGACATTGTAGCTTCCACAGGGAAATGCCAGTTTAATTTACAGGCTGTAAAAAAATCAAATTGGAGATTGATTTATTTTGGACTTTTATATCCCACCTTTCTGTCTCTTGAGCAACATCCAAGGCAGTTTATAAGAAACAAATCAGGAAAACACAAAACTGAAATAACAAAATTGGGCTTATTTTCCAAATATTTTCCGTATTCTAAGTCAGAGCCATCGAAGGCGTGATTTCTGAATATCATCCTGTCCAAAATTAAGAGCATCTTGTGCTAAAACTAATCTTAGCTCCCTTGCAAAGGTGCAACGTAAAAGCAAGGGAAAATGATTCCATGTTTCATAGTACAGTATTAGACATTTTGATTTGAACAAGTATAGGTTTTCATCCTCGCTGAACTTGCACAATTCTCTACTTCTACAGTTAAAAGCCTCTATTTCTCCGTCTCATTAATGAACCACCCGTGTTAAGGACCCCTTTCATCTCACCTGTCCTTGTGGGAGAGCCTCCCTTACGAAAGGGATGACAACATCTTTAAGCCACAGGCAGAGTTCTTTGAGGGAAACCGTCACCGTGATGGCATTAAGCAAATAATCCAGCATTGATGTGGTAAAGCTGCTTCTGAAGTCTGCCTGGAGTGGAGGTTAAAAGTGACATATTCTTATCAACAGCCCGGCTACTTAAGAAGCTTTACACAGACCGAGGCAACGCAAACTAATCTAAGGGGCAGGTGGCAATGTGGTCATGCGGCAGGCATGACTAGACACAGGAGTGCATGGAATGCTGTTACCTTCCCACCGTAATGGCCCCTATTTATCTACTTGCAATGTCTTGCTTTCGAACTGCTAGGCTGGCAGGAGCTGGGACAGAGACGGGAGCTCACTCAGTCACACAACACTCGGGTGACGCACTGCTGGCATGAATAAATCTTCGTTGTCAGGTTACATGTATTGAAAGGCTACTCAATGTTTACCACAATGGTTTTGAGTGTATTTTCTATCCTTGTGTACTCTCTGAGGTTTAAGGAGCAATAGAGACTCTTTCAAAAACATTTAATTGCCTTACAAGACTGCTAGACAGGTAGCAGGTGAAAAAATTCCCATTTCAGCAGGAGCAAGGATTTTTTTATTTATTTATGATATTTATACCCCACCCATCTAGGAGATTTTCCTACTCTGGGCAGCTAACAACAGAAAACTCGCACATTAAAAACAGTCACATATTTTAAAAAATACACATAAATGTACCAGGAACAATTTTAAAACAATTTTCACTATAAAAAATTCTGTATTTTATTTGTTCTCACTCTGCTGCCTGCATTCCACATTCCCTCCATAACTCAAGCTCGGCCCATAAGTGATGTCCCAGCAAAAAAATTAATTCGTGTCTCTGTGCGTAGGATGTGCAAACTTCATTCCCCATGTTTGAGGAAGGATTCACAAAAGCTCACGTTATAATGGTTCTCTTCGCCTTGAAACCAATTTACCTCATGCCTCAGCCAGAGATATTGTGCAGAAGGCAAGTTTCCTTCTTTTAGCTGTAAAAGGATGTTGCTGAAAATGTTCTTACTGTTGAGGAACTCAATCCAAGAAGCTCCACTAGAAGAAGAAAAAGCTACAGTATTAAAAGAACTTCAGCCCAAGGAGGAAAAGAAACAGGCACAATTGTTAAAAGAATCCCTAAATCCCATTATTAGCCCCCTGCAGAATCAACGGGACTTTGTAAAGCCGACTGACTCAGTGAGTCGACTGTAGTTAAATCTAGGGACCTTGAGATAAACTTTAGGTTTCTTTCTCCAAAAAGAAAACGAATTTGCTTTTAAAATGCTGTAATCTACTCTTGCAATATGGATTAGGACAGGAGTTCTCAACCATTTAAAGCCAGGGGCCGGGGGTCTCGCTCCCTCAGACAGCTTTGGGGACCGGACAGCCGTTTTGCCCTTCCTCCACCACATGGCATTTCCGGGTGTGTTGGAGGCAGTGGGGGCCCCACATGAAATGGCTCCTTGGGCCGCATCCGGCCCATGGGCCACAGGTTGAGAATCCCTGGATTAGGAGGTACATGAAATCATTGGGAGAAATCTGAAAATCAGGACGTGCTGGTCCACAAAGGAAACATTGTGGAATTGTAGCTTTTATATCCAGTGAAAACAGGGGCTCTCAACATTTTAAAGCTTCGGGCCACGTCACGCTCCCTCAGACAGCTGAGCAGGCCGGACTGGTGGTTCCCCCTGCCGTAAAACACGTCTGCAGCTGTTGTAAATGCATTTATGACAGCCATAGATGTGTTTACGTCTGTTACCATTGCTTCTGGGGGTGGGCCACATGAAATGGCACTGCAGGCCAAATCTGGCCCACAGGCCATAGAACCCCTGCGTTAGAACATCAGGGCTTTATTTATTATCTCTTTAGAAACACAGTCTTGCAGGGAAGGCAAAAAAAAATTCAGATTATTGTCGGTTGTTCAGTATTGACACATAAAAACAGGAATAAAAGTGAAAAAAACCAACCTGAACTTTTCTGGCCCAAACGCTCCATAGAATGAAACGAGTCTTGCTTGTGCTCTTAGCACCTAGATTCAGACAACAAAAGATCAATTTGTTAGGAAAAACCCTCGAACACTGGATCAGACTTTTTATTGATTATTTTTTCATTCTTCCATATACAAACACTCTGTTGTTGGTTCTAATAATGTCATTTATCAGCTATTAAACAAATAAAAGAAATACCTAATATTGTACAATACAGTAGCAAGAAACTGGAGAGAAAGAAGATTTGTCTCACTGATGCAGTGAACCAACTGCTTCAAATGACAGATTTTGGTTTACTTAAAAAGAGGTTGCAAAACTGCCTTTTAATTGTTCTCAGGGCTTTCAGAGTTCTGGTGGGCAAATCCTCCATCAGAGAAGCAGACAAAGTAGAGCAAGATAAAGACAGGTGAACATTTTCACAAGTTAAAAGGTAAATTAAAGATTGCCCTTGCTCAAAAGCCAGTCGTATCCAACTCTAGGGTTCGGTGCTCATCTCTATTTATAGCCAAAGAGCCAGCGCTGTCTGCATCTGCAGACGTTTCTGTGGACATGTGGCCTAGACTGGACACCAGAGTGCACGGAATGCTGTTACCTTCCCACCAAAGTGGTACATATTTAACTACTTGCAATTTCTTGCTTTCGCTCTGCTTGGTTGGCAGATTAAAAACCAGGCTTCTTTTTAAGAACAGTTGTGGGGAATGAACAGAGGCACAACATTTTATCACATCCTCTCCAGAGACAGTAGATATTAAACGGCTAAACTATAACTCTATTGACTGAAGTGTCCTGGCAGCTGATGCTTAAATAAAACCAAAACGTTTCTCCCATTTCAGAGGCATTCCAAAATCGATAAATGTCCCACCACCATTCTCTTTTCAGTGCCATATGCTCCAGAAATACCGGTACTATAGATGCTAGCCTAACTGTTACCTCTGTAAGACACACCGAATCCTCAGTTGAAAGAGTTGCTACAGATGCGTAGCCTCTTTTCAAGATCTGGTAAGTAAAAAAAAGTTTAATTAATTTGCAGCCCTGTAAGGGTAATGGAAGACATCAAACACCACAACTTTAAAAAATCATGAGTACAGGAAGATTGGAACCTGTTTTGATGTCTAGGAAGGGTAAAGGTCGTCCTTGCTCAAAAGCCGGTCATATCTGACTCTAGGGTTCAGTGCTCATCTCTGTTTATAGCCAAAGAGCCAGCACTGTCTGCGTCTGCAGACGTTTCCGTGGACATGTGGCAGGCATGACTAAGCACCGAAGTGCATGGAATACTGTTTACTTTCCCACCGAAGTGGTATCTGTTTGTCTACTTGCAATTTCTTGATTTCAAACTGCTAGGTTGGAACTGGGACAGAGACGGGCGCTTACTCGGTCAGGCAGCACTTGGGTCTCAAACTGCCGACCTTTCAGTCATCAAGTTCAGTGTCTTAACCACTAAACCACCGCAGTCCCAAGGAAGGGAACACAGAAGCATATAATGAAACTCACCCGGCTTCGGGCGTAATTGAGCATCTCCTGAGTAACATCATAGGTCGGCCACTGGGTTTTTATGCAATACTCAATCACAAACTGATTGTCCTATTTAGATGAAAGAAATAATGAGACCTAATAGCAGGTGCACGAATAACTGTTTAGCTTCCCAACAGGTTGGAAGCAATACATAATCTAGACACAAGAGTGGATGCATACCTTTATTTTATTCAGGGTTTCTTTTGCTTGAGGCACAAGTGCAATCCAGGGCGACTGTTCATGGCCCCCAGCCGATTCGGAAACCAGTCTTTCCAAGATAAAGCTGACTTTCACTTTGTAAACAAGCTGTTTAGGAAAACGCATAGAAACAAGAAGAAAATAGGCATGATTTCCCCTTTCAAGCACAGCTGTCATTTGAACCTGGAGCAAAACGGGAAACATTTGCCTCCTGTATATTTACAAAGTATTTATTGGTCCCCAAACCACATCTGGGCCTCCATTTTGCACACACACACATATACACAACCCCACCAACTACCAAAGATTCTTTCTTCAACAAAAACCATTTGTAGATATTTTGCTTTCGAAAAAGTTGAAATGCTCTTCTTAAGGCAGTTTACAAACAAGAGGATTTTTAAAAAATGCTGCTACTTCTGCCCCCTCCCCAATATTCCTTTTCTTTACAATTGGAAGCCTGCCTGCTAGTTTGTTTGTTAATTTCATTAATATCCCACCCACCTGGTAAATACATCACTCTGCGACCTATAATAATCTCTCTGAAAGAGAATTTTACTATTGGATTGAAAGAACTCCTTGCCCATGGTAGATATATGCAGCGATTGCCAACCTTGGCACTCCAGGTGTTCTTGGACTTCAGTTCCCAGAAGCCCAAGTCTCTGTGAATCCACATGAATGGGTTTATGCCAGGAGTTCTCAACCTTTTAAAGCCAGGGGTCAGGTCACACTCCCTCAGACAGCTTCAGGGGCCGAACGGCCATTTTGCCCTTCCTCTACCACATGGCACTTCCGGGTGTGGTGGAGGCGATGGGGACGCCACATGAAATGGCGCCATGGGCCGCATCTGGCTTACAGGTTAAGAACCCCTGGTTTACGTGCAGTAAACCCATTCATGTGGATTCACAGAGACTTGGGCTTCTGGGAATTGAAGTCCAAGAACACCTGGAGTGCCAAGGTTTGCCATCAGTGATATAGTGTTTAATCTCCAAACAGAAGGGGTTTTTCTTTTACCTCTGTGTCTAGTCCGAACTGAACTGCAAAATTCTCAGCTTCATTGAACTTGTGCTTGTGAAGCAAACGGCTGAGCCTAAGATAGGAGGTAAAATGAAGCACACTTATCTCATAATATCCTATTTAGAAATTGCCAAGCAGTAACAAGCTTATGCCTTGCAATCTGGAGCAGCTGCATAGCACAGACTTTCCAGGTTCACGCACAGAATTCTGTCTCAGTCACACAAGATACTTCTGTGGGCTATTCTGGGGCTCCAACCCAAGGCCAGCCAAATACCGTATTTTCCGGAGTATAGGACACACCGGAGTATAAGACACACACTGTTTTCCTGGTGTATTTTAAAGGGGTGGGGAGTGTATCTTATAAGCGGGGAAATACGGTATGTATCAAGACTTTTTGAACATACAAGCAGAATCTCTACCATTGCTATAGGTCAAGGTCTCCCTTACTCAAAATCTAGTCGTATCTGACTTTAGGGGTCAGTGCTCATCTTCATTTACAACCAAAGAGCCTGCACTGTCTGCCTCTGCAGACACTTCCATGATCATGTGGCAGAGATGACTAAACACAACAGCATATGGAACACAGTTACCTTGCCCGCTGAAGTGGTACCTATTGACCTACTTGCAATTTCTTGCTAGACTGGCAGGAGCTGGGACAGATGACAGGAGCTCACTTCGTCACACTGCACCTGGGTCTCGAATTGATGACCTAAACAACCTTCTGGTTGTCAAGCTCAGCATCTTAAACCATGGTGACTCCCGATAACTGCAATAGCTATTAATAATCCCATAATATCTAGCTAAAATTTTAAGCACATCTAGGATTCCCACAAGGGGTTAAAAATTTGCACAGGGATGATAGGCTTCTGTTCTCACTGATTGCCAAGATGAAGCCTACATTTTAATTCTCTCTGCTTCACATCAGTGAGATTTAATCTTAGCTCCACCTTGCCCAAAGAACCAACTTTCTACATTAGCATCATAACAGCCAACATAAACATATATACCTGTTTTCAGGTAAGGCTTCTGTTAAACACCTCATTACCAGAAAGGAAACTGGAGTGTTGGAAGCCCTAGAAACAAATACCTTTGTTAAAGAAATCAAAGCTATAATAACCGGATTAAAGGCATAACTATTTTTTCATTTCAAACACAAACTCACTTTTGGATATTTTCCCACATCCCTTCCAGAAAATATATTGTGTCCTATGGGAAAGACAATATTTAGAAAGTCATCTTTCAAAATAGTTTTAATCACATAATATACAGCTAAATTTTTTAAAGCACATCTATGATGCCCTCAAGGGGTTTAAAAAAAGATTTCCCACTGTTGCTGGGGGAATTAACAATGTAATTTTTCTCCCAAATACCAATCTTGTTCAGGTCTGGCTTCAATTCCCTTTAAACAAGTTACCTGGAACTCAGGAACCATGAAATAAACATACCGTATTTATTCCACTTTGAACCAGTGAAGAAACATTTGTTACTTCCAAGGAGAACAACGGATGCATAGCAGGCAGTGAAAAAACCACAATGCTTTTCATCTACAAAAAAACCAAAACAATTAAGAATATCATTGTAAACAAAGTCTCATAAAAACAAGGCTTGAATCCTTAACTCAGGGGTGCCCAAACTATGGCCTATGGGCCAGATCTGGCCCCTGATGCCCATTCATCCGGCCCGTGTTGCCCTCATCACTCCTCGAAGCAGAAGTAAAACGGGTGCACTTGACTTCTGCTTCCGGGAGTGACGAGGGCGGTGTGGGCCAGATGAATTGGTGTCGGGGGCCGGATCTGGCTCACAGGCTGTAGTTTGGCCATCCCTGGTTTAAGCAGAGAAAATGGCAGCCTAAAATCTATCTCCTCCTGTTGCAAAACATATTGCAAGGTGCGTTTTACTTCTGCTTCTGGTGAGAGGAACTACGCGACCAGCCCATGGCCAAAAAAGTTTGGCCACCCCTGCCTTAACTAGTCAGATAATCAGTACTGCGACTGCTTTCTGTGCAATCAAAAAATAAACACATATCAATTTTGGGGAAGGGAGCGGGGGGATCTTTTTCATTAAAAGAAAAAAGAATGCTAATACCTGTTTATCTTCTTCAGGCTTTGTCAAAGCAACCAGTTTGAGATTGGCCGTTCCCTGTCTTAATTTTAAAAAAAGAAGGGAATAAGTTTTGAAAGTTGTTCCCTATCAGAAATTATTTCAAAGACTAGCAAAAAGACACGTCATGATGTAGAAGGGCTTGTAGTTTAAATGAATCTCTGAAATGCTCAGCAAGACATTTCTTTGGAAGTTGGAAAGGAAGAGAGACAGGTACAGCACCTTAAAATCCCCGAGGAAGAGATAAAATATAAATATAATTAATAGTTAAGTGTAAGAAGGGTTAACCCCATTTCTTGCTTTTAGTGATTCCAGTCCACAAGAACTGATCTAGTTCTATCCTTCTCATCTTTTTGACAGGGAAAGATTTATTCTGCCATGGAAGACCTTTTCACGCTTCTCAGGAAGTCAGCTATGATTATAGACACCTTACCCCGAAGCTGCCGAAACATCAGATTCAGAAGTCAGAAGGAACTCTTCAATGAGAAACAACGAACATCCCCAAGTCATAGTAAGGCAGGGAATGTCCCACAAGGACAAAACATTCTACCAGAAAGAGCAAAAATAAAATAAAAATAAAATATTGCTCCGATATGCAACTTACAACCCTTTGGTTCCATATCATTGGACTGTTTGACTGTTTAATCAATGAATTAGTATCCCTATTAGTTAATTAGTCACAGCCATTCAATAGCCATCCGTGGATTATTATTTACTTAAATTTATATTCCGCCCTACTCGCACAGGATTAAAAAAACAATTCTCTAGACTTCATTACATAAGGAATTCACGGCCACACATTACTTTTATAAGGCACAAAAAAAACCCAATCAGTTATCCACCCCTAACTGTAGGCCCCATTGTGCACTTTTATGTTTTTAAACTACAGGAAGGGAGATACAGTAGTGGGTGTGTATTAAATAAATATATATTTTGTAGCAGAAGAAAGGCTTCTGTTAACTCCTATGTCTGACAAAGTGGACTTGACCCATAAACGCTCAAATTTAAATACTGTACAGGAGTTAGTTTTTAAGGTGCCACACGTCTTTCGTTGTTGTTTTGTTTACTTTCTGACATTCCATTAATCTTTCCCCCATTTCTCCAAACTTAGAAATTATGTTTATAAGCCATGGAACTAGTCGGTACATTAAAAAATGGTTTTAGATTGGCTTAGCATCCTGATGTGTTTGAAGATGGCTAACCTTGGAAGAAATGGTTAATTAGGATTAAAGGCTTTCTGCATTACCCTGGGCTTCCCAGGTCTCACACCTATCTCATATTAAAGTGAAACACGGTAGTCTAAGCTCTACTGTATATGGAACTTTCCCATTAAATTAAATAGAAAAAATATACTTGCCTCATTATCCAAGACAAATAACAAGCTGTCTACAGCCTGTAGCTTTTTTGCAGCTGGAAAACAAAGGAAAAAAAATATACATGCGTACAAATGTGTTGCTCAGAAAAGGAGCATTTGAAACAGAAGCTTAGAGTACCAGGGAAATGATGATAAGAGGGAAAGGTTGGTTTGGAAGAAGTTAATCAGAATGCATGAAGTAGGAGAACATACCTTTAATCATGCTTGAATCCACAACATTTTGAATAGATATGAGACTTTTATTAGCATCCACTTCCCACACCGACAAGACATCATTCCCGTTACCCTTTAAGAAACAGAAAGGTCTATTGTAAAATACAGGGTTTGCTGTTATCCACGCTTTCAGGTATCTGCGATAGCTCTTAGAACGTTGAGGTGTTGTCAATTCTTCTTCTTGTGCCGTATCCGATTCCGAACATTGGCGATCCTCATGGCAATCAGCCATGAAGACTGTCCTGAGAATATAATGCCGTGGCCTTTCATCAGCCTTCCGCTTCATAGTGTGACCCCATAGTACCACTGATCCAGCTCTGAGAGTCACATTCTGGTCCTGAGCCCGTTTGGCACACAAAGTCCTCATCATCAGCCCCAGGCCAGGATGGATGAAGCTTTTGCCCTCCATCAAGATGGATTCAAGTGGGATTTAACCCACTTGGGGACCCTCACCCTTCCCTGTGGACCAAGGCCACTTAGTCTTCAGGGTTGTCAGGTTAGTTAACCACCACTTGACACTTGGTGTTGAGTTGCTGGAAGTAGGGTCTACTCTGTTACCACAGCAGGATAACCTGTCCAGATGGTAGTCAATGGAAACAATATTCTTTTCCTCTACAGAGCCTTGTTTTGTTACTATAACATATGGGATGTTCATAAAGGGCTCATTTACCCCTATGATCAGAGAAATCTTGTTCGTTGTATATTTGGCCACAGCAGTAAGACATCCAAGAGTGTGATAGTCTTCGGTAGAAATAAAACATGTTTCCACCTGCCCTTGTAGCTGTAAGAGGAAAAAAAAGACAAACAGCCATTTACAAATGCTTTTGAGACCTAAGAATATTTCACTATTTTCAGAAAAATTGTAAAGACTGAGTTATTTGTTCCAGACAATAAGAAGTTGCCAAAATCGCATTAAAGTGGAGAGAGAGAGAGAGAGACACCTCCAGAAGCTCTTAAGATTGTCCATTTGGAGGGCAAAAATTGCCTTTTTTGAGGGACACAGAAGTTTCCTCCCATTGAAAAGTAATGAACACAAAGCCCTGTCTTAGAACAAAGTAAAAGGTGTAAACTAATTTGATTAGACTCAGCTTTGGAAGGACAACAGATATTTGAAAAAGTAGAATTTGTACTTGGTATGGAAATTCTATATAAATACCTTTAGCAATAAAACATTTTAATCCTTTGTGGCCTCAAATATACTCATGTTTCTGAATCTTTGCCCTGAACAGTTTAAAATCAAAACAAAAGAAAAGACTTTTCAAATACTCTTGAATACCTTCTTTGCAGTCTGGACATCCATCTTGCTGATTGCTGCATAAAGTTAAAAAAGCATCATGAAAAACAACTTTACAACTTCAACTGTGACATTTTCTATTGAACAGTTTTAGCCACTGATTTAGAAAAGCAAATCGATGCATACAAATTCTCAGCCGGTCATACATTTTGGGTCTGTATACTATTAGGAGTGTTTACATCATACAATATTGATTTATTTTATTCAATCGCAAAAGTAAACTGTTAATAGCACTTCAAAGACAAAAATGCTATTGTTCTTTGCACACAGGTAAGCCCTAAAGAATGGAGTGAGATTTTCTTCTGAGAAGTAATGTCTAAAATTGCAAAAACATTGATAAATGTAACACCCACCACCAATTTCCACTCATTATGTATTAGCAGAGGTTTCCAACCTACGGCCCATGGGCTGGACCTGGCCCGTGACTCCATTCCATTTGGCCCATCGCTGCCTCCGCCGCACTCAGAAATGGAAGTGGACGCATATATATCAGCCGTAAAACATGGCTGTCGTAAAAGCGGAAGTGGGCACATTTACAACAGCTGTAAATGTGCCCACTTCTGCTTCCAGGCGGCGTGGCCCAGCCTGCTCAGCTGTCCGGGGGTGTGGTCAGGCCCGTGGTGTTAAAAGGTTGGCCACCCCTATATTATAGCCTTATAATTTTAAGATGCTGGTTATCAACTTCTTATCTTTATCCAGGGCATCCCTCGGAAGTTCCATCTCTTAGCCCATGCAATAATAGGAGATGATATAGTAGATCTAAAGCAAAATACTGTCCTACCTTCCTGAGTTTTGGCAAGGGGAAGATGAAGAATGCAGAAGAACCCATTCTTTGTGATGACAAACGCATGGTAGGTACCTACGAAACAATAAGACACAAAGCAAAATGTCAAGCCATCTTCTCATGACACGTAGTCAGTGTGCGTCCCTTCAAGCAAAGTCACACAGCATTAAATCTCAGCTTGCAAAAGATTATGTTTTAAGGACAAGTACGATGATCCATAAGACATCTTACCTCTGTCAGAACGATCTTTCTCCAGAATGAGATTGAAGTAACTTCTGCTATTCGAAGATTTTTGAACCAACACCTATGGACAGATTTACAGAAAAAGCACAATTATAAATGCAGTTACCAAAAAATAGCATAAAAACCAAGACTACATTGATGGAAGACGTTACATACGTTTGTTAATAAGGTCTGCTTTGAAGATACATGAATGAGATGCAATTTGCCATTTCTTTCTCCAGCCACAAGAAACTGCCCTTCTTGACATAAGCCAACAACATCCACCTCGGTCTCTGGAACACAGAAAGTGATTTATCTATTTAAGAACATTTTGATTTTTGAAATACTGTACATCTTTCATTGTTAAAAAAAATCCAAAGATGTTAGCAATAAAACAATATGCTAAAAACAAAAAAATCAACTTGCTAAAAACGTTGATAAAATGTAAGTACCCAGACACCACACATAGTTTTAGTAAGGATTATTTTTAAGTAAACAACTTGAAGCATTTTACACTGACATTTCCAAATCCATGCTTTAATGAAATAAAAATGCAATTTGTGGTTGTCCTAAGGTTCAAAGCTGTTAAACCAGAAGAAAGAAATGTCTGGTCCTCAAATTTTATTTTACTTCAAATGCCATCAGTCCCGTCACAGTGGCCACTGGTCAACAATAATAGAAGTTAGACTCTTTTACAGAGATTCCCGGAACAGATTTTGTAAACTCACCAAACTGAAGAAACATCTGAAGAGACTGACAAACATCGTCCAACACAACCACTGTTCTGTCAGCCACCAAAACACAGCCATCGTTTGAGTGGCATGCGTACAACACTGGGTTAGACGAAGCCTGCAAATGAGGGGAAAGGACTCTTAATGTAAACAGCATTCCTTTACCAAGAGAACTATATAGGAATCCATTCAATCTAAATTGTTGCAGCCAAATGTTGTTGCTGAAAGGCAAATCACAGCTCATGTGGCTGTGGGTGTGCGCGGTGAAGATTCCCTATGTCTGTGCTTCAATCAAACACAATCCCACAATTCAATTGTTGTTTCTCCATTACACATAATAGGACAATAGAATTTAACTGCACTGTGAGCCAGAAGAACCACTGAAACAATTCTCAGCATGTTTTCTTTAATCCAACGTTAGTTAAAAAGAATTATTATTAGAGCACAGGAGAGTAGTTCTCATTTGCAACTGATAAAAGTAGAGGTATTAAAAAAATGGAAATTCTACCCTTTCAGACGAGGTGACTTTAACAAGTGAATTGATTTGATAAAGCACCGTTCCACTTTCTTGCCGGGACTGTATGCTGAGAAGCCCGCTTCCTGTATCATCACTTGCCAACAGTTCAACATCATCCCACATTTTGAAAAGCAACGATGCCCTGGTGAAAAATCAGAGAACGGCAAAATGAACAATGTAACAACCTAGCCAAAGAATGATTTTTCCATCTGCATTTCAGCAGAATAATCAGTTATACCATTTTTATGGTGCACAGATGTATACCAGGGGTGCCCAAACTTTTCAGGCCACGGGTCGGTCATGTGGTTCAGGGGGCCGGTCACTATGGCCCGAGGCCCGGATCCAGCCCCCGATCCCAATTCATCCAGCCAGTGAAACCCTCATCGCTCCAGGAAGTGGAAGTAAAACGGGAGCGATGAGAGCTTCATGGGCTGGATGAATTGGTATCAGGGCCCGATCCGGCCCCCTGGCCATAGTTTGGCAACCCTTATGTATACCATGGAACCCACTCTTATGTCTGATGAAGTGGGCTTGATACACGAAAGCTAACATTAAAATACAGGAGTTAGTCTTCAAGGTGTCAGAGCGTTTTTTTGTCTTTTTTATTTTGTTTACTCTCTGATATACCATTTTTAAGGGATGCAATAATATGACAGATAGATATTTTGCAGGCAGAAGTACAGTATCTGGTCCAGAATTTCCTGTCTTAAGGGACAGTTGTACTTTTGAACGGTTAATCATACTTCTTAATATATCTTATTTAATCTATCTAATGAACATCCAATGTGCATAATTTACAACACAAGAATAACAGCACTGTTGTTGTTCAGTCACACAGTCGATTCCGACACTCTGCGACCCCATGGACCACTGTCCGCCAGGCACTCCTGTCCTCCACCATCCCCCTCAACTCGCTCAGCTCTGTGCCCATTGTCTCCACAATACCATCTAGCCATCTCATCTTGGGCCGGCCCCTTCTTCTTTTGCCCTCGACCTTTCCAAGCATCAAGGCTTTCTCAAGTGTATCCCCAGGGACTGAAAGGGCCTGTTGCCATGATCTTGGTTTTCTTGATATTGAGTCTCAAGCCAGCTTTTTCACTTTCTTCTTTCAACCTAAACAGGAGCTTCTTTAGATTCTCCTCACTTTCTGCCATTAGGGTGGTATCATCTGCATATCGTAAATTGTTGATGTTTCTTCCAGCAATTTTCATCCCAAATTGTGATTCCTCCATCCCTGCATTGTGCATTATGTGTTCTGTGTATAAGTTGAATAAGCAGGGCAACAAAATGCAGCCTTGTCTTACTCCTTTTCCTATTCCAAACCACTCCGTCATTCCATTTTCTGTCCTAACTGTGGCTTCTTGATTCATGTACAAATTTCTCATGAGGCTTATAAGGTGTTCCGGTATTCCCATCTCTTTAATTACTTGCCACATTTTGTTGTGGTCGACACAGTCAAAAGCCTTCGTGTAATCAATGAAACAGAAGTAGACTTGTTTCTGATACTCCTTTGTTTTTTCCATGATCCATCTTATGTTGGCGATGTGGTCTCTAGTCCCCCTGCCTCTTCTGAAACCCGCCTGCACTTCTGGTAATTCTCTCTCCACATGCTGTTGCAGTCTATCCTGTATTATCTTGAGCATCACCTTGCTAGCGTGAGGGATGGGCGCAATTGTTCGATAATTTGAACATTCTTTGGCATTATCCTTTTTGGGGAGTGGAACGTATACAGATCTTTTCCAATCCTGTGGCCATTGTTTTGTTTTCCAAATCTGCTGGCATACAGAGTGCAATAATTTGATTCCATCATCTTGTAGGGCTTTGAAAAGTTCAACTTGGATACCATCAACTCCACTGGCTTTGTTGTTTGCAGTGTTTTTTAGGGCCTTTCTGACTTCACTCTCTAGAATGTCTGGCTCATGTTCAATGTTCTCATCGTTGTGATTATCAGGGGTGTTGAGGTCCTTTTTGTAAAGTTCCTCTGTGTACTCTTTCCATCTTTTCTTAATCTCTTCTGCATCTGCTAACTCCTTGCCATCTTTGTCTTTTATCATGGTCATTTTTGCTTTAAATGTTCCCTTGAGTTCCCCAATTTTTTTTGAAAAGATCTCTAGTCCTACCCCTGATATTGTTTTCCTCTATTTCTTTACACTGTTCGTTCAGGTAGATTTCCTTATCTCTCCTAGCTTTTCTTTGAAATTCTGTAAGTTACTGTATTTTTTCCTTTCTCCTTGGCATTTTGCATTCCTTCTGTCCTCTGCTATTTTGAGAGCCTCATTGGACAACCACTTAGCTTTCTTACGCTTCTTTTCTTTTGGTATGTTTTTTCTTGTTGCCTCCTGTATGATGTCCCGCATCTCTGTCCATAATTCTTCTGGCACTCTGTCTATCTGGTCCAAGCCATTAAATCTGTTCCACGCCTCCACTGTGTATTCCCAAGGAATGTTGTCTAGGTCATATCTGTCTGGCCTAATTGTTTTTCCTATTTTCTTTAGTCTAAGTCTCACTTTTGTGATCTGAGCCACAATCTGCTCCTGGTCTTGTTTTTGCTGACTGTATGGAGGTTCTCCATCTTTGACTGCAGAGCATATAATCAATGTTGGCCATCTGGTGATGTCCATGTGTAAAGTCTCCTCTTGTGTTGCTGGAAGAGAGTGTTTGCTATGACCAGTGCGTTATCTTGGCAGAACTCTATCAGTCTTTGGCCTGCTTCATTCTGTGTTCCAAGACCAAACTTGCCTGTTATTCCATTTACTTTTTGATTTCCTACTTTGGCATGCCAGTCTCCTATGATAATGTGGACATCATTTCTTGGTGTCTGTTCTATGAGTTGTTCTAGGTCCTCATACAACTGGTCAAATTGTGGCTTCACCTGCACTAGTGGTTGGTGCGTATACTTGGATTACAGTGATATTGAATGGCTTGCCTTGTATTCTGACTGACATCACCCTATCATTTTTGAGATTATATCCCATTACTGCTTTTCTCACCCTTTTATTGACAATTATGGCTACTCCGTTTTTTTCTGAGGTTTTCTTGTCCACAGTAGTAGATATGATGGTTTCCAGAGCTGAATTCGCCCATCCCTGTCCATTTGAACTCGCTGATTCCCAAGCTGTCAATGCTTATTCTTTCCATCTCCTTTTTTACCACTTCCAGTTTCCCTTGATTCATAGATCTCACATTCCATGTCCCTATGCAGTATTGTTCCTTGCAACATTGTATTTCTCTTCCTCCTTTCATGTCCCTCCCCTTCTTTTGATCTGCTGTGCTGATCATCCTCTTTCATCTCAATTGCCCCATTTGTTTTGCCTTTTGTTTTGGTCCATCAGGGTTCTCTTGGCCAAATTCCTGACGTTGGTTTGCCGGTTTCTACTCCAGTATCCTCCCATCATACATGTTATCACAGTTTAAAACAAGGTCTTATCATGCACATTATCATAGTTTAAGCAGTTATCAGACTGAAAAGTGAGCTAATTTTTTTGTTGTTGTTCAGTCGCACAGTCGATTCCGACCCTTTGCGATGACCCCATGGACCACTGTCCGCCAGGCACTTCTGTCCTCCACCATCCCCCTCAACTCTCTCAGCTCTGTGCCCATTGTCTCTACAATACCATCCAGCCATCTCATCTTGGGCCGCCCCCTTCTTTTTCCCTCCACCTTTCCCAGCATCAAGGCTTTCTCAAGTGAGTCCTCTCTTCTCATTTGATGTCCAAAGTACTTTAGCTTCATCTTTACTATTTGACCTTCTAAGGAACAGTCAGGGTTGATTTCTTCTAGGATTGACCTATTTGTTCTCCTCGCTGTCCAGGGGACTCTCAAAACTCTCTTCCAGCACCACATCTCAAAGGCGTCTATTTAAAAGCTAATTAGTGTTGGTTATAATATGTAGTAGTTAATATAACAGCACTGACCGCCTCCCTTTCTTCCTCCTCCTCCTCCTCCTCCTCCTCCGCAGTAGAAACAGATCCACCGCACCCGAGGGCCATTCAAATTGGCGGGCTCTTTGGAAGGCGAAGCCGCCTTACGGGACGCGGCGTGGGTCAAACTTCCTCAGCTGGGGACAAAGCTACGCCTACCCCGCGGAGGGACGCGTCCGTAGAGATAGGAAAATGGTAGACTGGTGATGTTAGATCCACATAAGCAAGTGGTGCCCAAACTAAGGCCCTGACGCCAATTCATCCGGCCCGCGAAGCCCTCGTCGCTCCTGGAAGCGGAAGTAAAACGCGCCCGTACGGGCGCGTTTTACTTCCGCTTCCAGGAGCGACGAGGGCTTCGCGGGCCGGATGAATTGGCGTCAGGGGCCGCACCCGGCCCTTAGTGACTGGCTCCCTGAACCACATGATCGGCCCACGGCCCCAAAAGTTTGGGCACCCCTGACATAAGCTCAAAGTTAAATGCAGAACTTTTGGAAGTGGTAGGCGTTTTAGTCAGTGCAAGGATACGACTGGCTTTCAAGCAAAGGGATACATCTACATATATAAGTTGAATAAGTAGGGTGACAAAAAGGCAGCCTTTTCTTACTCCTTTTCCTATTCCAAACCACTCCGTCATTCCTAACTGTTGCTTCTTGACTCGTGTGGAGATGTCTCATGAGGCGTATATAAGGTGTTGTGGGACAGTATGCCCATCTCTTCAATTAGTAGTCTGTTGTTTCATTTTTGTTGTTGTTCAGTCGCACAGTCGATTCCAACCCTTTGCAATGACCCAATGGACCACTGTGCGCCAGGCACTTCTGTCCTCCACCATCCACCCCCTCAATTCGCTCAGCTCTGTGCCCATTGTGTCCACAATGCCATCTCATCTTGGGCCAGCCCCTTCTTCTTTTGCCCTCCACCCTTCCAAGCATCAAGGCCTTCTCAAGTGAGTCTTCTCTTCTCATTTGATGTCCAAAGTACTTTAGCTTCATCTTTACTATTTGACCTTCTAAGGAGCAGTCAGGGTTGATTTCTTCTAAGATTGACCGATTTGTTCTCCTCGCTGTCCAGGGGACTCTCAAAACTCTCCTCCAACACCACATCTCAAAGGCGTCTATTCTTCTGCGCTCAGCCTTCCTAATGGTCCAGCTCTCACAACCATACATTGCCACCGGGAATACCATTTGCTTTGACTATACGAATTTTTGTTTGCAATGTGATGTCTCTACTTTTCACTATGCTCCCCAGGTTTCTCACCGCTTGCCTCCCAAGAATCAGTCACCTTTTTATTTCAAGGGATACATCTACATATATAAGTTGAATAAGTAGGTTGATAAAAGGCAGCCTTGTCTTACTCCTTTTCCTATTCCAAACCACTCCGTCATTCCTAACTGTTGCTTCTTGACTCGTGTAGAGATGTCTCATGAGGCGTATATTTTGTAATCGCAATTGTTATTGGAGATATATATACTGTATATGTGATATTTGTAATTTACTATTTGATATTTGAAATTGTTTTTTATGCTATGGAATGTGCTATGTACTGTAACTGTTTCTTCTGTAAGCCGCCCAGAGTCGCTATGTGAGTGGGGCGGCATATAAGTCGAAAATACAAATACAAATACAAAATACAAAATATATATATATAAGGTGTTGTGGTCCAGTATTCCCAACTCTTTAATTACTAGTCTATTGTTTCCTATCTCTACGTTTTCCTTTCCTCCCCCCCCTCGCCAGCCCGAAGTAAACAGCATTGCGCAGGCGCCGCTTTTGCCTGTTCGGTCTCTCCCTCCCCCCCCACCTTCTTGTGCTTGGCTACATCCGGGAACCCAGCGGAGTGGGCGGGGCTGCTTGGTTCGCTCTCCCTCAGTCAGTCTGAGGCGTTCGTCGCTGGCTGAGGCGAAGTTGAGGAGGGAAAGGAGGCCGCCTGAGGTGGGCGTCTGAGGTGGTGGTAGAGGAGGAGGACGACGAGGGCTTCCCCCCTTGCTTCCCCCCCTTTCCCCAACCGTCATGGCGGTGAGTCCCCTCAGCTTCTTCGTAGCGACGGGAATGTCGGGTCTGTGTGAGGCCTGCGGAGGCGGGAGCGCCGGGGCCTGGTAGTAGTCGGCGCCAGACAAGATGGCGCCCGCCCCCTTTTCCCCTCCTCCCCGACGGCGCCATGTTGGGCCTGGCCTGGCGCGGTGGGTCTCTTTCCCTCCCTGGCCGCCCTGAAGGAGGAATGAAAGTGGCGCCTCCCGAACCAGAGCCTTCTCGAACTTTCCGAACCGGTTTCTTCTTCCAGCCTTTTTTTTTAAATGTCGCTTTTCCTCTTTCGAAATCTTTTTTTAAAAGTGGTGTGAAATAAGGTTTACTTTCGTCTCCGGTGCTGTCCCTCAGCCTCTAAATCGATAGGGCCAGGATTCATGGCAAGTTTGGGGAACAACCGGGGATTTTCCATTATTGTCAGTCGTGAAAAGCTTATTGTTTTTCACAACCGACAGTAGCAACCGGGTTTTTTTTCCCGTTGTCAGTTGTGAAAGTTTGAAACGGTAGCCGTGTTAGTCTGTGCAAACGGAGGTGAGAATAAATAAAACAACAAAAAAAGTCAAAAAGCGTTGTGGCACTTTAAAGATTAACTCCTGTATTTAACTTTGAGTTTCCGTGGACCAGGCCCATTAGACGGTAAGACAATGCAGGATCTCGTCTTTAAGGTGCCACAACTGTTTTGGCTTTCTGTTTTGTTTATTTTCTGATATGCTTGCACAGACTGACACGGCTACCCCTTCCAACATCAGCCCTTGATGTGTATAAATTAATGTCATGAGGTCTTCCTCTTCTGCCTGATGGAGTGGACTCGATCCATAAAAGCTCACGTTTAAATACAGGAGTTAGTCTTTAAGGTGCCATAACTTTGTTGTTTTGGTTACTCTGATACGCTTGCACAGACAAAAAAAAAAACCCTTTCCCAGCCTTTTTATTTCGTGTTTTCTCTTTCCTGTTTTCATTTTTTTAAAAGGCATGTGTGTCCAAGAGGTAGAAGCAATTGGACCATATAGGATACATACAGTAGGTTCAGTACACAGGGGCCATTTCTGTGAATGAGAATTTCGATCTATGCCTTATTGATTATAAAGTTTGGGGACATATCTTCACATTACAGTAGTTGAAAACTAGATCCAATTAGAAAGTTTATTCATTTAATCGGTGGGGTGCCAAACAGCAGCAGAGATGTTTGGGCAGGTTCGCAAGCCCCGGTTGAGCGAAAAGGCTCAAAGGTCTAGCTAGAGCCAGGTTTCATAGCAAGTTTGAATAACAACCGGGAATTTTCCATTATTGTTAGTTGTAAAAACCTACAATGTTGCTTTTCTGACAACAAAAAACTCACACTTAAATACAGAAATTAGTCTTTAAGGTGCCACAACATTTTTGTCTTTTTTCTGTTTTGTTTACTTTCTGATATGCTTGCACAGACTAACACGGCTTCCACTTCAGATGTCTGTACCTGATGTGTGTAAATTGATGCAGTGAGCTCTCATTCTTATTTTGTCTGATGAAATGGTCTTGATCCACGAAAGCTCACGTTTAAATACAGCAGTTAGTCTTGAAGGTGCCATAACTTTTTTGTTTTTTGTTACTCTCTGATATGCTTGCACAGACTTAACACAGCTACCCCTTCAAAAATAGCAACTGTATTTTAATGTTAGCTTTTGTGGATCAAGCCCACTTCATGAAAAGTGGTGAGACTTCAGGGTGTTAATTTATACATACAGTATCAGGAACAGAGAGAGATACACAATGATTGGTTAGTATATAACAGATTAGTTAGTATAACAGATCAGTCTTGCTTTTTACAACTGGTAATAACTAATGATCCCTGATTGGGTTTCAGATTTATTATCGTGAAGTTGGGTTTTTTGTTTACTCTGACATGCTTGCACAGACTAACACGGCTACCACTTCAAAAAATTTACCTAGTGAGGTTTTTGAGGAGGATTTCTGTTCAAGAGGATAGTACTTAGTTGTTGGTAGTGTTGATTGGTTTAATTCTCCATTTTTTCCTTACGTTTTCAAATTTTACATTTACATTGATTCTCAGTTTGCCTTCTGCAGTGAGAGTGGAATATGGTTGTTCTAACATGTGTGGAGTGGAGGTAACTAAAGTTACTCATAATTGTTAGAATATTATGTTTGAGCAAGTTGGGATGGAAGGTTTTCTGTAGATTTTAAGAAAAATAACTGCAGGTTTGTGTTAACTTGTGGGGTGGGCGGGGAGAAGACTGTTAAGATTCTTTCAGAGACTTAAAATTGTTACAGCAGTTTTCAGTAGAACAATAGGTTGCCCATTCTGTTGCATAATATTCAAAACTATGTCATTTAATATAGGCTAGTGATTCAGAAAGAGAGGCAGGCGCCCCAGAGAAGTCCCCTGATAGAGATAAGAAGAAGGAACACTCAGATGCATCTAGTTCTCCTAGACCTTCCAAACATCATTATTCAAGGTCACGTTCAAGATCAAGAGAAAAGAAACGAAAATCAGGTATGAAACCCTCTTACAAAATTGTTTCCGTTGTAATCATTTACTATCTTGTGGCTTTACGATGTTGTATGGTATGTACATTAGCATACTTATGGATGAGCCCCATGTAATTCCAAGTAAATACACAAAGTTTAGTACAGTAATTAAATAATATTTCAAAAAATAAAAAACAGGGAAAGATATTAAATTATCAAATTAAATTTCAGGCACCCTGGTTAGGAGTGTAATGAAATGTATATAAAGAAATAATTGTTTTCCAGGCACTTCACTTGATGATTGTTAATGCTTTCTTCTTTAGATCATGATGGGAAAAAACACAGAAGCCGGAGCAGAAGCAAAGAGGTAATTAGTACTTTGTAGTGCTTGGGTAATTGTACAAGTCATACTTTTCAATATGGTCTAGCATGTTTAAGTCTTAATGTATAATTGTCTAAATGGTAAGTACAGAATTGTATAAATTGAGAGAGATGCTTGGAGAAGCATGCGTGAAGCCATTCCTATGACAAAAAGGTAATAGCTGACAAAAGTTCATTCAGAGATTAACTGTGGAAACACTCCAAATAAAAAGTTCTTTGGAGAACTAGGATTGGTGTATTTTATTTTCACAGAGCTTCCATTACCCTACTCTTGAGTTTATAGACTTATTTCCCCCCCATCTTATATCCCAACTTGCTTAGTTCTTTTCAGTTCTTAAAAAGTATTCCTGTGCTGTAAGCACAGGGTTTCTGGAAATAAAATGAGCATAAAGCAAAGGGGAATGAGGTGAGGCAGTGGTGGTAGAAGTAACATTGCTAGGTAAAGTTTGTTGACTTTACTGTAATCGTTGTGTCAGTGAACAAGCATCAGTGTTTAACCTGAAAACCAGCAAAGTTCTGCTGGACAGCTTTGTAAGAATAATGTGGGGGTCAGGGACATTTCTTCCTCTTTCGCAATGGAAGCTCTGTTTAAAACAAAATAGAGTATTTGTGAAATTGACTATATTGTTTAGATCACATGATAACATTTCTATAATAAATCATACTCAGCGTGCTAATGCGCGAAGAGCCTGAACTGAAGACGCTCCAGACTCAGATAGCAAAATTATAAGCCTACTTCATGATAAGGTAACTATTAGTCATTCAAACTCATATTTCCCTTAAAAAGAAACTTAAAATCGGTTGTGGGATAATAATGGTGTTTTTAATACAAAGTATGGGAGTAATTGGTGATTATCTTGAAATTTTCGATGGATGTTTGGTCCAACAGGTTCAGAATGGGCCATTGTTTAATTTGTAACCTTTAAATAATGGATTGGCTTTTTATAAATCATCAAGTAGTATATTTCAGTGTTAGCAAAGAAAAAGGGCATAGATTTATGGACAGATGTGGAGTTATACAGCAGCTATTAATCACCTCTGTCTTGCAGTATGGTTCACTCCCAAGTTTGTGGGCTTGACTCAATTTCTATATGTAACAACCAGACACGTTTCATTCTTATTTTGTAGAGGTGGTGTACTTGCCTATCTTCTATGATTATAGAAGTGACTGGAAAATAGTCCAAATAGATTCATTTATTTTAGAAGCTGTTTGAAACAAAACAATCAATTAGTTTGCCTATTGAACCAATACTAGGGTGGGAGGGTGAAAGCACCTTTGTATATCCAAGTGTCTTGAACACTGGAGTTTATGGACTTTAAATCTCTGCAGTATTGACTTTCTATAGAATTATATACAAGTTATAAAACACTTGGGATTTACTTTTCTGTGATTATTCCCTTTGTATTTTCTTTTCCAAAGGAAATAAAATTATTTAGGGTTTTTAGAGCAGTAATGCAGACACACAGTAGACTTGCAAAGAGACCCTGAAGCCTTGATGGTGACCCTTGGCACTCCAGGTGTTCTTGGACTTCAGTTACTTCTGCTGATCAGGGTTTCTGGGAGTTGAAGTTCAAGATCAACTGGAGTCCTGAGATTCTCCATTACTGGCCTAGAGTAAAATCTCTAACTCTAGCACAGCAGTTCTCAACCTTTATAAGCCGGGGGCCAGGGCCACGTTCCCTCAGAAAGCTTCAGGGGCCGGACGGCCATTTTGCCACCACCACCACACAGCACTTCCTGGTGTGGTGGAGGTGGTGTTGGGCCACATGAAATGCTACTGTGGGCCACAGGTTGAGAATCCCTGCTCTAGCAGATAAATTAATTCTTGTTCGGTAAAATTCTTCTGCAGGAAATAGGATCAAAACAAGGTAACATATTGGCCATCTTTGTTATGACGTGTGAAAAGAAACGTTACTATGAAATGTTCATTTTATGTAGTAGAAATGGCATTCTCAAGAGATGGAAGCGAGTAGGAGGGACAACCCATCTCTAGACAATGTCTTCCTTTACTACAGGAAAAATGAAAAAAAAAATGCTTATACTGTATAATGTTTTATATGGATGGTCAGTAGATCTATTTTCAAGCTGTCTTCCTTGCTGACAGTTCTACATAAACACATGTTTCGTACGTATGCTGACCCCATCTAGATTGTGGGCATAGGAAGCAAAGTTCTTGTTACTATATTTGAAGTTAAAAAAACCCTAGAAAGGCCCTCCTGTTTAATGCTGTAGAACCAATGGTGGAATGTGCTGTTTAAGGTGGACAGAGAAGGGTGGAAGCGGGAGGAGAAATGACAGTGTGTTATGTGCAACATTTGGTAGATGGTGGTGTTAAAGCCATCACCGTTGACTTGGCCACACTCCTAAGGTTACTAATGTTGCATCACAACATATCATTCTTTATCTGCTGATGCCCATACTAACTCTCTTTGTTGCACTATTTTCCTGAAAGAACCAACTTCTTCTTAAAACAGGCAAGAAGACATGGGTCCAAAGAGAAGTCGAAGAAGCACAAATCAGAAGACCATAATGACAAAGAGCACTCTTCAGAGAAAGGGAGAGAGAGCGCTTCTGAAAATGGAGAAGAGCGGCATAAACGCAAGGAGAGGAAAGCCTCAAAGGGACGGAGCCACTCAAGGTCTAGGTCTCGTGAAAGGTACCGTATTCAGCCATTTTGGAATAATTCATTGTGCTTAAGATTTTATTTTAATTTTTTTGCTTACAAAGTGTAAGCAAATTAAGCTTGCAAAATTTAGATACTTGAGTTTTCTGCTCTGTAAGTGTAATCATAGTTTGCCAAATTACATTCTCAGTCTAAATATATCCATTTGCAGTACTTGCACAACATCACTGAAGTGCTGACATGGTCTTCAGCATAGCTCGATGAAAATATTTGTATGTAAGATGAGCTTTAGCTGAAAACAAATAGTAAGTCATAACTAGAGTATGCCCGTTGAATCGGTTTGATTTTGTGAGTTATTGGACCTACTCTAGTTGTGATTTATTGCTGGATTCCCCCACTGTCTACTAATTTTTGAGAATTACCAGGCAGCCAATTACTTTAAGCCTCCCCCCCCCCCCCCAGCCTTGGAAGCATTAAGTTTTTGTTACATGCCATCAAGTTGCAATCGACTAATGGCAATAGAATTTTGAAAGTAGGTGGCATATTTAAGGAATAATTTACACATAGGTACCCCCGGGTATTTGAATACAGGTTTTGTAAGTCATTAAAATTGCCATGACATTTGTATAGAAGCCCAACTCACTTGCAGATTATTAAAATTTCTTCAAGTAGATCAGCTTGATTTTCTTGCATTTTGCTCAAGTGAAATGTCTATAGCAAAATTAGCAAATATTATCAGGAATTTGGAATGTGTTTTCAGACGCCATCGTAGTAGAAGCCGTGATAGGAAAAAGTCACGATCTCGGAGTAGAGAGAAAAAGCGACGTGTAAAATCACGTTCTAGATCAAGATCTAGACACAGGCATCGAAGTCGCAGCCGGAGCAGAACTAGGAGCCGAAGCAGGTATGTTCGTCATTGTTTTCTTTTGATAATGCATTAATCATTGGGTGGGTGACAGCAGTTAAAGTGGGAAGAGAAGAGATATATCATGGAATTAAGGTTAATGGTAAAATAGTCATCGTTACAGAATAGTGAAATAATTTGTAATATTAAAACTTGGCAACCAACAGGGAAAGAAAGAAGAGAGTTGAAAAACCAAGACGATTCAGCAGAAGTCATAGCAGAACTCCGAGTCCACCGCCTTTTAGGGGACGGAATACGGCAATGGATGCACAGGAAGCTTTGGCCAGAAGGTATTGGCTTCTTAAGTTCATAAAAGTCCCCCTTTTTCTTTGACAATGTTACTCATCCAGACTTAATATTCTGCATTTCGGCCTTAACGGATCCATGAGAATGGCTCCCCCCTCTACAAATGTGAATGTCTGTACAGTGCTGAGAACAACTTTAACTTTGCTAACCGTTGTAGTTGAAATTAGGATGTCCTTTTGGCCAGTGACATTTTTGCAACTCCAGACTGGCACAGATGTGTTGCCTTAATAAGCTTTGTGAATTGGAAAGTGCAGTGCAAGTCCTGAGAGTTTTCAGCCAAGACATTCTTGATATTTTATAAAATTGTAGTAGGGCGAAACACACTAGTGCATGAGGAAAAATTAAATTGCTTCTATCTGGTTTTTGTATTCTTGCTAGGTTGGAAAGAGCGAAAAAACTGCAGGAGCAGAGAGAGAAAGAGCTAGTTGAAAAGCAGAAGCAACAAGAAATGGCTGCTGGTAAATCTTTTCTGAACTGCTAGATTATAGTGAATAGTAAATTAGAAGCATTTCCAGCCTTCAGTGAGTTATAAGGGAATATGCAAAATCCATATCCTGCCCTCTTCATATAACTTATTCACACAATTTTAACGAAGCGAGGAGTAGAGATTTTTAAAATTCTGCTCTCAATCTTTCTAAATTCTACAATTAGTTGTACCACAAGTTATGTACTATGGAAGAGTGCAAAAACAATCTACTGGGAAAGTTTGAAGTTAGCTAATTTTTGTTATTTTTCCTAAATATTATAAGTACTGTACATGTTCACTGTATAGATCTGTGATAGTGAACCTTGGCGCTCCAGGTATTCTTGGACTTCAGTTCCCAGAAGCCCAAGCCAGCCTTCCTGCTGATCAGGGCTTCTGGGAATTAAAGTCCCAAGAATGCCTGGAGTGCCAAGGTTTGCCATCACTGGTATAGATGATGATAAATCTCTAACAGTTATATGTTCTTTTAATGTTCATTTTAGCAGCGGCTGCTACTAGTGGCTCTGTCATCAACGTTGCGGCTCTCCTGGCCTCTGGGACACAAGTCACTCCCCAGATAGCGATGGCAGCTCAAATGGCAGCCTTACAAGCTAAGGCCCTGGCAGAGACGGGAATAGCTGTACCAAGTTATTATAATCCAGCAGCTGTGAATCCTATGAAGTTTGCTGAACAAGAAAAGAAGCGGAAGATGCTCTGGCAAGGCAAAAAAGAAGGGGTAATTTACTTGGTTATTTCAGCTTTTAACTATAGATACTGTTGGTTTCCAGTATATAATTTTCAGTAGAAGCATAGATGCTACATATTGGTATTGATACTACCTTGAAATTTAGGCACCCTCCAGATGTACTGTATATAACTAGCAGTGTGGCCTGGACATGAACCTTTTGTACTTCCTCAGGTTTATGAGTTTGTATCTTTCACATTGAGCATCATATGATCCACACAGCCTACCAGCTCAACTGGCTTTATAAATAGAATCTACTCAATAGAAATGCAGACAGGTGGAGGATTAAAAGTAACTCATAATGAAAAAAATTGAGACATCAACAGTACTAGAATATATTTGAAAGTGTTTAGCATCTGTTGCATGCTGCGATGTGCTCTTGTGTTGGAAACTTGTACATATGTAACTTTGTTTCTGTATTTTTACAGGATAAATCACAATCTGCAGAAATCTGGGAGAAACTGAACTTTGGAAATAAGGACCAAAATGTCAAATTTAGAAAACTGATGGGTATCAAGGTACGTAACTCTGAAATGTAGATGAAATTCATATTTCAACAAGTGAGAGTTAAATATGTGGAAGAGATTTAAATATGTGCCTAAACCCATTCAACAAGGCATGATTTTATTAATGTAGAATTATTAAACCAGTTTGTAACATTTATTTCAAATAAGGTGACTAATTTAATGCAGATATGGGGGTTGGGTAGCCTTCTAAAGAAGCAACGTGAAGCACTGTCGGTTCTGATAGTGCTTTTGTGTTCCATTGGGTACGTCCGCTTATCTTTTTCTGTAAGAAACACTGTGGCAAGGGCAGTTCTTCCAAAATACTGTACATCTCAGAAGATGATAAAATATTTCTTCAAGCATGTAGATTCTGTATTTAAAATTACAAAAATGCTGCTGTTGGCATGACAGCATAATAATGCTAAGGGCACGTCTGTTCACCCATTTAAAAACTTCTGATTCTAGAGCGAAGAGGAAGCTGGTGTTAGTTCAGTGGATGAAGAAAGCTATAAGACTTTGAAGCAGCAGGAAGAAGTATTCCGAAATCTAGATGCACAGTATGAAATGGCAAGGTCACAGACGCACACACAAAGAGGAATGGGCTTAGGATTTACATCTTCAATGCGAGGAATGGACACTGTTTGAAAGAATGTGATCTTGAAGCTGGGACTTTGTCAAAGATTCTTGTTCAGATATTGGGTCCTTGTTCACCAAAAGCTAGCATTCTAGCTTGCATGGGTGTTGCATTGGCTTTAATTTATTGACATTACAATTTTTGTAAATAACAGATCAGTGATTTAACTGGTGTTCATGTTGTAATCAGGTTATACTCACTTCCATTATACTTGACAGAATTGTAGAAGGACATTTTTAGTTCTGTGGTTTCAATGCAGAACAGCTAAGGGTAAAACTCATACATGGATATTCTGTGTCCACTGTCTTGTGTACTTTTGTACTTTAACCTTGTACAGTTATTTTCAACTTTTGAAGCATAAAACACATTGTGTAGATGTTAACCTAGCAGACTGGGCCGGTGGGTACATACTGCAGTGCAAAAACCTGGTTAATAAAAATGTTTTTTCTCAAAGAGTTCTACTTTAAATTTAGTGTTACTCAGAACTTAATTTTGCACAGCATATTTGATTTCATGTCTTACACTAGAAAGACAATTCTTTAGCATAGAAAAAGCCAACAAAGACTACAGGCAGTCATATTTCAGGGTTAATTCAATTTCTTTACAGATCATTTTCTTTGGTAAGCTATAATATTTCAACATTTCAAGTGTGTTAAATCTTGATCGTGCCAATGCTGTCTGTTAACACTCTACTGCTTAGTTTTACTACCTGCTGAGTTCCAAAATCCTTTCACTAGGATTCTTTGAGAGGCTTGTTTCTGTCTTGTATCACAGTCGGTTCTAATTTTAATTTAATTTTCCAGTTTCACCTGATAAGTGAAATAAGGTGTATTAGGTTTTCCCCTGCCTTCCATTACTATATGGCTGGCAAACAATAAAACAGATGCAAACAGAATAAAAACAATATAATAGGAAGACCTATTAATAGACCTATAATAGCAACTCCTGTGACTGCTTATTTTACAGGATGTGATGCTGTAAAGCTTTCTGCAAAGAGGAGTCATTACTAGTCTAGACTTTGAGTCAAGAAGGAGCCTTTCTTTTCTGAAAGGCAATTTTTTAATGTTTGCTCCATTTCTCTAGACCTGATATATAGACCCAAGAGTGCTTTTCACTCTTGCCTTTCCAAGAATTATAGAGTTCTACCTAAAGCCCATTGAAGTGAATATGCTTTGCCATGATTTGTTAAAAATCTTTGCCAGTTTTCTGTTTGAAATACAAACAGTAGTTCAACAACAAGGACTGCATAAAAAAATGTTTGAACAGCAAAGCCAAAAACAAGTACAGGATTATTGTCAAAGTTGGTTCCTGAATTAGTCACCTGAGACATATTAAATAGCTGTAGAAGTAAATTTTAATCCCCCAAAGCTCACAATGAAGTAGGTTTGTTCTAATACCATATACATTGCAATTGTTAAACAACTTGAAAAGTTACTATTTAGTCCCTTACAGTGCTGAGAAACACATTTGCTAACGGGAATGGAGCTATCAAGCTCTGTTAAGGAACTTGTCATGTATTACGGTATCTGTAGCCTATTTTGGACGCCAGCACCATGGGAATAAATATAATAATGACCCTTTCTAGCATCTCAAGGTAGAAAATACGCAAGTGAGTTCTCACTCCCTTTTTCGGGAGACACTAGCCCATGATTGGTTGGTGTTTCTAGGTAGGAGGCACAGTGAAGAATCAAATTCCCAGTGATACCTAAACTAGTGAGCTATCCAGCCAGTACATATTTATAGATAAATAAAAAGTGGATTTTGATCAAAAACTTGTCACTGTTCATCTCTCTTAAAATGTGCTCCATATTGCCCCCCCCCTCCCAATTTTGGCCAGCTTCAGCTGAGACACCCTAAAATGGCTCGTTCTTTTGGTGTTAGCACTTTACATGCGCAGGAAAACGGCCTGAAAGGGTTGATCTATTCTATTGTGTTATTAAAAATAAATGCTAAAACACCCCAAAGAAGATGCCCTGCCTAGTGTGTGCTGCACCGCCCACAATGCATCGCCCTCACGGAAATTCATAGACCGGAAATCCGGTCCCAGCATGCATTTCATAAACTTGAACTACAACTCCCGGCGTTAAAATGACTAGTCGGGAATGGGCATTCGAGATAACTTCGCCGCGTTGCATGTCGGGAGTTGTAGTCCTCGCCGCCTGAAGCGACTGGGAAGGCGAAGGCCTGGTCGAAAGCCGGGGCCTATTTACTTCCCGAGGCAGGCTTGCCGCGGCCTCCTCGCCCTGCCGTTCCTCCTACCACCGGGAGTCCGTTCAGCGGCGGCATTGGCGGCTGCCTCCGTTCCGGCCTTCTCGGCCGGCCGGCTTTCCCCACCGCTCCGGCCTTCTCCTCCGCCCGCTCCGGTGTCTCCTTCCTCTCCCGGCCCTAAGATGGCGGCCGAGGTGGACTTCGGAGACCAAGAGCTTTTCGAGCAGCTGGACGCGGACGAGGCGCCGCCCGTTCTCGCCACGCAGCCGCCGCCGCTCCACACCCGCTTCGAAGAGGCCGACGAGGAGGCCGAGGAGCTCCGCGAGAGGCTGAGGGAGTGTGAGGAAAAAGTCAGGGCGCTGCAGGCGGAGAATATCCTCACGAAGAGGGCAGGCCTCCTTGAGCGGGAGGGAAATTTCCTCTCTTTATTTCTCCTAATTTTTTAATGAGGCGGAAATCCAGCCTCAAACTCCTCTTCTCCCATCGCGAAGGGGCGGAATTCTTCAACAGGTGTAGCGTTTTTAGCCACAGAGACTTTGCTTTCCTCTCTCTGGAAATCCAGAGTTCTCGTTCATGAGCTTCACCTCTTGGGGGGGGGGGGGGCTTAAAATTGCTAAAAAATAACATTTTAAGTATTATGAGGAAGGGTCGAGAAAGGAGCCCTTTTAACCTGAATCTAGTGTTGTTGCCTCCTGCCAACCTAGCAGTTTGAAAGCAAGAAATTGCAAGTAGATAAATAGGGACCACTTTGGTGGGAAGGTAACAGCGTTCCATGTGCATTCCGGTGTCTAGTCATGCCTGCCACATGACCATGGAAACGTCTGCAGAAGCAGACAGCGCTGGCTCTTCAGCTTAGAAACAGAGATGAGCACTGACCCCTAGAGTCGGATACGACTGGCTTTCAAGCAAGGGAAACCTTTACCTTTAGTGTTGTTGCCAAGGCCTTTTAACCTGAATCTAGTGTTGTTGCCAAGGCATGTGGCCCTTATCCTCTTATTTCCAAATCTGTTCTTGTTTACAACTTTACTGGGCCAGCTGAAAAGACAAAAGTACTTCATAATGGAAGTCTTTTATCCCAACATGTGTTGATTATGACATTTTCTTTAGCAGGCTGGAATTTAACCAGTGGAAGAGGTTGTCTGTTGCGTGAAAGGTTATCTTATGTACGGTATATTTGTTAGTTATTAGTTCTTCCGTGTTCAGTCCTGACACTTTAAGCATTCTTTTTGTCAAACCTACTTTGACAAATATATACAAAATATACAAAAATATTGGGTAATATTCATGTGTCAATCCAATGTGGTGGATTGACATTTCAGCCAACATAGCCACAGTAGCAAAGGATTATGGAATCATCATTTAGTGCAAATGTCATGCCAGACTTTCCTGATAAGAGAGCTAAAGGGTGGTTTAAAAACATATTTCCCTTTTTGTGTTTATAGTCAAAGATTGGGTTCAAATCAAATTTTTATTACGGTCCAAGACCAACATAGCACAGCAAAACTTGGGTTGTAAGTCGCATTTACTGGTTGTAAACACAGAGCAGGGACTTGATCATTATTCCAGATTCATTTGTTCTGAAGTTATAATATGCCTGGAAATTCTTTAACAAATAATTTACATGGCGAACTCAAAAGAAAATTGAAAATCCTGACTCGACCAAGGTATGTATATCTGTGGTTCAGCTATCTGTGTTAATTTAAGTATCTTGTTTAGTCCAGTAACGGTAGTTGAGAATCATTTTATAATTTTTATTGTACTATTGTTGTTTTGACTGTAAGCCGCCCTGAGTCGCCTCAGCAAGTGGGCGGCAATATAAATCTAAATAAATAAATAAATAAAATCATAAAGTAAATTTAAGAATGCGCTAAAGATTGAGATGTGCTTCCCACTCGGTGGCTATTCTGCCCCACTAAAATTCTCCCTTTTGGAAAATGGGTTGCATGTTGTTACATGTATGTATATAATAGAATACACTTTATATTTGTACTTTCTACTCATGATCATTAATTGTATAGAAAAAGTTTTGACTTGTATACAGGGGATCGGGAAGTCCTCTTTTGCAAGTAGCATGACCAACAGAAGTTATCTTGGCTGTCTTTTCAGTGCGTGGCAGTGAAGAGAAGTATTGAATTACCTGTCACTTCTCTGTTGAATGGTTCATAAAGAGAAATGTAGGGAATTAGCTGTCACAGTTGTGGAATTCCTTCATAAATACTGAATAATATAATTTTAGCTTGGCACATTGTTTCAAGCTGTACATTGGTGTATAATGGAAAGAAAGACCTGTTAGGAATAAAAAAGAAAGTGAAAGTAAAATTTTGAATGGTTATGTTTCCAATCAAAGTCGGAAGTTGTCTGAAGTGCTTCCTACTGTTAAGATAGCTTTATTGCTTCCTTTTTAGTGGACTCACAGTGGATGATTCTAAGCTAGAGGGGCCCTTATTACAGATTTTATTTATGAACAATACTATAACCAAGTAAGTATGTTTCTTGTATTACCTTAGGTTCGTTGTTCTGAATATTCAGATATGATGTGCATTCTAGATCATAAGTGTCAGCTTGTTTGATCAGGACCCATCAGTCTATTGTACCCTCTTCTAAGATGGTTCTCAGCTGCATTTAATTAAAAATAGAATAAAATTATTACGTTCCCATTTTGCAAGCTGCTAGCTCAGGCGTAATAAAAGGAGAACATGTAGTGCTCTGTAGTTATTAAGGGAAATCACGGTCCAAAACTTCCTTTATCATTATTGATTTCATGAAGTCTTTTGGTTCCTTAAAACTATTGGAAACTAAGAGAGGCAGCAACAATTTGAGAGCAGACAGAGCATAATGCTTTACCTGCAGACTTCTCATATAATCTCTGGCCCCTTCTAGAAACTTTGTCTTTGGAAATTTGATTCACAAATTATTTCTCATGCAGGAGAAACTTGCAAAGCAAAGGGCTCGGTTTGAATGACACATGCAAATAGTATATGAGAGCCAGACATTTTTTCACTTCATCTTGCCATATGGTGATGGGCTACTTCTCAGAAGACCTAGATATGAACTTCAGTTTGGCTATAAGAACTCATGGGGTGAAAATGTGGAACCAATGAAATCATTCCTTAAAATATCTCACTTGTTAGGGTCGCTATACAGTAGATCAGTTCTGATATGACAGCTTGTAACACAAACAGCATTTCAAGCCAAACAGGGCCACTTATCTGATGTCTATTCTGATAATCTCCTGTCTAGGCAATGCCATCATGAAGTAGAGGATTTTATATCTAGTTTAGTTCAAAGATACGAAGAGCAACAGAGAGCTGAATCAGACAGAACCACCTTCAATGTCAAGCCACAGGTATTTATATCTCAGTGAAGTAATTTTAAGCATAATTCACATCTTTCTTCATAGCAATTGTTGCTCTTATGATATGATATGATATGATATGTATCCATAAAATGAATCCTACTGGGGTGTCTTGTCTTCTCATATTGACGGTGGCTCAGAAGAATTACATTATATTTGATAAGACAGGTCACAAAACTCAGGTATGTCTTATGCTCTCAGTCAGCTTCGAGGGCTAGACGGCCATTTTGCCCTGCCTGCACGATGGGGTGGTTATTTTGTCCCAACAGCTTCAAAGGGCTTGCCATTTTGTTTTTTGAATGCCCATGGAGGGGGTCGGGGGGGCACATGAAATGGTCCCGTGGTCTGGCTCTGGCCCATGGGCCTTAAGCTGGGAACCCTTATCTTATGTTATTATTTTAGAGAACCCTGTATCTATCCTGGAATCTTCTTAAGTTTGATGAAATATATTGGCAGCAGTCACTGTTCCATAAGAACAACATGTAGACTTCTCTTTGGTAAAGATGACCTTCATTTTGTATTTATTTAATTGATTTATATATCACCCCATTTTAGTGACAGCATTATGGTAATTTCCATGTTAAAACCGAAGACACCACCCCATGACTTGACGTCTTTTTAGTCTCCCTAAGTTTGGCCACTTTTAGCAACATGGATTGAAAGGAGTGGGTGAAATGGGTAACTGATCTTTGAGAGAGATGTGACAGCAAGCATTGAGGTTCTAAACCATTTTGCCAACTGTGTGTTCTTTTCATTAGCCATCTAGTTTTATTTTGGAAGACGATCATAACGTGGAAACCACAAATACATCCAAAAAAATCAAGGAAGCTTTCAGTGTAAGTTAACTTACCTGTTTTGTGAAATATCTATTCGGGTTTTGTATCTTTCTAGTATGGTGTTAGGAAGTGGTTGACAAAGTTGGTTAAATCGGCGTGCAATTCTAATTGCCTCATATTATTTGGGCTATATTATAACTGTTCAACTGGATGAATACTTCTTAAAGTGCAGAATATGATATGTTATTTATGCATTGGAATATTAATCAGGGAAACAATTATTTTAATGTACTTAATTATATCAAAATAGCTATTAATGAAATATTTAAGTACATTTTTAAAATGTTATATTTCAGTCTGATAAAATACTGACACTTTTTGACTCTTTCTGCAGGTTGTAGGAAGTGTGCTCTATTTTGCCAATTTTTGTCTTGATAAACTGGGCCAGCCTATATTAAATGAAAACCCTCAGCTGACAGATGGATGGGAAATACCTAAGTATCCTATTTAGTTAAAATTTCATTCCCTTCTGCTGACACTGCTACTTAATGCAATCAGTAGTAAAACAGACTAACTCAGTCTGAGTACTTAGAAAATTTTAACCACATCATTTTGGGGCTACCGTTTACTTAGAAATGTTTTTGGAGTGCAGTTTTGAGTCTCAGACAGTATGAACACTGAGGATTCTGGGATTTGTAGTCCAAAAAGACAGGATGCACTACTAGAGGGAAAAAATCTGATGAATGGACCTCCTGCTTACAGTTTTCACAGAACCACTCTTTGAAATTATCTCATACTGTTTGATTTTTTTTTTAAAAAATTGAGAAAATGTATAATAACTATTTGCACCAAATACATTTGGACTGTAATTAGAAATGATGTGCATACGCATACCCTCCAGGAAATCCATTCTGCTTCATACCATGGCAATTCCTTATTAAATTCTAAGATATCAGCAAGTTTTCACTCAGATTCTTTCGCTAGAAGGACAAGAGATACAAGTAAAGCCAAAAAGGTTTGTATTTCTCTGAACTTACTAGTTAAAAAATACTCTGAAATGTATTGAGGTAACTTAATACTGCATTGGAGGAGCATTAAAATATAAAACAGATTGAGTTAGATTTTAGTTCCATTTCTAAAAAGGCGAATGTAACATTAATTTGGAGTGTATATTTCCAGAGACTTTACAGTAATCTGTTGTTTCACTTTTAGTGTTCATTTCTTTTAAAATTAAAGTACAGTAAAACCTCGGATAATGTTAAAACCTGGTTCCACAAGTCTTGGTGTTACCCGATTTTTAGTGTTATCCGATGCATGTTAAAATCCTATGGGATCCATAGAAATACATTGTAACCACACAGGCTTTAGCGGTTGTTATCCGATGCATCTCATAGGATCTTAATGTTATCCGATGCAATTCTCCCCCCCAGATTGCTTAATGTTATGCGATTTTAGTGTTATTCGATACTAATGTTATATGAGGTATTACTGTATCTGGATTTGTTTGTAGTTCCCAGATAAATGTATTTTATGTTTTTTAGTCATACTAATATTTAATGTTTGCATTAAAATGTATTATTTTTATGAAGCAGGCCAAAAGCTCACTGTTTCAATTGCGGGTCTGAAGACCACCAAATGAAAGATTGTTTGCAGGTAAAGATCATTTACTCTTGTAATTTATGTCTTCAGAATGAAGGGTCAGACATGGTAGATTATGACTTAATTTATAAGGATTGGAATGGGTTTTAGAAAAATAGTGTACAATAGTGTCTAATAAATTTCTATTTTGCTAACGTGTTCTGTGTTTAAGACAATGGCAGGAATCCAGCTGAGCAGTTAATTTGTGTCAGTCAAAGTTTAAGCAAATGATAGCTTTAATTGTGTTAAAGGCAGAAGTGCTATTCATAAAGCACTTCTGGGAGGTTCGTTGTGCACACACTTACGATGGGATCCCCAAGACCAATTGTACAATCAGATTGTGCAGTCCTCATTGCCTGGGTGTGATCTTGAGAAATTTACACAGGTATAAATTTACATTATGCAAAAACACAATTCAGGATGGTATTTTTATTATAGAAGTTTGTGTTACGATATTGTCTAATCTTGGAAAAAGAGAAAGAAAAGAGAGAAATTTTTACAGTACTGTACTTGCATTGATTCCTTGTGTGGCAACATGTTTCATAGCTTATGGATATAATATACTGTATTGTCATTTCTCTATAAAATGATTCAGTGGTACTTTAAAAAAAAATAGAGTGCTGCCTTTTGGAAGCCTGATCAATGCCATTGGGAAATTGGCATTGTCTTCATTTTTTCCCCTTTCAACTACATTTCAGCCACGAAATGCGGCCCGTATAAGTGAAAAAAGAAAACAATTTCTAGATGCTTGTGGAGAAGCAGGCAACCAAAACTTCCAACAGAGATATCATGCGGATGAAGTTGAAGAGAGATTTGGACGGTTCAAACCAGGAATAATTAGGTACCTGTACTTATTTTCTCATTTAGCAAATATTGTGTTTGTTTAAGATAAATGGCACGTGTACAGTTTATGGATGAAATGAAGCAGATTGTTCTTTAGAAATTATCTGAAGCTTTCATGATCAACACAGCTAACACCTCTTGGTGTAAAGTTTTTTAAGGCTAGAATGATGTTACAGGCTGTTGCATTCCTTCCTGTAAACCAGGGGTTCTTAATCTTTCTAACCTGCTGGCCAGGTCATAATTGTTTTCCACTTTCAGACTAGCCTTAAAAAACTAGTCTGAAAGTGGAAAACAATTATGACCTGTTTATCTCATGCTCTTCAGTACATAGTGAGAAGCTTTTAAGTTAACAGAAATTTCAGGTGGGCGAGCGCTCTTCATTATGATACTGAACCTATCTGACAGAATGCTTTGAATATTGGATCTGTCCATTAAAATGCCACTTAGCAGTATCTTGGTGTAAAGTTTTTTAAGGCTAGTCTGAAAGTGGAAAACAATTATGACCTGTTTATCTCATGCTCTTCAGTACATAGTGAGAAGCTTTTAAGTTAACAGAAATTTCAGGTGGGCGAGCGCTCTTCATTATGATACTGAACCTATCTGACAGAATGCTTTGAATATTGGATCTGTCCATTAAAATGCCACTTAGCAGTATCAAACTGCCAATATATTCAAATTGGGCTCTTCTGTGCAGTTTATATAATTCCAGTTCAACAGCTCCAGTGGTCATGGATTCCATTTTCATACTGCTCTAACAGTTAAGATGTTTTTCATGGTCAGCCTGCATCTATAACCTAAGGCTGTTATTACATGTCCTGTACTCTAGGATGATCAAAAATAGATTCTGTTTTCTTCCAGCACACAAACTTGAACCTGGAAGTTCAAGACAAAACACCAAAATGGTGGTTTTTGTTTGTTTTACTTTCCAATGGGATTTATTTTTACCTTCTTACAGTGACGAACTTCAAGATGCCCTTGGTGTCACAGAGAAGACCCTTCCTCCCTTCATCTATCGCATGCGGCAGTTGGGTTATCCCCCAGGTTGGCTCAAAGAAGCCGAAATGGAAAAATCTGGATTAACACTTTATGATGGAAAAGGTAGGAGTTACCTTGATCACAATATTTGTGTGTCTTTCTGCAGGACAGTGAAAGAGAGTTATTGATGTTACTTTCTGAAGGTATCTTATTTAAAAAGTGCCACTTTCTGGGGGTTTAGCCAGACTAGAATGATGTTACAGGCTGTTGCATTCCTTCCTGTAAACCAGGGGTTCTTAATCTTTCTAACCTGCTGGCCAGGCCACGCCCCCTCAGACAGCTGAGCGGGCTGGTCTGGTGGTTCCCCCCACCATAAACACTGCCATAATACACATCCACAGCTATCATAAACATGTTCACTTCCGGTGGCATCGGTGATGCAGGCTACATGAAATGGTACTGTGGACCAGGTCTGGCCCTCAGGTCGTAGGTTGAGAACCCCTGCTGTCAACCTTCCCTGCTGCATCTTTTCCAGAGTACCTAAATTTTTGTCATGTCCTTATTGCAGATGGAATCATTCAGGCAGAGGTTTTCTGTGCTCTGCATGCATGAGAGCCCATTGATTTTCACTTTGGTTAAATCTTTGATAACTTTTTAGCTATTAACTCACTCACAATTCAAAACCGAACTTGGATGCTTTTTTTTGATGACTCTTTATTGAGTCATCTTTATTGTTAAATATAGAGATCTTTATTGTTAAAGATAGGTCGCCGTTGCTCGAAAGCTAGTCGTATCCAACTATACGGTTCAGTGCTCTTTATTGTTAAATATAGGTCACCCTTGCTCAAAAATCAGTCGTATCTGTAGGGTTTAGTGCTCCTCTGTTTACAGAAAAAGAGCCAGTGCTCTTTGCATCTGCAGATGTTACTGTGGTAATGTGGCAGGCATGACTAGACACCGGAGTGCACAGAACGCTGTTTACCTTCCCACCGAAGTGGTACCTATTTATCTACTTGCAATTTCTTGCTTTCAAACTGCTAAGTTGGCAAGAGCTGGGACAGAGACAGGATCTCACTCTGTCATGTATTACTCTGGACTCAGAATTGCTGACCTTCCAGTCATCAAGTTTAGTGTCTTAACCACTAAACCAAGGCAGTCTCATATTGTTAAATATACCAGTTGTGAATATGACTCATCCTTTCATGGTCAATGCTTTTATAATATCGACGGCAGTTTTTATACTTGAGTCATAAAAATTGTGCATTTTAATTGTAGACAACTAACGTGGTTAGAGGTGAGAAAATGTGGTTAAATTTGTCATCTGTTGTCAACAGTACCTGTAATTCTTGTGTGATTTTGTATAGCATCACCTGGTGATGAGCCTGATAAGGAAGAGCATTACCAGCAGAATCAAAACATTACTTACGACACCTCCAAGTTGATCAATTACCCCGGTTTTAACATATCCACTCCGAGTGGAGTGGCAGATGTAAGTAAATGTTTACGTGTAACTATTATTCTTTCCTTTCTCCAAAGGTCACAGGGTAGCCTATGTGGTTCTTGTGCATGTTACTTATTTGGAGCCCTCTTTGAAGTATATTTTGAAAAATCACCTCCTTCTGTTATCACCTGCTTCAAAAGGCCCTACACTGTGAGCTGCCATAAAGGGAATTCAGGTTGGCAGCTATGTGGAAACACCCTCACCTTAAAAAAAACCCTCCATCAAATGCAGCGGTTCCCAACCTTCTCAAGCGGAGGGCCGGGTCATGCTGTCAGTCAGCTTTGAGGGCCAGATGGCCATTTTGCCCTGCCTGCCTGATGGGAGTGGCCATTTTGTTTTTTGAATGCCCGTGGAGGGGTGGGAGGCCACATGAAATAGTGCTGTGGCCCAGATTTGGCCCACGGACCTTAGGTTAGGAACCCCTGCTCTAATGGCTCACCTAATTCTGTTCATTGGCTCCCTCAAAATATTTTTATTCCTCTTTCCTTTAAAGGATTTTAGTGGCTTGATATTTTCCTAATTTCTTTTTTTAAAAAAACCTAATTTTAAATTGCAATGTTTTGTTTTTCAATTTGTTCATGTCATTTCTATTTAAGCTGTGTTGTGACGGGAAGTTCCCTCTGATGTACCTTTATTAAATAAAACATTTGGCTACGTTTCATACTTTCTTTCTCATTCTGTCTCCCAGTATATGCTACATTGCGTATCAGTTGTCCTAATTTTCAGTATTAATTAGAACCTCCTCCTAATTATATTTCTCTATTTCATTTGCTGCAGGAATGGAGATTGTTCGGTTCTGTACCTCTCCAGCCATCTCAGCAGAAAGAGATCTTCGCCCACTATCTTTCCACTTACCATTCGGTGAATATTTTAAGCATACTGTGCATGGTGATAGTTTGATATAACAAGAATATTCTAAATATGTTACTCAGCAAGACATGGGGAGATTCTAGATCAGTGTAAGGGAGAATATAAATTGCAATATAATTGGTTTTTAAATAGAAATCTACAGTTCAGCAAATATTCCCAAAATAGCCTTGATTACTTGCTTTTTCCATGACTATGACCACACAGAATGAAAATTCCTTCTGTGAATGCATTGATATTCCTACAAACTTTTGTTCTTTTTTAAAAATCTTTGTTCAGGCAACTCTAAAGTCCAGCAGTAAAAGACATTCTTCTCACCAGTCCTCCCATCATTCAAAAAGGCACAAAGGAAACAGTGCTGAAGTACCAGTAGCTGATATGGAGATGGATTCTGGTATATCTTTCAGTTATAACCGTTTGGTTGACATATGTGTAACATGCATAACTTAAGCAGTATTTTTCTTCTGCCCTCTTTCTTTTTTTAAAAAAATGTTTGGTTGACCATGTCTTTAAAATTCCAGTCCATCTTTCCCAATGACTAGTTGAGTTCCAGCCATTAAAAGTCAACTATAACAAACAAATGGACTGGAATGGCTTAGTGGTTAAGATGCTAAAGTTGACAACTGGCAGGTTGGCAGTTCATGACCCGAGTTCTGCACGACAGAGTGAGTGCTCATCTCTGTCCCACCTCCTGCCAATCTAGCAGTTCAAAAGCAAGAAATTGCAAGTAGATAAATAGTCGCCACGGCAAGTGGGCAGCAATATAAATATGAATGAATGAATAAATAAATAAATACCACTTCGGCAGGAAAGATAACAGTGTTCTGTGCACTCCAGTATCTAGTCATGTCCATGGAAACATCTGCAGATGCAGACAGTGCTGGCTCTTTGTCTATAAACAGAGATGAGCTCTGAAACCTAGAGTCTGATACGACTGGCTTTTGAGCAAGGGAGACCTTTACCTATAGCAAACAAAAAGCCCTCACTTCTCTTTAAAGAAGGAGGAGAAGAACAGAGATAAGTAGGAATTAAAACTGGACATTAACTAAAAGATGTCTTTCCCCCTAATTCCAGACATAGAAATTCCACCGTGTTCTCCAAGTCATGATGGCTTCCAGTTCCAGCCTCCCTTGCCTCCAGGCTCGCCACAGATCCCAACTCCTCCGCCGTTGCCACGAGGTACCCCTCCGTGTACTCCGCCCAGTTTCACTCCTCCACATCCTCCGACATGTACACCATCTCCACTTCCCCGGGATACCCCACCGTTGACTCCCTCTAGTAATTCTCCTGCCCTAAGAGCAGAGGGCTCTGCTGTGGACGAAGATACCTTGACCTTGGAAGAACTTGAGGAGCAGCAGCGCCTCATTTGGGCTGCCCTGGAGCAAGCGGATAGCGCCAACAGCGACTCTGACTTCCCTGCAGGGACTCCTTTAACAGGGAACTCGGTGGCATCATCACCCACTAGGGTAGAGTCAGATGTTGTTTTGGAAGAAATAGCCTGCCAGAATTTAGATAAGTCGGAGCCTGGGCTTCCAGGCAACAGCGACGAGAGAACCAAAGCAGAAGAGCCAGAGAAAAAGCTAGTTTCAGCCAATGAATTGGTGTCTGAGCAAAAGCAGATTCCAGCCGAAGAATTGGTGTCTGAGAAAAAGATTCTAGCTGAAGAATTGGTATCTGAGAAAATGCAGATTTCAGCAGATGAATTGATTGATTTAACAGAAGAACCTGAGCCTAAGCAGGTTTCCACTGGTGAATTGGTTGACTTGACAGAAGACGACGTCCCTAGTCATGCGGATTCTGAAGGAACAGTTGAGAACTGGCCCTCAACTTCAGAATGTGGGCTCAACCACAGCAAAGACCTCAGTGACCCTCCTCTGGTAGCCAGTTTCAGTGCACCCTCTAAAAATGCCAGCCCCGTGCCTGATATGAGCAAGTTTGCTGCAGGAATAACACCTTTTGAATTTGAGAACATGGCAGAGTCAACTGGAGTTTATCTCCGTATAAGGAAAGTGCTGAAGAACTCTCCTCGTAATCAGCAGAGGAACAAAAACGCTTCAGTTTGATTCTCCTGCTTCCACAGCACAGTTTTATCCAATGGAAAGTCCAGCTTTTATTTGCTTCAGATGGTGTTCTGTAATTACTTTATATAAAACTGCTCTTAAGACTGAAACCTAGGAAAGCATCTCCCTTCGCCCACCTTAAAAGTGATTTATTTTAAAATGTCCAATGTTTGAGGTTTCCATTTTGACTTAAGGACCAGTTGGCTGCCTGATGACAAGCGTTTCATGGAAGAAAGCACTATTACGTTAATTTATCATCCTGTGTTATATCTTCTGAAAAATTCTTCCAATAATGGGTTAATACTTTCTGGATCTATTTTGGTTTGTGAGTTACAGCAGCGGCAAGCGGACTTCTTTCTCTCTGAAGCCTACCCTTTCCACATTGAGATGATTGCTCTCGAGATAAGTTTACTGCCCTTGGTTTTTAAAACCTGATAAACTTTTTAAAAAGTTTTCCCTTCCATTTAAAAGAGAAAGAGAAACGGTGGCAATCGCAGGGGAATAATCAGGGATTGTGTCTACCCTTTTTCAAGAGTTTTATAAGTAATTTATGTGGATCGGTTTTTTTAGTACCACTTTTGTTTTTTGGTAACATCAGCATATATTTGAACTTGCTGTACATACGTCACTGCTTGTGTACAGAGGTTTAATAAACGAGATTTTTGTAAGTTTTTGTGTGTGATTGTAAGCAACTGAGAACTTAATGTTTGAAGATCAAGTTCAAAAATCTTACTGTCGTTTAGTATAGTATGTTTTTCTAAGATTTTCTAAAGGTAAGAAATGAAGGAATCCTTAATTTAGCTTTTCCTATGGTGTTTCCTAGTGTTAGACAAACATGTATACCTAACCAAAGTCAAATCAAATGTTTTTGTTTATTTGTTACGTTTATATCCTGCCTTCCCTCTTTTGAACTGAAAGTATTGTATACAGTTCTCCTCTGCTCATTGTATTGTCACATTGGTCTTCTGTGGTTGGTCAGGTTGAGAGGAAGGTTATTGGCCCAAAATCAGCCAGTGAGCTTCCTGGCTGAGTGAGGATTTGAACCCAGATTCCACACTTAACACTGGTTTTGTCTTACAGGTATCATTTAATGACACAATTAGCTATTTAATTGTCCTGTGTATTTAAAGTGTATGTTTCTTGTGCCATAAGGTGGCATAAGGTGTTATTTCCCCCCTAACATCTCAGAATAGGGCTTAGAATTGTATGATCGCCCCTTATGAAAATGACCACATGGACAATCTGTTAAATGCGTCAGTTTTTCTGATCCTTTTACCGAAATAACAACTGAACTATATGAAAACCAGGATCTAACACAGGGGTTCTCAACTTTTTTCAACCACGGGCCAGGCCACACCTCCTCAGGCAACTGAGCGGGCTGGACTGGTGGTTCTCCTCCCCTGCCGTAATGCTGCTGTAAAATGCATCCGTGGCTATTGTAAATGCATTTATGACAACCGCAGACTCATTTACAGCTGTAGTAAACGTGTTTATAACGGCCACAGACTCATTTAGTAGATACATTTATGACTGCTGATTCCGGCAGCGGTTGGTGGAGCGAGGTCGGCAGCTGGATTATTTGGTGCCATGGGCCAGATCCGGTCCATGGGTTATAGGTTGTGAACCCCTGATCTAACATTTCTCCTTGTCCTAACTTAAAGGGTGTGTGGTGTTGCTTAAGTTTTTGCTAATAAATGAAATAAAAAAGAAGAGACAAACCAACTCAGAGGACAGGAAGGATGTACAAAACTTATTCGGACATAAATTTCTTCCTGCATTGGTGTTAATTTTATGGGTTGTGTCTCTGTATGTTTTTGCAGCAGTTTCCTCCTGAAGCACTTAAAGCAGGTGGAAATGCTGATATGGAAGCATTTTAAGCTAATGGGCAAATGACTATTCTGTTTCCAAATTTTGACACAGTTGCTTTTGGTCTACTCTTCCCAGAACTTCCCAGCCAGTGAGAAATAGTGCTGTAAAAATATTTTCCCCACACCCTGTTCTCTTTTAATGGAACTGAAAGTTGGCGAATTTGATCTGGATTCAACTCGTGACATCAAAAATTAAGGAACATCTTCAAAGAATTGGGGGTGGTGGTGGTGAGAATCAAAATGTAGTAAGGGCAGCAGGAAAAAGCCCCAGCAGTTTTGCAGTTTTAACAGGAGATCTTACTTGATAAAAGAAAAATCCTTAGACCAGGAGATTAAAAAACAGTAACTGCCATTCCCTTTATCAGGCTTGCTGGTTCAGACTGCATACTCTTGTGGAATTTTAGTTGGTCTGACTCTAGATACTGTCTACCAGTATTTTTTTTAATGTTTTGAAAATTGTTTATTGCTTCATTTAACAGAAATTGTCAGCTAATTGCTGAGGAGCCCAACCAGCAAGAAAGAAGCCAGGATTGTATGAGTGCATGTGTGTTATCATCTCCCCGTTCATTCACCCATGCAAAGCATACCAAGTGACTTTCTAAGAAGAGACAAGCACTTCTTCTCTACCTTTAAGGACTGAAATCATGTTTCAGTCCTAAACGTAAGGATGCAGTCTTGCTGCTGCTGAGTGAACAAAGAGCTTAGCTGTCAGTGTAACAGCACTCACAAATACTGCATTGACTCCAGGGGTGGAAAAGAACATCTGCTAAGGCCTGCATAATGTTATTCACTCTAAGCTCTGAAATCCGGCCCTTCTGGAGCACTTAAAACAGTGCAGATGTCCCCAGTATTTAACAAGAAGTGCTTAAAAAGCACTTTCCATCTCTTTTTTTTAAAAGTGGAACCACCACAGTGTTCGATCGCTATATTGGCGTGGCTATAATTTGCTTTTTTTCAGTGAGGAACTTTAGCACATATTGGTTTGTAAAGTCTTTTTAACTGCCATCAGAGCTGCAGTTTGCTTTATGGGAGACATAATTTTACTGGAAAGCAAAATATGTAGTACAGTAATACCTCGCATAGCGAGCATCTCGCATAGTGAAAAACTTGCTTAATGAGCAGACCTTTCCCCAATAGGTCTGCTTTGTTGAACGAGCAAAAATTCGCTTAACGAGAAGCTTCGCATTTGCGGGGTGTTTCAGAACACAATGGGGGACTCCCCTGCCGCATTCCAAAACATCCCGCAGACGAGCGTGCTGGCTGGGTGTTTTGGAACACAGTGGGGAGTCCCCTGTCCGCGTTCCAAAAAGCCCAGCTGACAGGTGGCTCGGCTACAGGGTGTTTTGGAATGCGGACGGGGGCTCCCTGCTGCATTCCAAAACACCCAGCCAGCACGCTCTAGTCTGCAATGGGGGCTTGGGTGCCGGGATAAAGAGGTGGTCGCCTGTTTATCCTGACACCCAAGCCCCCATTGCAAAGGGTGCGATGGCGGCTTGGGTGCCGGGATAAAGAGGCGAGCGCCCCTTTATCCCGACACCCAAGCCTCCATCGCAAAGGGTGCACGCGCCTGCAGGGTGTTTGGGAAGGGTACGGGGGAAGATCCCCTTACCCTTCTCAAACATGCTGCAGGCGTGCACCTCAAGTCACCTGGGTGTTTGGAAAGGGTAAGTGGATCTTCCCCCATACCCTTCCCAAACACCCTGCAGGCGCATGCACATCAGCGGGGGTTTGGGAAGGGTACGGAGAAGATCCCCGTATCCTTTCCAAACACACAGGTGACGCGCATGCACCACAGGCGAAGTCAAGCGAAATACATTTCCCTATGGGAAATGTGTTTCGCTTAATGAATTACTCGCATAACGAGCAAGTGTGTAGAACACATTATGCAAGGTATTACTGTATAGCAATGATGGTGAACCTTGGCACTCCACTTGTTCCTGAACTTCTATTTCCAGAAGCCCAAGTCCCTGTGAATCCACACGAATGGGTTTACTGAGCGTCCTTATTTTAAAACGAAACCTGCAAGCTAAATGAGGAGCAAAATGAATGAAATGCTTTAGGACCTTAAGAGATTTTTGCATAAGAACAGCCAAATGTTAGTATTGCTATGGATCTTAGAGGACATCTATTAATGGGTTGTGTATGTGGTTTTTTTCCACAGCAAGAAGAAGCAGAGGTGATGAATTGTGTATTTTCATAAATTGTGAGTCAGGAGAATCATGGCTGTGTGGTTATCAAAGTTAAGGAACCTCTCCTCTTTTATCAATAGGTGTGGTTCTTCCATATATGTCCTTTGGGCTTCCACTTCTGATAAAAATAAATAAATACTGTAAACATCCTTATCCTAATTCCTGAGCTAGGAAGATTAATCAGACTAAAGCATTTGAGATTTTTTTTTAAAAAAAAAAACAACTTTGTAAAAACGATGGCATAATATACTTCATTTTCATATTCATCTTTTTTTTTAACAGATAAAGGTACTGCTGTTTTTACCTGAAGTTTCTGTATAAAACTGACTAAGCTTTTTAAGATGGAAAGTAGGAGGACAAGGACTCCCAGTTTAATCTGGAGCATGTGCTAAGGGGCTGGATGGCCCTCTTTGGAAGGAAATAAGGATAAATGTTTTTTTAAAAGGTTGTTAGGGAGAAACGGAGGGTAAATCAATTAGAAAAAAGACAAATGAGGGGCTGGAAGGGGCCTGATGATGATGATGATGGGTAAAGTTGAAAATGAGGGGTAAAAATTGCTGTGAGGAGGAAACGACTGTGTATATATGAATACAGTACTGAGGCAAAAGGGGTGGAAGGGACCTGATGATGATGAGAGGTAGGGGTAAGATCATTGTGAGGGGTAAGAGGAGAGAAAAGGACCCTGTGTATGTGTATGTGATTATATATATTGACACACACATGAGGGAAATGAGGCAAAGTAAAGACTGGGGGGGTGTGTGTGTCAAAGGGGCCAGATGATGATGATGGTTAAAATTGGTGTGAGGAGCAAAAGAAAAATGCCCATGTGTGTTTGCATGTATGTGAATAGATTAACAGTATATTTTGACACAGACATGAGGGAAATGAGGCGAAGAGGGGGTCAAAGAAGGGGCCTGATGATGAGAATGAGGGGAAAAGATGATGATGAGGGGCAAAATCTGTGTGAGGAGAGAAAAGGACCCTGTCTGTGTGTTTGATTATATCAGTTCTCAACCTTTTTTAAGCCGGGGGCCCTTGGGTCACATTCCCTCAGACAGCTTTGGGGGGGGGGGGCAGACAACCATTTTGCCCTTCCTCCACCACCTGGAACACTTGCTGGTCGGGGAGGGGGGGAGGCCTATGAAATGGTTGAGAATCCCTGATATATTATAATATAGCCACTTATGTACACACATAGAGTGACACAGCCAGGCCCCCATGAGGGGAACGAGGCGAAGGGGCTTGGCCGGCCTTCCTGCCTCGGGGCTGGGCTTGCGGCTGCCTCCGCCTCCCTCCGAGGAGGAGGCCCCGCAGGCAGCTCCTCCGGCGGGTGTCGCCGGCTTTTCTTCCTCTCTCCCCGCCTCCTCCGCCTCCTCCTCCTCCTCCTCGCGAGCCGGGGAGGGACCGAGGGAGGAAGGGAGGTCGGAGGCTGTGGCAGCCGCTCCGTGAGGAGGAGGAGGCGAAGGCGGCGGCGGCCAAGACGGTGAGGTAAAAAGGCGGGAGCGGTTTGGGGGGCGCCTCAGAGCCCAGGCCGCGGTGTGTGTGTGTTAGTCTTATCCTCAGGTGTGTGTGTTTGTGTTGTGTGTGTTTGTATTGGGGGGAGCAGTCGCGCCCCTTCTTTCGCCTCCGCAACGGCTGAGGGGCAAGGAAGGCGGCCTGAGGTGAGGAAAGCCCCCCCACCACTTACAACAAGCCCCCCCCACCCGAATTGCTGCTTTTATTGTCTTCTATTTCTTTCTATTTGGAGTGTGTGTGTGTGTGGGGGGGATTTGTCACATTTCGGGGATCCCCTTCCCTGCCCTATCTTTGTTTCCCTGCCCCCCCAAATATGTGGAAGAAAAAGGATGTTTCATAATAAAGGGGTCTTTTTTGGGGGTGGGGTGGAGGGGTCTCTTCTAGACAGGCTTTGTTTCTGTTCAGTAGGCTTGAAGGAGGGGGTTTAAATTGGGATCCAGAGCCCCCCCTCCCTTGGGCTTCCTTTATGTGGGAGGAGGTAATCTTATTATTTGGGAAAGGGAAGAGTTATGTCGAGGGGGGGCTGTATGAGGGGTTTTGTGGGGTACACAGATTTCAGGTATCACACCCTATATCATTTTCCCTGGGGGGGGCCGTCTTGGGTCTGGTGATGGGGGGGGGTGGCTGGTCAATTCAGTATCATTTCACCCACCCCAGTTTTATAAGAGGAGTGTTGGAGGATTCATGTTGTGTTAGGATTGGATTTTTAGGGAGGGGTCTTCATTTCGTACCTCTTTTTATGTTGCCCCCCCTTTCACCTCCCTTTCAATGGAGCACTTTGTGCTTTCAAGGTGGAACCATCACCAGGATTGTCTGCTATTCTCTTTGTCCAGATTAACAAGGCTTCCCCCCCCCCCCCGTATCTGTCATCCCCCCCTTTGTGGTTGGGGTGATATTTTGTAGGGTGGAGTGGTCCACCAGACAGTGTCGAGATAGCTAATACATTCATTATTGTACCAGAGGATTTGTACATTTTGTGAGCCAAATGACAACGTATTCGGACCTGAAATATCTCATCTTTCTAGCTCAGGTTGTATTTGCTCTGCCAGAATTACCAATGTTTAAAAAGTCCATAGGTTGTTTTTTTTCTGGGTGGCAATAAAACAACAACAATCTGCTTTGGTAAGGCTTTGGGGCCCCTCGGCAGGTAAAATGCATTACTTTTGTCAAGATTGGGTGTGTTGACTTTGCAGTTGTGTAGGTATGTGTCATTTCTTATTTTGGATCTCTTCTTTGCTTTTTAAACAATGAATAGGTGCGTTTATTGCATATGTGGACTCCCATCTGCATAGGAAGAGATGGCAGAGGCTGGCTCTCACGTATGTCAAAGTAATAGGATGATGAAAGGCAGTGGAGCTAAGCCCTGGTCAGCATATGTCATTCCCCACTTCTGTTTTGGAGTGACCCTGCAATATCTGTTAGCTTTGTTCTCTGTGCTTAGAGACCGAAGGAATGTGCTTTGTTATCTAGAGGATTTGGGGCTGTAAAGTTTCCCCTTTTCATTCAGCTCTCCTGGGGGGTGGGGGTGGGGGTTAGAAGATGTGTTGTTAAGTTCTTCAGAAGCAGGATGAGACACAGAGAAAGCAAAGGCATAAGTAGTCTTGGTATTTTTTCCCTCCTTTCCCAGAATTGTGGGGAACATAAGGGGTCATTGCGGGTTGGACGGCCAAGTCGGAAAATCTGTCGGCACGCTAATTGAATCCTACAGACTGCGCTAAGTCATCTGATCTGTTATTGCTTAGGGTGACAGCAGCAGGTTTCTCTGGTGACTGACTGGGCAGAGCGCCTGACTGAAAGATGAGAGAAGACAGACACACAGAAATGTGCTAGTAGTGATCCTGAGCGATGGAGACATGCGTGTTTCATGTCGCAGCACCTCAATGCTGTTTTGGCCAGATTGCTTCTGTTAAAAATCGAAAATGCTACCTCACCCACATCTACCACCATCCTCTTTGCAACACAAAAGCACTTGTAAGCTAACAGTCAGCGCCATTTGAACTGGGTGGAGAGACGCAGCAATCAACTGGTGTGCAGTCTGCTGCATGACATCAGCAGTGAGGTGGGAAGCACCATTGACCAAATGGAGCAGAATACATTTCTGCTTCCTTCCACAAGTGTTAAAGAGATTGTGGGATGCCCTCTTAGCACTACCGAAAGCCTCTGTCTCTTTTTCAGACACAGGATCCTGAATTGTATATACTGTACCTTGGATTTAAGGAATTGGGTGTTTAAACCAGGTATTCTCAATCTGTGGCCCATTGGCACCGATGCAGCCCACAGTACCATTTTACCGCATCCACCACACCAGGAAGTGCCATGTAGTAGAGGAAGGGCAAAATGGGCATCCGCCCCCCGGAGCTGTCTGAGGGAGTGTGACCCGATCCCTGGCTTCAAAAGGTTGAGAACTCCTAGTCTAAACTAACGCTCCAGCTGATCCTCTAACTTCCAGTTTCACTTTAAGTTATTATTTATTTTGCTTTCTTGTGTGCCCTGTGCATGTAAAGTACAAATATCAGAGCACTAAATGGGCAGTTGGACAAAATGGTCATCTTTGTGGATAGTATAGGGTAGTTTAAAATATTTTCTGATACCTGCAGGTAATATCTGCATATAAACTAATTAAAAATTAGAACAGTCTTTTCTCTCATTCTTGTGTGTGCTGTGAGTTAGTTTCTTGCCATTTATCTATTAAACTTGATAATGTCTCTTAAGGAAGGAAATGATGTTGAAGCTGTAATAATCTGTGCTTTTGAGATACTATATTTTACCATTGTTCTGGCATTGTTGTGGTACAGTATAAATAATTCAGTGTGCTTCACTAAAACCCAGATTTTTACCAAGAAGTGAGAAGTACAGTCTCCTGTACATAAGTGCTTACAAAAAAAAAACCCTTGGTGTTCTACCATTTTGTAAAAGTATATAAAAAGGAGAGTAAGTGATGAGCTTGGGTGTGCATGTGTGTGTATTTGTAAGGGAGAGAAAGAGGAATGTAATACAGGTACAGTAAAAGAGCTATGTTTTGTTCTTTTTGTAGATTGAGAGAATTATAAATTATATAGAACAGATATACTGTATGTTAAATAGTATCAGTTCTTTGCATTTACCATAATAATATGGTATGTTAAGTTTTGTAATCTGTAAATAATTAACTGTAGCCAGCAAAATTTATTAGAATTGTGTTACGCTTCTCAGTGGAAAAGCGAGTTAGGAAATGTGTGATTTCATTTCTTTAAAAATGGATTTCTTTCCCTGCTGGACAAAATGTTTCTTCTGTTTAGTAATGCTATCCTATACCTTATAAGGTAAAGCCAAAATGGCTGCCTATGCTATTTGTTAAAACTGCTGTTACTTTTTCTAAGCTATGTCACATGTGTAATAGTTTTTCTAAAGCAAACAGCAGGATTGTTTTAAGGCTCCAATCAGAATTTACTTTTATTCATAGCTAATGTCTGGAAACAAGGGGATAATGCCATGTCAGTTCAATTGTGGTGCTCTAGAGATGCGAGACTGGTGTCCCTCCTAAACAGTTGCATGACCATGACATATTTTTGTTTGCTTTTATCAGGATTGAAATTTGATCTAATAACTGGCGCTTCTAGCTTAAAATTTGCTGGTTTAGTCCAGTTAGCATTCCTCAATTGCAAGAAAAATCCATATAATTTTTTTTCCAGACTTGAAGTTAATGTCACTGAAAGCACTGTGCATTATTACCTCAATAATTTTACTGTGTGATTTGGTTGAGAAAGGCTGACAATGACTAGGTTTCCTTCTAGTTTGACTCTTCGCAGTCATTTTTACCCAACAAGCTCTGTGTCACAAAAATTACACAGTTCGGCCTTTGATCCAAATGAATGTTCAGCTTTGCAGATAAAATTGAATTCCTAATTTTAGGTTGAGAAGAATTGGATCAGGGTTGGATGTGCTGGGCCATGGTTATATGGACTAAATTCTGAACAGCAGCACCTGGTTTCCATTGTGTTTGGTGGGATAGAAGGCACAGCACCGGTGGGAATGGCCAGTGGTGGCAAAGATGGTTTAAGGAGGAAAGTGGGTATTCATATATACACACAGACAGAACACAAGTTGGACCGTATACCTCTGTGTCTGTTAAAAAAGCAGGCAGCAGCAGACTGGCTGAGAGTATCCTGTGACGGAGGGGGCAATAGCCTATTTCAGTTATGGCGAACCTTGGCACTCCAGGTGTTCTTGGACTTCAATTCCCAGAAGCCCAAGTCTCTGTGAAACCATTCATGCGTATGCGCAGTAAACCCATTTGTGTGGATTTGCAGAGACTTGGGCTTCTGGGAATTGGAAGTCCAAGAACACCTAGAGTGCCAAGGTTCGCCATCACAGGCCTTTTTGCTGAAATGGATCCACTGCTGAGTATCATACCTGTCTATTGAGTGTTCTCAATAAAAGGTGCTTCTCAATATCTGGTAATACCGGTCTTGGAAGTCCTGATGATGTCACTGCATTACAGGACAGGAGGGTGGAAACAATATTCCTATTTCATGATTCAGATTCTCTGCTTAATTACACGCTTTCCTTTAGACAAGAAAAATGCTTCGGAAAGGCTTTAATTGTGATCTCTTCAGGTACATCACCACAGTGGCAGACCAACTTTGGTCGTAAGGGAAATATTTAATATATTATGGTCAGTAATATATACTGTATATATATTTTATAAGGGAGAAAGGTCTTAAATTTCGGGATTATCTGTGTAGTGAAAACATCAGAATCCTGGCAGGTGCCCGGTGTTCTGTTAGTACATCCTGCTCTGTCCTTCCACTCATCTGCATTAGGAGGAGTTATTGGAAGTGGTTTCAGACCTAAGGCTAATATGCCAAGAAATATGAGCCTTCCACTCTTTCCTCTACAGACACCAGAGGTGGTGCATGTGAAAGCATTTGTGCATAAACAAAGCTCCTCTAGGTGAAGGGTAGGAATTTGTCTGCTGCATTTGTTGTTCTTTTTATTATTTATTATTATTCATTTGAGTCTTCCTTGGGGGCTTTTAATTCTACACAGTGACCTTACACTGAAAGGGGCTCGACATGGAAGCCCTGAAATGTCAGAATGGCTAGTCTCACCTCATTTGAAGTGTGCACTTGGAGAAGGAACGCTTTGTCTGCTGTTATGTCTGCTCTTATGTTGTTCCTTGCCAACGTATGTGGGAGTGGCAGAGAAAGAAGCATTATCTTCTCCTTACCCCCTTTGTTAAGCTTGTCTTGGGATTTTCACCTTCTCTCTCTCCTGGCCTTGTTCATCCTGCTTAAAAGGCTAGTGTTAAATATTCAGCTTTGTTGTCAGTTATAAGATGCAGGCCTTCCAGTGTCTGACACCCAGCTGAGGTATAGGTGTGTGACTCGTGAAAGCCGCCATTGTTTACACCCATAGACTTTTCCTATAAGAAGGACTTGCTAAATCTTTGAGAGTAATACAAAATTAACAACCGTCCAGCTGCCTCAGCTGGAGGAATATTTTCCCTCCCGGGAATGTAAATGAAATATCTTTACAACACATGGATGATGGTCTGGGCTCTCCTGAAGTATTTTTTCAGCCGGGGTCTCTGAACTTAACACCCATCTAGAAAATGTTGGAATTGGTCCTCAGTGGCACACAATTATTATTCAGTGCAAGGATCTTGAATATAGAGGAGAAGGAAATCTGGCAGGCAGGAAAACGTGAGTCCACTCCCATTTTTCTCTTCTTCTCTCTCCACCCTTATTAGATGCTTCAAGTTCTAATTAATGTGGTTGCTTGCTCTACATTTTGAGCAGTTCCCACCATGTTCTGAGCGCTTCTGTAAAATTCTACAGGAATATTAAATTAGAAAAAAGAAATTATAGATGCAAATGGAACTCAAAGATTGCCTGAGAATTAGAGAGTTTCCCTTTTAATCTTCTCAAGAACTACTACTTCCCTGCAGCTAACTCTCTGGGGAATCTGGATCACTGGTGTGAGGGGCAGGTACTGTTTTTGCAGACTATTTTATGTGAACAAGAAGTAGGAAATTAATTCAGACTCATCCTAAATAATGGAACTCTGTATTTATTTAATTAATGAAACAGGTTCTTAAAATGAATACAGTACTGAAAAGGCTTTAGAAAGAAAAATCTGTACATGAATCAAGAGGCAACAGTTAGGACAGAAAATGGAATGACGGAGTGGTTTGGAATAGGAAAAGGAGTAAGACAAGGCTGCATTTTGTCACCCTGCTTATTCAACTTATACACAGAACACATAATGCGCAATGCAGGGATGGAGGTATCACAATTTGGGATCAAAATTGCTGGAAGAAACATTAACAATTTGAGATATGCAGATGATGCCACCCTAATGGCAGAAAGTGAGGAGGACCTAAAGAAGCTCCTGATTAGGTTGAAAGAAGAAAGTGAAAAAGCTGGCTTGAGACTCAATATCAAGAAAACCAAGATAATGGCACAGGCCCTATCAGTCCCTGGAAAATAGATGGGGAAGAAGTAGAAGCAGTGACAGATTTTACTTTCCTAGGATCAAAGCTCACTGCAGATGGTGATTGCAGCCATGAAATAAAAAGGTGACTGATTCTTGGGAGGCAAGCGATGAGAAACCTGGGGAGCGTAGTGAAAAGTAGAGATATCACATTGCAAACAAAGATTCGCATAGTCAAAGCAATGGTATTCCCTGTGGCAATGTATGGTCGAGGGCAAAAGAAGAAGGGGGCGGCCCAAGATGAGATGGCTAGATGCTATTGTAGAGACAATGGGCACAGAGCTGAGCGAGTTGAGGGGGATGGTGGAGGACAGGAGTGCCTGGCGGACAGTGGTCCATGGGGTCGCAGAGGGTCGGAATCGACTGTGCAACTGAACAAAACAAAAAAAAAAACATGCCAGAAGAGGCACTCAAAGCCCTCTCTGTGGGCACACATGCCTCCACCCCAGCACAGAGTTCACTCCACCCTGCCCAGCAGCCCAATTGGAGTGCTTCCTCCCATCTGGGGTAAGGCGGCGGGCAGCTCACATGCGGCATGAGGGTGCAGCACAGAAGGTAGTTTGGGCATTCGGTCTCTAAAAGGTTCGCCACCACTAGACTAAAGAGTAGTCTGCAGGTTGTATTGCCCATCCAGGGGTTTAGCCATATTCCTATAAACATAAGATTGTAGTGTTGGAATGCACTGCAAGAATAATCTCTCTAGTCCAACCCTTGATGCTGTCCATAACTGAATGTTGCTGGCAGACATCAGTGCAACTGTTTAAAAATCTCAAGTGACATCTGGAGCCGTTAGAAAGCAAACTGAACAGGATAAAAGGGAAATTGGAATTATAGACACTAAGACCATACTATACTAGTGTGTGTGTGTGTGTGTTTTCGAAATGGTAGGTGGCTGTGTCCAGTCACCAGGCTTATGACATGCTGGTTTATTTACTTGAAAACCTGTGCCCAGTCTTTCCCCATGGACCTAAGAATAAGAGTGAAATAGCAATTATCCTTAGATACTGCCCCATAGCGCTTGTGCATTGGGTGGTTCTTCCATGCTGTCACTTTAAAAAAGAGAATATTTACCATTTGCTTCTGGGCTGTAAGAATTAATTATCTTCACATTTACCACAGGGAACTGGAGGGGGAACCAATTCATTCCACATTAATATATGCTCTTTAAGAAACTCTTTTGTAATGTATGAGATTGAGTTTGGTCCCAGAGGTACATAATAAAGTTACACTGCGGTGTTGAGGAATGTTGTGGTGCTTTTGTTATCTGTGACCATTTAGGCAAGAGTAGTATTGATTCTTAATAAAAACAGTGGTTGGTCTTAATATCTCTGGTGTCACAGTGCAATATTGTAGCTTGTACTTATTTCCTGTTCTAGAATCTTTCTGTAAACAGCTACTTGACCTGCATGGTTGATGATCTCGTGGACCAAATTATGCACAGATGTTATTTGTTATGAAAGACGCTACAGAACTTTAATGTTAAATTTCTAGAAACATCTTAAAGTAGCAGTTAGACTAGCTAAGACCCTTGTACACCTTTAAAGCTAATTGCAGTATTCAGATGAAGAAATGAATTGTTTACAGTAATGCCTTCTGATTTTAAGGTGCTCCTTAGCAGGGGGGAAAGTTCCTCAAAGGCCTGTTGTATTATCACACAAGTTTGTTGAATAATAGCAAGGTTACACTAGATTTGGCTCCAGTGTTTTATGGATGAAGTTGCATTACTCAGATACGTGAGGTGTTTTGATATTTGTGTGTGTGCATAGCCAGTTTGTTTTGCTGTTAAAGTATGTGTGGTAGCCAGCTAGGTTGAGCCTGAAGGAAGAACTGTTATTATATTCTTGTTGCTGTGGATACAGATGGAGTAAATCTGCATACTGCTGTGCTGAAGCAAAGGTCTAAAACAGTAACATAGAAAACAACATCATAAACAGGTTAGAGAGGTGTTTCAACCAGTATTGCCTGTTTTTTACTGGCTGTTCTTCTTCATGGCCTTCAGACAAAGCATCGGGACTGCAGTGGCTCAGTGGTTAAGAAGCTCACCTTGTTAGCTGGAAAGTTAGCAGTTCAAGACCCAAATACTGCATGACAGAATGAGCGCCCGCCTCTGTCTCAGCTCCTGCCAACCAAGCAGTTCGAAAGCAAGAAATTGCAAGTAGATAAATAGGGACCACTTCAGTGGGAAAAGATCTTGGGGATATGAAAGGAGCCTCATTTGGGTGTCCCCTCAGCAGAGTTCCTCCAGCAAAAATCTTTTCAACCCAGAAAGCACCGTTGTGTGCTTCTGACATGATAAAAAAATCAATAGCATCTTACTGTATTTGCAAATGCAGGATTTTGAGGATTCCAGCATTTGGAATACTCTGTCTTTGCCCTGTTTCTCCCCACCTTGCAGTGATGTGAGCCACAGATTGCCCCATTGAAAATGTCAGTGCTTTCTGCTGGTGCAAAGCGTTAGTAAATCCTTCCTTCTGCAGTCACCACATCCAACAAGTGAAATGTGAACAAAACCCCTTAGCAGAATTGGGGCATAAAATGTGATTGGCCTCACTTGTGCTATGAAGTCATCAAATGAGACTTGCTTCCTACTCATTTTCCCTCAATGATAAATAGTTTGAGCAAAAACAAAGCATTTTGAATGAATGAACTGTTTGTTTTAGTGGAGCTTACACAGGAGAAATTACTGGTGGATTGTGCCCATGTTTCACCTCTTCTATTTATTGCTTCGCTGCTTTTGAATGGTTGTTATTTCGCATATGGTCTTTCATAGTACAGTATTGAAATTCATTCTGGAAAAAATAAGTCAAAATATTTCTTTTATATGATCATGGAAAATATATGCTTTTCAGTAATTCATAAGACTCAAGTGGCTAAGACCACTGCCTGGCAGGTCAGCAGTTCGATACCTGAATACTGCAGGATGGAATGAGCTCCTGTCTTTGTCCCAGTTCCTGCCAACCTAGCAGTTTGAAAGCAAGAAATTGCAAGTAGATAAATAGGGACCACTTCGGTGGGAAGGGAAATGTGTTCCATGCCTGCCACATGACCACAGAAACATCTACAGAAGCGGACAGCACTGGCTCTTTGGCTGTGAAACAAGTGATGAGCACTGAACCCTAGAGTTGCTGGTTTCCGAGCAAGAGTAACCTTTATCTTTAATACATTTTAAGGAATTTGATTTACTGAGATGTCACACGGGCTCAAATGGCTATATGTCTATCTTCAAATGTACTGAAACCCAGGTCTTACAAACATGTCTAGGGTAGAGTTAGGTAGCATAGAACTACTGTATATGATTCAGAGTCCCGATTTCCCCTCATTCTTTAGGAAACAGAGATTTGTGCAGTTAACTGAATATTTTATTCTGTGCTTTGTATACTCAGCATTTCCTTTGCAGAAAGTGTACTGGGATATATTTAAAGTATAACTGTTTTCCCCCATTTTAACCCCATTATAGTAATAATTTTTCTATATACCGTGAAAATTCAAAACCTCTGCCATTTATATAACAAGCAACAGCTACAGTAAAAGTTTTCATCTTTAGAATAACAGTGAAAGCCGATATTAAATAAATGGAAGCTATCCCTTCCTAATGGAGATACGAATTACTTTTAGTATGTAAACCTGAGTGTAAGAAAGGGTGAGTGTTCTCTCAGTTGGTGTCAAATTGAGTTTTAAAAGTTACAAGATCTGAGATCTCTTTTGCTTACAGAAGTTGCCTTCTTGCCCTCAGCTCCTAACCATTGAAAGGGGCTCTGATTGCAGTACTGTGAAGGGCTTATGCTGCATTATACTAGACCAGTGATGGTGAACTTTGACACTCCAGGTGTTCTGAAACTTCAATTCCCAAAAGTCCTGATCAGCAGGAGTGCTGACTTGGGCTTCTGGGAATTGAAGTCCAAGAACACCTGGAGAGCCAGGTCCGCCATCACTGTACTAGGCTGTTCTAAGTAGAATATGCCAATGATCTGTCTTGGCAAGTACATAACATTATACTGTATGTTGTCATGCTGTCTTGTAGAAGTCTGAGATCTGTAGTCTAAAAAGGTAATATTGTCAAGCTCTACTTAAAATGAGTGCAGCATGTTGAGTAAGGTCTTTAAAAAAACACGGGACCTGTCAAACCTTCCTGTACTGTTTTTGTTCTTTGGGCTAGTAATATATAATTCATGCAGCCACTTTTCATTTCCAGACTTTAAAAGAATAAAGGAGGAGTCACTGTGTCAGAGAAATATTGAAGTTATTCTCAAAGGGAGTAAGTCTAGCTTTTAGATTATCATTAGATTATCTCCCCCCCCCCAAGAAGAGTTCTTTTGAAAGTTTAGTTTTTTAAGGCCAGCATTATTATTTGCAACAGCAACACTTTTTTCACATTGTACCCAGACGTGCATGCTGTCATGTACACTTCACACCAGAAATGTCAGCATGTCTCAAGCTGTTAGCTAATGCAGTGTGGAAAATGTACTGCCTTTTTTATCCTAGTCCCCTTGGTCTCCACGTTCTGCCATCATGAAATCCCATCTGCATCACTGTGTCTGTTATGAAATCCATGGATGTCAGTCACAGAACTCCAGAAAATTGCAGGGGATTTCTGGACATAGTCCAGAATTTGGTCGAAGGGTGCTGGTTTCTGTTTGTATCTCTTTGGAAAATAATTGACAAATTAAATGTTATTGGATATCTGTTGAATCTCATGTTTTGAATTGATCTCTTGTCAACCTGGTTATACTGTACTGATCTTTCTTTCTTTTTGGTCCCTAGTTAAAGTGCTGAATTGTAAGAGGGAAAGTTTGAAAGGACACTTTGTTTTCCTTTTATAATTTTAGTCAGGAGTCTGTGGACATTCATGTTTTTGTGCTTTGGCATCCATAACCCTTTATGTCATGTTGACTTAGGCTGATGGGACTCATAGGCCAAACTGACTAGAAGGCCATCTCTGAAGTTCCTGTGTAATGAATCTTCTTCCACATGGAGGATTAGAAAGGAATAGAAAAGAGGTGGGCATGGGTTGTAAAAGAAAAATTGGCTGCTTACTTTATATCATGTTGGGTCATATTGTAGAAGACCATAGGAATAGACAGCATTGAAGGCAGTGCTTAGAATTGTATCTAAAGACAAACAATTGTATTAGAGCAGGGGTACCCAAACTATGGCCTGTGGGCCAGATCTGGCCCCTGACACCAATTCATCCGGTCCACACCAGTCTAGTCACTCCCAGAAGAGAAAGTAAAATGTGCCCGTACACATTTCTGCTTCCAAGAGTGACAAGGGTGGTGTGGGCCGGAAGAATTGGGATTGGGGCCCAGATCTGGCCTGTGGGCCATAGTTTGGGCACCCCTGTATTAATGATAAGCTTTTCCTGACATCTTCTGGCTAGTACTTTTGGCTTGTACTTTCCAAACTTAGGAAACTTTCCCAAGTGGTGAAGACCATTCTTTGTCTACTAAATGACATTTTAAATATTTCCTCATTAATAAGATTCTGAAAGAAACTGTGTAGAAATGTAAAGGTATTGGGAAAAGGAGGTTATTTATGGCTTGGCTTAAGGCATCTGCTAAGAAAACAAATGACACAGCAGAGACATAACCCCTGATTATGGCAAACAGTATTAATATATGAATGAGCACCTCTTGCCAAGAAATCTGACCCTCTTGCCTGCTAGAGCACTATTTTTAAGATGGCTTCCCCCTGCAAAAGCAAAGTGCAACTATATAGGCCTCCTAGAAGACAAAATGAGCTGAAAAGAAGGTAGTTATTGTGCATTTTGAGGATTCGGGGCAATTAGTGCTATAGGAAAGCGCAAAAACCCATCCTGCAATATGTATAACTTTATTTATATCAGGGGTGCCCAAACTATGGCCTGTAGGCCAGATCTGGCCCCCAACGCCAATTTATCCAGCCTGCACCACCCTCGTTACTCCCGGAAGAGGAAGTAAAATGTACCTGTATGTATTTTACTTCTGCTTCTGGGAGTGACAAGGGTAGCAAGGGCCAGATGAATCAGCATCGGGCTCAGATCCGGCCCACAGGCACCCATGGTTTAAACAGAGAAAGTGGTAGCCTAAAATCTTTCTCATCCTATTGCAAAACAGATTGCAAGGCCCATTTTACTTCCGCTTCCTGTGGAAGGAACCACTTGACCGGCCCCCAGCCCGAAAAGTTTGGGTTCCCCTTTACATCTATTTTTCTTCTGTTACCCTTGCTTCCATCTTCTTCATTCTCATCTGTCTCAGAGCTTTACAGAATAACCCAAGCAGTATCCTGGCATATTTCAAATGATGATTGCAGAATTTGCAAGTACTGTACTTTAACTCATATATCAGGAATAAGAGGTTTTCTTCTTTCCGAGGAGCATAGAAAGAAAGCTTAGCATTGTTGCCTGGATGTTCCTTTGCACTTGATCGTGCAATGTGAACACCCACTCCCATACTGCTGGCTTTCAGTGGAATTCCAAGAGGCGTTCTTTGCAGGCATTCCTGAACGCTCGCTGTGAGGTCAGAGCCGGTGAAGTCATAATACAAAAGGGAGGAGGAGGAGATGAGAGAGCCCACACCCTGGGAGGCTTAACTGCTAATTAAAGCGCACAAGCTGAGGGAATTTCAGGCTGCACCACTTGACGCTTTCGCAAGCCACTCAGACCGGATCCCCAGAAATTCTCCAAGGTGTTAGCATTGTGATTAACTGTTGCTGGAAAGACAGAAGCGAGACCTCGACTTTGGGTAGGTTAATTTTCTAGCTAGCAACTAGTTCTCCAGCTTTCCTGTTGCTTCAAATCTTTCTTAGAGTGTCGGATGTTGCTTTCACAGAATGTCGTCTTGACGTAGAAATCTTTGAACGAAGTACCGGTAACTTTTCTGTTGAGTATAAGATGGCTACTTCTACATTGCCAAAAAGAAAAAGGGGGGAAAGAAAAGAAAGAAAAGGAGACAGAGGTTGGTGTAAAGTTTACCAGTGTGATTTATTTAGATAGATGAAAAAATTAGAAATAATTATTATGATGGAAATAGAAATAAGGAATGAATTGATGTTGTGGAGGAGACAGTGGCAATATGCCTTGTGTCGCTGGCCAGTCTGTTGTCTGGTGCTAATTGCTGCATGGGAACTTAAACATCCATGTTTAGCCTTGGGGTGTTAAACTGGACTTAGGCCAACTTTCAGGCAAGAGGACTCTCATCTGTCATTTTTGCTCAGAGATACAAATCAACAGCCAAGGATCTTATTTTGCACAACTCCCTTCCTGCCGCATGCAACACAGTTTTCTTAGTGCCCACTTCCTCTTCCAGAAATTACTATTGGCAGCCCACGTTTAATTCCCCCCTTTTTAATGTGTGAATTGCCTTTATTCCAAATATATTGTTTAAATGGGTTTCCCGTGTTTTAAGAGCTTAGGAGGAGTTTAGTGATTTGATGTTACACTCTACTAATTGATGGCCTCTTTGAATGGGCAAGACAGTGCAAAACACAGAACAGGTTTCACTCTTATGCTGGAATAAATAAGCAAAAGTATTAAGATGCAGGAAACGCGGGTGAAGGACTAGGAACATATTTAGCCCTTTAGTGGTATTGGAGGAAATTCCTCATAAGGCTGCTAAGGCGAGGAAGGAGGCATTAAATTAAAACACAACACTTCCTTTTATTGCAAAATTGCTGAATCTGCAAAGTAACGTTTCTACCTATAACCCTGGTTATAGGGTGGTATATAATGTTCCGGATCAATGCGTAAGACATTTGTTTTCCATTGCATTATTTGATGCAGACATTTCTGCTGTTTCAGTTCACTAGATGAGCAGTTCTGCAGTTTTATGAAGCTGAAAAATTTATTGAAACAATTACCTCCTAGAGCAGGTTGCTGGCTGGAAGGTTAAGACTTTTGCATGCTGTGCTGATTGTATGTTTAGCAACTACAGGTCACAGAAAAAGGAGGAGAAGGAAAAAGAGGAGAAGTGTGATTGTTTACCTATATTTTTTTTCATAGTGTAATAGAGGAGAGAAAGACATTGGTCTTACTAGATGAATGCCTAGGCTTATCGTATTAACTGGGATGTTACCACCACATGGTTTCTGTCTTTCCAGAATTGGCATACCAGCTTAAGCAGCAGTAAAACCTCTGTGCTTTTCAAGAGGTTTGTGTCTCCAAAGACAGCTAGGTCAAAGAATTATCCCAACCTCCAAAGGATTGTTGCTGCATTGCTTGGTCTAATCATCTGAATTAGTTTACCACAGGGATGCCCAAGCTTTCTGGTTCAGCGGGCCAGTCATGTGGTTCACCAGGCCAGTCACATGGTTTCCTCCCACCACCAGCAGAAGTAAAACGTGCCTTGCAGTCTGTTTTGCGACAGGATGAGATAGACTTTAGGCTGCCATTTTCTCTGCTTAAACCAGGGGTGCCCAAACTACGGCCTTTGGGCCAGATCCAGCCCCCGATGCCAATTCATCCAGCCCACACCACCCTTGTCACTTCTGGAAATAGAAGTAAAACATATTGGCGCGTTTTACTTCCGCTTCCAGGAGCAACGAGGGTGGTGTAGGCTGGATGAATTGGCATCGGGGCCCAGATCTGGCCCACAGGCCATAGTTTGGGCACCCCTGGTTTACCATGCTGTGCAAAACAATTGATGTTTGAAAAATAAGCCAAACAGTGAAAGAGAGAAGTTGAACCTTGAAGAGGTTTTGAGAAAGAACCTGAATCTACACATGGCATTTTCTTCTTAATCTTGTCACTTCCTTGATGGTCATATTCAGTACTCTCATACACATCTCTTACCAGGTCTGATTGCTACTTATATTCTTTAGCCAACCCTGAGTACAGTAAATCAGTACAGTTTGTTTTTACTCCTGGAGATGCATGCCTGACATTGCCCTCATGTTTGGTTTGTAACTTATTTTTTTAAAATACCTCCAGTTTGTTGAACATTGCCCTTCGTTGATTTCTTAGCAGACTAAGCTTTTAATGTTTGCATGCCAGCCAATTGCTCCCTCTCATAAGCATTTCTTGTGGTTAATTTGCTGGAATAATTTAAGAGTTTCGGGGAGTGTTTCAGTGTTGTGGGATTTACACCAGTGGCATTAGACTAAATGAATGGTGGCTTTTAAGTGCCGATGAAATACCAGAGACCAGATCGCACTGGAAAAAGAAGTGTCTGCTTTTATTTCTTACTTCCACAGGGAAGAGTTTCGGAGGTGAACCTTGTTATTCTTAAAATGCAATCTGCAGTTCATAAACATATATGTCAAATAAAAGGAACCAAGAATCATTCCTGGTTTTCTTGCAGAAGAAAACCAAAGCTTCTTACCTGGAAACTTTGAAGCTATGTTATTTCAACAGGTGGTGTGTTCGTGCATTGTTAGTTGGATGTGGCATGAATCAGGCTTTCATTTTTATGGCCTTCTGTGCACACCAAGCCTATCCTTAATTTAATGTTTCTTAGGGCTGTCAGTGCATGTGGAACTTCTATGAGTAAGATAAAAGACTTTGTTCATGTCCTTCCAATATCAGAATGGTCCTTGGCTAGCTATACTCTAAGGGCTGCAGTGGCTCAGTGGTTAAGAAGATCACCTTGTTAGCTGGAAGGCTGGCAAGTCAGCAGTTCGAGACCCGGGTACTACATGATGAATCGAGTGTCGGTCTCTGTCCCAGCTCTTGGGAACTTGAAAGGAGCTTCATTTGGGCGTTCCCTGAACAGAGTTTCTTCTGCAAAAATTCCTTTCAACCCAGAATAATTTTTGACACGAAATTATTATTATTATTATAGCTCTGCATTTTTCTGTAGTCACATCTAATTATAGAACTGCCTACTGATTGATGCTCACCTTACTATTTGAATCTTGCTCTTAAACTGTTTTTCACTATTGTGGCAGGCATTTTTTTTGCAAACTGCAGATGATTTAAATTCATGTAGTTTTGTTTTGGGAAGGATATGATTATTTTTTTAAAAAAATCTTCTCTTAATTTCCTAGCTGCTGAATTTCTAATTGGTATGGTTGTGGCAGTGATTTAGTCCATACCAAGTATCAAGTCCTGAAAGAAGCTGCATGCTTTTATTTCCCAATAAATATCAGAAGAGAAGAAAGAGCCCTCTAAATAGAAGGAGCCACACAATTGGTCAGCTTGGGAGCAAGAATAGAAGGAAATGTGTCAGAATTTACTTTTTCTATAGCAAAGTCCTGTCTTCTGCCTGTGGTTGAGTCCTGTGTCACACCAGGGAACTGTTTGCAGTTCTAGATGATGATCTAATTGCTGTATGCGCAAAGCTTTGTACCCATGCCAGAACACTGTGTAAACCAGGGGGCCAGGATCTGCGTTCCATAGCTCATGTGTCAATTTCTGAAAAGGAGCTGAGCCAACCAGTTTGCCATGTTGACTCGTTTCAGAAAACTTCTCTTTCCTTGAAAAATTGACTTGTAAGCCATTGTCCTCTCTACCAAGTTGTGTCTCCTTTCAAGTACCTTTTGGCTGACGTTGCATTTTTTTTTTTAAGGACAACTTTGCATTTAAAATGCCAGTCAGCACATAGTAAGTTAAAAATAATCCAGTCCTTCTGATTAGAGCAAGTTGGTTTACGTCACCAGGTGGGGAATACTTGATTGAAATAGCTTTAGAATAAAAAGGCTTTTGCCGCGTGGTTTGCTCTGAAAAGCCTACAACAGGCTTCTGAAGCAAAGCTGTTCTCTTTTCCTAGCAACCGAAGAGGAAGAGAGACGTCGTTGTCGTTCTAACTCGCTTTCCAAGGGGATTGAGCTGGGGCACTGTATAGGGGGAAACCGAATAACAGGCTAATAAATCTTGTGATCTTCGACAAGCAATTCCAGTGTCACAGAGGTGTTCATTAACTGTCAAAGATAACACTCTGCCGAGACATCTTAAGGGTTTTTAATGTTCAGATCTTGAAAGTGCTGATTTTCTAGGCATCGGAAACTGATTTCACCTCTCCTCTTCTTCTACCCCCCATCCCCGCTCCATCTTTTCTAAACTCCATGTTTGTTCTGGCATATTGCAATACTTTACAAATACCTGGAATTGTGTGAGTGCTTCAGCTATCAAACCTTTTCTGTAGTGATGACAGTAATTGTATGAAGACTTTTGCTTTCCTTTCTTGTAATAGCCTTTGGGGAAAAGCTCTGTATGAAAATAACAGCCTGTTTTCTTTAACGTGGCAAACATTCTAGATAGCTTTCTAAAAGTGTCAATATGTTTCTAATAGGAGAAATAGTTTCCAGTATGAAGCGATGGCAACTTTATTTTGAGAATTCCCTTTTGCAGTCCCAGTGCAGAGGTTAGGGACGAACGTTTCTTTACAAGCCCTTGAGGAATGAAAAGCATATTTATTTTTCTCTTTCTCTTTTTATTTCTCAAATTATCTACACAGGTTTAACCCAGCAATAGGCAGCATAGAAATCCACGTTGCATCCATGTTTGTGAAAAGATAGTTACTGCAGACAGAAGGGACCGAAACACCGACAGTGAACAAGAAAATGAGTATGTTGAAACCGAGTGGGCTTAAGGCTCCCACGAAGATCATCAAACCAGGAAGTGTGCTACTGAAAACAGCTGCTTCTGCTTCTACTGGTAAGGAAGAGTTTATCGTCTTAACCAGTGGTGGCAAACCTGTTTCGCATGCCACAGTGGGCACCCAGAGTCCTCTCTGCGGGCATGCATGCCATCTCCCCAGCACAGAGTTCGCTCTGCCCAGCAGCCCAATGGGAGCACTTCCTCCCTCCCCCAGCAAAGTTCACCCCACCCCTCTACCCAGTAGCCCAATGGGAGCTCTTCCTCCCTCCCCCAAGCAGAATTTGCCCCGCCTCTCTGCCCAGCAGCCCAATGGGAGTGCTTCCTGCCTCCCCTGCCTGTGATAAGGCAGGCGGCTCACATGCGGCGTGAGGATGTAGCACAGACAGCAGCCTGTTGAGTCTGTGGCAAAGGTGAGTTGTTTTTTAAATGAAAACCTCAGCATTGCTGTGTTGTCACTTTGTGATAAATAATTGCGTTTGGGGTTGCAGTTTGGGCACTCAGTCTTTAAAAGGTTCGTTGTCACGGATCTTACCGTAAAAGCTTCTCTCCCTTCCCCCATGCAGGCTTAATGCTTAATCGCTGCTTAAGACAGGGCACATAAGGAAATATTTTGAAATAATTGGGAGGTCAGATATATGTGTTAACGCACACCCTGTTCTCAGTAAAGTTCTTTTTTGGATAAGTCTTAGGAATAAGAAAAATAAAAATCTTCCAGCTACTGAGTATACACAAAAGCTGATGTCAGCTGGAGCTTGCTTTCTGTCCTGGAAAAAGAAAAGAAGGCATGGATGCAAACATAATTGTGGAATAAGTGTGTCTTGCTCTCTCTGTGTTTTTGTTTCAGCTTCTCCTGAGAAGACAGCCGCTAGTGAGAAGACACCCACCGCACCCAGCTCAGAAGCCCAGGATGAGTTTGTGGATGACTTCAGAATCGGGGAGCGTGTTTGGGTCAACGGGAATAAGCCCGGCTTTATCCAGTTCCTGGGAGAGACTCAATTTGCTCCGGGACAGTGGGCCGGGATTGTTTTGGATGAGCCCATTGGCAAGAATGATGGGTCTGTGGCTGGAGTTCGGTATTTCCAATGTGAACCCTTGAAGGGAATCTTTACGAGGCCCTCAAAGCTAACACGGACGGTGTTGGCCGAGGATGAAGCCAACGGTACGCAGGCCTCTTATGCTTCCCGGGCAACTTCGCCGACCGCAGCGTCAACTGCTAGCCTCATGTCTACCCCTCCTGCAGCAGGGAGCCTGCCTCCCCTGGGTATCCCCCTCAAGACATCCACTCCTGTTGCAAAGGAACACCCTGTGTCGCAAGTTAGCAATCTGTCCAGAACGGCGAGTGAGTCAATATCGAACCTTTCTGAAGCTGGTTCTCTAAAGAAAGGAGAAAGAGAACTCAAAATGGGGGACAGAGTTTTGGTAAGTCCATGCTTTTCTCTCTCTCTCTCTTTCTGGCTGGTAGCTGATACTACCAAGCAAACAATGAGACTTATATACCCTGCCCCATAACGCTTAATGCACTCTCTGGGTGGCTTATAAGTAATTAGCATTTTGCTCCCAACATACTGGGTATTCATTTTACCAGGATGAAAGTCTGAGTCAACCTTGATCCCTGCCAGGATCGAACTTACAACATTTTGGCTGCAGTATAGCAGTTTAACCATTGCACCACCAGGGCTCCAGAAATAAGCATATCTTCAGAATGACAAAGCTGAATCTTTAACAAGGTATACCTCCAAGTGAACCTGCTCATACGCTGCATTCATACTTAGTGGCCTCCTTCTGCAGGTGCTTGCCCTTGAATGGAAGTCTCAGGGCCACGAAGTAGAGATGGCAGCAAAGTAATTGAGTCTTACCCCACAGAGGCATATCTGGTCCCACCTTTTTCATTTGCATTCCATCTGATATCTCCCCCACACCCCAAATCTTCCCATGTTCTTAACTTATGAAAGAGCGACCAGTTTTATTAGCTGCTTAATGTATGCTTTCAATTGTTGTGCCGTAACATGTATTATTGTTTTCTTAGCTTTTCCTTACAACATTTTATATTGAGGAGTGGCATATATGTTCATGAGAATAATAAGAGTAATAAAACGCCTTGTTGACTGTACGGGAGTACGGCAAAATAGCGGGAAAACAGTCTCTGCTGAATTGGTGAAGCAGATTCCATGGAAGGTATATCATTCTCCAAAATACATACACCATCACTGTGTCTATAATCAGGGCACAAATTTTGGCAGGAAGAAAGGAAGAAAAAAACAGTGACTAACAGACGTAGGCAGCAGTCCACATCTTCAAGGGACAGATAATTCTGCTTCCGTCTAGATCAGGAGAGATTGCACGTTCCAGTCATATCCAGGATAGATGTGGCAGAATCAGCATCAACTGCCAAAGAGGCTGTTTCAAAGGAAGGAATCATGCAGGCCCGCAATAAGGAACTCCTTTGTGGATTTAATACTTTGGGTTTACAGGGACCTTTAATGATTAAATGGATGTATTTCTAGCAGAACAATTTGGGAATTGCTTTCCTAAATGCACTGTTACATCATCTACTCTGGAGACTGCCTTTTTTAAAACAGTTGCATTGCATTCTACATTCGAGAAGGATGAGTCAAAGGATTCTGTGACTAATTTGTTAATTATACCAGCAAAATCTTTTAAATTAAATCAAAGTTGGAAGGACCAGAGGTTTGTGAAGAGGGACCCACCAGTTGAAAACAGAGTATATCCATTCAGCAGTCTGAAGTCTTTAATTCTCATTTTCCTACCCAGTGACCCAGACCTTCTGGAACCATTTTGCTGTTCAAATTTGTGTACAGTGGAGGTCAAAAGGCATTGACAGTTGCTAAGGCAGGACCAAGCTGTCACATAATGTGAGGCTGACCATTCTGCTTCTCTAAGGCAGTTTAAATGCTGTCAGGCTTGTTAAGCTTGAAGAGAGTTGCTTGTTATTGTATGCGCTCTGACAGCAGGGACATTACTGGAACTCTGTTTCTTGCAGTATGTGTTATTTCTTATTTGGACAAGTTAAGTAACTGTTGGCTTAGTTGTCACAGCTCCACAGGCCTGGCAATTTTCCTGCTCTTGGGCATAGCTTAGCTTCAGAGACCTGCTAGAGAAACCAGTGCACTGCAATTTCTGTATGACTTGTCAGCAGGAGAAACCATCTGGAAAGCCTCATCATTTGTGACTTTTGTTATGTTCTTGTTGGGGTCTGTGCCTTGTGATATATCAGATGATGGCTAGGAAATCTCCAGTGTGATGACGTCACAGCAATAACTGAGTATGTGTTATCAGGAACAAGAAAAGAATTGGGTGGCAGGATGTCATGTGGCTACATCCCCATACCATGCAAAAAAATAAGGTTTGGGCCATAGATGGTATAGTTACATTTGCTTATGCCTCGTCCCTCCAAAGACAGAGAACATTGAGAAAGGAGTCCTAGGAGTTATCCTTTAAATCAGGGGTTCCCAACCTTTTTAAGCCGGTGGCCGGGTCATGCTCTCTCAGTCAGCTTCAAGGGCCCGAGGGCCATTTTGCCCTCTCTGCATGATGGGGGTGGCCATTTTGTCCCAGCAGCTTCAAAGGGGTGGCCATTTTACTTATCTTCTCAAATGCCCTTGGAGGGGTTGGGGGCCACATGAAGTAGTGTCATGGGCCAGATTCGGCCCCCAGGCCTCCAGTTGGGAACCCTTGCTTTAAATCCAGGTCTCATTAGGAATGAATGTAAACCCAAGCATTTGTTGCTCTCCTCCAGACTTTATGTTTGTCAGCTTTCTTGAAAGGATCTTGCTTTAAATAACAGGAGCAAGCTGATGCCTACAATTCACAGAGTTACTGGCTGTGCTCTCTGGGGTGGATAGGAATGATAGTTTCCCATCCCTGCTTCAAAAGTGGCCAGATTGAACACTGTGCCAGTTTAGATGATCTGTATGTGCAGCGGGCAAAGATATCTTCCTTCAGTTCATGCTTGTCACTTTTCAAGAAGGCAGCAGGGAATGCTGTGTCCCTTAAGGCTTTGCATGTAAAAGGTGCCATGAATATTGTAAGAGACAGTGTTACTTCAGGGCATGTGGCATTCCAGGCAAGTGGTATTCTCCTGGAAGATAAGAAGCACTGGAGAGGCAGCGATATGTCTAACTACAGCACTACATTCAGCATCTTTGAAACAGGTGGATGTCTGATACTTGATGAAAGCATTTCCAAGCGAAGGAATCTAAATAATTTGCCTTTCATACCATTGTGTCAAAAGCACTTCAGGACTTTTAAAGAAAAGAGTGCAGTTGGTATTTTGGCATTTCCTCACCGCTACTCCATAGGCTTGTTCAGCAGTAGCAGATAGCAGTTTTGTTAATTTATTTCACTTCTGTACGGAGAGTAAGACTCCCCCACAATAATAATAATAATAATAATAATAATAATAATAATAATAATAATAATAATAATAATAATAATAATAATAATAATAATAATAATAATAATAATAATAATAATAATAATAATGGAACTATTCCTTACTAGAATTGCAAAATATAGTTAGATTTTATGTTCAAGTGCATGGTTATGTTTTTGATGGCTGACAATTGAGTTTGAGGGCTCAAACTGTTATGTGGCGAATGAAAATATGCAATGGCTCAAGTCACTAAGACGCTGACTGGGAGGTAGAAGGTCAGCAGTTCGATTCCAGAGTACTGCAGGACAGAATGAGCTTCCATCTCTGTCCCAGCTCCTGCCAACCTAGCAGTTCGAAAGCAAGAAATTTCAAGTAGATAAATAGGGACCACTTTGGTGGGAAGGTAACAGCGTTCCGTGCACTCCGGTGTCTAGTCATGCCTGCCACATGACCTTGGAAACGTCTGCAGAAGGAGACAACGCTGGCTCTTCGGCTTAGAAACAGAGATGAGCACTGAACCCTAGAGTTGGATACGACTGGCTTTTGAGCAAGGGAAACCTTTACCTCTACCTTTAATGGATTAACAAATGAAAGGGGGGACCAGCATGACCAAGGATGGTCTTAAGTCCAAAGGAAAAGATTCTGTGTAAGAGACAAAGAGTGATAAAGCAAACATGCAGTTGTTCATAGATATTTGATTTACAAAATAGTTTGCTCATTGACGTTGGGGGTTAAGACATTTTGCTGTTACATCAGTCCTATAGAGCCAGTTAGTTTAAGAGCAGATAAATAGCTTAGGATCGTCTGTATAGTTGTTGAATATGGATTCAGATTCACATTGGACACTTAAATCTATAGCACGTCTTTGTATCTAGAATGCTGTCTGTTTCTTTTTTATATAAAATGAAAACTGATGCCGCATTCATCATATTCAGTGTTATATTCTACTGCAGTAGAATTTATACGTCTGGACATGTTTGCACCATCTGCTCTCATCAGGAAGCTTTTGATGTGTTTGTTTGTAAAAAGGGATATAAGCATCTTCCTTAACTCCACAACGAGAATAAATGTGTTCCTTCTTTTAATTTGACAACTGATATTTAATCATAGTGTTATCTTTGCTTGTGATTTGAAAAAAGTCAACACCAGACTAAGCTTTCTCTTTTTCTCCTGTCTTTACAACTCCCATCCCCCCAACCCAGTGATCTGTAGATCAACTACATCAGCTCATTATTATTTGATATCATCCCTCCTGAATTATGTGGAGTTGTCATACTTAGCTTAAAAAAGATTTGACAGATCTCTCTGCTCTTCAGTTTTTCAGTACTGTGTTGTCATAAGACCAAAAGGTCACTAGTGCAGCTATTTTAATCACATTCTGACATTGCCCTTGTTTAAAGAAAATTCGTCAAGCTGGGTTTTTTGAAAAAGGTGAGGGTGAAGAAACCCCAATTTAGCACTTTGAGTTATATCATCCAGATCAGTGTGGCATTGTTAGCTGGAAGGCTGGCAAGTAGGCAGATCGAGACCTGGGTACTCCATGATGGATTGAGCTCCCAGCTCTTGGGGACATGAAAGGAGTCTCATTTGGGCATTTCCTGAGTGGAGGTTTCCCCGCAAAAATCCTTTCAACCCAGAATAATTTCTGGCACGCTGTTGCTGTTGTTGTTATACAGAAATTAAGGGTACAGTATCTACATCTGATCTTATTTCCAAAATGCCCAAGTTTCAACACTTGAATGTAAACTTTTGAGAAGCAATGGGTCAAATAGCAGACTTACCCCATGTAGTGCCTGATTGTCTTTTGTTTAAGAATAATGAACTGTAGCCAAGGAATAGGGCAAGTCCAGTTTCTTTTTATCTCCAAGTGAAGCTGAGAAAGAGTTTTGCGTGTGGAACCCTGGAAAACTGTTGCTGCCATTCAGTGTCAATGATAATGGGCTATAACACAACTTCCTGTGTTCTGTTCTGGTATACAATGCTTGGAATGGCTTTTTCTGTGTTATCCAGCAAGAAGTCAGAAGCAAGCCTGGCTGCCAGAAAAGATGCTCCTAATCAGTGTTGACAGTAGTGGACCAATGTCCTGTTTTGACCTAAGGCGGCATCCTGTGTCCCAGGGCATCATTTGAAAACATGCTTAATTTGGAAGCATGTGAGATGTATTACAGGAGAGGGCTTGAATTGTTTTCAAGTCCATCCTGTACTGCTGTGACTCTTCAGGTGTTCTTTTCACTTCAAGAACAGGTTATAATCCTGTAAAAAAATCATGCTTTGGGGGAGGAAATTGCTTCTGATGAATGGCTTGATTTTTAAAAAAACTGATTTAAAACACAGTTGATTGCAAAGTTAAATATAAGTTAGAACTCCACATGATTTCTGGCATGGCCCTTTATATGTTTATTTAGGGCAGTGATCTTGCTTCAGAGAATGTCAGAAACTGGACGTGCCTGAGTTTATTTGTACAGTATTTCTTTTTATAATTGCAGCTCTCATAATTCCTCAGCTATCAAAAACCACTGGCTGGTACTGGCTATGAAATAGTGGGACTTTCCGTCTCAGAAGAATAAAGTAACATTGCCAAATTCTTTTTTGCACTAAGTATAGTTATAGTTTTCAAAAGACCCAATTAAACAGTGTACAGAGGGACACATTTCATGATTTCTTCCCTATTCTGTGCCATTGATATCTCAGGATCGAAGAAAAGGATCTCTGCTTAACGCTTGTTGGCAAATGGAGCAGTCCCAAAACTATGAGCGTGTTTGAGGTTTTGGGAACTTGGAGTAAAAAAAGGCTACTTGTTACTACTTGTCAATTTCCTCAAAATCCTAGCTTTTTTGCTGCCTTTGTAGTTGGTTTTTAAAGAAACATTTCTAGTTTTTATGGTAGTCAGTATAACTTGGGGGGACGGGACTGCGGTGGCTCAGTGGTTAAGAAGCTTGCCTTGTTAGCTGGAAGGTCAGCAGTTCAAGACCTGAGTACTACATGATGGAATGCAGCCCGTCTCTGTCCCAGCTCCTGCCAACCTAGTAGTTTGAAAGCAAGAAATTACAAGTAGATAAATAGGGACCACTTTGGTGGGAAAAGATCTTGGGGACATGAAAGGAGGCTTATCCGGGCATCCCCTGAGCGGAGTTTCTCCAGCAAAAATCCTTTCAACCAGAAAGCACCTTTGTGTACTTCTGACACGATAATAAAAAAGTACAACTTGTGGAAGATGGACAAGATTTCCAGATACTGTATTAATAGTGGGGTTTCTGTGCCCCTAAAGTTTTTTGCCTCTTCTGGTTAATACCAGAATGAAAATTGAGAAAATGGTTGGGGAAAAGCAAAAAAACTACACAAAACACATATAGGTTACAGAGTTCTGTTTTCCTTGGCTCGTGATTTGGATTCCCATCATGCAGAATGTTAATTACTCTCAGGGTGGAGTTCAGGCATGGCTCTTCAAGTTTCTGCAGTTAAGTGATGTTGAAAGTGATATTGAAGTTTTGAAGCTACTGCTAGGCTTGCTTAAAGTGGTTTCAAGGAGAAAAATAGCTTCACTGGTCTCTTAAGCTGCAACTTCTGCAGTCTTCTCATGCTGAAACATGTTTGACCTCTACAGTCTTACCTGTTTCAGGATTTCTTACATATATCTTCATTTTGCCAGAAGATTGAACTTCACCCTGCTTCTAACTAGTACAGCTTGTAAGCATATTTAACTGAGGAATTAGTCTAGGTCTTCCAGATTTTCTAATTTTCTTTTGTAATTCCAAAAATGGGATCTTTCTTGACAGTATTCATATTGCTTTGAAGAACAGTTTTTTCTCCAAATAGTCCTAAATGTTTATCTTTGAAACTAGTTTCCTGTTTCTTAATGTAGAAGGATGAATCATGGAGAACATCTGGAGAACATTAGAGCGCATGCTAGCAGATGAACCCTAGCTAAATTCCATAGTAGATACAAAAAAATTGCCCTCCAAGTTATGAATTATTTGCGTTTTTAAAGTACTTTTGCTTCCAATTGAATTCTTGTTATTCTGTGGGTGTTTTCTTCTTTCCCTTTCCTTTCCATGGCAATGAAATGTGGTTGTCTTAATTCCCTCTTTCTCCTTAATTTAGGTTGGTGGTACTAAAGCCGGCGTAGTTCGCTTCCTCGGGGAGACCGACTTTGCAAAGGGAGAGTGGTGTGGCGTTGAATTAGATGAACCTCTGGGGAAGAATGATGGGGCAGTGGCTGGAACAAGGTGAGTTCAAATCCAGGGGAAACCAGTTAAGTATTAGTCTTGAAGAAGCTTTCATGCATTACAACAGGGGTCCCCAACCTTTTTTGCACCACGGACGGGTTTCATGCTAACCAATTTCCCCATTGACCAGTAAATAGGGGTGATCTCTCCTGTCTGCCAGCCACAGCTTGAATATGGACAGTATGATACCTCACTGCACACAGGCCGGCACCCAGCCACCTCGCTCCGTTCACCAGGGCAGACTCATTGGAGCACATTGAGGGCAGAAGGCTGCCATCAGGTATCCTAGCGCCACCCACCGCGTGGTCTGGTTTGGGACAACACATGACCTGGTACCAGTCCATGGCCTGGTGGTTGGGGACCCCTGCTTTATAAGACCATGAGTATCTGCGCTCCTCCCAAGTCAACCATGGAATTTTGTAGGATCTTTATCAGGAAACTCATATCAGCGCCTCTGTCTTTTCAAGAGGAATTCTCGCCAACCCCCTCCACAATCCCAGCTGCATGTACTTGAGCTTTTCCACCTGTTATGTTAGTTCAGCAAACATGCTCTCTTTCAAGTAAAATTCTTTAATAAATCGTGATTGCTATAGTTTGAGTTCTTGGCAGTCTTCTACCTGGAGATCCTTGGTATTCTTTTGTGAGCTCATATTCAAATACAAAACCAGGTCCAGCCCTGCTTAGCTTTCAAAATCAGATCCATGTGTGTTTTAATTATCATAACAGAAGCACCGCCAGGAAAGGTTTATTCCAGCAGCAAGAAACTGTCTACAATAGTTTGCCCCCCCCCTGTCATGACTGGGCTTCACCCTCTGTTGAATATAATTTAAGGTTGCAGGTGCAGTCATATTTCTTCAGAGCCCTCTTCAAAGTCTTGGGCAGTTTATATTAGCTTAAACATGTGTAAAAACATAGGGAGCCTATGAGCTTTAATGCTAAAGCAATAGAAAATTATGTCTGGCTCAGTTCCCAGTGTGTGGATAATACTGGAGAAACAGTAGGGTTTTTGCTTTATTCTGTGATGTAGCCATTCCAGATATCCGCTGTATCTGGGGCACGTACAACTTAGAATTTAGCTCTCACCACCAGCACACCGGAACATACAACTTTGTCTGAGTTTTTCTAAATTGCTTATGAAATCTGTTTTTTTAATCATACAAAAACCTGCCTCTTGCATGCAATTTATAAGATTTATTCAAATCTGTGCAGTTTCTTTTTTCTTTTAAGGGAGGCAACCTTAGGTGCTATATGGGATAGAAGAATGAGCACTATAATTCTTGAATTCCCTGAGAAATAATGAATTGTAAACTTCAAGATGTTGTTAACACTGCCTCACTTGCTAACTGTTGCAACATGAAGCCAGTGATATGAATGTATGGTTTGTGCAATCTATGGAATTAAAAAAAAGTGAGCCTGTTCAAATCATAGGGGAGTGATTCCATTTCTTCATACAGTGGTGCCTTGCCTTATGAACACCTCGGTTAATGTAATTTTCAGTTTATGAATGAAAATCCATTGGAAAAAATTCCTCGGTTTATGAATTTAATTGTAAAAAATTCATAAACCAAAATGCAGTTTCCCATAGGAATGCACTGAAAACCAATTAATCCACTCCGGAAGTCAGAAAAAAGATTTTCAATGCATTCCTATGAAGAAACACATTTCGGTTGATGAATTTTTCACAATACAAAACGTCTCAGAGAATACATTAAATTCGTAAACCGAGGTACCACTGTAGAGCAATGCCGCCTAACTGATGTCACGACAGTTATTCTCGTGTAAGAGATCACTGAATCATGTGTAAGAAAGTTATCAGTTTGGAATGACTTTTGCTTTCTGGATGCTCTACTCTCCCCTTCCAGGTACTTTCAGTGCCAGCCCAAATATGGCCTTTTTGCACCGGTCCATAAAGTTACCAAGATTGGATTCCCATCGACTACGCCAGCAAAAGCCAAAACGACCATCAGAAAACCTGTCCCGACGCCTGTGAGCTTGAAACGCAGCCCAAGTGCCTCCTCCCTCAGCTCCCTCAGCTCTGTGGCCTCTTCCGTAAGCAGCAAGCCGAGTCGTACAGGACTAGTAAGCTTCTTTTCTTATTGCATGCTTTGCAGCCTCTGAGTGGAAATCCACACAATGCATGGCCTGTGGCCGGTTTTTGTAAAGCAGCGGATAGCATAGTCCCATGATGGCGAACCTTGGCACTCCAGCTGTTCTTGGACTCCAGTTCCCAGAAGCCCAAGTCTCTGAGAATCCACATGAATGGGTTTACTGCACATATGCACAGTACACCCATTTGTGTGGATTCCTAGAGGCTTGGGCACCTGAAAATTGAAGTCGAAGAACAGCTAGAGCAGGGGTTCCCAACCTAAAGCCTGTGGACCACATCTGGACCATGGTGCGATTTCATGTGGCCCCCACCTCCAAGGGCATGAGAAACAAAATGGCCACCCCTTTGAAGCTGTTAGGACAAAATGGCTGCCTCCATCATGCAGGTAGGGCAAAATGATCATCCGGCCCTTGAAGCTGACTGATAGAGTGTGACCCAATGGCCCCCAGCTTAAAAAGGTTGGGAAGCTCTGAGCTAGAGTACCAAGTTTGGCCGTCACTGGCATAGTCCATGCAGAGTGAGTGGGCATGGGGAGCTTTGAATCTCTCCCCCACCCCACCCCCCTGTCTTCTTCTAGTGTTCTTCTTCTTCACTGAAAGCATGCATAGGAAAAAACTTAGCTAGCCCTGGAGAACAGAAGAGTTCGTTTGGCTTCTAACCTTGTATGCTTAGCATTTAATTCAAGCTAACAATTTTTTTTACCTGAAATAAGAAAGAGGCCTATACATCCGGTATAAAGTAAATGATTTTTAAAAAAATTACCTGTATGGGATCTGCACTAACTCCTCCCGGAATACATTTAATGTGATCACAGGATTCTGAGCTTAAGAGTAATGGCTTGGGGAAAAAGAAAAAGCTCTACCAACAAATCGCAGCTGTAGCCCGTAGTCTTAAGGACACTTGCGAGAGAGGGTTGTATATACTTTACTACACCAGGTTGCTTCCAACTTGTGGAGCCCTCTCTGAATTAATGACCTTGAGAATGCCTCGACCTATATAGTCCTGCTCAGGTCTTGTAGATTCACGCCTGTGGCTTCTGTTATGGACTCAGCATGCATATAATCTCATCTTGTAGATACGTAGCATGAACGTGTGTTGTTAACAGTTCTGGCCCCCAATAGTTCAAAGGATAAATTCTTGTATGCAGTGGTGCTGGGAATGTCTTGCAAAAGAAAACTATTTGCACACTTAATTTAAAAGTATTTCTCAGTAATCTTTTGGCACAGTAATCAAAGTAATGGTAATTCGGCCAATATTAGTGAGGATTGTTGTCTAAATCTAAAAATATGCTTGTGAAAAATATGCTTGTGATGGTAAAGCCTCTTTCTTTTGCTTTAAGTTAACCTTAACCAAATCCTCTTATAGAAAGTGTAACAGTACAGAGTTGGTATCATTTTAACATTTTGATAACTTCAGATTAGTGTAAATCAAATGCTTAAACTTTCAGTATATGGTATAATCTTGAATCACCCATAGCAAATAGAAACTTGCAGTTCTTTCCTTTAAACAGGTGGGTTAAGATTGGACCAAACATCCCAGGCAATTTAATACCTGATAAATAATAATAATTTTGTGTCAGAAATTATTATGGGTTGAAAGGATTTTCGCGGAAGAAACTCCACTCAGGGGATGCCCGAATGAGGCTCCTTTCATGTCCCCAAGAGCTGGGACAGAGATGGGCGCTCGATCCATCATGTAGTACCCAGGTCTCAAACTGCTGACTTGCCAGCCTTCCAGCTAATAAGGCGAGCTTCTTAACTACTGAGCCACCATAGCCCTGATAATGGCTGCTCTTCATTAGAACAGAAATAATCTCTTGAACAATAGAGGAAGATTTAGAGTCAAGCTATTAGCATGCTATTGATAGGATGGACAGACGTTTTTACCAGGCTCTACAACAAGAAAAAGTAGGGTTGTGCCCCGGAGGGAAAACAATGGCCATTCATAATCTTTGGTTGTATGATTTGCTGTCCAATGCGATCCCATCTGTCCCGTGATTTCCTGTCATAGGCAGCTGTTAACCAGCAGGGTTTCTTGTGCTGAATGGAATTCATTCTTAAGGGTTTACCAATCCTTTGGATTCTTATAAGAGAAGAAATCTCTAGTAGCGATACCTAGAAATTGGCAACACATCTTTTGCTGCATGTAATCCTAGGCTTGTCATGGTGAACCTTGGCACTCCAGCTGCTCTTGGACTTCAGTTCCCAGAAGCCCAAGTCCCTGCCAATCCACACGAATGGGTTTAAGTACGCGCAGTAAATCCATTCATGTAGGTTCACAGGGACTTGGGCTTCTGGGAACTGAAGTCCAAGAACAGCTAGAGTGCCAAGGTTTCCATCACCGTCCTAGGCTAACTTGAATAACTAAGCAGATTTTTTTCTTGCCTTAACAGAAGTGGATCAGTTTTTTTGGCCAATGGCCATGTCGAGAAATATTTAGCAGTTTAAGAAGCTAATCTGCTATTTAGGCTCCCACCTTAGGTATTTAGCCTATTGTTTCTGTTTGAACTCTGCTGTTTTCTATCTTCTGCTTGCTGCATTAAGAGTCTTGCTATGCAGGTACGTTTACTTCCTTTTTCAAACTTACTAAAATGAGCAATTCGATAATGAGGCAAAGAGTAGGGTTTTTTGTTTTTTACCTTTTCCTCCAAAACGAAATACTTCTTTCAGACTGGCTGATTCTCAGTTGCCATAGCCCTCCGCCACATAGATTAGGCTCTCTGTGTGTCTGTTTCTGCTGCTTCAATGCCCTCTCACAAAGAGCCACCATAGAGTTACAACAGTTCTACAAACCATGCAGCTTGATGCTAAGCCCACCTGTCTATTTCCTTCCTTACTTGCTTTGTGTGGGTGTTGTAGCTCAACTTTAAAAGGGACTTTGTGCCATCCTGATTTCTCCTCCACTCTCCCAATAGCAATGCAGTTCTGCTATAACCTGTCCCATACATTATGTACAAAGAGGAAAATCAGCTCAATTCTGTCTGTGCTTCACAGATGCTCACGGCGCCGATATATTTACCTGTGCAGCCTATATATTCTTACCCACTTAAAAAAATAGTTAGTCACTTAAGCCTGGAGTAGGGAAAGTGCAGCCCCTCCCAAAAGGCTGTATTTGCAGCTCCTGGCCTTGCCAGACTCCCCTAATCCAGTGAAAAAAGAACAAGCGAATTGCCACTACTCCTGGGAGTTTTTTAGAAGGCAAAGCAAAGCAGCTGATCTCTAGCCCGTATTCAGGTCTCAGGAGATGTTCTGAGGGATTTCCCCACTACTACAGGTTTGGCAGCTCATGCTACCTGTTTTTAGCTATTTCAGACTGAAATAAGGGGCTGTAAGAAAGCTCCCACGCTGTGTGATCCTTGATGCACTTATATGATGCAGCCAGATTATCCTCTGGTCATAGAGCGATGACAAAAATAGCATAACACATCTTTCTTCATCCACACACACTCCTTGGAAAAACCACACACAGTATTGTTGGTTTGAAGCAGAAAGGCAGCAGTGGCCCTTAGCTGGCCATGCACATGATGTTGTTCTTGCTCACTGTGCTTGTGGCTAGTTGCCCTTGCATCTGGTTGCCTACCAAAGCCCATTCCCAGAGAAATATAGCCAGGCATTTAGGATGCCTGCTTTCCCTGTTCACTCGCCTGAACAAACAAAGAAGGGTATACAGTACAGAAGATGCAGCATTTAGCCCATTACAGGAGGCAGAATCATTCATTTGGCTACGTGGTTCTCTTGTGTCACACAGCTGTATCCTGGGGGGTTGCTGTGTTCTATGCAATGCTTCCCTTCACCTCCCATGACTGTTTTTAGTCTCCTGTTGGAAAACCAGCTAGTAAATGTATGCAGAATAAACATGGGTTGGAACACCGTCAGATTGCTGGCTGATGTATGTGTAGAATTAAAGTGTTGCTTCGTGTGCTTTTTCAGTGGAAGCTATGCTCTTTAAAGATACATTTGTCTCATCCTCAAAGTTGACAGAAACATCTTCGCGGTACGCAAGGAAAATTTCGGGCACCACAGCTCTGCAAGAGGCGCTGAAAGAGAAGCAGCAGCACATTGAGCAGCTCCTGGCCGAGAGAGACTTGGAAAGAGCCGAAGTTGCCAAGGCCACCAGCCACGTTGGGGAAATTGAGCAACAGCTGGCCTTGGCACGAGATGGCCATGATCAGGTAGGCATTAGGGATTGACAGGTTGGAAAAGGGGATTGCAGAAAACGAACACTGCTAATGCAGTGGTACGCTTAACCTCCCCCAGACCTTATGTTTTGGATTTCAACTCCCTGAATCCCTGACTGTTTGCCTTGCTTATCAAACTCTTCTGGGTGCTGAAATCCAAAATATCCAAGGAACCAAAGGCTGGGAACACCATGGTTGGGTGAGTGTGTCTTAAGCCTGCTAAAGATAACCCATTGGTCATTGATAAGAATAAAAACACTGATTTCTGTAAGAAGTCTGGTTTTCCCCCTCAGTAATTAGGGACTCCTTGCTCTCCACCCTTCTTTCTAACCTAGCAGTTCTAAAGCATGACATTGCAAGCAGATAAATAGGTTTCTTGCCGTCCCCCTGTTGTTAATTAGGCCCAGCACTTCTCTCTCTTTTTTTTAATTGTGTGATTTTAAGATGTTTTTAATATGTTGTTGGTAGCCACTCAAAATGGGGATGGAACCCCGGATAGGGAGGGGTATAAGTGGAAGGTGGTGGTGGTGGTGGTGATAATGATGATGATAATAATACCACTTCAGTGGAAAGGTAATAAGCATTGTGTGATAGTTGGATACCACTAGTTTTTGAGCAAGGGTGACTACCTTTACTCTCCACCCTACAAAAATATTTGCATGCACAAGATCCACCATTAAATCCACCAGCTCTTCATTGACTTAAAGCAGGAGTAATAGAGTAGACCCTACTGCCACCGACTCAACACTGAGTGTCAGGTTAGTTAACTGCCACCTGACACTTGGCGTTGAGTCGTGGCACTTGGGTCTACTTTATTACCATAGCAGGATAACCTGGCTGGACTTTGTTCTCATAAAAGCAGGATTGGGCAACTTCTAGATGTCTGAACGGGATCCAGACACAACCCTCATAAAGGCATAGATGTGTTCTCATTTAGCCCACATTTGTGTCCATCTGTTGAAACAGACTGCCACAGAGGTAGCTGGTTCATTGTCGCCTGATTCGCATAAATAAGTGGCTCCTCTAATGTGCCCCTTTGTTGCTCAGCGGATATTGGAAATGGAAGCGAAGATGGACCAGTTACGAGCTTTGGTCGAAGCGGCTGATAGAGAGAAGGTAGAGCTGCTCAATCAGTTGGAGGAAGAAAGAAGGTAAGTGAAACTGGCTTATTTTAAAAAAGCAATTATTTCGGCATACATTGTAACTTTCTATAACCATGTAATTGTAATAATGATGATGGGAAACCAAGGAAGGAGAAACAGAGCGACAGTTTCTTCCGTTGCAGTGATGTTGATGTGGAAGCATGAAAAGAGCCCCAGTTAAATGCCATCTGTTTGTTTCTGGATTCAGAAGTGCATTCTTCAAAAACTCACTCCCAGCCTGCCTTTTACTATAAAATGCCACTTTTATATTTTAGAGCAGGGGTTCCCAGCCTAAGGTCTGTGGGCTGGATCCATCCCGTGGTTCCATTTCATGTGGAACCGCCCCAACCCTCCAAGGGCATTTGAAAAACAAAATGGCTATCCCCTTTGAAGCTGTTGGGACAAAATGGCTGCCTCCATCGTGCAGGCAGGGCAAAATGACTGAGAGAGCATGACCCAGCCCCCAGCTTGAAAAGGTTGGGAACCCTTGTTTTAGATATTATATTTTAGAAAGTACTAGACTATTTCTTCAGCAAGATGTTGCAAAATAAATGGAGAGGCGGGGAAAGAAATGAGAAAGAGAGAGAAAGATAGGAAAGTGGAAAACCCAACTAGAAATTAATATCTTTGTGATATATACTGCCCCTCCTTCCTTTTGCAACATCGTGCCTGAGAGCAGCAAAGTTTATATGCCATTTTGAGTCTTCTTTTGCCTTTCACCTTTGTTTTGATTAGCTTAATAAAGATTTTACCCTAATTTGGATTCTGAATTTTATTTAATGGTCAGTACATCTACCTGCATACAGATCACGGCTCTCTCTCTCAACTATAGTTTTCAGGATTCCATAAGATTCCAGAAGAAGGGAAAGATGTCTCTATACCTTGATTACTTACTCATGTAAAATGGGACAATGCGTAGGGTATTTTCTTGAAAAAAATGCCTAGAATGAATTATATAAAGAGGAGAAATAATTTTGGGTATAAGAGTTCTGACCATTTCGGAACAGTACTTGAGGGCATTGTGAGCAAACTTTCTTTTTTGGTCACTGGTAAGTGTCCAGTAACACGGGATCAGTTACTGCAAATCATGGAAATTCCAGGTCAGGGACTGCTTTAACTCTGTCCCTGGTTAGCCTTGAGATCACCTTGAATAGATTGCTAAGCAACCTAACAACACTGAGGTATTTGGCTTGGTACGCATTAACGGAGCTGGCATTTTAGAGCTCAAGGAACATTTGCAGCTTTAGCTGTCTAGTATTTCTGACTCTCTTTCCCCATACCTGTCTCATTCATAATTGAGAAACCTGTAGCATTTAACTAATATGAAAAGCAATCCATTGAGAATGGGCCGTTTTTTATTTCCAAGAGAAAATCCCACTGCATTCCATAATTTTTGCCCAGTCATCTGGATATAATGGCACATGTGCAAAACATTTATATCAGTGGCAGCACTGAATTAATTTCACACAGAATTGAAAACTCAGAGGATTGATCTGACTATTTCTTACTTTGCTTGTAAATCACTAAATGTTTCCATTAAAAGCAGCTGCCAAAAATGTCTTCATGGCATTTAGTTGGGTGAGTCTCCAAAAGTTGTAACCCTGATTTTCGAACCAAGTCATTGGCCTGTTTTTAGAAGCTATTCTTGACCAGTAGAGCATGTATCAGATTGGCCGTAAAATGAGTCTGTGGCTGTTGTAAACACACTTATGGCTGTTTTTGCCGCTTCTGCTGCTCGGCTGCAGCATAGAGGGCGGGGGCCACATGAAATGGTGCAGTGGGCCGGATCTAGCCTATGGGCCGTAGGATGAGAACTCCTGGTCTAGATCCAGGTGGCCACATTTCTCCTTTTGAAGTCAGGCAGTGTGGGCTAAGTCAAAGAAAGGCAACAGCTTTAGTTATTTATACCAGCAGCTAGACAGCAAACAGCAGCAGCAGAGTCTGAGACTGGTGACTTTTGGGGATAAAGTGTCAGGCCAGGTTTCTTTCTCTCTCCAGTGGCAACCTGGAATTGAAAGGAAATAGCAGAACCCAGGATGTTTTTCATCAGAAAACAATACAATGTTAGCCTTTTAATGTTATCTGATTTCTGGGATAGCAGAACTCATGGCTACTGTAACTACTGTACCTTCATTTCTCTTGGAGGAAACAGGGGATCACTGCCAAATCTACAGGCTTCTTGCAGCTTTATCCCCCGCTCCCCAATTAATCAAATTAATGTTGGTGTGATTCCTGATTCTCCATAAGCATGAAATCTTTGGGAGAACTCCACTACCTTCATTCTTCCATCTTTTTTCATTACTCACAGGAAGGTTGAAGACCTCCAATTCCGTGTAGAAGAAGAGTCCATTACGAAAGGCGACTTGGAGGTAAAACATCTCCAGTTCTGTTACATTGGGTTTGTTGTAGGATGTTCAAAATGAAACCATTTTAACTACAACCGTACATAAGCGAGTCAAAAGATGGGAGTTTGTACTTTATGATGATAGTCCAGGAATATGCAAAACAAATAGAATTACTATTATCTTATCTACCAATATATGATCCTAAACTCTGTAATGTACCATTTTGGAAATTTCTAATCTCTTGCGCCATATGTAAGCAAGTAACTTCATTTTGAATCTCTCCTTTTTCCTGCTTTCCCAAACCATTAATTAAAAATTGACAAGCTAGAAAGCCAATGAAGAAGTTATAAAACTTGCAGTGTTTAGCTAAATCCCTACTAAAGCAAATGCTGAAGCCAGAAATATAGTTGACTAATTGCTGTTTTTCTCTGCTCAGTATCATCCTGGGCTTCTCATGAAAAGATTTAATTTTTAGTCGTGTATTTCATTCAAATTTTGGATTAAATACTGTGGCCAGAAATGAACACTGAATCCATTTTTTTTACTTTAATGTGAAGGCATATACATTGCTAAGTTCTGTAAAGCCCATGTTGCTTTGTGGGTTAGGCTTAATCAGAAAGACCCAGCACAAACACTTGTCAGTTTTATGGAAGCTTACTTCATAACATTGGCTGTCAAAACTTCTTTAACATATTCCTTAATATGTTTTTGTTTACGCTCAGAATACATAATAAATGCCTTTTCCTTTGTGCCATGAGCAAAAAATTGCTTAGAATAATTTGCAGAGCTGCAAAGAGTTACCTACTGTGCTAGCCTCGCATTGAGTTGTTCATCTCACATTAACATCCTCTCTAATTTGACTTTTATTTTAGTCTGCCATCCATTTTTTTCAGACTGCTCATAGAATGCACCTTTACTTTCTCAGCCTGTAGTTTTTATGTCTTTTTGTGTTTCCAATACGTAGGAGAAGCTATTATTTTTTTTTCAGTGATCTCTATATTGTATTTCTCAAGCAACTTTACCTTGACGGACTCTGAATTTTAAAAAGGGGTGGAAATATATGATTTCTTCCTTGTCATTCCACCCTCTTAGTAAAATGCCTACGTACTGGATTGTATGAAATCTTCATACAATGCATTTGATCTTTCCAAAGTCTGAAAATACATATTTAGATGAAGGCTTTGCTTGAAGCATGTTTGCTAAATATCACATGTACCAGCTGGACATTTCACTTGATGTGTAAGTTTTACCAAAAGGCTGAACAACGTGTCCCAACTCCTGTTAGTCTGTTTCCCACTTTTGAATGTATACATGAATCAGGAAAAAGCAGAAGTTGCCGAAATGATACCCAGGGCCATTGGGGAACATGTATCAGCCTTGCTGCTGTGCAAATGAGGGAGTTGTGATGATGGGAAAGATCTCTCACCCAGTAAATGCCCAGTGTGATTAGCATCCTTGCTGGTGGGTGTATTTCCAACTGGTCTTTCAGTTTAAGATAGATTTTATATTGTGGGTTCATAGTGGGAAAGACAAAAAGTAATGTATAGAGACTAGGAAGAATTGAGTGAATTCCCCAGACTTTTGAAGGGTTTGAACACAATAATTCATTTGCCTCTGCTGTTGGTGCTATTTGAATCGTAGTGCTGAGCTATGTGGTGAAATGTCTTTGTTTTAATTTTGCTGTTAGCAAACGAGGCCGATTTCTGAAGACCCTGAGAATGTAAGAGGACATCTGAAACTTGTGGGGGGAAAACCTCCCATTTTAACACAGATTATTTACCAATAAAACTGTTGTTGGCAGTGTAACTTTAACCACTATTAACATAATCTGCTGTTGAGACATCAGCTTCCCTCTTTTGTGTGCATGTAGCTTTTGAATGCCCCTGCAGCACTTTAAATCTAGTAACCTTTGTATTAGGTGAATTTTGGCAAGAAGAAGACTCTACTGTAGACATAGACAATTCACGCACTTTAAATCTAGTAACCTATGTAAAATGAAAATTTGGAAGAGGAAGTCTTTACTGTAGATGTAGATAATCCAGACTCCATTGGCCAACCCAAGAGTGCCCACTAGTGTCCAGTAAATAGCACTTCAGGAGGTTAACTTAGATATCTTCCTGTACTATTTGCCTTCTTTCTTCTTCTGCTGCTGTACCCGAATCTGAATATTGGCGATCATCATGGCAATCAGCCATGAAGACTGTCCTGCGAATATAATGCAGTGGCCTTTCATCTGCCTTCTGCATTGCAGCGTGACGCCCATAGTACCACTGATCCAGTTCCGCAAGTCACTTTCTGGTCCTGAGTCCTTTGGGCACACAAAGTCCTCATCATCATCCCCAGGCCAGGATTTGATGAAGTTGCTGCCCTCCATCAAGATGAATTCAAGTGGAATTTAATCCACTTGGGAACCATCACTCTTCCCTGTGGGTTATCAGGTTAATTAACCACCACCTAACAATCAGCGTTGAATCTCTGGCAGAATGATCTACTCGCACGATGGCCAACCTTGGCACTCCTTGTGTCCCTGAACTTCAATTCCCAGAAGCCCTGATCAGCAGGAGTGCTGACTTGGGCTTGTGGAAATTGAAGTCCAAGAACAGCTGGAGAGCCAAGGTTCACCATCATGGGATAGATTTGCCTCCCATAGAAGAAAATTAAGGAAGAGAGAAAATCAAGGAAGGGTACATGATAATGATGCTGATCCTCCTCTACCATGAATGCTGTGGCTTTGTGACACATCTTCCCTTCATGAGACTGAGAATTCTCTGTTCCCAACACCACTTTTATGTTTAACAAAAAAATTAGTTAAATACAAAAAGGAAAAAATTTGACCGAGGAAGTAAACATTAACAGAACCTTTACCTCAGCTTCCTGCCCCAACCTTTGTCGCACAAAGTTGTGGTTTGTTTTTAAAACCGGGAAAGCTCTTACCATTATTATTATTATTATTTGCTCATATTCTCGGTATACAAACAGATGAATGAGATGAATTGGGCTGCTTTCTCTTCCCGAAGGCAATCAGCATTTCCTCTTCAAGCCTGGAGCTTGTTTTCTGGCTGTGAATCCTTCAGTGTTTTCTTTGCACAACTTCCTGTAAAGGGTCCTCTGTTTTATTTTTCCAGATCGGGCTTTGGATATGTTTGAATGAAGTCTGCATGTGATTTCCCGCTCCGCCTACTGATACTTTATGCTTTCCTTGTGCACCCATGTTTTTTATATGCTGGGCTTCTGTGTTTTGTTTTTCTCTAGTAAGCATATTTTCCTCCTTAGAAACCCATCTCCTTTTTGGGAGTAAAAGTCACAGTTTGGTGGCTTTTATTTGAACTTTTGCTATAAATCCAAGTGTCCTGACACATTGGAAATGATTTCTTGTACCTTAGCTGGACGCAATTGCAGAAATGTTACATGTGATACTTTTCACTGTATGAAAATAAAACCATCATTTTCTAGTCCAGTGATGGTGAACCTATGGCACGTGTACCATACATGGCATTCCCAGCCTTCTCTGTTGTCATACGAGCCATTGCCCCAGCACAGAGTTAGCCCTGCCCCTCTGCCCAGCAGCCCAATGGGAACGCTTCCTCCCTCCCTCAAGATAGAAATCACTCCGCCCCCTCTGCCCAGCAGTCCAATGAAAGTGTTTCTTCCCATCCCCCAGCACAGAGTTTTCCCCACCCCTCTATTTGGGCACTTAGTCTTTAAAAGGTTCGCCATCCCTGTTCTAGTCTGAAGCAGACTTTTTATTTACAGTTTGGGTCTCCCCTTCCATCTTCTGCATTACTTCTGACAGACTAGTATCTAGTTGTTTTGAGAGAGAGTTATATTGTATATACTAGAGTATAAACCTAGTTTTTTAGTCCCAAAAATGAGCCCCCAAAAGGGGAAACGGCTTATACTCGGGTCATTGACCATGAGGGTCCCAAGACCACATCGGATTGAAACACATCAAAAATTTATGGTATATATCTTGTGCCAATGCACTGCTAACATGTCTTATAGAAACTTTAGATTATTCTTTGGTGGAAGTCTGTTGAGTTTTAATTATAATTTTGAGTTAAGTGTGAATGTGAATTGTTTTTTTAAGTTACATTTTTTTAAAAGTTAAAGTTACATTTTTAAAGTCATGCCACTTCTAAATCTAGCAGTATAGCATCTGTTAATTAAGCACAGCAAGACAAAGAGGGGAAAAACACATTAGGTCTGTAGGATATATTTGTATCTTGTGAGTAGACCTGTTAGCATAAATAGGGTGGATATTTTGCCTCATCTACAAATCTTTTGTGATATATTTAAAAAGCAACATTTCACAATAAATCTCTGGAATCATATATGTAGAGGAGCAGTCCCAGCCTTCTGGGACATGGAGACTACATTAGAATGTTCAATGCCTAAAGAGGGTCACATTTTAAGTCAAAATGTTACAAAAGTATTAACCTACTGATTTAGATAAAAAGTAAACATTCCAGGGATCAATGAAGAAATGCCTTAACTTGAATGAAATTCAGTTTGGAACAAATATTTTACTGTGGAATCTTTATCAAACTACACATGCTCGCCTAGTCAGTGTGATTTCTGTGGCTGTTTTTTGTTAACCAAGGCACTGATGCTCAAGTCAAGTTTAGGGACAGATACCCGTGCTTTGAAGATCAAAGCGGTCAACAAGCAGGTTGGAGGACCACACAGAAAATGCTCAGAGAGGGCCACTGGTTTGGAACCCCAGTGTAGAGGCATTCAGTAGCCCCTGCAAGGAAATGAGAGATAAAGTTATTAGCATTCAAGGCAGTCTAATTCTGCTCAAAATCCAGAGCTTAAAGCTTTGATGGTGAACTTTGGCACTCCAGGTGTTCTTGGACTTCAATTCCCAGAAGCCCAAGTCCCTGTGAATCCACACGAATGGAAATTGAAGCCCAAGAACACCTAGAGCGTATCCGCAGTAAACCCATTCACATGGGCTTCTGGGAATTGAAGTCCAAGAACAGCTGGAGTGCCAAGTTTCACCACCACTGGCTTAAAGCATTCCCAACCCACAGCTACCCTGCCTCCTTCTGAAGACCTGAGGCAAGAGGCAGCCCCTGTAATTCATGCCTTTAACTACAAATACATATTCTGCCTGGCTCTTAACTATCTTGTAACTGAAATCTGTCAGACCTAGTCCTTGTCTCTGAAGAAGCAGAGCCAGATGTCTTTGCACTCTGCTTTCCGACAGCTCTGTTTGAAACCATGCCTTGCAAAAACCATTAACGATTCTATCTTGTGCTGATAATTGTCACACCGATAAAATAAAAAATTGGCTGCATGAGTTTACCTTGGTGCTTTCTTCTTCTTTTTGTCAGTGTTCCTTTGTCTGCCTATATGTGTGTGTGCACATCTTTTCTCTCAACGTGTACATCAGCCACGTGTTACACTTCCATGTCTGTCTCTCATCTCCATTTACCTTTCCCCTTCATGCTTTGGTTCCGTTCATTTCGTCGCCCATTCACATCTCTCTCTTTTTTTTTTTTTGCTGCACATCAGTGGTAGAGAGAGAGAAACGCAGCTGGTGGCCACGTCCTGCATGTCGCTCCTCTTTTTCCTCCTCTCATGCTCGCATGTGATGGTGGCACTGTTGTGTCCTCTTCCTTTCCGTTTTTTTACTAACAGACGCAGACCAAACTGGAGCATGCCCGCATTAAGGAACTTGAACAGAGCCTGCTTTTTGAAAAGACCAAAGCTGACAAACTCCAGAGGGAGTTAGAAGACACTAGGGTAATGGACTTCACTGTTTCAAATCAAAGAACACCTTTTTAATATCTGTGTGTGTGCGCGCGTGTGAGGGGGGGGAAGGAAGAATGTGATCCTAGTATCTTGTTGTCATTGCTCTGCTAAAGAGCGGAAAGGTGATGCCATTGGACTCAACTAAAACTTTAATTCTTTATACTTTCAAAGTTACTGCAGTGAAATACAGGTAAGATGGCTTTCGAAGAAAGACGTAAAGCAGGGGTTCCAATCATTTCAAGCCGGGGACCGGGTCATGCTCAGTCAGCTTGGAGGTCTGGACATCCATTTTGCCTTGCCTCTACAATGGGCCTTTTGTTCCAACAGTTTCAAAAGAGTGGCCATTTTGTTTCTTGAATGCCCTTGGTTTGGATGGGGCCCACATGAAATGGCATTGAGGGCTGGATTCAGCCCACAGTCCTTAGGTTGGAAACCCCTGATGTAAAGAATTACAAAGCCAGAGCAAAGCAATCACACTTCTATACCACCTCATAGCACTTTAGTGCACTTTCTGGGCGGTTCACAAATTAATTAGCATTTTTGCCCCCACACATGCTGGGTACTCATTTTACTGACCTCAGAAAGGTGGAAGGCAGAGTGAGCCTTGATCCTTGGTCAGGACTGAACTCACAACCTTCTGGCTGCAGTACAGCAGTGTAACCACTATCCCACCAGGATTCACTAATCCAAAACACACTGAAAGTGGCTAAAATGTTTTTGTTTTAATTAGTAGCCAGCAGTCAAAGTCAACTGAAGCTTCAGTTAATGATACAGTTATGTGCTAACAAGACTTCTTGGCATGTTCTGGTCCAGCTTGGTGGTGGTGGTTGATGTATTCGTGAGATTAAGGAAATATCTTTATGTCACTAGGAAAGGATGGTCACCTCTTTGGCTGTGTGTGTACCTGTTATAGAGAGGTGGCCTTTCAAGAAGACCTTCAGGACTTGAAGTTATATGGCAGGGGTTCCCAACCTAAGACTTGTGGGCCACATTTGGCCCACGGTGCCATTTCATGTGGCTCCCCGCCACTCCAAGGACATTCAAGAAACAAAATGGCCACCCCATCATGCAGGCAGGGCAAAATGGCCCTCTGGCCCTCCAAGCTGACTGAGACAATGTGACCTGGCCCACAGGCTTGAAGAGGTTGGGAACCTCTTTTATACAGTATATTTATTATCCATTGCTACAGACAGATGCAGTTTGCTGTTTGTCTCATCCCTGTGTCAAGTAGCAAGATCTTGAGAACAACAGATCCTAGTCCTTGGAGATATTTTTATCAGGGGCCTCTTGGAAGATCTGTACATGTGCCTCTGATGTCACAGTTTTCCAGAACCTTGATCATTTTTAGACATTTAGTACTTTCAGTGTTTCAAAACATTTCGGTTTCTTCCCCATTTATGCATGCATAATAGTCTCCAATATTGTGTGGCAGACAGTGCAATGTCTGTTCAAATATTTAACTTTAAGCTTATCTATGGGTGGTATTTCCCAGTTTTGAACCTTTGCCAGTTTGGAGGTTCTGCTTCTGGATGATCAAAAAGTCTTTCTTCAACCGCTGCTCTTAATTCAATTCATCCTCTTTCTTCCTGATTCCCAAAGGATCTATGTTCAAGTATTATGATGTGTCGCCTACTTACCTTCTCAGAGCTCACCTGGTTATTGGAAGTGGGATCAGGAGTTCAGACTTGGTAGAGTTTAAAGGGAGTTTACGTTCGGATAGAGTTAAACAGTTTAATTTATAGAGAATGGACGGGAAAACTTATTGATCCCACCTGGGATTTTATAAAAAGGTTCTTGCAATTCTGCAGCTTCTTTTCAGCTCTTTTGGCTCTGATTTAGGAAAATGCTTTGTCTTGGAAATTCAGATGTTGCAGCATCTCGCTAAAAATAGCTACAATTCTCCCGTGTCTCTGGTGGTCTTGAAGGCAATCATCTAGTGCCAGGACTGAACTGTAACGAAGGATCCACACAATTTTCAACTCACTAGTTCTTTCACTGAGCTGGTCTCCATTGTAATTTGCTTGTTTTTTTTTTTAAAGTTTAGCATCTTACCCCTTCTTAGCAAAGAAACTTGAGCCTGAAAGCCAAGTGTTGAAAGAGTCTGAAAACTAAAATAAAAATAAAGAAATATCTTTATTCTACAACTACTGGGTTTCCAGCAATAAACAGGTATGAATATGACACAAGTTTTTGCTGAAGGAGTTGCTTCATACCTAATGTTTGAGATGTCATATCTTCCTGATAATGTCAGGGAAAGGGTACTCCTATAAATATATTAGGGGTAAGCCTCATCCATTATAGCTAAAAGCGGCTACTCCATATTCTTCCTCCAATCCCAGTAAAAATAAGATATAAACCATACTTGGGATATTTCAAAGTGAAATGCAGAATGAGTTTGGATCTTAGGAGTTCTAAGCTTTTCCATTTAAGATCTTCTGTGGTTCTTTAGTGGACATGCCTCACAACACTTTTGTTTTTAATTGTGGCTTCTGCTTAATTTTAACAACTTCAGCAAATTGCAGTATTAATCTTTTGATTTAACAGCCTGTTTGTCTTACCACTAACTTCTGTTTGGGGTTGGGTGGGGTGTTTAAGCTTAATTTTGAGTATTCATCAAGAATGCGGGCTTTGAATTTTTAAAATGAGGCAGAAGACTTTATTTTAAAAGCAGGTCATTAAGCTGTAACTGGTGCATGTTCAATGGTTTTTAACGTTATTGTCAAATTAGATTAGATTACCGATATCTAGTTTATTTTACAGAACCCGCCCTTAGAACACTGAAGATGCACGTTTACTACTCCAAGAAATATGGGCAGGATACCTATTAAAGGCAGTGCATTATAATTTTTATTCTTTTCTTTTAAAAAAATGCTATTGATCCTAGGTGGCCACCGTGTCAGAGAAATCTCGGATCATGGAGCTAGAAAGGGATCTCGTATTGCGTGGGAAAGAAGTAGCTGAACTACGAGCAAGATTAGAATCCAGCAAACCTGCCGGTGATGTGGACACGTCTCTCTCGCTGCTCCAAGAAATTAGTTCTCTGCAAGAAAAGATGGCCTCAATTAGCAAAGAGCATCAGGTTGACATTAAATTGTTGAAAGAGAAGCTGGAGATCAGCGAAGAATCATTTCAGAAGGAAATCAAAACATTGCTGGCGTCCAATGAGAAAATTGGGAAAGAAAATGAATCTCTTAAAGCCAAACTGGATGCTGCTCACAAAGAGAACTCGGAAGTAATTGAGCTGTGGCGATCTAAGCTGGAATCGGCTGTTGGGTCACATCAGCAAGCAATGGAAGAGCTGAAGGCCTCCCTCAGCACTGGGGTTGGGGCTCAGGCGGCGGAGTTTGCAGAGCTGAAGACCCAGGTTGAGAAGATGAGAGGGGAGCATCAAAGTGAAATGTCAACCCTGAAACAGAAGCAGGAAAGCGAGAGATCCAAGTTCCTGAAGGAGATTGAGGCTCTGAAAGAGAGTCTAATGGAAGCCGGGGAGGAGAAGGAGAGGAACGTGGACGCCTTGAAGACCAAGCTAGAAAGCATCGAAGATCAGCACCTGGTGGAGATGGAAGACACGCTGAACAAGTTACAGGAGGCCGAGATAAAGGTAAAAGAGCTGGAAGGCCTCCAGGCCCAGTGCACGGAACAAGCGGAAGAGATTGGTAGTTTTAAAGCAAAGATCAAAGCCGCGGAAGCCAAACTCGTGGAATTTGAGGCCCTCCAGGTGGCCAGCGCTGAAGGTAAACTGGAGTTGGAGAAACTTAGCAAGGAGCTTGAGGCAGCTGAGAAAAAGATACAGAGTTTAGAGAATGACAGAAACAATGAAAGTAGCCAGGTTTGTATCACCATTCATCTGTTTGTTTATTTGTTTTTTTCCCATTTTTTAAAAAACCTTGTTTTGTGCTGTTTTGATGCTGCCCTTTTCTGAGAGAGCACCCTATGAAATAGCAATTCTGCATCGTCTGATGAGGTTTTAAAACACAACACCAAACATGAATTGCATTTACATCTGTCGTTGCTAAGTGCCATCAAGTCACTTCCACCTTAATTCTTCTTTCGCGTCTCCTGATCAAATCTTGGACTGCCAAAATGAAGCCACTTTCTTGGCTTTTTCATTGGCCAAACTTAAATCCTCATCAGTGCATGTTTCTGGCAGTCATTGGCAGGCCAGTAAATGAGCCGGATTCTGTATCCCCCATATTCACACAGCGTGTTGTTGTCTGCCAGCAGCCCCCACTTGAGCAGGTTGGTCTTACATTTAGACCAGGGGTTACCAACCTTTTCAAGCCAGGGGCCGGGGCACGCTCTCTCAGTCAGCTTTGAGGGCACGACTGCCATCTTGCCCTGCCTACATGATGGGGGTGGCCATTTTGTCCCAACAGCTTCAAACGGGGTGGCCATTTTGTTTCTAGAATGCCCTTGGTGGAAGGGGGCACATTGAATGTTGCCATGGGCCCAATCCTGCCCACAGCCCTTAGGTTGGGAACTCCAGGCTAGTGTTCGTCTACCGAATCAGGCTATCTCATATTTGGTGTGTCTCTTTCCTTCCAGAGCTCCCAAGCATTAATTGTCTTTTCTATTGACTCTTTTTTTTCCTCACGATGGATTCAAAGCTCGATTGCCTCAGTTTAAGCAGCAGCTATGGTGGGAAGTTGAATCGGAGCAATATAGCTTTGCTACGGCTGGATTCGCAACCTATATTTTTGTTTCTGTTCAGATGAGGTGATCGCACGGAGGCTGCAGATTGTTTCAGTGCCAGTCTCCACATTGCCTCATCCTTTTGATGCGTTTTGATCCATGCCACAGCCCACAACCATCTTCCTTTTGATCTTGTTTTCTGCCAATCCTCAGCAGATTTCTTAAGAGAAATTCCTTTCTCCTAAGGCAGTGGTGGCCAACCTTGGCACTCCAGGTGTTCTTGGACTTCAGTTACCAGAAGCCCAAGTCAGTACTCTTGCTGATCAGGGCTTCTGGTAATTGAAGTTCAAAAGTACCTGGAATGCCAAGGTTAGCCATCGTGGTCCTAAGGAATAAAAGAGGTTTTATTCAGTTGTTCAAGTTTGTGTTTTTTGATCACAGGTCCGAGAATTCATACTCCAAAAAAATACAGGCTTGGCTTTTATGTCCGCTGTCACAAAACCTCCTCAGATGATGTTTTAGATACACTACAGTACTAGCTTTCATAGAGTTGCTTCCAGATGCTGCTTCTTTTAATTGTCTGGAAGATCAGATGGGATGTAAAATAAGTTAAGCTCAGTTAAATTTTTATTGTTAAAATATTGCTTCTGTTCTGTTTAATTGACCGTAATTTCAGTCACGGCAGTGTCTGCGTGACTCAAAGAGCTGTCTGTCTATCTGCAAATCATACGAATTTCATTGGGCTTCTTCCTTTTCTTCTTAAGAATTATATCCTGAATAGAGCTTTTGCAAATTTCAGTAATTACGACTAGATTCTCAAAGTACACGTCAAATGGCAACTTCTGAGAAGAATTTGAATTTATCATTTCCCCTGCAATGTTTAACATCCATGGGTTTTGTTTTGATTATTTTCACCTTCTGTTGTGACATTTTTTTTAATTTGCCGTTTTACAAAAGTATTTTATTTTGTTCCTTTTGTAATTTTTTTATTATAATTTTCACACCCCATCATCATCATCCTTGCTAGGCTCTTAGTCTAGTCAAAGAACTGCAGGTGAAAGATCAAAAGCTTATTGACCTTGAAAGTCACTTGGGTGCAGTAAACCAGCTCAAAGATTCCTTGGGAAAAGAGCTTGAAGACCTGGTGAGTAACTGTTGGAAATGATGGCTGTACAAAACCCAACTTTTTTTCTGTGGATTGTAGAAGAGGAATGCATTCAACACGTCAAGCACCACAACTCCTGTTGTGCATACTGTCTAAAATGAGACACACTGTGAATATCATGTTTCATTCTTCTATATTCAATTCCTGCACAGCTTGAAGCAGGGATTCTCAACCTTTTAAAGCAGTGGGCCAGACTACAGCCCCTTAGATAGCTGAGCAGGCCGGACTGGTAGTTCCCCTTGCTGTAAACACTGCCGTAAAACGCATCCATGGCTGTCGTAAACACATTTACGACAGCTGTGGGCTCATTTATGGCTATTTTAAATGTGTCCGCTTCTGGTGGCAGTGACACAGGCCACATGAAATGGGGCCAGGGCCAGCCTGCAGGCTGTAAGTTGAGAACCTCTGGCTTAAAGCTTCAGTTGCAGTTGGGGAAAGAAAGTCCCTCTGGTTGTTGTTTAACAAGAACTCCCATCACCATTGACCATTGGCCATACTGGCTGGGGTTGATGGAAGTTGGAGTCCAACAACACCTAAAGGGCCAGATTTTCCTATTCTTTTTCTTAAATTAAACCAAAGATACAGCTACTCTTCCCTGTCTCCCTGTGGTCACAAAACCATTTAGGTTTTTGCACGTTAGCAATAACAGTGTTACACAGAAAGTTCATTTGCAACACAGTGCATTTTAATCCATTGTGTATTTGACCTTACATTGTTTTTACAATTTGCCGCAGATTAGAAAGACTTAAAACTAAAGCATCTGCCAAAGTTTGGTTTCCTTTAGAACAACATAGCAGGGTATAGTTATCTCTTTGTGCATTTACCATACTTTGTGCATGTTTAGGAACATAAAACAGAGTGTAGCAAACCTGTTGACTCACCTATACATCACAGGTTTAGAAAATCCCAAATGATTGGTCTCAATACACAAACAGCAAAGAGCTCTGCTCTCAGATGTAGAAATCAAGAAGCTGGAGAATTTTTCTCCATTGGCTTATAGTAAAATTATTTAATATCTGCTTTCAAATTCTCATCTCTATACCCGCTTCTTTATGCATGCACTGTGAATGATGAGTCAATTGCAGTCATGAATAAAAAATAGTTTCTTTTTATCTGCCGTAAAGGTGGTCCAGTTATAACTAAAACTTTATCAAGCTATTTGTTCAGTTTGGTAATTTATATTAACTTAATGTTATTAAGTCACTTAATTTAAACATGCTTTCATTCACTTTCTTCTAGAAAGAAAAATTTACTACTGCTGCTGATGAGGCAGAAGGTGTTCAAAAATCTATGCAAGGTATGCTTTATAAGAGTGTGATCCTTTCTTTTTCTCTCTCTTTTTCTTTTTCTCTTTCATTCCTTCTTTCTTTTTTCTTTCTCTCTTTCTTCGTGTCAGAAGCTTCACAATTAAAATAAACATTATTTAAGACTTTGACTTAGACAATTCTTGCCCCAAAGTGGACAACATTAATTGCATGCTGTTCCATTGTCATGAGGTCCTCAAGTGTTCATTGAGCAGAGCAGACAGGGCAGGTGTAAATATGTCTGGTTGTCTGCACCTCTCTGCAGTCGTAGAGAACTGGCATCACCGGGTGTCTCAATTTATTCAGAGTATCTCTAGATCTATTTAGCAATCTCCAGACTTCTCAACTTTCACCAAAACCAGGTACCGCCGTCTCTGTTGGTTTCTTCCAATATAGATCCATCATAGCCTTCCATATATCCAATAAGAATATGATTTAATGTTGCTGTTCTTTAATAATGAGGGTGAAGTTCATGTATGAAAAACAATGGCTTTATTTTATTCTGAATACAGTACAGTAATACCTCGGATAACGCTAAAACTTGGTTCCACAAGTCTTGGTGTTATCCGATTTTTAGTGTTATCTGATGCATGTTAAAATCCTATGGGATGGATCAGATAACGTTAAAGCTCCATAGAAATACATTGTAACCGCACAGGCTTTAGCAGTTGCTATCCGATCCATCCCATAGGAGGACCTTAACGTTATTCGATCCAATTCTCCTCCCCAGATTACTTAACGTTATGTGATTTTAGCATTATCCGAGGTAAACATTATCTGAGGTATTACTGTACCTTGTTAATGACAGGGAACTATCTTTGAAAAAAATCTGAACTTCCCTTTGACCAAAGCTGCCTCTTATTTCTCTTTAGAAACTGTTGAAAAACTAAGCCAAAAAGAACAGCAGTTTTCACACATGTCATCTGAACTAGATCACCTGAGGTCAAATTTGTCAGGTAAGAGGAAGTGGCAACGTTGACAGTTAGCTATATGTATAGGTAAGCTAAAATAATAATTGTATGTCATCAAGTTCCGGTTAATCTCCACCCTTTCCACACTTCTCTAGGTAGAGGATATGAAGAAGGGGGGATTGAACTGTCAACCACTAGTCCTGTTAAACCACTATGTTATCCATTCAGTTTATATGTAACATAAAGTGGATGTATTTGAGGGAATCTATGAAAGCCACCATCAGATGGTCTTGTTATCAAGACATATTGTTAGGGGCTTTTGAATCTACTGTGTTAATCTCTTGACTTATCCTCAACTTCTCTCCTCCAGCCATGGAAAAGAAGTTGAAAGAGAGAGAAGAAAGAGAACAGCAGCTGATGGAGGCGAAAGCCAAACTTGAAAATGATATAGCTGAGATAATGAAATCTTCTGGGGACAGTTCTTCACAGCTTACCAAGATGAACGATGATCTACGGCTCAAAGAGAAGTAATTCCTCTCTCTTCCTGACGTCCTTGCCCAGTTGCAAGTAACAGTGTGGTTTTTAAACACCATTCAGAGAGAAAAACCCAAGCCAGTTGATTTTTACAATTCGGTGTAAAAATGAATTCATTAGAGTAACTGCTGGTTTCCAGCATCTGGGATGCGACCCTCTGAAAGAGTCAAAACTCTTGTGGCACCTTAAGGACAAACAAGTTACCGTATTTGCTAGTGTACAAGACCCACCCCCACCCCTTAAAATACACTGGAAAATGGAGTGCATTTTCTACTGTATGCAGTGGGTTATTTTGGTAATAGCGAGATGTGTCTTATACTCCGATGTGTCTTATACACTGGGAAATACGGTATATTTAGCATAGGGTCTCTACAGTACCACACAATTCTTTTGCATGTGTGTTTAGCTATCTTATGATTGGTTTTTAGGGAAGTCGAAGACCTCCAACTCCACCTCACCAAAGCAAATGAGAGAGCGATGCAGCTGCAGGAAGACGTGGAACAAGCTGCCCGTAAAACTGAAGAGGTGCAAAAAGAAATGCACCAAAAGCATCAGGCAGAACTGAAAACGGTGCAGGACAAGTTAGGCAACCTGGTAAGAGCCGCAGTGTGGAAAGTATATTTCTCTTAAGGTGGTTTAGTAGTTAAGACACTGAACGTGATGACTGGAAGGTCGGCAGTTTGAGACCCAAGTACTGCATGATGGAGTGAATCCCTGTCATCTGTCCCAGCTCCTGCCAACCTAGCAGTTCAAAAGCTTGAAATTGCAAGTACAGTAGATGATAGGTACCACTTCGGTGGGAAGCGAAACAGCGTTCTGTGCACTCAGGTGTTGAGGCATGTCCAGGGAAACATCTGCAGATGCAGACGGCACTGGCTCTTTGGCTAGAAACAGAGATGAGCACCGAACCCTAGAGTCCGATACGACTGCCTTTAACAAATTTCAATCATACTGGTTTTGTCTACAGCCAAAATATTTATCACGTGACATTTCCATTCGTCATTGCTCTCTGAATGCTGGTCTCAGTCTCTTAGAAACCACTGGGCTAGTCTTGTTTTGTTGTTCATAAACTATAAGATTTCAGAGACATTTCTTAGTCTAATCTCAGATTTAGTCGAGAGTCGCTCCTTCAGCTCTTCATGCAAGAAGAAGAGCAATTTAAAAAGAAGGAAAAGCTGTAAAGCGCTGCAGCTTGTTCTGTTTCAAGCAAGCATGATGTCATCTCAAACTGTGTCTCCTTTTTTATTTCTCCAGGAAAAGAAAAATGCAGCTAGTCAAAATCAGCTTAAGGAGCTGCAGGCGATGCATGAAAATACGCAGGCCGAGATGGCTGTCAAGCATGATGCAGCCATCGAGGAACTGAAGAAAAAACTTCAGGAAACAGAGCAGCTGTTGGTCAACACACAGAAAATGAGCAGTGAATTAAAGCAAAATGTCAAGGAATTGAAAAAGGAAGCAGAACATGCTAAGGTGCGTAACTATCTGAGGCAGGTTGCCAAAGTCTGGGTTCTTTGGGAGATGATTAATTATTTCCATACTATCACAATACTATCCAGTGCTTAAGGTCCAGATCCACCACTGGGTTCGTATAGGACAGTGATGGTGAACCTTGGCACTCCAGGTGTGATTTTCTTATTTCTTCATTTCCTTTAGAAGCTGCCCATAACCTGCTTTGCCCTGATCTTGGTTCGAGCAGCTGCCTTATTGATTTTTGGCATTTCCCTTGCAATAGTCCTTGCATTTATCTCCCTTCCATGTGCTTTGAGCTTTATGTTGGGGTTAGTGTTATAGCTGAATATTTGGCGCATATACTGAGACACATACCAGAACTGTGCGCTGAAATCTAAGTCCGTTGGTGATTGATATTTGTTAATATAATTAGAGCTGGATAAATCATTATCCACATAGGAGAAAATGGCTTGGAAATGTGTGAGCCAGCATATTCCACGTTATAATTACTACTGAAATTCCTATTCTTTTTCCTTTCAGCGTTTTGTGTAAGTCTACTATAGTATGATTTTAACACATCTAAAGTAACTCTTTACATTTGGAGCTGTGCTAATTCCAACCATATACGAGAAAATACATATAAAAAATGCCCGCTCTTACATTTTCTTAATTCTGATCAATTAGAAAAGTACTGTACCTTTTTTGCATAGTAAAATTATGAAAAAACATATAACAGTAAAAACAATTTAAAATGCTTAATTGAAGAGATGTTCTTAACTTTTCTGGAAGCTGAAAAGATAGGAACAGTTATTATCTTTATGTTCATACAAACTGACACAGTTTACCACATTTTTTGGAATAGTAGCCGTGTTAGTCTGTAGTTCAGGCATATCAGAAAAAACAAGAACACTACAGCACTTTAAAGACTAACTGCTATGTTTTTACTGTGAGCTTTCGTGGATCAAGTCCACTTCTTCAGACATAGGAGTGAATTTTCAGGCATGGTTTATATATACCAGGTAAAGAGGTAAAGATTTTAACGAATGTTTGTACAGCTGGATGACAATAAAATGCAAACTGGTGCCGTGTTTGAACAGTTCACATAATGCCTCAATCTGATTTGAAAGCTTTCAGCCAGCCTGCATCTGTGTCAGTATATGCATATTTGAGTTTATTTTTAGTAGTGATGCTATTAGTTTTTAATCCACATTTTGCCTCCGTCTGCTTGACTTCATATTTTTGTTTCCTTGTTTTCCTTTCTCCTCCCCATCTTTACCCCTTAGTCTTTAACCTCTATGTTAGCAGCAGCCAGGAAAGAGCTTGAACTAATGTCAGATGAGATGAGGGCTTTGATATCAGAGAAGGAAACCTTGGCACAGGAAGGGAATGCTTTAAAGTTAGAAAAAGGTTCCTTGTTGTCCAGACTTGTAGAGTTGGAATCCAAGATTGGTCTGTTAAAACAAGATCAGGAGAAACTTTGGACAGTGAACGAGGAACTAAACTTAGAAAACAAAAAGGTTGCCAAAGAGAAGCAAGAAGCTGAAAATAAATCCCAGCAAGAAAAAGCCAAAAATGATGAGTTAATTACTGAAAAGGGAAAGTTGCTCTTGGAAATCGAGGCGGCTCAAGATGACCTCCTCAAGATAACGAGAGAGAACGATATTTTACGTACTTCAAAGGCAGCGCTGTCCCACCAGGTGGATGAACTCCACGCCCATAAGGATGCCTTGACCAAAGAATGCCAGAAGCACATCAACCAAAGGGAAGAACTAGAGGATTGCCAGAAGAAGCTTTGTGACGAAAACGCTGTGCTTCTCAAAGACAAGGATGACGTCATTCAGAAGCTGAAGAGCTCCTATGAAGACATGGCCAGGGACCAAAAGGAACTCCTTCAAGAAGTCTCTGCCCTGGCAGCAGAGAGGGACTCTCTGCTGGGGAAACATCTGGATCTTGAGAACAAGCACCTGGCTTTGAAGATGGAGAGGGACAGTCTGTTTCAGGCAAGCCAAGATCTACAGTCGGACAAAGAGGCTCTCTTGAAGAGCCAGGAAGAGCTACGCAAAAGCTTAGAGCAGGCAACCGAGGAGAAGCAAGGGTTTAGCTTGAAAAACGAAGGCTTGCAAATAGAGCTAGAAGCAATAAATAAAGAACTGAAAGAGGTCACGAAAGACAAAATGCAGGTCCAGGACTCTCACGCCAGTCTTTCAAAGCTCTTAGAAGAGATTAAGGCCTGCAGGGCATCTACAGACTCTGAACGTATACAGTTACTGCAAGAAAAGGAAGCTTTGTCTTCATCGGAGAAGAGGCTTTTGGAAGAAAAAGAAGAACTTTTGAATGAGAACAATTCTCTTTCGGAAAAACTCACAGCGGTCTCCGAAGAAGCTGCCCGCACCGAGAGAACGTTGGATGAGAGGCTAAGCCAGGTGAATGCGGAGAAGGAGCTGGCTTCTCAGAAGTCCTCCAAACTCAAGAAGCAAAACGAGACCCTTTTGAAGGAAAAAGCTGCCCTGGAAGCCAAATACGCCGAGCTCCACGCAGAGAAACAGTTGTCAGCCAAAGCTTTGTGTGACTTGAAGAAGAAGCACGAACTGGACATTTCTGCAAAGCGGATGCTAATCCAGGAGAAAGCCAAGCTCCAGGGCAGTGTGGAAACCTTGAAGAGAGAGCTTGACCAGAAAACCCAAGAAAACCAAGAGCTGGCCAGCTACAAATGTGAGCTGTCTAAAATTTTGAAAGAGACCCAGAGTGCCAAAACCGTATTGGAAAATGAATATTCTGCCTTGCTCCACGCCAAGCAACTCTTGGCAGCTTCGTTTAAGAGTAGCTCTTCAGAAAAAGAGATGCTGAGCAAAGACAAAGCCCTGTTACAGGCAGAGTGCCAGAAACTAAGTCAAGAGCTCAAAACGGTCCAGGATAACCTCACGATAGAACGAGAAGGGAGGCGGTTGGAGAAGGAGTCTTTCATGGTTGAGAACACGCAGCTTCATAATAGTGTCAGCCGGCTAGAGAGGGAGAACGGACAACTCAGCTCGAAATCGAAAGAGCTGCTGGCCGAAAGGGACCGGTTGAAACAGGAGAAATTAAAGCGCGAGTCTAAACTCGAGGAGATAATGAAGGAAAAAGAGGTCCTGAATAGCGAGACGGATCATCTGGCTTGCAATATTGAGAGGTTAAAGAGGGAGTTTGTAGCGCTGACCAAGTCCAAAGCGGAGCTTCAGGAACTGCACAGCAGTGTCTCCAAGATCTTGGAGGATCTTCGTCGCAGCCACGAAATATCCGAACTGGAGCGTAGCAGGCTTCTTCAGCAAAACGAGGCTCTGCTTTCGGAGCAGAAGCACCTCCTCTCGATCAAGGAAGAGATCTTGAAAGAGAAGGAAAAATTCTCCGAAGACTACTACAAGCTGCACGAGGAGGTCACGATTCTAGCCCAGGCCAACAGCGACGTGTCAGCCAGCCTGTTGGCATCTCAGAATAAAAATGTCATGTTGCAGAAGGAAAAGGAGGAGCTTGTCTTGAAACTGAAAGAAATTGAGAGTCTTCAAGCACAGGCGGTAATGCAGAGATTTGAGGTATCGAAACCTTGATAAATCAGTCACCTACAGTTACTAACACCCAACACTAACATCAATTGTTTCTATGTCTGCACGTAACCTTTGCACAGTTCTGCAGCTTGGCCTAGCCTGAACACTTTAATTTATCTTTGTTGGCAACCACAATCTACCTTCTCACCTATCTGAAAAAAGTTTCTTAACTCCTAGTTAGGTTCATTGGGTAGGCGGGGAAGGAAGGTAAAGCCTGTCCAATTACAAAGCCTCACAGCTGATGAATGTAACAATATAAATAAATCTTTATTGCAGTTGTGAATAAAAAGACAAGGTTTTCTAGATCAAAAGGAAACCTGTCTGAAAATGTTTTAAATGTACACTTAAATTGACATTGAAAGGTCAATTTGTTAGCCTCTTCCTAAGCCAAAGGCAGAAGGGCAACCTTACCGCAGAAAACTGCTTTTGAAATCCATGTTGCAGCCGATTTTGCAACATCTGTCTTTTTATTCACAGTAGAAATCGCACTCACTGCCAACAGAATTCAGATCCAACAGCTTCAATGACTGTTCCAAGTTCTTTTTTCTCTTGTCTTTCCTGAGCCTGAAGCTTTAGTTTTTGATCTCCAGAAGACTTGGCTTCATGCTGCTACATGGTTTATCGTTGTCCCTATCTATTCTAATTTCGTGGCTGTCCACCAAGTCCAAATATGGGCCAGGTCACTAGACCTCTTAGTATTACCACAAAGGGAAAACATTTCAGTCTGTTGGTAGTGATTGTTTCTTTAATTATTCTGGATTTTGGCTTTTTAATGGGCGGGGGAGGGGGGGAAGTGATCTGAAAGTATGATTTGTGTTGTTAGGGCCATCTATCTCACCTCAAGAATGACACTAGCATGGGACTATAATATAATTTTTGCATGAAGCCAGATGGCAAAATAGATTGATTGTGCTCTATGAAGTTTTGGAAAACACTCCTATAAATGAAAAACCCAGATGTCCTCAGCTATGCAGAAGCAGCTTACAATAAACGAATAACTGTCTATATCAGGGGTTCTCAACCTACGGCCCACGGCGCCATTTCATGTGGTCCTCACCGCCTCCGCTGCACCCGGAAGTACAATGTGTGGTTCCTTTTGTAACGTACAGGCCGTCCCCATCATGCTGGCAGGGCAAAATGGCCGTCCGGCACCCGAAGCTGTCTGAGGGAGCGTGACCTGGCCTCGGCTTGAAAAGGTTGGGAACCCCTGGTCTATATGTTGATTCATCAGGGAAAAAAATTCATCAGGGCTAAGTGTGGGGGTAAGCAGATGACAGCTTTGCACCCTGAGTCCAGCCTGATTCTGATGGTCGTGTTTTTACCCTGTAGACTGCACAAACAGCAGAAGATGCTTTGGAGATAGTTGAGCAAGTAACCAAAGAGAAAGAAGCCCTCCATAAAGAGAAGATGGAAACTTTGGACTTACTGGAGGGCTCTAAGCAGGTTAATCAGAAGCTGCAAAAGGAGGTAAGCAAACATACCATCACCGTACAGTGGAACCTCAGTTAACATAATTAATGCATTCTCCGGGACATTTCTTACAGTGAAAATTACTTTAACTGAATTTCCCACAGGAATGCATTGAATGTAGTTTCCTGTGTGAATAAAAAGGTAAGGTTTCTAGATCAAAGGGAAGCTTGTCTGAATGCACTGAAAGTCAAAATACATTAACCAAAACATGTTTTCCCATAGGAATGCATTGAAAACCAATTAATCCGCTCAGAAAAAAATCCATAAATCGAACCACTATTTTCTATGGATTTCCTTTTGTTATGCGATTTTTATGTTAACCGAGCCATTTGTTAACCAGGGTTTCACTGTGTAGGAAAACTAGGTTTCAGTCAGATGTGGACAGTGTGATTTTTTAAAATGTTCTTCATAGATAACTTGCTTTTAAGTTATTGAAATGGCTCCCGTTGGTTCCCTCAATCATATACACAAATGATAGCTGAGGATGCTTTGAACGAGAGCTGTGTAGATTTGTTTAGTGTTGTATTTTTGGTTTTTTTTTTACCACAGCTTCCAGAAATCCAAGGCAGCATGGACTCTCTTTTGCAACACAATAAAAAGGGTTTTCTCTCAAATAAAATTAGACAGATGTCAGCTGAACACCTTCCTCTGAAACCATAGAGCGGGAGTTCCCAAACTTTTCAAGCCAGGTCACGCTCTCTCATTCAGCTTCGAGGGCCGGACGGCCTTTTTGCCCTGCCTGCTTGATAGGGGCAGCCATTTTGTCCCAACAGTTTCAAAAGGGTGGCCATTTTATTTCTTGAATGCCCTTGAAGGGGTGGGAGCCACATGAAATGGTGCTGCAGGAGATCCGGCCCACGGGCCTTAGGTTGGGAACCCCTGTCGTAGAGTATCACCGTTTACAGCAGCTTCTCAGAGGTACTCTGAGTGATTCATAGTCTAATTGAGAGAGAGATTTCTCATATTGTCTGCTGGTTGCCGCTTCTGCCTTACACCTGTGAATTCTCCTCATTCTTGTTGTCAGCTGTCAAACGTAAAAGGAAGGGTTTGTTTTGCTCACACTGGTGACTGGAGAATTTTTCAGCCTTCTGACGGTACATGTAAATACAGACCCTGGGGATTTTTTTTTAATTAAATCTCCCAGAAATCCCCAACACTGAAAGATTTTAGGGCCTAGAAGTCAGTTCAAGAGAGAGGGAAATTAAAGTAAAACTCCACTGCCCCATAATTCTTCTAAGAGCGATCAGAGCTTATCTGTTATGTAATAAAGTACATTACTGAGCGATTGTGAGGGGATGAGGCTTACCGATGAAAAGCTCTTACCAGACAGGAGAAGACATAATAAATAAATGCATTGTGCCAGAACTCTGCCAGACCTTTGGAAAGGATGGTTTCCCCAGAATCACCACGTCAACGCTGGGCTCTTTGCTTCCAAGCAATTGCCAAGTTTAATAGTTGACAGGAGCGGTTCTGGTCTGCAGAATCACGTGTCTGCCACTTTCAGAATGGCAGACTTTTAATTCTTAACTTACCTGCTCTCCATTATGGAGCAAACCTAGCAGATACAGATAAACTCTTCCTCGGTGTGGAGAACAGCAGCCAAAGATGGAAATTTCGATTTAAAAACTCCCATAATATAATAGTCAGGATCCCAACTGGGAATTGTTGAAGCTTCTTTGGGAAGAAACAAGAGGAGAAACGAAAATTTAATAGCATCCCCCTTGTGTTTCATCTAGCTTGGATCTTATAGTCCTGGGAATCCTTAAGTTGAAAGTGAATTTCCCCCCCTTTCTCTTTTTCCCTTTTGCAAGTTGGAGACTCTTAAAGGACAAAACCAGAAGAATCAAGAAGAGCTGAACAAATCTTGGGAGCTTCTCAACATGGAAAACAAAAAAATGGAAGAGATTAGAAAGGAGCTGTAAGTATTTTAATTTTTCCAGTTGTCTTAAAATGTGCTTGCGTGAAGCTCAGTTATCATTCATAGAGGAAATAAGTTTACTTCATGGTGTACAAGATGTGTTTCCAGTTAATCAGAAAAGTAGTGAATTTGTGTAAAATAAGCACCATGCTTTCTGAAACATGAAATGAATGCAGTTATCAGTGACTTCAATTTATTAGATTTTCAATGTGCAATGATTGATTGAAATCATGTGATGCATCAACTTCAGTGAGCCTTTTGTTTTGAAATTTGAAACTACACGAGGTTTAGCACCTCGAGTGTGTTCTGGAAATTTTAAAATATGGGCCATTCTTCCGTTTGCTCTTCCCCAGCTGTATACACACACAAAGCTGGTCTCCTCTTGCCTTCATTGCTCTGCCTGTTACTAATCCTGATAATAGCATTACTGGCAGTGCTTGAATGGGTATAAATACCAGAGGATGCAGAATGCTTTGGGCTAATTGATGAAGGACTTTTATTTGCAGAAAAACAAGATTTTTCTTTCTATTCCTAGGGGTTTGGCAGCTGCATTGTTGGGTTTTGTATTCTTATTTTTAATTGCATTATTATCTGAAACAAGTCTATCTGTTATATACAGGTGGCAGTGGAATAGGCATAAGTCAAACTGCCAGTTAAATCGTTCAGTCTCTGTTAGTAAAAGAAAAACCAGCCTGTGTCCTGTAACATGCTGTACATTTCAAAACTAGCACACGTGTTGCCTAGTTCATCCTGAAAATCAAAATAATTCTTCCAAAACTTTAGTTGCTTATTTGAGAAGCCCTTTCTGTTACTGTTGCTGTCAGCATCCAAAGCACCTACTTGTTATTTCCGGAGTCGCATCTATATCCAAAAGCAACCAGGAATGTCCTAGTTGTTGTGGGGTTTAAGAACAGACTGGCATCATGACCAGTCACAGCCAATATTGCATGGGAATTACTGTTTAGGTTTTATTGAGAGGAGGCATATTTTTCAACACAACATTTTGAGCAAATGCCAAAAAAACAAACAAATCCTTGTTCCTAATGGCAAAGAATATTCATACTGAATAGCCTTTTGAGACCCAGTTGTTTTTTCATGGAACAGACCGCTGTGTTGTAGGTCTTTGGATTCTTGAAAACCAGGTAGCAATAGCTACATGTATGAGAGTCCAATTGGCCATCCTTGTTACTAGGGGGAAAAATCAGTTGATTGATGCTTTTTCTGAAGGTGTGTTTGGTGTCAAGGTAGTCTCTAACCCAGGGGTGCCCAATCCCATACTACAGACCGTGGTTCAGATCCGGCCCCTGACGCCAATTCATCTGGCCCATGTAACCCTCGTCGCTCCTGGAGGCTGAAGTAAAACACACCCACACAAGTGCGTTTTACTTCCGCTTTCGGGAGCAGTGAGGGTGGAATGGGCCTGATAACTTGGTGTTGAGGGCCAAATCTGGCCCACGGGCTATAATTTGGACACACACACACTCTCACTCACACACAGTTTAAGCAGAGAAAATGGCAGCCTAAAATTTATCTCATCCTGTTGCAAAACATATCTGTTGCAACACAGATTGCAAGGCACGTTTTACTTCAGCTTCCGGTGGGAGGAATCACGTGACCTACCCATGGCCCAAAAAGTATGAGCACCTCTCCTCTAACTTACCTTGCTCTGATGGAACTGGGAAGAACTCCAGATCACTGGGGTCGTGCTTTTGGTGAGGCGTAGATTGTCGAAGATCAGTACAGTAATACCTCATATAACATTAGTATCGAATAACACGAAAATCGCATAACATCAAGGAATCTGGGGGGAAGAATTGCATCAGATAACATTAAGATCCTATGGGATGCTTCAGATAACAACCGCGAAAGCCTGTGTGGTTACAATGTATCTCTATGGATCCCATAGAGGATCAGATAACACGAAAAATCATATAACACGAAGACTTGTGGAACCAGGTTTTAGTGTTATATGAGGTTTTACTGTATATGAAACAGAAGAGGCTACACAGAGCAGGGAAGCATTGGAGCCTTTCAGCATTTTGTTTTTCTCAGCAAAAGGAATATATTGGACTTCCTGTGCTAATTTATCTTGTAATTAGGACACCTTTCAGGCTCAGGTATGTGTAGGTGTTATGTACAAGAACCACTTTCTTTCTCTCTCCCCATTTCCAGAAAATATTGCTGTCAGACAGTATAAGAAGTCTGAGCAGCAGCAGAAGTCTCCTTTTAAGAAAACGGGTTGAGACTGAAGAGTTGGGAATTGTAAACTGCAGGCATAAGGCCAGATTGCAGTTGCCATTGTTGCTCCTTTCAGACATCTAAAATGTTGCATTGGCATCTTGTACAAACCAAGTGGGTTATTCCAGAAAACTGGGTGTCTTGAACGTAAACAAGGGACTGCAGTGGCTCAAGGGGTTAAGACACGGAACTCGCTGACTGGAAGGTCAGCAGTTCAATTCCCAGGTACTGTATTATGGAGTGATCTCCTCTCTCTGTCCCCGCTCCTGCCAACCTAGCAGTTTGAAAGCAAGGCATTGCAAGTAGATAAATAGGGACCACTTTGGTGGGGAGGTAAACAGCATTCCGTGCACTCTGGTGTTTAGTCATGCCTGCCACATCCATGGAAACATCTGCAGATGCAGACGGTGCTGGCTCTTTGGCTGTAAACGGAGATGAGCACTGAACTCCAGAGTTGGATACGACTGGCTTTCAAGCAAGGGTGACCTATTTACCTTTACACAGAAAGAGTCGCCATGAAGATTGTGGTATTTTTAATTCTTAATCAGGCATACCCCAATGGACAACAGAAACCTTGTGTTGCCAGCTAATCTTTCTCACACTGGGTCAGGCAAAAGGAACTGCAGAATGAAAGTTGCCTTCATTTTGGAAGTTCCACGTCTGGCCTAGACACAGAAGAAGAAGAAGTCTAAAGGGTAGACACAATTTACCTTTGTGAGGGCCTACATTTATTTTCATCTTGTCTTCTGGCATTAGAGAATAACCAGTAAACCAGTGGTACAGTCCCGCATGGTTGTTCCAATGTGCTCACAAAGACAAACTTGTGGGTTTCCGCATCAGGTGACAGAAGTCAGCTCTCAAACCCTGGCCATCTGTTCCAATTTCAGCAATGTTATAGTTACTACTTGCTGGGTCGTCTTATATAACTTAATCCTTCTTGGATATTTTAGTCTGCACTTGCCATAAGGTCGTTGGGTTTTTTGGTTTTGTTTTTGTTTATGCCTTTAATCCGTAGAAGCTCATTGCTGGAAATCTTATTGTTCCGTGGATTGGATGGTATTGTCTGTGGGAAGGAGAACATTTTGGTGCCTGGATCTACCCTGCTCCCAACTTTTCCTGAAAGAAAGGAAAAATCTAAATATAGCAGGATTTAAACCCAGCAGACTTACAGCTCTTAGATATGTTTATTTAATTAATTTTTAAATTGAATTTCAAAGGCAATTAAAGACAAACAGTGGCGGTTCTGGGTTAGGTTTGCTTTCCAAGGACCAATGCTCGTGTGGGCAAGAGGGAGGGGCATTTGGGATGTGGGTTGTCTCCTTATTAAAAATCTCGTCAAGCACATTGCTCCCTCCCTCTCTCCTCCACTCTCTCTCTCTCTCTCTCTCTCTCTCTCTCAAGCTGCAAAGCTGATTTTTCTCTCTCTGTGTGTCTCCATTTCCCCTCTATTGCTCTTCTTGTTCCTATGGTAACCATGCGTTCTTCATCCTCACAGAGAAGCGCTAAAGCTGGCAGAGGCTGAGAAGTCCCATCAGCTTGCCGCCTTGCAAGAAGAAAACGTTAAACTCTCCGACGAGGTTAGCAAAGGGGACGTCACGAGTCATCAAAAGGTAGGTCCTTCCTGGCTGATTTCCCCCCAGATGTGGAGTTTGGTGGTGTGTGTGTGGGAGTGTTCAAGAGCAAAGGCTGGTGGTGCAGAGGTTAAACTGCTGTCGTGCAACCTAAAGGCTGTGAGTTCAATCCTGACTAGGATCAAGGTTGACTCTGCCTTTCATCCTTCAGAGGTTGGTAAAGTGAGTACCCAGCATTTGGAGGGCAAAATGCTAATTAACTTGTGAACCGCCCAGAAAATGCACTAAACAATTAATGTGATTGCTTTGTGAGTGAGTGAGTGAGTGAGTGAGAATGAGATGATAGATCAGTTGCATTACATCCTTATGATTTAGGACAGGGGTGTCCAGACTATGGCCCAGGGCCGGATCCAGCCCTGACGCCAATTCATCCAGCCAGCGCCATCCTCGTTGCTCCCAGAAACGGAAGTAAAACACGCCTGTACGGATCCAGCCCCGGGCCATAGTTTGAACACCCTTGATTTAGGAATTTTATCTTCCAAGATGCATGTTGCAAAGAAGTTACCCTGACCTATTTAGACAACCTCACCTGAGAAACCTTGGTGTGGATTTCACATTTCTATTGGAGTGTGAACTTTTGTAGGCAAAAAGCTTATTCTTGCAATTTCAAAACAGTCTGTAAGATGCTGCATTTGTAGCTGTGTCGTCTCATATTGCTTGACTCCCGTCTCTCTGAGAATTTGAGATGTGAAGAAAGTTGCATACCCCCCCCCAAAAAAAAAAAAAAAAAACCTTCCAGAGAAGAATTTGATGGGAGGAGGTGCTTGTTGATACTCTGTGAAAAGTCTGCATTTTCAGAATTTAGAAGGCAGTCATTTGGAATCTTTCATTTCCGAAATCCCTGGCTATTCTTGCATTTAAATGGCTCCGTAAAGGATTCTCAGTGCTGTTCTGAAGCAGCTTATTTGAAAAATCACAGAGAGAGCTAAGGCTAATTTGTTGCAGGGCTATTGGTTGAGGAACAATATGTTCCTTGGTACAGAAAATGAAATGAATGAAAGAGAAAGATAATTCTGATTAAGAAGATATGTGAATGAGTTTCATTCTAATTACAGTGACATTTATAAGCTTGGCCTAAATGTCTCTGGAGATGTTAAAATATGCATTTCGTGTGGACATGCCACAAATGCCTTGCCAAAACTTCCGACTAACATTTTTTTTAGGGTCGATAGTCATTTCAGGTTTTAAATTAGATAGCAGATACAGTAGTAGTTCTTGAGCTGTAGAATTTTAAGTTGCTAGCTTTGTGCAAAACGCCCTTAGCTGTGCTGTTAAGTTTTGCTTTGGGGAAGAAAGTTACATTGATGGCTATTATGAACCTGGGGGAAAAAACTAGGTCAATGACCCAATAAGCCTAGACCACTGAAGGGGAACCTTGGCACTCCAGGTGTTCTTGAACTTCAATCCCCAGAAGCCCAAGTCAGCATTCCTATTGATCAGGGCTTCTGGGAATTAAAGTCCAAGAACAGCTGGAGTGCCAAAGCTCACCATCAGTGCCCTAGACCTTTACTGCAGTTCTTACCCGTACATCTGGTGTAGAACCAAGCAGGAGCCTGCAGTCACTGAATGTAAACTAAAATTATATGTTGGTTTTGGGCTTTCCAAACCTGGACTGGCACCAGCAAAAAACACTTTGTGTACTTCCTTTGCAGCCATACTTTTTTTAAAAAGTTAAATTTTTAATTTGATTTGCAAGAAGCCTAGAATGGTCAGATGGAGTAGAGCAACCTAATAAAGGGGAGTAAATGCATTATAAACTGATGTAATTGATTAGCCAACTTTGCAAGCAGAGTGAATGTCTATTAGCCCTGCCAGATGTAGTTAGCATTGATAGGTGCCTTCTGGGTTCTGCATCTAAGCAGGCGGCTAAGAGGCTCTGTGGATGAGGGAAGAAAGGCAAGGGCTTGTTGAGTCAGCCAGAGGTCACTATGATCTGGTATAATCTTTAGTAGACCAAAAGTGAGCTGTAGAAGAGTTCTGTGTAGCAACACGTGTGGAAATGGTCTCCTGATGCCTGCTCACTTGAAAATCTCTGATTCCTTATTTATGTGAGGGGGACATGTGCATAACACATAACCTCTTTGTCCAGAGAAGGTTTGAAAATGGCAATAATCAGAAACTAGCAGGAATGGCTTCGGTTTTCTGTCGTTGTGGTTTCGTTCTTCCTAAGATAAGCAGGTATTTTTTTGAGCAATATTGCTATGGTAACAATAAAAATGCTGGCCGGTGCCTGCTTGTGAGTATGTATCTACATGACACATTTGGAAATGTAATGAGTATTGTTTCATCAGTGATTTACACTGGTATCTAAAGGTTACAGCGTGTGTGTTTGTGATGTTGTTTTTTCACATTATGGACTAGGAAGAAAAAGTAGGGCTTGTCATTTGCTTGGTTATATCAATAATTACTGTGTGTATATATATATACACACACACACACACACACACAGTAATTATTGATATATATACTGTATTTATAATTACACAGTAATTATTGATATATATACTGTATTGATTATTGATATATATACTGTATAACTTGATAGTCTTTTTCCATACTGACATACTGTCCAGACAAATAATCAGATACACAGCAAATTCTACAAAATGTAAATCCCAAGGCTTTCTGTGACTCTGCCATACATATTCCTCCTCTTAAGTTCCATGTGGCAAGAATGCTTTTAAAGCCTGATGACATCTGTTAACAGGGATCTCTGTGCCGTATGTGTTATATCTGATATAGGAAAGATCTTTGGCATTTAAGGAATTTCCCAGAATATAAGTGATGGAGATGGAGATGAGCAGATGCAAGAGCATTGTGGGTGGTGTCTTAGTCAAAACCTTTGAGCCAAGATTAGTTTTAGGGTCATATTTGGTACCGTTGAGCGGCAAAGAGTACCCGAAGTTACACCAGTTATACCAGTGGGTGGAGGAATGTATAGAGCAGTGATGGCGAATCTTGGCACTCCAGCTGTTCTTGGACTTCAATTCCCAGAACCCCAAGACATTTCCATGGACATGTGGTAGGCATGCCTAGACACCGGAGTGCACGGAACACTGTTTACCTTCCCATCAAAGTGGTACCTGTACATCTACTTGCAATTTCTCGCTTTGAAATAAATTCCCTTAAAATAAGCTGGATCCAAAACATGGAATTTGCTTCAAAAGTGGAGGATTGAACGGCATGAGTGGTGATGGTTTTCCTCCGATGATCAGCTTGATCAGATTTCCTGCTTGGAAAAAGCCACCACCTGTATCTCAGGGATTTCAGGATGGAGACTTTCTTCCTCCAGCTTCCCGCCTTTTTGCTGCTGCCATTCTCATTATTTCTCTCGTATGCACGGCACGCTTTGAGATGAAGAGCAGCCGGTCGTGTGGGGGTGGCAGACCAAGGCATGGCTGTTCTCCAAGGCTGCTGTCGGGCTGTGTGCTCAGAGAGAAATAGCTATTTTAGACTCCTAACATATTCTCAGCACAATCCAATGGCTGGTCTAGGCCACAATATCTCTCAAGGGCCGAAACTCTGCTTTCCTTGCTGTTCTGTATTGGCTGAAGTAGAGGCCAATGTGATTGTGGCAGTTGTATTGGAGGGGGTCTCATTTAAAAACTACTTAAGGAAAGATTAGTGGCTAAGACGCTGAACTTGAAGACTGGAAGGTTGGAGTTTGAGACCCGAGTAGTGCACGATGGAGTGAGGTCCCATCTCTGTCCCAGCTCCTGCCAACCTAACAGTTTGAAAGCAAGAAATTTCAAGTAGATAAATAGGGACCACTTCGGTGTGGAGGTTAAACAGCATTCCGTGAACTCCGGTGTCTAGGCATGCCTGCCACATGTCCACAGAAACGTCTGCAAAATGTAGATGGTGTTGGCTCTTTGGCTATAAACAGATGAGCACTGAACCTTAGAGTTGGATACGACTGGCTTTCGAGCAAGGGTGACCTATACCTTTAAGGAAAGGTGGATAGGGCTCTGGGATTACACACAATCAAAGAGCAGTTAAAAAGTTACTTCTTTGGACTCCAGCTCCCAGCATCCACCAGTAAGCTTACCAAAAAAAAGATAGCCAGCGATTTTCAGGTAACATCTCCTTGCATCTCAGAGGACAACAAAATATTATACCCTCATCCTAGAAGGGTAAGAAAGAAGAGCCAGCGCAGAAGAGCCAACATTGATGAATATGACATAGTCCAGTGATGACGAACCTTGGCACTCCAGGTGTTCTTGGACTTCAATTCCCAGAAGCCCAAGTTTCTGTGAATCCACACAAATGGGTTTACTGCATGTACGTGTGGATTCACAGAGGCTTGGGCTTCTGGGAATTGAAGTCCAAGAACACCTGAAGTACCAAGGTTCACCGTCACGGACACAATCAAAGACTCTTCTTTCTTTTCCTTTTTGCAAATCTGGGAAGAAGAAAATAATTTTGCCATTTTAGGAACCTCTGAAAAGGTTAGACACTGAAGTTTGATTGTTGGTATGCCTGACGAACGCGATGTTGCTTTTTTCTCTTTTCAGCTGGAAGAAGAAAGATCCGTCCTCAATAACCAGTTATTAGAGATGAAAAAGAGGTAACCTTTTTTCTGTAGGCATTTGTGGGCGTCCATCCAGTCAGTTAGTAGGGAAAGAAGAGGACAAAAAACTAGTCTGCTGTGAAACTGCTTAATCCTTGTTCCTCTCTGTAAAAGAATAATCGTGAGACCACACAGTCTGACCATCTGCAATGTCTTTGCACGTAGAATACTAAATACATGCAAATGGTTGCATCTTCTGCATCATTAAAATGTTGTGGAAATGCTTAAGAAACATTTAACACTGCTTAATCCAGGACATACCAACTTTTGTTACTCAGTTAGATGTTCCTCTTGAGGCCCAAAAAGCCATTTTTAGCAGACTCAAAAAATGTTCCTTTATTGATCTGGCAAACAAGTTATCCTCTGGTGATCAGTGACAAATTTCCTCATGACACTAAACTATGGGACTGCGGTGGCTCGGTGGTTAAGAAGCTCGCCTTGTTAGCTGGAAGGCTGGCAAGTCGGCAGTTCGAGACCCGGGTACTGCATGACGGATTGAGCGCCCATCTCAGTCCCAGCTCCTGCCAAGCTAGCAGATCGAAAGCAGGAAATTGCAAATAGATAAATAGGGACCACTTCAGTGGGAAAAGATCTTGGGGACATGAAAAAGAGCCTCATTTGGGCGTCCCCTGAGCAGAGTTTCTCCAGCAAAAATCCTTTCAACCCAGAATAAATTACGACACGAAATTATTATTATTATTATTATTATTATTATTATTATTATTATTATTATTATTATTATTATTATTATTATTATTATTATTATTATTATTATTATTACTACTACTACTACTACTACTACTGCTAACTTATGAATCTGGGGATGAACACGGAAGTTTAACCATTTAACATAACATACTGATAATATATATTATTTTCATTCAGTCTGCCCTGGGGTTAGTGGTATGAGAACAAATTGAACAATTTAATTAATCAAAAAAAAAATCCAAGAGGAAAACAGCAAAAGATTTTCCTCCTAATCTTCTGTGTTTTATGATTTGAAAAATAAGCACGCTCTGATTTGGAAGGTGAAGTGGCCCAGCATCACTCTCTGAAGCATCATCTTTCTGCCCATAAGAATGCTTCCCCCCCCCCCCCCGAAATAGTCAGTGTGAAATATGTCAGGAAATATGGGAGAGAGAACGGTGGTTTAAAATGGGGGGCTCGGTGTTACTTCACTTCATTTGGACCCATTGTGAATTTGCTGACTGTCTGATTTGTCTCCAAGCCTGCGCTATATTCTCAATACTCATTCCACTCCTCTCTCTCCCCTTTCCCACCCTTGCTTCCTTTGCTATATCTGTGTGTCTTTAATGGTAAGACTAAAGAAAGTCTATCCACGTTACAATAAATAACTTTTTTTTCTCCAACGAAGTTGTTGTACATGCTTTTGGCTGCCTTTTTTATTTCCTCGATGTCTTGCTTTGCGGTTTGTTCTTTTTGTTTTCGTAAAATACTCAGCAGTATTAAATCTTTTTTTCCCCTTTTTACCAAAAAAAAAAACCCCTCCCCAAAATCCACTTCAGTGCAAATTTAGTTCTTCCTTTACTGTATTTTTGCATTTCTCTTCCATGTTTCTAACATGTGGTTCTTGTTATCTTGCATTTTTAAAGCTTGCCCAGTATCACTTTAAGGTACTTGCTTCATTATTTGAATTTCTTGATTTGTTTTGTAGCAAGGGAAGAATCTGGGTGGTATTTCTGGTATTTCTAACAGAGCTTTGAACAGGATTTTAACCTATATCACCTATTTGATAAAATATTTTTACGTATGGCTTGGTTTTTTTACATAAACAAAGTACAAACAATTCAATTCTAGTAAGGCTCTTGCTATCATTTTATATGCTCCCCCCCCCCCCAATGTTCATGTTCCAGAGGTGGCTCCATGATTCTGCAGGGCCCTCTCCTGTTGATTTAGGACAAGGGTGCCCAAACTATGTCCCGTGGGTTGGATCTGGCCCCCGATGCCAGTTCATCTGGCCCACACCATCTTTGCCACTCCTGGAAGCGGAAGTAAAACGCGCCCATATGGGCTGAATGAATTGGCATTGGGGGCTGGATCTGGCCCATGGGCCATAGTTCAGGCACTCCTGATTTAGCGGCTTGTGGCCCATCCTTAACACAGAAGAGTTTCTGCCAATGTGCTCAGATATTCCACAGAGCTGAAATTAGGCCCAAATGTCATTGAGCTTTTTCTGGAACAAAAGCATAGCCTTTTTTCTGATCTTGAGAAGAGCTTCCCTCTGGACAGCTATTCAAAGTGTTCTGTTTCCTCAGTTATTTCTCTGTCCTGCAGTGAGTCAGGTGGGGGGTGGGGTCTAACCCAGCTGTGTTGTGTTTGCTTCTATGTCTGTACATCCCAGATTCTCTCTGCTTGCTACCTCCATTGCTAAGAATAAACACTGGCATAACTTTGAAATAACTATTCCGATGTGTTAACCATTTTTGCTTGTGGTGCCATTTGTTCTGAGCTACTGCAAGGATTGTACCATGTCTCCTATGCTGGTTATCTTGGTCCTCACTAACTATAGATGCGGTAAACGCATAAAAACCCATAGCTTGAGATTGCCTTCATGAGCAATGCCTTAGTTTTGCATTTTGCTCTCTCTCGACTTCTTCTTCTTCTCCTGCCGTATCTGAATATTGGCGATCCTCATGGCAATCAACCATGAAGACTGCCCTGAGAATATGAGAATATAATGCCATGGCCTTTCATCTGCCTTCCGCATTGCAGCGTGACACCCCTAGTATCACTGATCCAGTTCCATGAGGCACTTTCTGGTCCTGGGCCCTTTTGGCACACAAAGTCCTCCTCAGCCCCAGGCCAGGATGTATGAAGCTGCTGCCCTCCAGCAAGATGGATTCAAGTGGGATTTAACCCACTTGGGGACCATCAACCTTCCCTGTGGACTTCGCCACCCAAGGCTGTTAGTCCTCAAGGCCAGGTTAGTTAACTGCTGCCTGACACACAGTGTTGAGTCACTGGCAGTAGGGTCTACTCTATTACCATAGCAGGATAACCTGACCAGACTACCCTTCTCTTCACTTGGACAATCAATACTCCCTTGGTCTCTCACTCACAAGCTATGCCCGTAATAGGTTTTAACAATTGCTCTGTTCATTTTAAAAAGTCAACACACCAAAGGGCATCGACACATTCGTAGCAAGTCTGCAGATGTTTCTGTTGACATGTGGCAGGCATAACTAGACACCGGAGTGCACAGAATGCTGTTTACCTTCCCACCAAAGTGGTACCTATTTATCTACTTGCAATTTCTTGCTTTTGAACTGCTAGGTTGGCAGGAGCTGGGACAGAGATGGGAGCTCACTCTTTCGTGCCGCACTCAGTTCTCGAACTGCTGGCCTGACGATCTTCCAGTCATAGAGTTCAGTGTCTTAACCACTAAGTCACCACAGTCCCTGTGGTAGCTGCTGCCTGTAACATATAGTTTGCTCTCTCAATTATTAAATCCCCTTTGAGGATATCAGCAGATATAACTAACTTCCAGTCACACAGCTTAGCAAGGGTATCTGATCAGCCTGTTATTGTCCAGAAATCACCTGTATTTAACTAGTACAACACCTAGGAAACAATTCCTGGAAAAAGATATGCAAGAAAGAGGAAAAGGGGGTTAAGTTGTCTTACAAGTAGCAAGTAGCACTGGTTTGCAAACTTAAGAGCAAAATTCTTTACATTAGTCTTGTTACCGACTCAATATTCCTCTGATAAAATAGGGCTCACAATCTTACCTCCTGCAGAAATGCTGATATTAACGAGAATTAGTGAGGACCAACTGATAATTCCAGCTTCATCTTTGCTTTGCATGAAAACTCTGCAATTTAAGCTTTGCATGTACTTTTTGGTTGCTTGTTAAAAACTATTTCAAGAATTAACAGAAATTAGGCTCACTCTGTACAACCTTTCTCCGCTCCTTTTTGGTTCTCTGTCCCCCTATCCCTGTTCCCAATCCTATTAACATTTTTCTTTAAATTCAAATGGATACAATATGCAGATTCTGGCATGAATTATGTAGGTAAAAATTTTCACTTTATTTCCACAGTTGTATAATGCTGCCAAATGTAAAGCCTCAGTTACATGGCAGGAAGTGAAACTTGAGATAATATTTTTTTTATTAACGTAGCCTCTTTTAGAAACAAACTTTCTTTCCCCACCCCCTCTGATTATGAATCCGTGTTAGTGAATCAGGTGTTCTCAGATACTTTTTCTCTCTCTTTTAGAGAATCCAACTTAAGAAAAGAAATTGATGAGGAAAGAACTACCTTGCAGAAATCCATCAGTATTACTAGTGCCTTGATTACAGAAAAGGATGAAGAATTAGAAAAACTCAGAAATGAGGTAAAATAGTAGAAGCAGTAGATGTGCAGATAACACTACATCACAAAAAAAATAAACATTGTCTGCTACTTAGTCTAATCCATGTGTCCTAGACTAAATCAAGTGCACTGAATCCAAATCTGAAGTCCGATTCTGCCTAGGATGTCAGGATCTTAAGTTAATTACACCTAGAGATGTGATAGTACAGTTTATTAACACAACTGCACCTACTCCTCTTTAGCTCAAAACAGACTCACTATGGCCTAGCTATACTATCCAATAAGATGGTTTCAAACTAGAGACAAGCCTTTGGTCCATCTTGTCTTATACACCTATTTTTGATGTCAGCTCATTGACTTGCCAAGACATGCCCAACCGCTGCTGGAACATGTATGCCACCAGGGGACGTGATTCAGCTAAGGCGCCAGCAGGCATAATGGTAGCTGCAACTGTTATAATGTTCCTATGTAAAAATACATTACCCAATTACTGACCATTTGAACAGCTATAGCATGCTTGTAACTTAAAATCTGTACATTATAGGCAAATTCTGAGTTCAGATTTTGAACCAACACACTAGATATCATGTAAATCACATGTGTTATTTCCAGTAGCAAAATCGTTGTTGTGCAGTCATCCCCTGTGGTTTGTCTTCAAGGTCTATATACACTTTGTCTGCAAGAGAAAAAATGTGTTATTCTAACTCTGCCCATCATTACCTTATTCTTTTCTTTATTCTGCTAGAATTATTTTTCTCTTCTTCATTGTTCACAGGTCTCAGTGCTCCGTGGGGAGAATGCCACTGCAAGGAATCTGCATTCGGTAGTTCAGTCGTTGGAGTCGGATAAGTTGAAACTTGAGCTGAAAGTAAAAAATCTCGAACAGAAGCTCCGAGAGAGCCAGAAATCTCCTTCCGGTATCTCAGGTAAAACTAGCTTTGATGTGTGTTGGTTGCAAACTGGTGGCAGAGAGCCCTGTTCATTGGATCACATCAGCCCCCCCTCAGTTAAACAAGCACCTCTTTGCAATAATCTTTGTGTTCTTCACGACCTCTGTGAATCACGCAAAATGGGTGTTTCTGTGTCTGTATGGCACTCCTCAGAACATTCTACAGCAGTGATGGCGAACTTTTTAGAGAACGAGTGCCCAAACAGAGGGATGGGGCAAACTCTGTGTGGGGGGTGGGAGCATTCCCACTGGGCTGCTGAGTAGTGGGGCAGAGCAAACTGCTGGGGAGAGGAAGAGCTCCCATTGGGCTGCTGGGCAGAATGGTGGGATGAACTCTGTGCTGGGGGAGGGAGGAAGTGCTCCCATTGGGCTGCTGGGCAGAGGGGCAGAGCAAACTCTGTGCTGGGGCAACGGCGCTGCCCACAGAGAGAGCTGTGAGTGCCCCCCACTGGCACACATGCCATAGGTTTCCCACCTCTGTTCTAGAGCTTAAGAAGAAACTGTTAGAGGAGCTTCCTGTAGTAAACATTCCTCTGCACCGAGTGTCTGTAACTTAGCTCTCCTTGGCCACTGCTGAGGAAACTTCTTGGAACGTTGCTTACAACCTGTTTCATCTCTAGCTTACTCAAGTCTCAATGTCCACCTTCCGTTAACCTGTAATTATTTCTTGAAGCCATGCACTTCTGAAAAGAAAAGAATCTTATGTAGCTTCAGATTTGGAAGTAAACTAGTACAGCATAAGATTTGGCTGTATTTATTTCATACGTCCTAATCTTTTGATTTTTCCTCCCCCAAGACGACACGGCCAGCGGGACCCTCGAGAATGAAAACATGCACGAAAGCCAGGTATGCTCTTGGCCCTTCTGGGCCACTTGTTAGCAGTAACGTACTAGCATGCAATGGGTTTGACAGACAGGGATAGATCTCTTTATTCCTGGTGGCAAAGAAGAAGAAGGATCTTAGCTGATGGCAGGAACTGGGTCCAAATGGGTGCAGGTGAAAAGGAAGTCATTAAGGTACCACTCATCGGTAGCTGCTCATGAATAGCTTGATGCATTTAGATGTCAAATGGTGGGTGATGTGAGGTGAGGAAAGCCAGGCTGTTTTGCTGGCGCTTCGCTCTCTGCTTCTGTTGGGGCTTTTGAGACCAGTGTCCACAGGTAGAATTCTAGGTGGGAGTCCCTGTTCCAGGCCGCATAGGCTCTAAGGCAGAGGTTCTCAAGGTTTTCACGCCACGGCCCAGACCACTCCCCCTCAGACAGCTGAGCAGGCTACCCATGTGGTTTCCCCCCATTGTAAACGCGTCCATAAACTACAGTGGGCCCGTTTACGCATGCATGGATGCATCCACTTCCAGGGTCATCGCTGCAGGCTGGATGGAAAGGCATCAGGGGACAGGGACGGCCCACTGGCCGTAGGTTGCGAACCCCTGCTTTAAGGGCAGTGCAGTAGAAATCTAAGAAGCTGGCTTTTGCCAGCTGAAACTGCTTGCCCTTCTTTGCCTTGCGTTGTCTCTTCCAGCCTTTGCTGATTACAAAAGTTAACGGGAGAGAAGGAATGTACACTCTGTAAACATCTAGCCCAGCACTGCTGGCCCTGACTGATCGCTAGAGGGCTCAGAGAAGGATGTGCTGCATGATGGAGTGAGCTCCTACCCCCTGTCCCAGCTCCTGCCAAACTAGCAGTTCAAAAGGAAGAAATTGCAAGTAGATAAATAGGTACCACTTTGGTGGGAAAGGTAGCAGTATTCCATGACCATGGAAATATCTGCAGACACAGAAAGGGCTGACTCTTTGGCTGCACATGATGAGAGCCACACTAGAGTCAGATACATCTGGCTTTCAACCTTTGCATTAATTATTTGATGAAATAGAGGATTGGGGGAAATCAGGTGTGATATTCTCCAGATGTGCTTCATAGCCACATGTTGCACATGGGTCTTTATGTCAAGGAGCATGCCTAACATACTAACGCTTTGTTTCTTTCTTTCTTTCTTTCCCTCCCACCCCTTTGCTTCTTGCTCTCATTTGCTGGGAAATTTGTCCTCCAATCAGCATATGGTTTGTTTCTGCTTTTTCTGCTTTTTAGAAATAAGTCTTATTGCTTTTAATCATCTCGCAGTTATTGTTGCCTTGCCTCTTTTCAGGTAGTTCTAGAAGTTTTCTTGCCTCTGCTTTGTACAGAGGGGATAGTTTTCTTTGTCAACGATCAGAGGAACCCTAGCAAAGGGAGGGAAGAACTCTGTTAACTGGCTTGAATCCAGGACTAAGAGACATAGAATGACAAGAGTCAGATATGATTTTTTAATTTTTTTTGGCTTGATGTGAACCAGTTCCCACTGACTTGTTCAATACTGAGTAATCACGGCAGCTATTTAAGAATTCTTGCCAGAGTTTTCACAATATTATTCACAATATGCAGAAAGCCCCATCTAGATTAGACCCAGAGCTGTCCAGCAACCCAAAGGTTGTGAGTTCGATCCTGACCCGGGCTTAAGGTTGACCCAGCCTTCCAAGGTTGGTAAAATGAGTCCCCAGCATGTTGGAGCCAAAATGCTAATTAACTTTTGAGCCACCCAGAGAGTGGACTTAAGCGCTTCTATGGAGTGGTAGAGAAGGATGTATTGCATTGCTTTGCTCTGCATTTGGGGCTTTACTTTAAAGGAAACAGAATTAAGAACAGACAGAACAGATGTAGTTGTTACAAATATGGTATCATGAGCTAGAATCGTACATGGAATCAATGGTAGTTGAGCAGGACACATAAAAAAGTAACACGAAAGTGGCTGTGAGTGATCCATGTATAGAAACAAAGTTCTGGATTGATACTGATCTCACAGTTTGGCCCAGTTTTTGACCTTTTTGCAAGTTTTGTATCTTCCTTGCATGGCAAAGAGTTATGCTGAACTCAAAAGCTTTAACTTCCTTAGTAATCCAGTAAAGCTGTCATCCAACTGAGAGCTTATTTTTAAAAACAGCAGTTATTTCACACAATGCATAATTGCTTTGAGGCACAGGGTGGCAATGTGGCTTTAACCTGGAACTAGACAAATTCATGAGAGATTGGCTAGCAGGTTTTTGGCAATGACAGGGGTTTAAGCAAAACTAATAAACATGTAAGGTCTGCCTTAGTGGCCCCTGCAAAATATTTATCTCAGTATCCTATAGCAAATAGTCAATGATTTTTGTCTAACATTTGTAGTGCCCACATTTGTAAGCTGAGATTAGACTTTCAGCTGTTTTTTTAACAGTCACTTTTAGAGTATTACTATAGACACCATCTGAACTGGAAATTTTTGTGTGTTATCTCAAATAATTACTCTCTTGTAAGATAGGTTTTCATGGTGTCACAATTTGCACTTTGATGTTACTCTACAAAGAAGCTGAGTGGTGTAATGTAATATTTAAAAGTTATTATCTTTAGGCACGTTTTAAATAAAGTCGTTTTTCCTTGTTATTTTGTGAATTGTTTCTATGGAGTCTGTTTTTTACACTCACGTTTCTGCTGCTCATGTTTCTTCTTAAATGCTCTGAATTTTTAATGGTGTCTTTTATTTCCTCCTGCTATTAAACCCTTCAGATCGACTTCCTAAATTCTGTAATTGTGGATCTTCAGAGGAAAAATGAAGAATTGAAAATGAAAGTGGAAATGATGTCAGAGGCGGCCCTCAATGGCAACGAAGAAGTTATCCATTACGACAGGTTGGTCACAGGAGGGGTGTGCTGGGCACCTTGGGAGGGGGGTGGACAGGGAGTGATGGGGGCTCCCGAATATCTGCTTTGAGGCTAGAAAGCCTTTTAAAGGTGCACTTGAACTGCCTCTTCCTCACGGTGCATCACAACTATATTTTATTACCAAAATGGCCCACGAGAGGCCACTATATACAGTAAATACTGTATTTACCAGCACACAAGATCCACTCAATTTTTTCAGTGTATTTTAAGCGGGGTAAGTGTGTCTTATACGCCAGCAAATACAGTATGTGGCAGAAAAAGAAAGGAAGATTGAGAGACATGATGTGGTTCTGTCCAATTCTTTTTCTCTGTCCTTCCCAGCACCGATGGGCTGCCAGTTCCAAACCATAGTTGGCCACAAAAACATGATAAACCTTTTTGAGTGTATTTAAATGGGACGATGCTCACTTTTGTTTTGTCAACAATCCCTCCCTAACAGTGAGGAAGAAAACCAAGCCAAGAAGAAGCCTCGCCTTTTCTGCGACATTTGTGACTGTTTTGACCTCCACGACACAGAAGATTGCCCAACGCAAGCACAGATGCCGGACGATCCTCCGCATTCAACTTTCCATGGGAGCCGGAAAGAAGAGCGCCCGTATTGCGAAATCTGCGAAGTGTTTGGCCACTGGACAGCAACCTGCAACGACGACGAGACCTTCTGATGCAGGAGAGGACCAGGGGAAAGAAGACCCTTTGCTCTATGTACTCACCTGACCACGTCCACCGCCAGCTTTTAAAGGGTGCCGACGTCTGGGAATGAAATGGGACCGCTCCCCCCGCCATCCTCCTAACCGACAGAGATATTTTGATCTTCCGCAGTGAAATGCTTTAATCCTGCCCTTTCCCTTCCAAAATTAAAATAAATAATTTACTAGGCACATTGCTGCCATTTTCATTTTCAAACTCCTTAGAGGTGCATCATCTTTTACCAAGAAAACTGGTCTTATTTTCATCTGGTTACCTGTGGGGTGGGAACACGAGTTAGGTTTTAGCTTATTTAAAGTACCTTTAAAAATTATGCTGTTAATTTTTTCAGATTTGCACTAAACTTTTAAAGCTGCAGTTTTATGTCTTTAGATTTTGTAAAGCTTTTCGACACTGGAATGCGTTAAAGAGAAGAGCTGTTTCCTATTCGTTTCCTCTGCTCAGTTCTCTCTCGATCAAATACATGAACTCTGGTGCGCTACCTGGAGATCAGTAGTGCCTTGATTTCAGCAAGATTTCTAAAGCAAAACTATTGTGGGGAAATGTTTTACAAAGAAACCTCTATATGCTGTGCACAATGAGAATATCCCTCTCCACGTTCTTTCAGCTTCTGTAGAATTGTACATAAGTATATATATAAATATATTTAAGAAAAGATTTATATTTTGGAAATTTATCTTATTGTCTCCAGTGCTTCTGTTCATCCGAACTCCTCAAAGGACTTCTGTGCACAACACAGTAACTTGATTTAATAACTTTATATAGCCTCAATCTTGGGAGATTATTTTGTTTTCCTGACTCTGGTTTTTTTAAAAATGTTAAAAAATCTTCCAGCAAATTTGTATCCTGTAACAGGTTTTTTTAAAAAAATTACATTCTGAAATCAAGACTTGTTTTTAGCTGAATGAATTATTTATTTCCCCTCCAGTCTGAACGTTGTTCCAGATGAATGTAAAAAACAGAAAATTCAGTATTTAATCATAGTGAATTTTCTAAGAGGCAAAATCCTTACAAGAAATGAAAAAGAGTAAGGCCAATGGGACATTTTTAAGGGTGAAATTGTGCCATGCTTATTTTTATGCATGTGGTGCTTCTGGTGAGATGACTCATGAAGATGTATGTACTACTTAAGAAAAATAAAAGTGATACCACATAAGCTGGTTTATATCTCTTCTTTTGAATGTCTCAAACATAAATGTCAATTTTTTATCTTCCCTGATCTCTGTACATTATATAGAAATTTAACTCTTGTATAACTATAAATATATATATTATATGCACCTCTGGTGTATTTCTCTCTCTCTCCAAATTGCAGACTGTATTTGGCATATGAGTATGAAGGTCATCCTAATGTAATTGTTTGAAATTTGGAGTTATGAATGTATTGATAGGGATAGTTTAAAAACAGCAGGGAAGTTCAGTATTAAAATTAACTGAGTGTACTGTATCTTTAATAAAATGGTTATTTGCTTGTCATCTGTCTTGCATTTTTCCTTTGCAGTTAGTAAAACCAGCATGACAAGAGACATTTCTGTGCAGTAGGGTTAAATCATTATCAAACTTAACTGGGATTGACTCATAAGTAGATATTAATGGTACTTTTAAGGGTATGAAGAATGAAAAGCTCACCATAAAGGGAGCCAAGATTGCCTGTCTACTGTAATATATAATCCTCTCACAGAAAAAAATACAGCATTTTTTCTTCTTGGCATACAGTATCTGCTGGTTGATAGATTGAGTTTTTAATGAGTTGAACCTTCACTCATTCCATCTTTAATTCCACCCTTCCCCTAAATTTAATGGATAGGCCAAGCCAGTCCGATGGCTCCCACTTTCAAAATTATGTTAAAATCATTCCTGGGTGGCTATAAGTCCCCATTGAATCTTTCTCTAAATTTGCCACTTATTGTATCCAGGGTGTCACCAGTATTCTTGCGCTCATGTACCCACTCTTCAAGTGTAAATGGGCTCAAATCAGCCATATTTCTCTGGAAAAAAGAAACATTTATAATACATATGGACAGGTAGGGACTTACGGGCCACCCTGTAGTGCAGGATTTCTCAACCTTTTTAAGCTGGGGGCCGGATAACGCTCCCTCAGACAGCCTTGGGGGCCAGACAGCCATTTTGCCCTTCCTCCACCACATGGCACTTCCTGGTGTGATGGAGGTGGTGGTGGGCCACATGAAATGGTGCCATGGCTCACATCTGGCCTGCAGGCTGCAAGTTGAGAATCCCCGCTGTAGTGTTTTAATAGTAGTGGTGGCTCAGTGGTTAAGAAGCTCGCCTTGCTAGCTGGAAGCCTGGCAAGTCAGCAGTTCGAGACCTGTGTACTGCATGATGTAGTGAGCTCCCGTCTCTGTCCCAGCTCCAGCCACCTTTGAAAGCAAAAAAAAGCACGTAGATAAATAGGGACCACTTAGGTGCAAAAATCAACCCAGAATAATTTCTGACATGAAATGATTATTTTCTTACACTTAAGAAACAAATATAAACAGCAGTCAGCATCCTCTTGAGATTTGATTTATTTATATCCCTCCCATTTTCTTGTGAGAAGAATAAAACTGTTATTGGAAAGTTGACCAGTTATATCCCAATGAATGTATTTGCACATCTCCTTTCTGCAGGATGCTGTTTGTTCCTTGCCCTTTGGGGCAGGCAGCTTACAAATGTATAAAGTATCGGAATAATAGCAAATAAAGCATAACTAATAACATAGTAGTAAAGTATTTTATTTTTTAAAATGTCAAGAGAAATATTTCTGAGAGAACACTTTGCCTCTTCCTGAGGCAAAGGAGCGCCTTAGAACTACAACTCCCAGAGTTCCCCCGGCGGCGGCGCGGCCTGAGGCATTCTGGGAGTTGTGGTCCAGAATCCGCTCTTTACGTGAGGGAAAATAAATAAATAAATAAATAAAAAATTAGCTTCTGACGAGTTTAAAAGGCGCCTGAGCGGCCTCCGCCTCCTGGGCGTTCCCATGACCGGCGTCGGGGCCCGGCTGGGCCTGGTCTTCCTTCCCCTCAGAGAGGCTGAGGGAAAGCGGGCAGGCCGTCATGGCGGCGCACCTGAGCTCCGGGCGGGTGAACCTGATGGCGCTGCGCGAGGCCGGGCGCAAAGAGCTGCGCGAGTTCCTCGACAAGTGCGCCGGATCCAAGGTGAGGGCGCGGGAGGAGGAGGAGGCCGGCTCCCCCTTCTCTCTCCCTCAGCCAGCGGGGCGGGCCCCAAAAACATCGACGGGCCTGTCAGCCCGGAGGTGGTTTGTTACTCCCGAGTAGTCCTATAGGACAGCCGCCGCCCCTCTCAGGGGACTTTTCGGCCCCTTCAGGACCGACTGGGCCGCGTCTTCCTCCATCATCTCCTCAGGCCTTTATTCCCCTTCACTTTCCCACCTAAACCTTAGTCTTTTAGGGCCCCAAAGATTAAGGGCCTTTATTATTTAAAGGGGGGCTCCTATAAATGGAAGGCAAATCCCCTCAGCACTTTTGGGGGGGATTGGTGTGTAAATAACACACGGACATCTTCCCCTCAAAAATAAACCCCCATCACTTTCTTAGGGCCAGGAAATCCATTCCCAAGGCTTTTCTCTGTGCTGACATGGGGTTTTTTTTTAATGTTTAAATTGTTAATTAGTTTTCCCTTAGAATTTTTTCCCTGCAGTTTGCAATTAGAGCATAGCTGGGCTTTATTTTTAATTCATTGGTGTGGTTGAAATGCATTCAAGAAAGCATTTTTGGAGGGTGAAAATCCAAGTCATTTCCCCTCAGTCACTGCATAGAGTTTATTGCTCTTATTAAGAATGCACTCTTTTCGTCATGGCGTTTTAATGTTTTGGCTTAAATGAAGGCAGTCGGGGTGTGTAAATGGATTTATATTGAGGAATAGTCGAGGAAGGGAGCTGTCCCAGCTCCTGCCAACCTAGCAGTGCGAAAGCAAGAAATTGCAAGTAGATAAATAGGTACCACTTTGGTGGGAAGGTAAACAGCATTCTGTGCACTAGTCTAGTCATGCCTGCCACATGCATGACCACAGAAACGTCTGCAGAAGCAGACAACGCTGGCTCTTCAGCTATAAACAGAGATGAGCACTGAACCCTAGAGTTGGATACGACTGGCTTTCGAGTAAGGGTGACCTTGACCTATGCTTTGTCCACCTGATTTCTGGCTTTATGCTTAACAAAATTGGACAAAATTGCAGGACCAGCAGAGTTGTTGGCTTTCCATGCTGCTGCAACAGGAAATTACAGAATTAACTAAAATAAGGATTTTAAATTAAACAAATCAACAAATAAAAGAATGCATTCCCCAGCTGTGAGTTTCGGAAACACTAGTGCAGCCCAGAAATGCAGATTTCCTTTCTTTGAATAATTATCAAAGCAATTAATCTTTTCAGCAAACTCTTGTATCTTTGAAATGCTATCATTGACAGTGGATTTATTTTTGCTTTTATAGGCCATTGTTTGGGATGAGTATCTTACCGGGCCATTTGGACTTATTGCACAATATTCTCTTCTAAAGGTAAGGAATGGAGTATCTGTTTTTCTAAATTAAAAGTTAATTCTTTTTTTTTAAGAGTCAAATGTGTGTCATAAATGCTGAACTTTCTTTACTCTGCTGCTCCATAAGTGTTAACTGATCTAAAGTGCTAAAATAATAAAGTGTTTTATTGTCTCATTTCACTTTTTTCTTGCTTCCCAGGAACATGAAGTGGAGAAAATGTTCACCCTCAAAGCTGGGCGCCTCCCACCAGCTGATGTCAAGAATATCATTTTCTTCGTCAGACCAAGACTGGAGCTCATGGATATAATTGCAGAAAATGTGCTCAGGTATCTTGCTCTGCCTTTTCTGTGTAATGAAAATCTGCACTGGCAGCCAGATAATCACTGCGATTTCCTGGCTAAGTCCATACAAGTCTAAAAGAGAAACAGAAATCTGTTTTAACTTTTCTTCCATAACAAACCAGTTTTCGTCCTTTCGGATCTTAAGTGGTTATGTTGATAAAACCTAAATAAAGTGAGAAGGGCAGTGGATAAATATGAACAAATAAATAAATAAAATGACAACTTAAATTGCTGTTGAGATGGCCAGAATAGGTTTAGAATCCATACAGGTCTAAAGTGCTAAAATAATCCATACTGTGTCCCCTATTCCAAAGAAAAAAAATGTTTTTATTAATGTGATTTACTACTTATCTTTCTTTTGGAAAATGCAGCATACTCATTATCTAAAGTGACATGGGCTGCAGTGGCTCAGTGGTTAAAAAGCTCCCCTTGTTAGCTGGGAGGCCAGCAAGTCAGCAGTTCGATTCCTGAGTACTGGAGGACGGAATGAGCTCCTGTCTCTGTCCCAGCTCCTGCCAACCTAGCAGTTCGAAAGCAAGACATTGCAAGTAGATAAATAGGGACCACTTCAGTGGGAAAAGATCTTGTGGGCATGAAAGGAGCCTCATTTGGGCATCCCTTGAGTGAAGTTTCTCCAGCAAAAAATACTTTCAACCCAGAATAATTTCTAACACAATAAGAATATTATTATCTAAAGTGACAGCCTGTATGAGCTCAGATCAGAAAATGGAAAGCCAGTTTATTGCTTTGATCTGGTAATTTCCGTTAACCTCTTTTTGTCTTCTTCCAGTGAAGACAGGATCCGTTGCCCACAAAGGGATTTCCACATCTTGTTTGTGCCACGTCGCAGCTTGTTGTGTGAGCAGCGTCTGAAAGATCAAGGGGTCCTGGGCTCATTCATCCACAGAGAGGAATACAGCCTGGACCTTATTCCGTTCGATTCAGACTTACTATCCATGGAATCCGAGAGTGCTTTTAAGGTCAGCGTTTCATTTCTTCATGGTCTCCATCCAAGCTGACCCCCTTGTGAAGGACTGAACTAAAGCGACCAGTCACATTGGCTGGCTGCTAACACATCATTATAGGAAGCAGTGGTTTTAGCTTCCTTCTAAACTGAATTGTAGATCAGAAGCACAATTGTGTACCAAGGGGAAGAAGGAGAAATTATTTCTCTCATCATAGATAATGAACAACAGCTTTAATGGCAATCCTTCCCCTGTGTATGTCTGGAAGTTTGTATAGAATTACAGCTAAATTAATTACGATTGTGTCTCCGTTATAGACTTAACTAGATTTTAATTACCTATTTCTCTAGAACCACCTTTTTAAAAGAGATCTTGTCATGCTTTGGGTTGTTTTTGGTGATTAAATGGGTTTGAAATATATTCTGTTTCACATGGGCTGTATGATCTTAGCTTTGCTATTTTTTTCTTGTTATTTTCTTAGCAAATCCAACATTGCCTTACACGTTTCATGGCTAAATTGGAATCTTGGTTGTGTTTTTCTACCTGCCCTCTATGTAGACCTTATGAGAGCACTTCTTTTTAAAAAATCACTCGTCAGATATTTGCTTTTATGTGACTCTTTCCACCGATTTCCTTGCTAATCTTATGTTTATCTTGTATTTCTTTCAGGAGTGCTACTTAGACAGTGACCAGACCAGCCTTTACCATGCAGCTAAGGGGCTCATGACTCTGCAAGCACTTTATGGAACAGTCCCTCAGATTTTTGGGAAGGGGGAATGTGCACGGGTAAAGATGAGCCGAAATCCCTTTCTTTATTTCTGCTTGCAGTTTTGCCGTCCATTTATATGGACCCTATAAATCCGGGTGAGCATGAGGTGGATTGGGATCTTCTCCCAGACTTCTGCCTGGGATGCAGATTGTCTGGGCATCCGGATACCAGAGTGTTAACACTGCAGCAACCTGAGACTGGTCTGCAAAAAGGAAACTAGTTTGGGGTGACGAAAGAATCCGTTTCTGTCCGGAAGTGGTGGGTTCTCAGCTCTCGAACTGGAAATATATTCCCATGCTTAAAATGCAGCATTCCTTAATTTCTAGTATAAATATTTTTGCACCTCATTCTGGTTAGTGACAGTTCTGGTTAAAAAAAAAATTAGATATGAGCAAATAGATGTGATAAACCTGATATTTGCCTGCTCTGCCCTAAACCACAACAAGATAATTGGAAGTAGATAATTTTGATGACTGTAGTGCATGTCATATTTGCCAGCATTTAAAATGCACTGGAGTATAAGACGCACCCCATTATTACTGAAATAGCTCACTATAGGCCACTATATACAGTATAAGACACACCTCAGCTTCCATTGTATTTTAAAAGGACCGGGAGGGGGTCTTACATGCCACAAATAGAGTAATTATCTTTTATATGGACGTAATCTCTGCATTTTACCTGATCTGTAGCAGCTTCCTGGTGGATTAGTAGTTAGGGCACTAGGCTTAGAGACGAGTTCGAGACCCAAGAGCTGCATGAAAGGGGACATGGAAGGCATCCCCTGTAAAAATCCTTTCAACCCAGAGTAATCTCTGACACAAAAACGTAGGAACCGGATCTGTGTAATTCAGGAGTTTTCAACCTTTTTAAGCCGGGGGCCATTGGGTCATGCTTCCTCTGATAGCTTCTGGGGCCACATGGCCATTTCCCCCTTTATCCACCACATGCCACTTCCAGGTGTGGTGGAGGCTGGGGGGCGGCGGCAGTGGTGGCGGCACATGAATTGGCACCATGGGCTGCAGGATGAGAATCCCTGGTGTACCTACTAAGAAATGAGGACTGACAAGAGCAGTGTTATTGCCACTGATTTTATTGTTGTTAAACCCACATTTTTTTCAAGTGCAAAAGAGCATTGGATTGGGTTGTATTTTCCTTAAAGATGTCAACCTATTATTAACCTGAAGTTTGCTACTATACAGCATGTTAGAATATTATTAATTGAGAAAAACTTCCTTTCTAAAATATTTGGTTGTAACTCCTTCTTCTCCAAATCTTTCAGCATGTTGCAAACATGATGATCCGGATGAAGCGGGAATTCTCTGGGAGCCAGAACCCAATATTCCCGGTCTTTGACACCCTCTTGTTGCTCGACCGCAACGTAGACTTGATATCACCTCTGGCCACCCAGCTGACTTATGAGGGGCTTATTGATGAAATCTATGGCATTCAGAACAGTAAGTAAATCCGCATTATTCGAGTGTGTGGGTTGTGTCTGCAGAGCTGTCCTTCTTTAACCCACTGAGAAAGAGGAAATCCTGTCCTCTGTTAATCCATCTCTACCTGTTCTCTCTCTCGCTAACCAGCAGGTGACAGTGTTGCTTCCTACAGGTCTAGTATTCAGTCTAGTAGAGTTTAGAAAGACTGGACTTTTATGCCCAAGGAAGTGGTAAACTGGTAGTAATTCGCAGACCAGCAAATGATCCAATGGGTTCTGTGTCTCTCTATGGATATCATACATTTCACTCAAGATAGATTTTCTGTGCCTTCCTGGGAATTTTAAGAATAATGAGGAATTCTTTCCACCACATGTTACTATTTTCATTGGCTTGTGCTATGGGAAATTATTTCTCAGATAATAGGTCAAATTATTTGATAGCGGTGCTTGCTTGTTATGTCTGCCATCAGGATCAGGGCAGGTTACAGGCAATAAAATAGTTTTAAACTGGGAACAGTTTATATTTAAATAATTGAATACGACTTTAAACCAGGGATTGGGATGCAGCCTGTGCTGATAATTCCATGTGCCCCCCCCCCCCCCCGAAGTGCCATACGGTGGAGGAAGGGCAAAATGGCCGTCTGGCCCCCGAAGCTGTCTGAGGGAGCGTGACCCAATGGCCCCCGCCTTTAAAAGGTTGAGGACTCCTGCTTTAAACAATTTAAAGCCATATAAAACCCGCTCAGAGCCCCACAACCTATTTAATGAATTCCATCGATGCCCTTCGGAGTCTTTCTGGCTGTGTTGTTTAGGAAGCCTCAAGGCGCTTCTCTTCCTTCCCGGCAGCTTACGTGAAACTCCCTCCGGAGAAGTTTGCTCCCAAGAAACAAGGGGAAGCTGGCAAAGATCTCCCGACGGAGCCCAAGAAGCTGCAGCTCAATTCCGCAGAGGAGCTCTACGCCGAGATCCGAGACAAGAATTTCAATGCCGTCGGCTCAGTGCTGAGCAAGAGAGCCAAAATTATATCGGCCGCATTTGAGGTAACGGAACCGCACCATCTTCTACTCCCGTGTAAGAAAGGAGTTGTGCATCCCGTGGATAAACCATGCCAGTTGAGCAGATCTAGATGGTCTCCTCTACGGTTTGTTACCACTTTGTATTATTCAGGTTTTAGTAAGTCTAGGGAAGGATGTTTGCAAAGCACGCGCTGTAGCTCCCTGTTGGAGTTCTTGCACCTCTAGGAGTCTCATGACTCAACCAGCATTACTCTCTCGAGGCGATCCTGGCTCCATAGGAACTTGAACTGAAAACTTATTTTAAATAAAAGTTGTGATACATAAAGGGTGAACATCATTCTTACCCTAGTGCCATGCTCAGGTTTGCTCAGAATAATGTTATGTCAGCCTGACGTGACCTATTTCGGTAAGAGGCCCACAGCAATTCCATCTAATAGTGGGGGGACTTGGACTAAAGGATAGACTAGGTGTGTCTGTTGTGGGAAATTCCACTCTGATTGCACTAATTTCCTAGTGTGTTAATTAAGAGAACCTGGACATTTGCCTTCTACGTCTAATTGTGAAAAGAATTTTCTAAAAAATAATAATTCTCTCCTGGCCTCTTGGGGACGTTTGAGTTCTGTCATGGGTAGTGAGAGGAAAATCAGCAATTTTAAGCTGGAAGGAAGGAAGGAGGTTGTCAAATAGAATAGGTGTTAATGAAACAGCAGCTGGGTCTGCTAACGGCAGACGTCTTCGTTATGCCCTTCCCGTCTGGGCTTGTTATTTATACAGTATAGTTCACACCTCAACTAAGTTCTGTACATCTCTCTCTCTAAGCTGTCACCACTATATAGTTTTTACTTATGCTGGTAGATTGGATGTAGAATGCAAACATCTAGATCAGGGGTTCCCAACCTAAGGTCCACAGGCCGGTTCCGGCCCCCGGCACCATTTCATGTGGCTACCCACCCATGCAAGGGCATTTGAAAAACAAAATGGCTTTCTCCCCCCCCCCCTTTGAAGCTGTTGGGGCAAAATGCCCGCCCCCAACATGCAGGCAGAATGGCCATCCGGCCCTTGAAGTTGACTGAGAGAGCACAACTCGATGATCTTCATTAACAAGTCATGACAGAGATGAGCACTGAACCCTAGAGTCAGATACAACCGGCTTCCAAGCAAGGGAAACTTTTATCCACCTCTGCATATCAGTTGTTGGAGCTGAAGCCAAAGCAGTGTTTCCCACGAATCCCAATGTACACGTCGGGCCTTTCGGCTGATGCCACCTCGTTTCCATTTTTTCCTAGGAGAGGCATCACGCGAAAACGGTCGGAGAGATCAAGCAGTTTGTTTCTCAGCTGCCTCACATGCAAGCCGCTCGGAGCTCTCTGGCAAACCACACGTCCATCGCGGAGCTGATCAAAGACATCACCAGTGAGTATCCCTGGCTGTCGTTTGTTTGGCTAAATTCCAGAGCGCAAAGAAGATCAAGGTTTAATAAGTTCAGGGCAAAGTGTCAGCAAACACAGCTCATGCCTGTACATTACAGGGACACCAAGTGAGTGTTAACTAGACTTGTTAATTTTTATTGTTGGTTTTGTTCTGTTTTTATCTATTTTAGCCTCAGAAGACTTCTTTGATAACTTGACAGTGGAGCAAGAGTTCATGTCAGGAATAGACACTGACAAGGCAAGTGAAAGTGTCTCACTCTCTCTCTTAATAGATGATGCAGGCCCCACGATCTCTTCTTCCTTAAAACAATGACAGGCGTACATTTTGTTCAGTGGCTGTTGCCACTATTTCAGTGTGGCTTCTAAAGTTCCCTAGAGCTGTCAAGGGTTTTGTTACCCTAGGCCTGTGATGGCCAACCTTGGCACTCCAGCTGTTCTTGGACTTCAGTTCCTATAAGCTCAAGTCTCTGTGAATCCACACGAATGGGTTTACTGCACACCTTGGCATTACAGGTGTTCTTGGACTTCAGTTCCCAGAAGCCCAAGTCTACTGTGTACATGCAGTAAACCCATTTGTGTGGACTCACAGAGGCTTAGGCTTCTGGGAATTGAAGTTCAAGAATAGCTGGAGTGCCAAGGTTGGCCATCACGGCCCGAGATCACCAATGGATCTTAGACCATTTGGAAATCAATACTCTTGAGGAACAAAAACTGCACATAAAAGAGCTTTTTATACAGATAAAATTTGACAATTGCCAAAATTTTGGGGCAGAGCCTTTTAATAGGAAGTTCTATATCTTTTTGAACGGATACACTTTAAATTGCTTGGAATTCTTTTCTTGATTTTTTACAGTGTAGTAATTTACTGTGAGTTAATTGCATTTATTTTTACTATTCTTTTCAACTAGATAGATTTGTTTTTTTTTTAATCGGATTATGAGCTAGCTTCAATCGGACATGCAAAGGAGGTGGTATATTAATAAAATAAATAATTGGGAGTGCCTTTTTTTTGTGAGATGATGCACAAGGCCGTGGAAAATCTGTCTTGAGGGGTTATACATTTCTAAAAATTTAAAGCAAAACTGTTTGTTGAGCCTCTTAGAATTGCTTTCTTTTAACTGTAATTTTCTGGTTTTCTGCCCAGGTCAACAGTTACATTGAAGACTGCATCGCTCAAAAGCATCCCTTGATAAAGATACTGAGGCTGGTTTGCCTGCAGTCAGTTTGCAACAGTGGATTGAAGCAAAAAGTTCTGGATTATTATAAGAGAGAAATTCTTCAGGTAAGAGATTAAATATTCTGAAGAACCTTCTGCAAAAGGAATCGGGCAGAGAATCTCAATCTCCAAATTGCATCTTGTCTGTTCCTTCTACCGCAGGAATTCTCAATCTTTTTAAGCCGGGGGCCATTGGGTCACTCATGCTCCCTCAGGCAGCTTCGGGGGCTGGAGGGCCATTTTGCCCTTCCTCCACCCCCTGGAACACTTCCTGGTGTGGTGGGGGCGGTGGGGACCCCACATGAAACAGTGCTGTGGACCGCAGGCTGAGAATCCCTGTTCTACAGGGTAGGATGCAGATAATGAAAAGGTTTTTTAAATAAGTACCAAGAAATGGGTGCCATCCTTCTTCTACTATTTAGTTTGATCATCTTGTGTTTAAACATATTTATTTATTGTTTAACTATTTATCATCCTTGTAAGTCTCCTTTTTGGAACTTCCAGAGTAAGTGATTTGTAGATTACAGTCTCAATTCTGTGTTTCTACTCACTGAACATTGCAAATATTTACTTCCAAATCCAACTGTATAGCCTTACATTGTCAGTTAATATCAACAAATTGGTGTACAATAGAAAATTACCATTTCATTCCGTCCATTCAGGTGCCCTGCATGAACCTTAAAATACTCATCGTTTTGTGTTCAATCGTATAAAAATCCAACGGCACCCTGGCTAAATGGGAACTCTTTTTGTTACAGACGTACGGCTACGAACACATACTAACCCTAAATAATCTAGAGAAAGTGGGTCTCTTGAAGGCCCAGTTAAGTAGCAGGAACAATTATCCGACCATTCGGAAAACTCTGCGCTTATGGATGGATGATGTCAATGAACAGGTGGGTGGAAGCCCTTTTGTGTTGCCGAGAACGCAATCCAAAGGGGGTTTGGTGATAAATGGATGTCCGGCTCCTCCGTGATTCTTCCCCTTCCATTTCTTCCAGAATCCCAATGATATTTCCTACGTGTACAGTGGCTATGCGCCTCTGAGTGTGCGCCTGGCGCAGTTGCTGGCTCGGCCAGGGTGGCGAAGCATAGAGGAAGTCCTGAAGATGCTTCCGGGGCCACACTTTGAAGAGCGGCAGCAGTTGCCCACCGGGCTTCAAAAGAAACGTAAGTGCCCTCTGGCAAAGTGGCAGAGAAGTTGTGTCGTGTGTGTGTGTGTGTTTTCCCCTCTACAGAGGCTTGTCTGAAACGGGGCTTACCAGGAAGAGGGTTTCCGATGGGTGGGAGATCAATGGCCGTGCGCAAAATAGGACTTTGAAGCTGTTTTGATCCATTTTATTCCCCCCCTTCCAAACATGCAGGTCAGCACGGAGACAACAGAGTCACCTTAGTTTTCTTCTTGGGGGGCGTGACTTACGCTGAAATTGCCGCCCTCCGGTTTCTGTCCCAGATGGAAGACGGAGGCACAGAGTATGTCATTGCCACCACGAAGCTCATCAACGGCACAAGCTGGGTCAAATCCCTGATGGAGAAGTTGGAGCCTCCGCCTTTCTAGAACGGGGCTCTCCGTCCGTCCGCGAGCAAAGGAAGGCCAACCGCGGCTTCTTGGAGCAGAGAGAGAGAGAGAGAGAGAGAGAGGCCTGTCCGGGCGGGAGAAGGAAGGACTTCTGGCATGCCTCGCCCGTCTTCCTCCTTCGATGGTTCAGGACTACTTTTTGAGGCGCTGCAGCCTCTAAAAAGAAAAGAAAAAGACATCAAGAAATGAAACATCTCAGTCTAAGTTTGAGCCTAATGTTGGTTCCTGACCTAGAGAGTAGAAAGAAGTTTAAATGACATCGTTGGTCTGGGACTGAGTCTTGCACCACATCGGCCGGCCTCTTTCTCAGATGTTGTATTTTAACTCCTTGCCATGTCTCAACATCTCTGAGGGAGGAGAGACTCTACAGCCCCAGACATCGCTCTGGGAAAGGCCTTTCCTCCTCCTGCTCCCCCCCCCCGCCCCCACCAGCCCCATTTCCCTCAAGAGTACGACTGTTAAATGGTGTTCCACTGGCCATGTTTCTACTTGGCCACCAGAGACTTGCAAAGATTTACTGAAGTCCCCAAACTAATTTAAGTTTTGATGTGTCACCCTGGCGTGTCCTCTGGGTCGCTGGCCTCCATTCCACACCCTCCCCTACATCATGAGGGCAACCCGTTTTGGTCTTGGCATACGGAGATTCAAGAGAGACGTGCTTGTAATAAAGATACGCCTCCCCCACCCTTGGTTGGGTACGGATAGAGTAAGACATGAGTTAAAAACTGAGCTGACTTTAAAGTATGCCAAAAGAAACAAGACGTTCGCGTTTTCCCCTCCTAGGTCAAATAGCATATATTTTATTTTAAACAGGGGTGCCCAAACCTTTTGGGCCATGGGCCGATCATGTGGTTCAGGGAGCCGGTCACTAAGGGCCGGGGGTGGCCACTGACACCAATTCATCCGGCCCAAGAAAGCCCTTGCTGCTCCTGGAAGTGGAAGTACCTTTCCCTTCCTAGACCTCAGGGCAAGCCACGTGCAGCGCTACTGTAAAGAGTCGTTCAGTGCAAAACATTTTGTTGGGTTTAAGGTACATGGAGAGAGTAGAACTTAGATGTACTTCAGTGCACCATGGAGTAGAGAAAGAGGTAGGTTAAGTCAGGGATTCTCAAGCCCCTCCCCCCCAACCTCCACCACAAAAGGGAAATGGCCAAAACAGGGGAATTGATGTGTTGCCAGTAGATTATCAGTATATATATATTTATTTATTAGTTGTATTTATAAGTTCCCACTAAGCTTTAGTCATGGCTGTGTAAACTGCCATGAAATTTACTGTCTTCCGTCAAGGGTGTAGGACGGAGGTTCTCAACCTTTTAAAGCTGGGGGGGGGCATTGGGTCACATTCCCTCAGGCAGCTTCGGGGGCTGGTCGGCCATTTTGCCCATCCTCCACCCGATGGCCCTTCCTGGTGTGGAGGTGGTGAGGGGGCCGCATGAAATGGTGCCGTGGGCTACATCCAGCCCACAGGTTGAGAATCCCTGGAGTAAGGCTTGTGAACTACATATCCCTAAACTAAGAAGGGCTGGCCTGTTTCGGGGTGGGGTGGGGGATCTTGCAGCCTCAACCCGATCTCCGGGGATGCCATGAGAGGCCGCGTGGCTTCCTGAGCTGCTTGGGGTTTTTTGATCTGTTTCTGATTATGGCTTTGCTCATCGCCAAGCGAATAATTTGATAACATGAGCGGCTGATTAAATTTGGAGTCCATTTGCAAAGCGAGAGTCCATCTCGGCAGAGGGATTTGAAGGAAGGAGGCTTTCGGCCAAAAGGGGCGGAAGGAGCAGGCAAGAGGGCTGAGGAACGGCTGCATTTTACTCCAGAGGAATCCTCTCCTTCTCCGACTTAAACTGGGGGTGGGGGTGATTCTGTGTTTACAGGAGAATCTTCTATGGCTCTCTCCCCATGTGGCTGGACTCTGCCCATTGGCAGTGCTGGCCTAAACAAACCCCCACCCCCCAAGGGAGGGGGGTCTTCTTTCCAGCGTGCTCTGCCCGTGGCGCTTGGCCTGCAACCCACGGCCTCCTCGCTCGGCCGCTTCCTTCTGAGCCTTCAGCCAGGAAGTAACTTGGTGGCACACCATTCTTATGCTGACCAAGGCACTCTGTGAGTTTTGGTATTTGGCTGTGGATGAGAGGTTGGGAGTTCAAATCCCCACTCTGGCTGTGAGGGGCAAAGCTAGGCAGTCCCAGGGCAACCCCAGAACCACTTCGGAGCATGGACTCGTCTCTACTTAAGGACTGCAGTGGCTCAAGGGGTTAAGACACTGGACTCGCTGGCTGGAAGGTCAGCAGTCCGATTCCCAGGTACTGTATTATGGAGTGAGCTCCTCTCTCTGTCCCTGCTCCTGCCAACCTAGCAGTTTGAAAGCAAGACATTGCAAGTAGATAAATAGGGACCACTTTGGTGGGAAGGTAAATAAGTGTTCCGTGCACTCCGATGTCTAGTCATGCCTGCCACATCTCCATGGAAACATCTGCAGACTCAGACAGCGCTGGCTCTTTGGCTATAAACAGAGATGAGCACTGAACCCTAGAGTTGGATATGACTGGATTTCGAGCAAGGGCGACCTTGACCTTTACTAATTTTAGTGTAAGACAGAAGCCTTTGTGGGCAGAATAGATTTCCTTTGACTCCAATGACGCTCTACTCTGCTGCCAACGGAAGGGGGCATGGCCTCTGTAGGCAGAAATCCAAGCTGAAACGCACGGCAATGTGACTCTTCTGAAGGGAGTGAAGGTCTAGCAATGCTCCTGCCTTCAAGCATGATCTCTCCTCCCTCACCTGTTAGCAGAACATTAAAATATACAGAAAGTCACTTTTAAACATTGTCCAAGAGGTGAGTGGAATCTACTCGTGATGTACCAAAGACAAACCTGTGGCTGCCTGCAAAGGAATTCCACGCCTTTCCTGCCTCTCTGCTTACAGGAAGAATCTTCAGCCTGGATTATGCAAGCCTGGTTTTACGATGCATCAGAACCAGACACTGCATCTACTGTACCAGGGGATGGCCAACCTTGGCACGCCAGGTGTTCCTGGACTTCAATTCCCAGAAGCCCAAGTCTGCACACCTGCTGGTCAGGGCTCCTGGGAACTGAAGTTCCAGAACTCCTGGAGCGCCAAGGTTGGCCAACGCTGGTATATAATAATGTTTCAAAAAAGAAAAAACCAATATATTTGGGGTTGGGTTTTTTAATGAAAATGAAGCAAAAACAGACTTGTTGAATCCCACGACATCACACAATTACCACAGCATGAGAAACCCTATTCGAGCTCTATAGATTCTCAACCTGCAGTGCGGCCCACTGGCCGGATGTGGCCCACAGTGCCATTTCATGTGCCCCCACCACCACCACCCCAGGAAGTGCCATGTCGTGGAGGAAGGGCAAAATGGCCATCCAGCCCCCGAAGTTGTTTGGGAGAATGACCCAATGGCCCCCGGCTTTAAAAGGTTGAGAATTCCTGCTCTATAGGTTCCATCCAAGAGATGGAAACGAATGTGTGTGTGTTGCGTGTGTATACACAATGAAGATGAACAAAAGAGCTAAAGATATCCTACCCTAGAACTGATCCCTGACCACACCTAGTCCATTAGTACTTGAGTAGCCTTGTAAATACAACGTCATTATGCCTGCCTCTTCAGATTAACGGAGGAGGAGGAGGAGAGGATCCAGATACATTACAAGCTTTTCAAGAGCCAGACATCGGAGAGGAAGAGAGAGAGAGAGAGAGAGATCTGAAACCAAGGCAAGCGGGGACTTTAGATGCCGTCCTTCGTTCACGGTAAGTAACTTCGCCCCCACCAGCTGCATTTTATTTTCTACACCAAGAAGAATAAAACTCTTGTGCTCCAATTGTGTTTAACTACTTTATTTTTACAATAGTGAAATGTGTTTGATTTTGGATAAAATCAGTAAAATAATGTGTTGCTTCTGGAAACCTAAGACAGAAGTGTGACATAATTTTAAACAGTTGTGGTTTCACAAGCGGTAGCCGTGCAGGGCGATCGGAGGCGAAACAAGAATAATGTTGTGACACATTAAAGACTTAAGTGTATGAAATAATATTATAAACTAAATCATAAGAACTATATAAAATGTAAGTCTGAAACCTGACACAAAGTTTTTGTCTTGTTTTATTTTGTTTCTTGGGCGATATAATTTTTAAAACAGCCAGTGATAGCTTTGAGAAATTATTGCAAGTGGGTGCTGTACAGCAAATTCAATTCACTTTCACATACACTTTGGAAGAGAAATAATCTTCTTAGATTAGCACGAGGCTGATCCCGGCTTAATTTTTTTCCCCTTTTATTTTCTTTTATTCAGAGTTTGTATCTCTTTTAGGATGAAACTTAAAGTGTAATTAATGCCACAAGAAATAGATGCTTTAAGTTTCTACTGATGTATATACAGAGGACACAGAATCAAAACACAGAAATAGCAAACATTTGTAAAATTGAGTGGGCAAACCCACACACACGTACCCAGATCGTAAGATCTGTTGTAGCTGAATACAAGTTACAGAAATGGTGCAATATTGATTTGATAAGGAATGGATTTTAAACATTTCCCCGGTGTAGGTCTAGCTATTTTTGGCAAATGTGAAGATGCAAGGCAGACCATTTGTCCTCGGCCCCCAAACCATAAACAAAAGTTTTAATGCCAGTCTGTCCATTAGATGCAATTATAGCATTAAATATTAAAGTGGCATGCCTTGGGAGGAAACGGTTGCCGTCTTTAGTCCATTTGCTTGGTATTTATTTAATGCACTATTAGCGATATATCTACGTGTGGACCAGATGAGAGGTCTAATTGCCTCTTATTGGGCTGACCCTTGCCTCAAAAGGTAATTATCATTTGTATTTTAGAGCTTGCCTAGTTTCTTAAGCTTGTGGTTAGATTTTTTGCAATAATTATGTCAAGTCTGCCCAAGGAAGTACTACCTTCATTAACCACAGACATCAGTTTTTGCTTTAAAATCTGTGCTTGCACCTCCCGGGCCAGCGATGGCGAACCTTGGCACTCCAAGTGTTCTTGGACTTCAATTCCCAGAAGCCCATGTCTCTGTGAATCCACACGGATGGGTTTACTGCGCATATTTGGGCTTCTGAGACTTGAAGTTCAAGAACTGCTGGAGTGCCAGGGTTAGTCATCACAGGTCTACACAGTGACCTTGTATTCTAATTTAGGCATACATGTAACATTCCACTGCTGAAAAACTAAGTCATTTTTAAAAATTTAACCCACTCTTGTAGTTGAAGATACAAACTTAATCTTCACTTTCCATTCTCCGTACTTCTCTTTCTTTTCCTGTCTCTTCTACAGATCCGGCGATTTGCATGCATTTACCTTCACCAACTTACAGAGAGGGAATCATGCAGGAATCCTTCGCCGTCCATTTCCTGAAGGTGCTCAAGGAACTCCTGGCCTTTGTGTTGTTCAGCTACACTGTGCTCCTGGGGGCGCTGCTCCTGGCTGGCTGGACCACTTATTTCCTGGTCCTGAAATGACGCTTGTCCTGCTTTTCAACTGCGGCATAAAGAGAATGGGCCCAGATTTGTTCTTTGTCCAGAACTGGATGAATAATAACTGCAATGCCTCTTTTCATTGTCAAGATTTGTAAGCTGCTTTGGTGTCCTGAAAAATTAACATACTTTTCAGATGATCTGAGTATGACTCTTTTTTTTTAATTTGTACAAAACATACAAATAAGCACACAAAATCTTTTTTAAAAAATAAGAACAAAACAAAAAACTGATATAAAATACTAAGTCTGTAAAATAAATAAATAAATAAATAAAATAAATGCACCTACCAGCAGCGGAACACTATATAAAGTTCTATACTTTCAACTAACTGCTCTCTACGCAATTTATTATTTATATAATTGTTCCCTCTTTCCACAATGATTCGAGTACAAGTCAAATGAGCCAATAATTAATCAATCTGTTTTGCTCATCTACTCAGGAGCCAACAGCCAAGAAATTAATCTGAGAGCTTATTTCTCTCCAGTTCATCTTTTCCTTTTCTTAATATGGAAGTACTAATATAAAGGCTGGAACCGTTTGATGATCCAGTTGTAACATGTCTTCTTTTTGCCACCTGTTTGGTCAGCTGTTGAAGAGGTTTTAATATCATTATTGCTATACTTAGAACACTTACTAAAAAATTAGCTCATTATTATTTCTTAACACTCTGCCTTCCCAATACTCTTTCCCCCTTTTTTTAATTTGAAGGCGTTATAAAATCAGCCAAATCAAAGTATCTGGAAAACAATTAATATACAGCACAAGTTTTCTCTTTTTTTTTAAAGGAAAAAGAAATTTGTCCTGTACAATTACTATTATTCAAACCGGAAGTGTTAACATTAAATTAAAATCAAAGGGAGAGGGGCTTTGAATATGAACCACCTCATTGTAAAATTTAAACTGTAACAGGACTATAAAAACGATTGGAAGCTCTACCACACCATAAATATTTAAAGTAATAACTTTAGTAGTCATAATTGTGTTGGGGTAGTTGGAATTTAAATAAATAACCGTATGTAGATAATGGGAGTCTCAAACACAGAACAATTTATCATCAGACAAAGCTAGGAATGTTTCGCCCAATGATGCCACCAAAAATTTGCAATTTTACCTATATTTATAATATTGTTTGAAACTCTTAATCTAAAATTAAATGCTGGGGACTCACTTGACCACCTCTGAAGGATGGAGGGCTGAGTCAACCTTGGGCCCTGGTCAGGTTCAAACGCACAACCTTTTGGTTGTAGGACGGCAGTTCCACGCCTGCACCACCAGGGCTCCTTTTAAAAGGGTAAAAAGCAAGTTCAATGGACACCTCTCCAAATTTTAGTCGTGTGGCTAAGACGCTGAGTGGAAGGAGGCAGGTCAGCAGTTCAAGACCCGAGTACTGCAGGACGGAATGAGCGCCCGTCTCTGTCCCAGCTCCTGCCAACCCAGCAGTTCAAAAGCAAGAAATTGCAAGTAGATAAACAGGGACCACTTCGGTGGTGGGAAGGTAAGCAGTGTTCCGTGTTCTCCAGTGACTAGTCATGCCTGCCACATGACCATGGAAGCTTCTGCAAACACAGGCAGCGCTGGCTCTTTAGCTATAATAAACAGAGATGAGCACTGAACCCTAGAGTCGGAAATGACTAGCTTTCGAGCAAGGGTGACCTTTACCTTTTAAAGGCTATATAGCCGTGGTGGCGAACCTTGGCACTCCAGGTGTTCTTGGGCTTCAATTCGCAGAAGCCCGAGTCTCTGTGAATCCACACGAATGGGTTGACTGCCCGAGGCCTCCTGCTTTCCCGCCAAAAGAGGGTAAGTCGAGGAAAGCCACGCGCCCCTCCGACGCATGCGCAGGAACCCGGCCCCCTCTACACCACGGGTGAGCCGCTCTGGGCCTTTGAAACGTCTATGGTTTCGGACGGCCTAGGCGTCGCTATGGGAACGCCTTACAAAAGAGTGGTGGGCGGGAAGAGAACGCCCAGCGCCCTGACAAACCTCGCTGCCCGCCGTGACGTCATTTCCGTCGCGACTTCGCGAAAGGCGGCCAAGATGGCGGCGGCTGCGGCTGCGAGCGGCCGTTGGTTGCGGGGCTGGAGCTTCGTTCTCAGGTATCGCTGATGGAGCGGGTTTTCCCTTTCTTCCTGCCTCGCTAAATCCTTCCATGGAGGGAATTTTCGGCCTCAGGAAAAGGTTCCCCTTCCCTTCGGGGTCCAACCCAGGCAGGCAGGCAGGGGGGCTCGAGTCTTCTGGGTCCAAAATCATGCCTTCCTCGGGGGTGGTGGGTGGGTGGGCGGGGAAGGTTTCCTGGGAAGGCCCCGCCGCGGGGGGTGGGTTAGCTGCAAGCAAGGCCAGTGGTAGGGCCTAATTTGGGGTCGGTTTGCCTTGTATGTCTTCGCAATAGGCTGGAAACGGAGGTAAGCCAAGCAGTGTTGAATTACCAGTTACATTAGTTATTAAGCATCCCTTTGGGCCTAAAAGAGAGCTTGAGTGTGTGTGTGAGAGTGTGTGAGAGAGAGAGTCTATATAACTATATGTTATAATCCTGTCCATCTTTCACCTAGGGTTTCTGAAAATGTTTACATGATTAAAACCTTAAGTGTCTGTATCTGATGTCATGTCTAGGCAGAGTTTCCCAGTCCTGGCAAAAACGAGGCCCCGCTGGGCGTCAGTACTGAGGGGACCCTGGCAGAAAGTGATGGCACTGGGATTCGGAGCCACCTTGTCTGCAATTCCTATTACTCAGGTAGGCTTCCAGGTAACTCTTCTGTTAAAATGGTTACCGGGGGGGGGGGAGGATCCAAGCTGCCGCTTTTTAACTTTTAGATTTTTCATTCTGTAGCTGCCTTACCTAGAATTTTGGTTCCATGTTTTATAATTTGCTATTAAATCTCTCTTAGCTAGAAAGAGGGAAACTTTCAAGGTAGAGAGCCAAAAAGTGTGGGTTAGAGGGGAAGGAATCGCAGTCCTTGACATCACGGGGGGCTATGGTTAAAGTCCTGGTTGGTGACTTCTTCTCACTTTAAAGGGGGATGAGAGAATTCAATGGAGAATAATTTTGTCAAATGGTTATTAGCCATGAACCTCTACATTTAAGGGTCTACTGGAAGTTGCTACTTGAACTACAGAGATGCCCGTTTGTGGCTTCAAGCTCTGCTTGTGACTTTTCTGGCACATGTTTAACCTGATGTGGGAAGTAGGATACTGAATGTGTGAGAATTTCCTACAGTCTTAATGCTAGGGTTCTCAACCTCTGGCCTGTGGGCCAGATCTGACCCACAGTGGCATTTCATGTGACCCACTGCCCTCACTCCTGCCGGCGGAAGCAGTGGAAACAGCCACAGACACATATAAGTATAAAAATTAAATCAGACAATTTTATTGTCTGAGGGAGTGTGACCCAGCCTGTGGCTTGAAAAGGTTGAGAACCCCTGGTCTTACGCTTACTTTCGATATACTGTTGCTTATGGTACTGTGTGCCTGCTGGTTACTTCTTTATTTTTCTGGCACTTTTATGCCTGACGTTTCCTTGTTCCTTGATGCTAAAAGGCCGTTGTCCTTTGAAGGCAACTTGGCTTAAGGCATAATCATTGTCTTTCAGAAACATGATCCAGGTTGCCTCAGCAGCGAAGCCCTGATCCGCAGAGCAGTCTCTATGGTAACCGATAGCACTGCGACACTTCTTTCTCAAACGACCTATGCCTTAATTGAAGCGCTAACAGAGTATACTGCGGTAAGAAGTTCTTTGCTTCCCAAAATTCTTTGGTAGGAAAAAAAACAGCTGCCATCTCAGTGTCGTGTAGATTGAGGTTTAACAAGGCATGTCTCCTTTTGCAGGCAGTTTATACGCTCGTGTCCCTGTATCAGAAGTATGCAAATCTCCTCGGGAAAATGAATTCCAAAGAGGAGGATGCAGTTTGGCAAGTAATCATTGGAGCACGAGTAGAGGTAAGGAAGCCCTGGCTGGCTCTGTGCCTCTGTCATTCAAGAGCAAGGATTGCTCCAGCAGACAGTGAGCCCCATCTTTGACTCCCAGCAGGACTGGATTCTGACCCACCATTTGGCCAAATAGCTAGCCCAAAACTATACCTGTCAAGACAACAATAGCTGACACACAGCAGGAAGGGAATAATGAGAGTAATCTCTTTTAAAGGGCCAAACAAGAAACCTGCGTATAAAAATACAGTCAAACCTCGCATAAAGAAGAGTGCCTTGCTTAAAGAGTGCCTCGCTTAAAGAGCAGAATTTTCTCTGAATGTTCGCTTCACTTAACAAATAAAACCAACCAAAAACTCACTTAACAAATAAATCGGGGTTTGCAACACACACACACACCCACAATGGGTCACTTACAATGGTGTTTCACTTAAAGAGCAAACTCACTTAAAGAGCCATCCTGTGGAACACATTATGCTCTTTAAGCGAGGTACCACTGTACTGCATTTCTTATGGAATAAGCAAGTGCACTCAATCAGCGTTGTTTGGCCTGGCTTTATCTAGGTGACTGCAAAGAAGCAAGAATATCTGAAGCTCGAGTCCAGGTGGATGACTGCCTTACGCCTTTCAGAGATGGCAGCAGAAGCAGCATATCAATCAGGTATTGTTAATTCAAAATTAATTCCAAATGCCAAAGTGTTAAACTTCCCTGGTTTCTAATAACAGTTTGGGGAGAGGCGTGTTTCTTATGGAAATCTTAAGGAAAAAATGGCCTTTACACTGGTATGCTTCTTTTAACACTTTATATGGGTGGAATTACCCGTGTGAATAGCACTCCGGTTTTGAATTAGAACTAGAACTAGAGTTGATTGAGATATTACTTATATAGTTTGACTACTATTAAACAGCTTGTTAATTTGGGTGGAATTAGTATAGCTCTTTTTGTCCGGTATTATACTTAATACATTTATACACCATCTGCCTAGAGAAGGTTCACCCTTCTGCTGTTCCACTGGCAAGTGGGCTAGAGATACGCACGTGATATTCCCAGATCTAAATGTGACTAGTTTCCTCTTAGACTGTTTTTTGGGTTCAAGGAATTAAAATCTCGGACAGTTCTCAACCTTTTTAAGCCAAAGGCCCGATCACGCTCCATCATACAGCTTTGGGGGCACTTCCTGGTTTGGTGGTGGTGGGCCACATGAAATGGTGCTGTGGGCCGCAGGTTGAGAATCCCTGAAATGGACGTCAAGACAAGTAATTTGTGAGTGGTTGGGATTTTTTAATGGCATCTCCTGATGGGTAAGAACAGGGGCCAGCAAATTACAGCCCGTGGGCCTGATTCAGCCTGCAGCGCCAAATCACCCGGCCCGCCGCCCTTGCTCCCACTATCGGAAGGGGTATAAATAGCTATAAATGTGTCTGTTATCTCCTGAAAGTGACAAGCCTCTTGCCGTAGAGCTAATCTGTTGAAAACGAGTTAAGCTACTTTGCTGCGATTCTATCCCTGTGATTTAGAGCTTTAAGCTAAAAGGTGTTAGATTTATTTCTGCGTCAAGCCATTGATGGGAGTTCTGTGTCCACTCCACCTTCCCCCCCCCCCCCAGGGGCTGACCAGGCCTCCGTGACGGCACTCAACCACATCCAGCTGGTGCGCTCCCAAGTGCAGGACGTCCGTCAGCTGTCGCAGAAGGCAGAGAGCAAGCTGGCCGAAGCCCAGACAGAGGAGCTGATGAAACTGAGGGAGGAAGAACCTTCTCCACCCACCAGTCGGCAGGCCAGCTTGGAGGAGGACAACGCAGAGGAGGCCTACCTGCGTGAAGACTGACGGGAGGGAGGCCAGGCCTCGAGGACACGACAGGGCTCAGTTATTAAGGGGGCGGAGGACACTGCCTTGGTGTGCCAGGCTCCAAAAGGGTATTTCCCCCCCGCCTTTTGGTTGACTCCCAGTAGCTGACTGCAGGCCCTGGAATCAGAGGCCTTGTGAGTAATTTTCCTCTGTTTGAAAGCATTTCTTACTTAAATGTGAAAACAGCCACCGGCGTTATGTGGGTTTGGCAGGACTTGAGATGTGTTTGTGCAATGGCTAACTGATTCGAGACCGTTAGGTCCTTAAATGACCCCTGCCTCCCCAAAATAGTACGCGCTCCGATTTGCGGGGGGGGGGGGGGCTTTAGCTCTTTTGCATTCTGTTTTTTTAAAATGTAAGAAAAAGGTTGGTTGGTGTTTAGGGAACAAACGGGATCCATGTTATCAGCAACTGTGCCTAATATTTCAAGAGCGAGTTGTATTTTGTTGCCACAAAAGTTTGGAAGATACATAACCATTTTTTTGTGTTGTGGTTTTCTGATTATATCAAGTTGGACGACCTCTATGTTTTTTTAAGAAATAAAAACAGGTACAAAATTGTCTTAATTATAAAGGAGGAGTGGGCGTTTTCTGTTCTGGGGTCCTGATCTGGCCTACTCATCTGTTCCAGGGGCGTGATTGGTGCCCCGGACCAAAAAGTTTGGGTACCCCTGCTCTAATACATACTGCAACCAGTCATTTGTGACTCAAAACTTGGAAAAAAGACAGACGGGCGGATGGTTTTCTGATTTCCAAACATCCCCCTGTCTGATCATTTGGGACCAAAATGGAGTCCCCAAAGCTGACTGCCCAAAAATCTGTTGATGAAGCAGCATTACACTTTTCCTAATTTCTGTCTCTCCATCTTCCCAAATACTTACCTTGGTAAACTGCTTATGAAACACAACCGCCACCCCTGCCAAGACTATCTCGTCGGCTGTTGCTTTTTAGTAAACGTAATTCAAAGTCCACTTATTCCATTTTATTCACTTTGGCTATGAAGGAAAAGACAAAAGAAGTGAGCCAATATTTTACACATTGCTAATTGCCCTTTGCCAACGCCCCATCTCCGCCCACCGGTACTGCTCAGAAGGAAGATAGATGGCCTTTTAAAAAACGGGACACATACATTGATGCAGGAAGCTGTGAGCGTGTGGAGACAAAGTACGCACAACACAGAGGGGTGTGTGTGTGTGTAAGAGAGCACAGTGAAAACGATTGTAGCAGTCTTAAGCACGCAGTTTGCCAGACACCAATGCCTAAGTTTTCTGTCCTTTTAGAAAGCCCACCTTGAGTTCCCATTCAAAGTCAAGAAATGCACAACGAAGTAACCACCAGCTTCCTACCAAGGGCAAGAGGATCCACTCCGTAAGTGGACTCCCATCTTCTGTGCTAGAGATTTTCACAAGCGTGACTTCAGTGTTTTCCCAGACGACTCCTCTCGTGAATTCTAGACAACATGGGTTTGGCTAGCAAGCCAGAAATGCTCTTCGCACAAATATTAATGGCATTCCCCCTTCGACTCTGGGAACGCGGCCACTGAATGAAAAGTTTTGGAACTGGTTCAACGCTGTAAGGGAGAAAGGCCTCAATCGCAAAACACCCATCCTGGACTGATGAGTAGCAACCACAAAAGGTCATACACAAACCACCTCCACTCCATGCCTTGAATAAAGTCCAATTAGGTTAATTAAGCTTTACACATGCCTTATGTAGAGAATGTTAAAACAGTTAACTTCCCCCCCCCCCCCAAACTACACTCCCAGGATTTTCCAGTTAACATAACCAGTAGCTAAGGGGGCCGAAGGAATTCCTGAAAACTGGCTTTAAAAAAACAGTAACACTGTGTTTCCAACCATTCCCTTTTCTACAACTAGAACCACTCTGGTTTTAAAACTTGCTTCTAAAATTCAGTGAGGGAAAATGGTGCCACAGGGAAGAGAAAGAAGAATTAGCGAGCTTTACTCTCATTAAGTACATAAAAGGAATCCCTGTCACCTTCATAACAAAAGATCCACTTGGTTTCTACAGTGACTAAAAGGGAAACCACAAGAAAGGATGGAAAGCAAAACCTATAGGTCCATGATGGCGAACCTTGGCACTCCAGATGTTCTTGAACTTCAATTCCCAGAAGTCCAGAACGCACAGTAAACCCACTCATGTGGATTCACAGAGAGTTGGGATTCTGGGAATTGAAGTTCAAGAGCAGATGGAGTGCCAAGGTTGGCCATCACGGACCTATAGGCTTCCTCCTGTGAGGTACACCAATTCTGAACATGAATGATCATCACACAGAGGTTGAAAAAGTTACTTTTCAGCACTCTGGCTCCCCAAGTCCTGAAGCCATGATTTCCAAAAGTACATTTCTTAAGAATTTAACAGCCAAAAGAAGGGCATTCAAGCATGAATCCTTTAAAGATTTCTGTAAACAATTTTGTTTTTTAAAAAAAGAATCAGTGCAATGAAAGTTATCCTACCATAAAAACAAATTTCCTTTTCAAAAATAATAATAATGAAAAGTCATGGTTAACGTTCCTTCAAACCAGCCTCTGTCAAAGTCTAGTCAGCGTTACTCCTGATGCATCGAAATCTACCCTACAGTTTCCAACTCCCCGACGCAGCACATCTAAGGCCGTCGTCTTTCAGCAGCGTCCACATGACCCAAAGCTCTGTTGGGTTCAGTTTGTGTATGATCATCAGTTCTTTATACAGGCATGGATCAAACGGATTAAAAGGCCGCTGGATTCCAAAGGTCTTAAAGCCTGGGTGGTGTACGGGGACGATGCCTGTTTTGGCCAAACACATCCCAACAAAGACATCGTCTATGGGGAACAGCTCAGTATCCTCGGCCATCATCCTCAACCTTTGTGCAGTCAACTGGGACATGACGTAGCCGCCGCCGCCAGCGTAAACGGGATAGTGAGTTGATGGATACATTGATTCTGGGATGAAATACTTGGCTTTGGTGTTCCTAATGGGTCGTGCTTTGCTGATGACGTCGCCAACGAAGAGATCCTCCTTGGGGTCCATGTCTTTCAAGAACTCAACGATGTTGTCAGGGTTGACAAAGACGTCGTCGTCCCCTTTCAGGACAAATTGAGCCTGGGGGCAGTCTTGGGTCAACCACCGGAGGAAGTGCAGTTCCTTCAGGGTGAGGTTGAAGAAGTTGTCAGCAAAATCCCATTGGAGAATGTCATTGAACTCTTGGCTTTCGTAGACCAAAAGCTGGTGGAGGGAATGAGCTTGGACTTTGACCTCCGAGCGGCCAAGCAGGAAGAGCAGCCTCACCGACTTCCCGCCAATGACCGCTTCCTTCCCCCACGTGTTTCGGATGGTCACCCGCCGATCTATGTTAACGGGGGCAGACTTGACGGCCAGAAGCAAGAAGGTCTCCGCATCGCAGGCTGAAGGCTTCAGCACGGTGGAGAAGTTCCGGCAGTGTTTGTACATCAAGAAAACACGGTGAATCTCAGGGAGGGAGGCAGAAGAATTGGCAAGGCTAAGGTTTGGTAAGCATGTGTTGGATTCCGCCAGTTTGAGGGTGCCAAATGTCTGTTTCTGGTTCGGCATGTGCGGCTTCTTGGGCGCCAACGATACTCCTGGCTTGGCATCTCTCCTTAAGTATACCAAGCATGCAAGCAACAATGCAGACAAGATGTAAACTGAAAACCTTATTGTTCTGGGCTGCATCTCAGTGGCTACAGAAAGGCTGAGCACCTGTATGGTTAAGAGAGATCAAGATCACCCCTGGACTTCATGTACATTAAGCAATCAGATCAACAGCAACAACAAAAATACAAGCTGTGGGTATTCTGTTCTGCCAGAAATGTTATCTACAGGCGGGAACGGGAATCTCTTCTGTGAGGTTATAAATACAAAAGGCCACATTTACTTGGGCTGCCTCTCCAATTCAATTCAGTTTAGACTTTCCCAAACTTTCATCCACCTCCATGAGACTAAAATTCCCACCAGTTCAGAAAAATCAATTTTCTAGTTCTTATTGTCATAAAACAAACACTCTAAGATGTAGAAGCAATTAGACCAGGAGATTGTTACCAAAGACCCATGGGCTAGATCTGACCCATGACACCATTTCATGTGGTGCCCCACCCCTCAACTATTTCCTAGTGTGGGGGTTCCCAGCCTTTTTACGCCGTGGTCCTGACCCCGACCCCCCAGACAGCTGAGCGGGCCTGACCACGCCCCCGGAAGTGGATGCATTTGCACCTGTAAATGCGCCCACTTCTGCATTCATGACAGGTGCAAACACAGTGACGCATGCGTGTTTTATGGCTGACGTAAATGCGTCTGCTTCCACTTCTGGGAGAGGCGAGGGTGCCTGTGGTCCACATGAAATGGTCCCACTGCCCTAGTGGTCTATCCTTCAAGTAATCACCCCCTTCACCACACTGGGTCTCGACTGTTGGGTCTACTCCCAGCCAGGTATAGCCCAGGTAAAGGTTTCCCAGGTAAAGTCTCCAAGGCCATCCTTGGCAGTCTAGTATGACCAATGGTAAGAAGGGGGGCTTTACGCCCCCTTCCAAAATAAGCCCCAGAACACCCCAAACTGAACCTGCCCACAACCAGGGGACAAGGACCCTTTCTGGTCGGGAGAATGGCAAAAATACAGGTCTGCTTCACAGGGTTGGTCACGCTGGACAGTAGGGACAGGAGAACAATAATTCCGTGTCAGAAATTACTCTGGGTTGAAAGGATTTTTGCTGGAGAAACTCCATTCAGGGGACGCCCGGATGAGGCTCCTTTCGTGTCCCCAAGAACTGGGACACAGACAGGCTCTCGAACTGCCCATTTGCCAGCTTGCCAGCTAAGTTACAAGGCGAGCTTCTTAACCACTGAGCCACGGCAGTCCCTGGGGATTGGGTGGGAAATGGCAAAGCATGTCCACTTCTTCTGCCCACAGACTGCAGCCTGAACCTCCCTCACCCCAAAGACAACCACGGCTAGTAGTCCTAATTTCCCAAGCTCTGAAAACAAAGGCAACCAAGGATGGCTGAAGGTGAAATGGAGACGAGGCAGGTGGCTGGGAAGGAAACCTCTCCTCCCATCATCTCAAATGCCCGAGGGCGGCGGGGCTGAAATCCAACCCCGGCAGCGCTTTCTTTGAGACCCAGCCTAGGGCAGCTTCTGAGCAAAGGAAAGTTTAATCAGGCAGCAGGGGAAGAAGCACTCACGCTGCTAATCGCCTCGCCAAGCCCCACCACCCTGGGGACACACAGCACTTACCTGGGAACTTGGGGTGTGTGGCGTGTGTGAAAAGAAGCCCCCACCCCCCTGCGAACCCTTTTATTGCCCACCTAAGAAGCTGGCCAGGCTCTTGTTCTTACTCTCGAGGAGGGCAGGGGCTGGGGGATCTTGCCTCTTCTTGGAGATCCTGGGCGAAGGGGGGCGACCCAAAGAAGGCCATGGCGAGGCGCTGCGATCCCCGGGCGGCGCCTCTTGTCACAAGCCAGGCTCCTTTTTGCAATAGCCCAGAGGAAAGAGAGAGAAAGGCAGGCAGAAATGGGACCGCCCGCCCCCCCGCCCTCCACTCCCCGCTTGCTCTGCTGGGGGGGCTGGATCGATCCCCAACCACCCACCGACACCTACCCACACACACCCGGGAGATCCGGTGGCTGCCGCACCTTTCGCAAGAGAGCAAGCGCATCCCTTGATAAGCCCTTCTTATGACCATGCCTAAAACACATGCAGGAGGGCGGGGGGGATACCTTTTATAGCCCCCCTTTTTATAGGGCGCATCCCTTGGATTTGCTAAGCAACACCTATCAATGGAGTGGGGGGGAGGGAACGTCTCCATGACAACGGCCGTCTAATCAATGGAGGGGAGCAGCCGCAGGCCACGCCCCCCTCCCGTGGGAAATTGAGCCTGGGAAAATTTCACAGGAGAGGAAGATTTGGAAGGCTTCCCCATGGATGGAACTGCGCATGCGCTCTTTTTTGGTTTCCCCCCCTCCTCCTCCCACAAAAGCATTCCACAAATATAGGGATCCTCAGCCTGCGCCCCGTAGGCCAGATGCGCCCTGTGGGCCAGAAACACCCTGTGACACCATTTCATGTGGCCCACCACCACACCAGGAAGTGCCTGAGGGCAAAATGGCTTTAAAAGGTTGAGAACCGCCTAGAAAAAGCCTGCCTAGAGGGACGTTCCCCGTTTAGGACTAAAAGTTGCAGAATCCTCCTGCATCACAGCCAGTTGGGGGAGATTGGGATTTGTAGTCTTCCCTCAAAGGGAGGGTTCCCAGCTTCTGATACAGAGCCTTTGCTCTTTTGGATCTTGCTGATCCTTCTTTGAATAAAATAAAGAACCTTAAGTTTGATAGGAGAATGGGATAAAACGTTTTTAAAATCTTCAGGGAGGAGAGGGATGTCTTTTCAGGATAACTTCAAGAAGTCACTAAAAAGCAGCTTTTGGATCTATCAAATCGCTTGGCTATTGCTCTCCTCCTGATTACAGTACTTAATTATTAACTTAATAGCAATAGCAATTACACTTCTAAGGGCCCCAGAGCACTTGACAATATCTGGTTGGTTCACAAAGTAATTAGCATGTCCCCCCAAACATGCTGAGTACTTGCTTGTGAGCTAAAATAAGCTGAAATTATTTACTGTATTTGCTGGCGTATAAGACTACTTTTTCCCCATGAAAAACATGCCTCCAAGTGGGGGGGTCGTCTTATACACCCAGTCGTCTTATACGCTGGCAAATACGGTACCTCTTTTCCATTGACAAAATAAGCATGCTTAGTAACAACAAAAAGTTAAGATCACAATGAAGGTGGCATAACTATTTAAAATAATTATTTGTGCTTCTCTATAGCGTGGCCTGGGGAAAATGCCATTTCATAGAATGCCAGTTATACGAAAATCCTGTGTCACTTATCTAGGTGGAGAACAATTTGTCCAAGGCGTTGGTTGGCATGAGTATGTATTTCTGTACATTCAAAATGTATGCAATGCCAAGATAACACATGAGAAGACTTCGCCCCACCTGGGCTGGGAACATATGTGTCATGTGTATAGCTCAGGAATTCTGAACCTGTGGCCCACAGGCTGGATGCAGCCCACGGCGCCATTTCACGTGGCCCCCACCGCCTCCGCCAAACCAGGAAGTGCCATGTGGTGGAGGAAGGGCACAATGGCCATCCGGCCCCCAAAGCTGGCTGAGGGAGCGTGACCCATTGCCCCCCCCCCCCCCGCTTTAAAAGGTTGAGAACTCCTGGTTTAGCTTGTCAAAATAGCATAAAAGCCTGGTTGAATTGTTGACTGGGGCCCTTAGATCTCTATTGACCTAAGCACCACCTTGGCATATGTCTCTGTTATAACTGATTTTGTGGATAAAATCTCTTTTTTCCTTCAAAACCTCCTCGGCTGTTTTATCGATAAGATTAAAGAAACCTAAGAAATGATCCCTGTTTGGAGAGATCCAGTGACAGCTAGTTCTGCAGACATTCATGTACGTAGTAAGTAGAAGAAAACAAAGGTTTTGACCGCACAGTTAGGACTTACCAGAACAGGGGCAGCTTTTCAAACATGTGCCTCTTGGAGAGATTCAGGGCCTGAAATCTAAGATGGAAATGGGGGGCCCCATCCCGGCAAGGAGCTCGGGTGAAAACAAGTGAAGGGGACCAGACGTAGATTTTACTGGTCTGGAGACAGAACTATCAAAGCAAACTCAGACTCAGGCACAAACGACGTAGCTCCCAATGGCCAGACCATAAAACCCGGAGCTTTGTTCAGTGAAGCAGGCTGCTGAGCCCCCATTCATTTCCATGGACCACCTTTCTGGACTGCAAAGTGCACATCCGTACCTTGTCAACACTACGTGGGAGATACAGCCCTGCACACTGACCCTGGATTCTGGTAGCACAAATGGACTGCGAAAGCTTCGTTTATTCAGCACTTTTAGAGAAGTGACGGATCCAGCGTCGGGATTATCATTTACGGGAGTCCTTGCGTTGCTCCGGCTTCCCTTGTTCTGCATGTCAACGAATAAGCAGCATTCAAAGCAAACCGAGGCACCTCCTCTCGCCTGCCTTTCTCCAAAAGGCAGGTCTCCCCCGAACATCCTGCCAAGACAGAGAGAGGAGCGGAAATGTCTTTCCGCACCTCGCAGGCGAAACCCCACTGGAACTCAAAAATAGGCCCTCTTCAACTGACCACCGCCTTTCGCTGTCAGAGGAAGCCTCAGTTTCCCTGCCGGAGTCTTGACACGGCTTCTTGGGAAGGCTTCTTTCAATTCAAACTGTGTGGCCCATCAAGTAGCTATTCTGAAGGCTTGAGTGCGATTAAGATGTCTGAAGCTGTCTTCCATTTTATGTGCCGCATCTGGAATTCCACCGTCAGAGGCACTGGCTGGCTCAAAGGACTTTCCACCTCGGGGGACTCCTTCTTTTTTCCCTTTCCTGAAAAAAGGAGGGGGGGAAACCCCTAATTTCCCTGAGCCATGGCCTCTAAGGCAGGGATTCTCAACCTGAGCCCCCTGGACTGGATGCGGCCCACGACACCATTTCATGTAGGCACCCCACCACCTCCACCACACTAGGAAGTGCCATGTGGTGGAGGAAGGCCAAAATGGCCATCTGGCGCCTGAAGCTGTCTGAGGGAGCGTCATCCGGCCCCTGGCTTTAAAAGGTTGAGAAGTCCTATAAAAACACAGCTACAAATTGCATTGTTTTCCACTTTTAGTGATCTTGGCTAGGCTGATAGGAATTGTAATCCAACATCTGGAAGGCTACACTTTCCACAAAGTGGCACCAGTAGCCACGGATGGATCTCTGATCCTGGTGGAACAAAAAGGACCCCCTTCTTCCCCCCCCCCCGGAAACTAATATCCAAATATGTCTCCTGTTTCTTGTTGGTCAAAACAATCACACTTCTATTCCCTGCCCCATAGCGCACTCTCTGGGTGGTTCATAAGTTAATTAGCATATTGCCCCCAACATGCTGGGTACTCATTTTTACCAACTTCTGAAGGATGGAAGGTTGAATCAACCCTGAGTCCTAGTCAGGATCGAACTCACAACCTTTTGGTTGCAGGAGAGCACTTTCACCACCGGGACTCCTGTGAGTGGGTGAGAAACAGTTGCTGTTCCTTTGGTTCCTCTTACAATATTGTTGTGTTCTACCACAAGCATCACTTCCCCCCCGATGTTTTGTTTTCAGTCATGGGGTGATGGTCTTAAGCTCAGTCACGTGATTTTCCAGTTTCTCTAATGCTGTGGATGACTTGTGATAAAAATAAATAAATTGCTTTTTCTGACCGGGGGTGGGATTTACTGTAAAAATGAAATTTCTTAGCATTTTGCAGCTAAACCGCCACCGCTCTTCCTTTCTGAGTGCCTGCAAACAAACCAGGCACTTCATAAAACCTGCTGAAGGAAGTGGCTTCGTAGGGAAATATATTTCCCGTCGCCCCCCCCCCCCCCGGTCCTCTACGCAAACACACCAGAACCAAAACGGATCCATTTCCAATATTTACCTTGAAGTCATTTCCCTATCTTCAAATGGAAAGAACATGTGGTGCTCATCTCCGTTTACACCCAAAGAGCCAACGCTGCCAGCGTCTGCAGATGTTTCCGTGGTCACATGGCAGCCTTCCGTGCACGCCGGTGTCCAGCCATGCCTGCTACGTGACCACAGAAACGTCTGCAAACGCAGACAGCGCTGGATCTGTGGCTGTAAATGGAGATGAGCACTGCACCCTAGAGTCAGATACGACTGGCTTTCGAGCAAGGGCACCCTGGACCTTGACCTATAGCAGTGATGGCAAACCTTGGCACTCTGGGTGTTCTTGGACTTCAATTCCCAGAAGCCCAAGTCCTTGTGAATCCACACAAATGGGCTTACTGGCACCCCAGCTGTTCTTGGACTTCAGTTCCCCGAAGCCTAAGTCTCTATGAATCCACATGAATGGGTTTACTGCATAAGTGCAGTAAACCATTGGTGTGGATTCAGAGACTTAGGCTTCTGGGAATTGAAGTCCAAGAACAGCTGGAGTGCCAAGGTTTGCCACCAATGACCTACAGTCTTGGGCAAGATTTTAAAAGATGTTCATTTCTGAGAATATAAAGGGTTGTGTGTTTTTTTCAAAATTGTCACATACACAGACTTTCTCCCCACTCTTAGAATTGTAGTTTTCTAAGCGTTAGCCATGTTCGTCTGGTGCAAGCATATCAGACCTGGCCATACGTGTGCATTTATACATTGGCCACGTAGACTCAAGACTTGAGCCACAAAAGTTCAATTAAAATATAGCTGTCATGTCTTTGAGGTTGCATTCTTGTCTCATTTGTTTTCGTTTATCCACACCAGGGGTTTCCATCTTAAGACTCATGGGCTGGATCTGGCCCATGGCCCCATTTCATGTGGCCCCTAACCCCTCCAAGGGCATTCAGTAAACAAAATGGCTACCCCCTTTGAAGCTGTTGGGACAAAATGGCCACCCCCATTGTGCAGGCAGGGCAAAATGGCCATCCGGCCCTTGAAGCTGACTGAGAGAGCGTGACCCGGCCCCTGGCTTGAAAAGAGATACACAGAAACAGACCAATACCTTTCGCAGGGGCAGGTGATGTGCTCTTCCGAGAGGCTGGGCTCTCCGTTTTACCTTTGGACTTTTTATCCTTTTTCATGCTTTTTTTACTCTCCTGCATAAGTATGAGAGAAGTCGGCATATTTTCAGGTTGGGTGGAAAACACACAAGGTAACAAAAGGGAAAACTTCAGAAACATCCCACAGATTAGATCAAGAGTGCCCAAACTATGGCTCATGGGCCAGATCCAGCCTCCCACGCTGTAGTTTCGGCACCCCTAGTTTAAGCACAGAAAATGGCAGCTTGAAATCTATCTCATCCTGTTGCAAAACATACTGCAAGGAGCGTTTATATATCTCTTTTTCCTCAAATAAATCAATATGGAATCTGATCTGCTGTCTTTTTTTCAAGCCCTTCACAGAAGAAATTGTCCTAGAAAACCAACCCTGCCTGTGTTTTTTACTGCCAGGAAAAGTGTGTATTTGTGTGTGTGAAAGTACGCACAACTTAGTCAGCTGCCAAGTTACCTTTTCTTTGGGAGACGGCGGCTGAATGCTTAACTCTGTAACCAGGATGCCAAAATCACATACAATTTCCACTAGCGTCTCTCCAGCGAGAAGGCTTTCGAGACTGACATGGCCGGAGCCTAAGGTTTTCAGGATGGGGGGGTCACTTCGTAGCTCAGGTGAGGGGGACTTCTTCTTCTTCTTGTCCCCACCCTAAAATGGACACACACAAGTGCAGGACTAAATTAAACAATTCCATCAGGGGAAAACTCCTTAACTGTTAGAGCAGTATGACAACGGAACCCACTGCCTCCACTCAGCGGGGGGTGGGGGGCGTTGGAGTGGATTGCCTCATGGGGATCCTTCTAACACAGTGATTCTATTATTCTTCTGGTAGATGGGAGACGGAGGTGTTGCGCTCATATTCCACTGATCCAAAATAAAGCCAACTGCCTTGCGGCAGTCCTGGGAGCGATGGAGGGGATGGGGTGGAGCCACATGAAATGGTGCCATGGGCCAGATCCAGCCTGCGGGCCATAGGTTGGGAACCCCTGGTCTAGCCTTTATTCAGGGTGTTTACCTTCCCAGCATCTTTCGTTTTCCCCTTCACTTCTTTCTTCTTGTCCTTTCCCCCTTTTTCTTTCTCTGCTTTGCCTTTCCCCTTTTTGTCTTTCTCTGCTTTCTCTTTCCCCTTTTTGTCTTTCTCTGCTTTTCCTTTCTCCGCTTTCCCCTTCTCCCCCTTCCCTTTCCCCTTCGGACTTTCCTCTGGGGTAACGATAATAGGCCAGGAAACAACCTGCAGAAGCAGAAATACATCTCAAAGTTACAAACACACACACAGAAATCTCATCAAATTAGTTCAGATGGAAGTTAAGAATACAAAAAATGGGGGCATTTTTTCACATTACAGCATGACCACGGGAAATAAAATTTAAAATAAACATCTCCCACTGTTACTGTGGTCTCCATCATCTGTTCCACATCTTCTACAAAATAAAATGCAAGGCGTGTTTTTAAATCAATGCATTTCCCCCCTCTGTATTCTTATGTATATGCATGTAAAGAGCAATCTTCACACTGCCATAGTCAAAAATTTAACCCTTTCCCCGCCTGAATCTGCTTCTAACTTCAATCACATAGCTGGTTTCTGTATAAATGATTTAAATGATAGCATTATATATCCATGATGGTGAGCCTTGGCACTCCAGCTGTTCTTGGGACTTCAATTCCCAGAAGCCCAAGTCCCTGTGAATCCACATCAATGGGTTTACTGCGTGTACACAGAGACTTGGGCTTCTGGGAATTGAAATTCATGAACACCTGGAGTGCCAAGGTTCACTTTTTACTTTCTCTCTCTCTCTCTCTCTCTCTCACACACACACACACACACACACCACAATTTGCTGGCATTTTTTTCTCCTTAAAAACACTGGAAAATGGGAGTCCGTCTTGTACTGTATATAGTGGCCTATAGTGGACTATTTTGGTAATAATGGGGTGCACCTTATACTCTGATGTGTCTTATACGCTGGCAAACACGGTATATTAGATTTTGGGTCAACTCAATTCTTAAAGAACAAATGACTGGAACAGCCTTTCTCAGCCTGGTGTCTTCTGGGTAGGACCAGCTACAGTGACATGATCATATTATGCCATCTTGGGGTTGTGGCTAGACACATGCTAGAGCTGCAGAAGGCTAGTTTAAAGCTTCTGCAATGCTTGGCAACAGTCCTGGCTCCATCCTCCTGGCCAGGTGTATAAAAACAATCAAGGTTTCAGGGTTCATGACCTTTTCCTCCACCACCGAGACTGTCGTTCCAGCGAGAAGGTAGGCTTTTAAAGCCACCAGATCCTTGGTGAGGTGCTCCTTCTTGTATTCGCACTCTAAGGTTTCAGCCCAAGGCTTCCGAAGGGTGGAATGAATGTTTGCTACAAGACAAGAGGAAGATGGGGCGGAAACGAAGAGTTTAAGGAGAGCATCTCTTCAGATCCATAATATCAAGGCTTCCATCCATCTTCAGCCATACACCCACCAACCCATCTCCATCCATCCATCCACCCACCCACCCACCCATCCGTCCATCCATCCATCTATCCATCTATCCTTCCATCCACATCAATCCATCCATATGGACTTCTATACTGCCCATCTAGCACAATAGCTACTCTGGCTGGATTACATGGGCTAAAAACATGAAGCATCAAATATCTATCAAAATAATACAGCCAGGACAAAAATGAACAGAAGAAAACAATAATGATGAGCAATACAATATTTCTGAAAACTCAGTACCGTAACTCACCTGCCTCCAGAGGCAGCTCTGACTTAACCGGGGAGGGCGCGTTTTCCACAGGTGAGCTCTCCTTGCCTCCTCCATCCTCCATCTCCACCGATGGGCTGTCAGCATTCAGCGTATTTGTTGGGCTCTGCTGGGCTGGGGATACGGTAACCTGAGGCAGAAATGCATCCGCCACCATCACTCCGCCCTGCGATGGGTAGCCATTGCCTAGAGCAGCATTTCTCAACTTTTGGTTCTTGGACTTCAATTCTCAGGAGCACTAGTTAGCTAATGTACTGACTTGGGCTTCTGGGAATTGAAGTCCACTGGCCTAGAGAAACCAGTGGCCTAGAGCAGTGATGGCGAACCTTTTGAAGGCCGAGTGCCCAAACTGAACAGGCTGCAGAGGGGAGGGATGAACTCTGTGCTGGGGGGAGGGAGGAAGTGCTCCCATTGGGCTGCTGGACAGAGGGGAGGGATGAACCCTGTGCTGGGGGGAGGGAGGAAGTGCTCCCATTGGGCTGCTGGACAGAGGGGAGGGATGAACCCTGTGCTGGGGCGATGTGAAGAGAAAATCTCTAGCTATACTAGGCATCAACAGAAGTCAAATCTCCATTGACTGATAGCTCTCTGGGTGACTTATAGCAGAATGGCAAAAGACTTTCAAGCTCCAGCTATTTTAACATTTCCAATAAAATGTTTCTCCCTACCCAACTTCCAACACACTATTGACAATTTTGAAAAGCTTGGTGTAAGCTGAGAAGTGGGATTTTGTGTGACAAGATGTCCAGTGTTTCTCAGTTCGGATAAAATTGCAGAACTTAGAAGTCTCTAAATCCCAATGAACATAATTTCCTGCTCATAAGTGGATCCTGGTATTCTAGTACAGGGCTCCCCAACTTTTGAATTTTGGACTTCAATTCCCAGACGCCTAAGTCAATGGATTGGCCGACCAGTGCTTTGGGGAATTGACTTAGGCTTCTGGGAACTGAAGTCCAAAAACCAAAGGCTGGGGAACATTGTTCTAGTACAGTGATGGCGAACCTTGGCACTCCAGATGTGCCAAGGACGGGTTATACTTCCACTTCTGGGAGCGACAAGGGCCGTACGGGCCAGATGAATCGCAGTAAACCCATTTGTGTGGATTCACAGGGTGCTTGGGCTTCTGGGAATTGAAGTCCAAGAACATCTGGAGTGCCAAGGTTCACCATCATGGTTCTAGAATTCAGTGGTTCCCAACAGGGGGTACACAGTCCACAGGGGGACTCCAATTCCCAGAAACCTAAGTCAGTACATTGGCTGATCAGTGCTTTGGGGAAATGACTTAGGCTTCTGGGAATTGAAGTCCACAAATCAGCATTTGGGAAACACTGAATCCCTTAATAAGGTAGATCCTTCCACCGCCACCCCAAACCAACACATCTACCTACCCTTACGTCACCTTTATGAACTCATTCATCGCATGACTGTTACACAAGTTTTTCCTCTAAGAATCCTAAGAAGAGCAGATTGGGGGAGGAACTGACCATTATCTGGCCGGGGAGTCTTTCCTGAAGTATATTTCCCTGAATGACATTTACATCAATCTTGTATTTCTCTATCTGAGAGGGAGAAGAAAGGGCCCACCCACCCACCCACTCCAGGAAAGGATTTGAAAGACCTCTACCTTGACAGTTTCTTTTTCCTCAACCTTTTCGCCTTTGGCAAAGTCATACGTAACGTAGTAGCTGTAGGTGATCACCGGTGACTCGGGACCACTTTCCGGTTCGTCAAATCCAACGGGATTGGGGATCCCCCTGACTTTGCCAATGGTGACCACCATTTGGGTGTAGCGCCTTAAGAGATCTACAAAAGCATGAGACAAAATATGGAATGGGAGTATCCCATTTCAATGTAGCTCACAAAAGACCTACAGGAAAGCCAAACTTAGAGATTCTGCACATAACACAGGCATTCTCAACCTTTTTAAGATGGTAAAGGTTTGCCTTGCTTGAAAGCCAGTCATATCTGACTCTAGGGTGCAGTGCTCATCTCTGTTTCAAAGCTGAAGAGCCAGTGCTGACTGTTTCCATGGCCATTACAATGGGCTGGTGGGGCAGAAAAGGAAAAGTGGCACAAAACATTCTGGTGTTGAAAACTGCCGTGTAAGATCCAAGCCAGCTATTTATATAAGTTTCTAGGATATTCCATTCCGTTCCGTAACAATTTCCTGCTGCTGACCTCAGCAACTGCTAGTTAGCAAACTGTGCCCATTGAGGGAGAAAAAGGCATCCTGAACAAATGACGAGGCCTGAACAGACTATTGTGAAGCTGCTTAGATGAGTCAGTGGGGTTTAAATTTGCCAACAGTAGCAAATCAAGCTGATAAACCCTGCTGATTTTATAGTGAACTATTCCTCCAATTGCAGGACACTTTGTATGGCTATCAAATTAGCTCTCAGAAGGCTCAAACTGTGTGATTCTAGAGTATTTCACAGTGCTGCCCATTCTCGGTTGTATCACACAGTGCAAAAGTGTGTAATTTAACAGAGGCTTCTATAAAAATAAAAGAAGCCTTTAACAGTAAGAAGTGTGGCTTTATCATGTCCTGGAGCTGCAACGCGTATCCAAGTATACATTTTCCCTGACTGGCAGGAAAAATGCCATTGGTGTGGATTTGTTTAAGGTGGATCCCCAGCTTGCCATGAAGTGACCCATGCACTGTGATCACGGAGCCATCTCCTGCGGCACCTATGAAATGAGACATGCAGGATTTAACACTGCAATGGACTGCCGCAGCCTTGAGTATATGATCAAGGTGTGTCTTCACAGCCAGTCCATCAGGCATGGCCTCTTCCGCCTCCATGTCTTTAGTAGACCAGTGATGGCAAACCTTGGCACTCCAGCTGTTCTTGGACTTCAATTCCCAGAAGCCCAAGTCTCTGTGAATCCACAGAAATGGGTTTACTGCAGGGACATGCAGTAAACCCATTCGTGTGGATTCACAGAGACTTGGCCTTCTGGGAATTGAAGTCTAAGAACAGCTGGAGTGCCAAGGTTCACCATCATGGGAGTAGACCGTACAGCCAGCGACATGACGCCGAGGGTTGGGTGGCATTCAATAACCTGACTCCCTAAAAGGGCCAACGGTTTTATCACAGGATGCTAAGAATGTCCTGGGCTAAGATTGGGACCTAAAAGATTCATGACCCTAGGCCAGGAAGGCCCAAACTTTTTGGGCTGGGGGCTGATCACGTGGTTCAGGGAGCCAGTCACCAAGGCCCGGGGGCCGGGTGCAGCCCCCGACGCCAATTCATCCGGCCCGCAAAGCCCTCATCGCTCCTCGAAGCGGAAGTAAAACGCACCCGTATGGGCGCGTTTTACGGGTGCGTTTTACTTCCGCTTCCAGGAGCGACGAGGGCTTCGCAGGCCAGATGAATTGGTGTCGGAGGCCGCACCCGGCCCCCGGGCCTTAGTTTGGGCACCACTGCCCTAGGCGGTTGGTTCCTTCAGACAAGGAAATCTCACCTGGTTCACTGGCCAAGCCTAAGAAGTCGTGCCTCTCATCCGGAGTAATGAGGATATCGTCCAGAGAGCAGAGTTTCGGCAGGCTGTCGATGGTGAAACCTCTGTAGCCGGGAAGCAGGGCGAGCGGGTTGCCTTGGAGCACCAGGACCCGGAGTTTCTTCAGAGTAAACAGCTTGGAAAGGAGGCTTAGCAAGTTGGTGAAGTTGTTATAACTTAAATCCAAGGAGACCAGGTTTGGCCTAAAAATTGGGGAAAACCCCATTGGGGGGAAAATACATTAAGGGTTCCAGGAATACCCCTGCAATTTTAAAAACTAATTAAAAATACCAGAAAGACAGAAGCTCATCCAAGGAAGGTCCCAGTTGTGGGGTGGCTGAAGGATGATAAACGAGAATTAGGCAAAGGCCGCCCTTGCTTGAAAGCAAGTCATTTCCGACTCTAAAGTTCAATGCTCATCTCTGTTTACAGCCAAAGAGCCAGTGCTGTCTGTGTCTGCAGATGTTTCCGTGGCCATGCGGCAGGCAGGACTAATCACCAGGGTGCACAGAATGCTGTTTACCTTCCCGCCAAAGCAATCCCTATTTATCTCCTTGGAATTTCTTGCTAGTTTGGCAGGTCCTGGGACAGATGACGGGAGCTCACTCTGTCGTGCAGCACTCAGGTCGTGACTTGCTGACCTGCTGACCTTCCAGCCATCAAGTTCAGCATCTTAACCACTAAGCCACCACAGTCCCTACAGTGAATTAAGGTCACTATTTTCATCCCACTTTGACCTTTCTCAAACCATGATGGGCTTACCCCCTCCCCAGATGGCCACAATGACCAAAACAGTCAAATGGTTTCAAGCAGAGTAAATAAATGGATTAAAAGAAAAGGCGCCCGATTTTGTGCTGTAGATTGTATGGTGTAGGGCAGTGATGGCGAACCGTAACACTCCAGGCATATCAGAAAACAAAAAAAACCAAACAAAATAAAATAAAAAACACTGTAGCACTTTAAAGACTAACTACTATATTTTTATTGTTAGCTTTCGTGGATCAAGTCCACTTCTTCAGACAAAGAGTGAAACTTACAGGCATGGTTTTTATACACCAAATTCAGGGGGTCATATAAAAACCATGTATATAAAAACCATACATGTAAGTTTCACTCTTTGTCTGAAGAAGTGGACTTGATCCATGAAAGCTAACAATAAAAATATAGCAATTAGTCTTTAAAGTGCTACAATGTTTTTTTTATTTTGTTTGTTTTGTTTTGTTTCCTGATATGCCTGAATCACAGACTAACACGGCTACTATTCCAAACAATTCAAGTATGAAGATGCTTAACACTCCAGGTGTTCTTGAACTTCAATTCCCAGAAGCCCTGATCAGCAGGAAGGATGACTTGGGATTCTGGGACTTGAAGTCCAAGAACACCTGGAGTGCCAAGGTTAGCCATCACGGGTGTAGGGGAAGAATTTTTGGGAACACATCTAAGCGATTCCTGCATTCCTTACCAGAAAGCGTCTGTGAGATACTGATCTTCAGAGGAGCCTAGCTGGCAATTGTGTCCCAAGCCAAGATGTTGCAGGGCTGGAGGTGGATCGGCGCAAAGATCCTTCAAGCTTTCAACTTTGTTGCCACAAAGTTCCAGAACCTATGAAAGGAAAGGAAGAAGGAAAAGGAGGGGAAAACACAATCGTTTTTGCAAGAGATGGAAGTTGAGAAGCCAGGATTGTCATTTATAACCTCTCATCCAATAATTCAATTATATCAAGGGTTCTCAACCTTTTCAAGCTGGGGTTTGGGTCACATCCTCTCAGTCAGCTTCGAGGGCCAGACAGCCATTTCGCCCTGCCTGCATGATGGGGACAGCCAGTTCTGCCTTCGTTCCACATCAGAGCGACATCCAGTTTTTAAGGACAGGCATCGGAGTCCATCCCACCAGGAAGGAGCTCAGTTTGGGAAATCTTACCTTGAGAGTCGGAGGGAGGTTGATAGAGTCGATTTGGCTGATGTGATTTGTGGTCAGGATAAGCTCTTCCAGGTTAGGAAACTTTAACAAGCCTGCATCAATTTCAGTCACCTGGAAGAGGACAACACCAAAGAAAAAACACATATTTCAGGAGTCTTGGGGTACTTGGAGGCCATGCAAACTCCTCTCCCTCTCTCTATCTTCTTGCAAAGCAGGACTCTTCCACTGAGCTAAGAAAAGTATAAAATGATGGGACCCGCCTTTGCACCAACTCCTGCCAACCTAGCAGTTTGAAAGCAAGAAATTGCAAGTAGATAAATAGGGACCACTTTGGTGGGAAAGGTAACAGCATTCCATGAACACCTGGAGTGCCAATAAACCAATTTATGTGGATTCACAAGGACTTTGGCTTCTGAAGTCCAAGAAGACCTGGAATGCCGATGTTTGCAATCACCAGCCTACACTAAGTGGTTAAAGACACTGAACTTGACGACTAGAAGGTCCACAATTTGAGACCCGAGTGCTGCATGATGGAGTGAACTCCTGTCTCTATCCCAGCTCCTGCCAACCTAGCAGTTCAAAAGCAAGACATTGCAAGTAGATAAATAGGTACCACTTCAGTGGGGAGGTAAACAGAGTTCTGTGCACTCGGGTGTTTAGTCATGCCTGCCACATGTCCACGGAAAAGTTTTCAGGTGCAGACGCTGGCTCTTTAGCTATAAATGGAGATGAGGACCAAACCCTAGTCAGATATGACTGGCTTTTGAGCAAGGGCTACCTTGACCTTGACCTACGGTTAGGATTGTGCACAATTCACATTCAAATGCTCAAACTCTGTACTTTCTCCTCCAAAGAGGAGGAAGAGCTCCGCGTGGCTTTGTTCCATCTGAACATGGGCTAGCTGAGACTCTTTGGTCACCACGAGGCACATTAGACCCATTTCACAGACAAGAAACCCTGATCCTTAGAACCAGAATGACACGGCAGAGGCTCAACGTTTGGCAAAGCTGTCACAAAATCTGGGCACTCTCGTCCCAATAAAGGAGGAGTCCCCAACCTTTTCAAGTCAAGGGCCGTGTCACGTTCTCTCAGCCAGCTTTGAGGGCCGGACGGCCATTTTGCCCTGCCTGCATGATGGGGTGGCCATTTTGTCCCAACAGCTTCAAAGGGGATGGCCATTTTGTTTCTTGAATGCCCTTGGAGGGTCGCCCCCCCCGACATGAAATGGCACTGTGGGCCAGATCCGGTCCACAGGCCTTAGCTTGGGAACCCCTACAATAAAGCAAAATTGACAAGTTCTAGCAAAGCCTCAGAAAGTGGATTCAATGCACTGAAGTGGATCCAGATCGCTAGGAAAAAGGCAGACTCCTTGGCCTGGGCACCACTCACTTCTTTGTTCACAAGCCGGAGGGACGTGAAGTAGGAGAAGATGAAGGTGTCCTTGATGGCCTGGGGAGAAAGCACCGCCAACTCCCTCAGCTGCTGATCCGCCGGGCTGCAGTCAGGAGGCAGGGACCACGGAGAGGCCAGGGTTTTCAGATAGTCCAGGAGCACCTCAGCCGTGTCCTCCTCGGGAGGTGGGAGCCCGTTGCGAACGGGTGCGCTGGCTTGTCGTGGGACAATCCCGTGGAAGGGTCGGGGTTTCTTTGGTGGGAAGCGAGATTTATTCTGAGCAGGGGAGAAGCAGCATAAGTGGAGATGTCTGGATTCCCATTGGCAGATGGCAAGGCAATCAATAGATCCACAGAGAGAGACACATGGATGTTCCAGCAAACTCAGGGAATATCCATTCTCAGTAAATAAATAAAGCACACGTTGCCCAAAGTATAAGTTTTGTAACTTGCTGCAGCTAATTGTGACTGGGCTCATCTCAGTCCCACGCCTGATCGATTGATCAATCAATCAAAATTTTGTGACAGAAATTATTCAGGGTTAAAAGAATTTTTGCGGGAGAAACTCCTCTCAGGAAACGTCCAAATGAGGCTCATTTCATGCCCCCAAGAGCTGGGACGAAGACGGGCGCTCAATCTGTCATGCAGTACCCGGGTCTCGAACTGCCAACTTGCCAGCCTTCCAAGCTAACAAGGCGAGCGTCTTAACCACTGAGCCACTGCAGACCTTAACCAACCAACCAACCAACCACAATTAGCTGTGGAGTTAGGCAAATCTTAGTAAAAATTCAAGTGAATTCCAGCCCTAAGCGCTTTAAATTCTAGCTCAAAAGAACAGTCACCCACTAAAGCCCAGTAAGTTACAAATTTAACTTTCAATTAACTTTTAACTGCACCATCAAGGAGCTAATTTTGACAGACAACGAAGCCATTATTATTATTATTATTATTATTATTATTATTATTATTATTATTATTATTATTATTATTATTATTATTATTATTATTATTATTATTATTATTATTAGGGACTGCAGTGGCTCAAGTCACTAAGACGCTGACTGGGAGGCGGAAGGTCAGCAGTTCGATTCCCGAGTACTGCAGGACAGAATGAGCTCCCGTCTCTGTCCCAGCTCCTGCCAACCTAGCAGTTCGAAAACAAGAAATTGCAAGATCAATAGGGACCACTTCGGTGGGAAGGTAATGGCGTTCCATGCGCTCCAGTGTCTAGTCATGCCTGACACATGACCACGGAAACATCTGCAGAAGCAGACAGCGCTGGCTCTTCAGCTTAGAAACAGAGATGAGCACTGACCCCTAGAGTAGGATACGACTGGCTTTCGAGCAAGGGAAACCTTTACCTTTACTATTACTATTATTATTATTATTATGGAATATAGAATAATATAAAACCAAAGAGACTCCATCTTTGCCCTCTCAATGACCTACATTATTATTAATATTTTTAAAAAACCATTTATTATGTGCTGCCTAGAGTGGGAGAATATCCCAGATGGGCTTCAGGTTAAGGCATCATCCTCAGGGTCCGTTTCTTACCCAGCTCCCTCGGCCACAGGGGAACTGGTCTAGGCACAAACGGTGGAGATGCTCTCGAAAGGCAGCCGAGGCGCTCAGCCCCTCCATGCCTCCGTCGGGGCTGATCATGGCAGAAAGGGAAAGGATAGACACACGTGGTTTGCCTTCCCAGGGACCAAGGGAAGGAAGGGGAAGGTACCAGGTGATGTTTGTGGCTGGTTGCTAGGAGACTGACTCGGTTGCTAAGAGCCCCAACCCCCTTTGGTTTTCCAAGGGAATCACGGTTCAGAGGGCTTGAGAAAGGTGTCGTTGTTGGCTGCAAAGCGTATCAGAGTATACATTTTCCTCAGAAATCGTGCCATTGACGTGAATTTGCTTAAAGTGGATCCCCGCTTGCCATGAAGTGACCCACACACTGTGACCACGAAGCCATCTCCTGCGGCACGTGTGAAATGAGACATGCAGGATTTGACACCGGGACTGCAATGGACTGCCACAGCCTAGAGGATATGATCAAGGTGCGCCTTCACAGCCAGTCCTCCTGGCATGGCCTCTTCCGCCTATTGGGAACCAGAGTTCCTCCTCTGTCATTTTCAGTGATGGGCAGTAACAGGTTCGCACTCCCCCTGGGAGGGGGTGGTGGTAGCAAAATTGGGAGGCCTCTGGGCAGGGGGGGTGGAGAAATTGAGTGGCCTTTGGACAGGGGAGGGGGGGGGAAGCGAAATTGGGTGGCCACGTCCAGCTCCCTGCCCTACAAGTTTTGTCCCTGCAAGTGGTTCAATGTTTCCCTTGCTTAAAAGCCAGTCATATCCAACTCTAGGGTGCAGTGCTCATCTCCATTTACAGCCAAAGAGCCAACGCTGCCTGTTTGCAGATGTATACATGGCCATATGGCAGGCATGATTAGATCACCCATGATGTAGGCTCCACCCATGACGTAGGCTCCGCCCACGGTGTGGTAGCGGAAATTTTTTTTGCTGCCCACCACTGGTCATTTTGCCATTTTTTTATCGTGTCAAAAGGACACAAAGGTGTTTTCTGGGTTGAAAGGATTTTTGCTGGAGAAATTTCGCTCAGGGGACACCTGAATGAGGCTCCTTTCATGTCCCCAAGATTTTGCCATTGGGCCCAAAAGGATGGTTTCCAGTGACATTTCCTCTACCGAGGGGACCATCACCCCACCTAAAGGGGCCCCTTTGGGGAGTCAGGGCAAGTTACTACAGCCCAACACTGGGCATTGAGTCTCTGGCTGTATGGTCTCTACTCCAGTGCTGTAGCAGGATGTCTGGCCAGACATTTTACTTAGGAGTCAGTCATATGGAAATGAAGGACAGGTTGTTTACCTATGGGCCAGGGGCTGGATGCAGCCGGCGACACCATTTCATGTGACACTCCCACACACACCCGGAAGTAAACAATGGGCCCCCACCCCACCCCCAAAGCTGTCTGAAGGAGCATGACCCAGCCCTTGCCTTGAAAAGGTTGAGAACCCTTAATGTAGTTCTCCAAGTGGTCTCTATTCCTGAGCCGGGATGTCCAGGATTATACTACAAGTTGTTAATCATGGACACATGAAGGACATTGGCATCAGAAGCCCCGGTGGCGCAGTGGATAAACTGCTGTACTACAGCCAAAATGTTGTGAGCTTGATCCTGATGGGGATCAAGGTTGACTTAGCCTCTTTCATCCTTCCAAGGTCAGTAAAATGAGTTCCCAGCATGTTGCAGGGAGGGGTTTCTAATTACCTTGTGAACCGCCCAGAGAGTGCACTAAGCGCTATGGGGCAGGTATAGAAGTGTGATTCCTAATTGTTTTTGCTGTGTATTAAAATACTTTTAAAATGCTTTTAATACTTTTGGAAAGAGCTGTAGAGTGGGGGTTTGGCCCTTGGGAGTTGGCCAGAAGCAATAATTTCCAACAAGCAACTTCTCAAGACACACGGGTCTAGACCCGTGATGGCGAACCTTGTCATTCCAGCTGTTCAACTTCCAATTCCCAGAAGCCCAAGTCTGTGAATCCACATACACGCAGTAAACCCATTTGTATGGGTGTTTTAGCAAGCAAGTCATTAAAAAAATCCTGCTACTTTCATGTTCAATCAACTGCCCAAAGAGAATTAATTGCAAAGATCTATGTAACTTGAACGAATGACGCCTTTGATAATCTTTAGACATACCTCAAAGTCTGCAACTCAAGTTTGGCTGGATCACCGTGTCTGTCAGGAGGACCAATTCTGGATATCAGAACTAAACTGTCTGTTTCTTCCTGAAAACCTCACAATTCTACATCTGTTGGTAACTGGCTCCTTCACTGCTAAGCTTACAGTCCTTTGAAAACAAAAAAATATACACATACAAAGATTGCTTCAGGTGCAAAGAAATGATAGTGCTTAAATCCATACAATTTTCTCCCAATTCCCTGTTATCAATGATCAAAAGAGGACTCTCTCTCATACCACATATGGCCATTGTTCTGTAGACCTCTCCTCGCTAAAATCCAACCCTAAAGCATTCTATGACAATTCTGTAAGATTTCCTCTTTTGAGTTGGCTCAGAAACGGCAAATCGGAGCATCTATCTGTGAGGATTCAATAATATAGTTTAGCATTTTAATCAGAAAGGGGCTCAACAGGATGTGTCAGCTCAGAGAAACAAGGACTCCACGGAAAGGCGTCTTTATTGAAAATACACACACACTACAAGACCAGATCTTCTTTGAAAAAAATAGTGTTTATTTTGGTTGTAATAGTAAAAAAAAATGCAAAACTGCACTGTTCAGAACACCATTCTCATGCAATAGAAAAGAAATCCTTCTCACAAAGCTGCACACCTCAAAGTCAACTTTCCAAATTTCGTTACATTCTTTTAAACAATATAAGATCAACTACATATTTCATCCCTTCTGTTAGAAAAGAAGCAAATTCTGCCCAAATAATGATTAAAGACAAACAGAATATGAAACGCTGATTTCACTTTTAAAAAATTCCAAAAGCATCTTTATGATTGTAGTTTGGATTAAAGCCGTAAAACCAACTGCAGAACATTTGAACATCGCGGGTGATTTTACAAAGCCACAGAGGACCTTGACTGTCTGATTATCATTTTTATTTTCTGTTCAGCTGCTAAAAATGGTTCTGGAACTGTTGTGCTGATTGTGATGGGTGTGATATTCGCCACACAAGCTGAATCTAAAGGAACTTTTCTCTCCCTTTATATCTGGGGCATCGAAAAGACTGCAGCAGTGACAGAACTAAATGTGACAGAGATACAAACACCCCATCCTTTTTTTATTGATTGGAAAACTCAGGTAAAAGGAGTTTCCAATCTCTTCTCTCTATATCTGTGTGTCCATGTGTGTGATTTTGTGTGCTTCGGAAATCTGATTCAAACATTGCCTTTCCTACCAAATAACTCCATGCAAAACTTTTCTGTCCAGGCGCCATGCCGTGCACAGAAAATAACAAAAAATATCTGTGCTGAAGTAACAGACCGTATAAGGGAAGGAGTGCTTGCTTGTCGAATAAGGAGTATATTCAATTCCTTTCAGAAATACACCATCTGAAAGGACTGCTAACATGGAGACAGTGTGAACCTCATCTTCAGAAGTGAAAACTCAGCAACCTTCTGTAACTATAACCATACACAAAGCAATGAACCCATATACATTTAGGACAATATTCAGCCAATATAAAGAAATGTATCATGATTTGTGGCCCGGTGTTCTGGAAACCCTTTCCCAGTGCTCTCAAGACTGTATCCCTACATCTGCAAATACCATATTTTGGAATTAAATAGAAAATAACCTGACAAAAACAAATGTGAGAGGTCTATAACCTGATCCAGGCTGCATTGTCTTGCTGGAGATTTTAGCTGCTTTGTCTGGTGCCCTGGATATACAAAATCTTGAGGATCCTGAGAGAACTTCCCTGAGGAGAAGTTAGTTTTCATTCAAAACACAGACAAAGAATATTGGGAAGATACAAAAGTGGAAAATACACTTCAGAAAGTACTTGGATATGTAATAAGAGGAATTGTCTTGGTAAACCAGCTTTTTGAACAAAAGCAGATCCCTGATTCTGACAAGAAAAATAGCAGAGGTTGTCTCAGAAATCCCCTGGTAAGAGTGCGGTGAGAACTACAGAGGTACCTCATTTTACAAACACTTTAGTTGAACATAATTTTCACTTTACGAATAAAAATCTATTGAAATTAATGCCTCGCTTTACGGTTTCCCCCCCGGAACGGATTAAATGGTTTTCAATGCAATCCTATGATTAAATTTTTCATAATACAAAACGTCCCATGGAACGCAATACATTCATAAAGTGAGGTACCACTTATGCAAGCACTTATATAGGTCTACTCATATGAAAAGGAGAAGGGCAACAGATCTGGCCAAACCCAGAAAGCTGGGGAAAATGCCCTTCGTCTTTCCCGGGACTCATATTCAGAGGTGTGGTGTCTCTAATCCCTGAGGCATCCCTTGGCTACGTCTAGGAGACAGTGATGAGAAGGGAAGTTAAAATGGCAGAAAGACTGGGGCATTTGTTTGATCAGGACTACTTACAGCATGTGGCTGCTTTAAAAAAAAAAGGTCGGGGAGAAAAGGGGTGAATGGGGAAGGACATGACAGAAGGCCAAACAAATATGCAGAGGATTGAGAAAATTGACAGAGCAAGACCCCCCCTCCCCTCAATGGAAACAGAATTAGGCTCAGCTAGCGAACCAAATGGGAAATTCTGGCTGGCCCCTCTGCCCATCCAAGTTTTGAAATAAAGTAGTCCTAATTCCCGTGCAACACAGGGCTTTCCCCCTGGCCACGCCCACCATACCACACCCACAGTGTGGTAGTAAATTTTTTTGAATCCCACCACTGATCCTAACAGTTCTAAGACCGTGATGGCAAACCTTTGCACTCTCAGCTGCCTGGAATTTCAATTCCCAGAAGCCCAAGTCCCTATAAATCCACACAAATGGGTTTACTGCAGGGACTTGGGCTTCTGGGAATCAAAGCCCAAGAACAGCTGGAGTGCCAAGGTTCGCCATCACGGCTATATAGCATAGAGTTCCACCAATGCTCTATATGGGGATTCAAACTACTGCGTTTCTGTCCAAGCCCACTGTCTTTTGAAAACCTATTTGGATGGCTATACAACACATGAGAGGACGGCCAACTTTGGGTTTTTAAAGGTCTCTGTTTCAGGACAAATTTAAGCCTAATTTAAGGAAACGATGCTCCTGCCAAACTAAACTATTGGAGGGGTGGGGCGGTGGGGGAAAAAGAACTGCAATAGCTACTCACATGAGATGAAACTAAGGCTGAACCTGTACAAATAAAGTATACATTCATAAATACAATAGCAAATAATAGATCGACGATAATTAACCCACTATCTTTTGCACCAGGGGCAAAAGTCTGTATCTCTCCTTTGAATATACATTTCCCGTGACTGTAATGTCTGAGATTTAAAGAGCTACGTCTGCTCAAACCTCTCCATTCTGGGATGGTGTAGGAAGGAACACATGTTCCTTTGGGGAAACATCTTCTTCTCTCACCTTCTTTACTCAATGCTCATTTTACACATCGTAGGGGAAACCCCTTCATCTTGAGAAATGGTCTGCCCAGGCCTGTAGTCAAAGCAGGGAATTCTCAGCTCTAACACAAGCCTAACTTTCATGCATGGATACACTGGACTTTGAGACCTGGTGAAGAGCTTTTTACCGCCCAAGCAGGAAGCCAAAATACCAAGTATCTGCCAGTAAGAGTGTGAAAAAGGAAAATATCTTACATCTGTCAAAGCCAGGGGTCGATTTCCCTTTTAATGCATCGGCTTCCTGTGGTTTCTCTAGCCCAGTGATGGCCAAGCTTGGCACTCCAGATGTTCTTGAACTTCAGTTCCCAGAAGCCCAAGCCTCAACGAATCCAAATGAATGGGTTTACAGTGTGTGTTCTTGGGACTTCAATTCCCAAAAGCCCAACTCCCCATGAATCCACACGAATAGGTTTACTGCACGTTCTTGGGACTTCAGTTCCCAGAAGCCCGAGCCCTTGTGAATCCACATGAATGGGTTTATTGTGCGTGTTCTTGGACTTCAACTCCCAGAAGCCCAAGTCTCTGTGAATCCACACCAGGGGTTTCCAACCTAAGGCCCATGGGCCGCATCCAGCCTGTGGTGCCATTTCATGTGCCCCCCACCCCTCCAAGGACATTTGAGAAACAAAATGGCTACCCCTTTGAAGCTGTTGGGACAAAATGGCCACTCCCATTGTGCAGCTAGGGGAAAATGGCTGTCCAGCCCTTGAAGCTGACTAAGAGAACGTGACCCGGATCCCAGCTTGAAAAGTTTGGGAATCTCTGATCCACACAAATGGGTTTACTGTGCATGTTCTTGGGACTTCAATTCCCAGAAGCCCAAGTCCCTGTGAATTCACACAAATGGGTTTACAGGGACTTGGGCTTCTGGGAATTGAAGTCCAAGAACAGCTGGAGTGCCAAGGTTTGCCATCCCGGCTATAGCTTCTCCCTCTCCGAGTCTTGGTACCTGAGGTCAGGTTGCACACAAATATGAGCACTGCATATATTTAGATACATTGCATTGACAGAGTGCATCTTATTGCTGGGTGTAGGTCTCTCACCCGGTAGATTTACCTGAGACGGTGGCCTCATTTGACCAGACCCAAGCACAGCATCAATGGAAAGGTGCCTTGGCATCTGCTCTCACTGTCCCCACCCGACCCAATAATCCTTTGGTGATGCCAAGGCCCTACGTGTGCTGGAAGGCAAATCAACCACAAGGACATTTACGAGGTCTTTGTAAGGCTTGGATGTTCTGTTGGGGCTTGAGGACGTGCCGCCAGTTCTCTTTGGTTAGGTCTTTCCAGCTGTTTTGTTAAGCTTAATCACCGCCTCGACGGCTTGTTCGGGTAAACGGGATGGGTCGGAGAGGATGGAGGTGGTTATGCTCAAGTGCCGCAGGCTACTCAAAACCACTGGGATGACAACAGAGACACACACACACAAAGCAAAAGAAACCAGGTTATTTTCATGGTCCCAGCTCTGATGAACAACCTGCTCTGGATTTTGTTCCGCCCATCTGGAACCCCGAACAGACTCCTCCTGACTCTGAGCTGTCAAAAATGACAACTCCCAGCTCAAGGTTCTCCAACTCTCCATCTGACAGCTCTGAGCCTGAACTTTCACAGCAGTGTAGGGAACAGCTGCACAAAGAGCTACACCTGTGTCAGAAATCAGTGAGTGGTCTACTTCAGAGGAAATTACCAGCTGCAAGACCTTAGCCATGAGTGCTCTCTGCCTTCTTAAACAGCACACGAAGGCAGTTCAAACTGTTGGTTTAACATTTGTGCTGGGTGACCCTCTGCCAGAAACCTTGTTGACCTCTGCTTAAAACCCTGACAGAACTGCCTGATGGACTATTCAAATGAAATTGGTTTCTTGTAACAGTAGCAAGTCCTAGATTTTAGTTAGTCTTAACTATTAGTTACCTGAAGCTTCATAACCCATGGTTTGAAGTGCATTCATTCCAAATAAACTAAGGTTAAACATAATTCAGCCACATCAAAGTAACAGTGGAAGACGCGAGTCCTGTAACAGGAGTTCCCAACCTAAGGCCCATGGGCTGGATATGGCCGACGGCACCATGTCATGTGGCCCCCTACCCTCTCCAAGGACATTCAAGCAAAATGACCACCCCATCGTACAGGCAGGGCAAAATGGCTGTCCGTCCCTCTAAGCTGACTGAGAGAGTGTTACCTGGCCCCCAGGTTGAAAAGGTTAGGAACCCCTGGTACTATAATGTCACAATAACCTGTGTTAATTATGGTATCTAAATTAAATTAAAATAAAAAATGGCCATTCATATAAACTCACATATTAAAAGACACTGATGTATTTTAATCCTGAACACATTTATCATATATCTACCATCTTTTTTCCTCACACATTTTTCTGCTTTAGTACTTGATAATCTACTTTGAAGAGTGACTAAAGTACAGACCACATCTAGTAAAACACTGAATCAGTTCAGATTCTTTAAAACCATCAGTGTTCAAACAGATTCCATTACCAAAAAAAAAATATTTATTTTTTTAGCCTAGACTGCTCTTAAATTTAAGCTGTCATTCTGATGTTGTGAAAGGAAAACCTGATAATAGCCATTTCCAAGATAAATGTTTTACTTACTAGGCCTCAGGACTGGTAATGAACAATGTTGATCCACCCATGCCAACGCTGTCTGGTTCAGTTCCTCCAAGCTGGTTGTGGAAACCAACCCGTTGAATTTTTCAAACAAGGGATTAATGATTATGCTGAACTACATGGTGACAGACAGTTAAGAGGAAAAACTATAGATGCACTGAGCTTTCTGTAGAGAGAGAGAGAAGGCACAACAGGGTGTATTGTGCACTCAGAGAGAAGTGGAAATGACAGCTTTCCTTGAGGGAAAAGACAATGTACTAAACCAGGGGTGCCCAATCTACGGCCCGTGGGCCAGATCTGTCCACCTATGCCAATTCATCCAGCCCATGCGCACATATAGCTGCATTTTACTTCCGCTTCTGGGAGCGACAAGGGCTGCATGGGCCAGATGAACTGCCATTAGGGCCGGGTCTAGCCCACAGGCCATAGTTTGGACACCCCTGGTTTAAGCAGAGAAAATGGCAGCTTAAAATCTATCTCATCCTATTGCAAAACAGATTGCAAGGCACGTTTTACTTCCGCTTCCAGTAGGAGGAACCACATGACCAGCCTGCTGAACCACGTGACGACCTGAAAAGTCTGGGCACCCCTGTACTACAGCAAAGTAATCACACTTATATTTACCACCCCACAGCACTTTGGCAACTCTCTGGGTGGTTCAAGAGTTAATTAGCATTTTGCCCCCAACATGCTGGGTACTCATTTTAACAGCCTTGGAAGGATGGCAGGCCGAGTCAACCTTGAGCCCTGGTCAGGATTGAACTTCCAACCTTTTGGCTGCAGGACAGCAGATTTCCCACTCCACCACCAGTTCTTGGATCCTAGAGTTCAAGGGTTGTTGTAACATTTCCCCAGAAACAGGAGAACTAAGATAGCACAAGGTCGCCCTTGCTCAAAAGCTCTGACTCGAGGGTTCAGTGCTCATCTCTGTTTATAGCCAAAGAGCCAGCGCTGTCTGTGTCTGCAGACCTTTCTGTGGACATGTGGCAGGCATGACTAGACACTGGAGTGCAAAGAATGCTATTTACCTTCCCACCGAAGTGGTACCTATTTATCTCCCTGCAATTTTTTGCTTTCGAACTGCTAGGTTGTCAGGCGCTGGGACACAGATGGCGCGCACTCCGCCAAGTCGTCAAGCCCAGCGTTTTAACCAGTAGGCCACCACAGTCCACTGAACAGGTAAAGGATACAATCCAAAACTTCCAATTCTGCAGAGTCCTGTTTCGGATGTACTCCTCAAGCATGCTTCGCATCTGATCAAACCTCTGGCGCGTGATGGGAACCCCTGTGACCGGGAGCTGCTGTTGACAGGAACTAAAGCATCAGGAAAGAAGGGAACTCAGGACCACTTCTGGGTCTAATAAAACTGTTATTCCAAACGACACATTTCACTGGACATTTTCCAGGCACAGACACATCATTTGTCTGCTTGGCAGGCTCAGAAGGCAAGACACTGGAACAGCATTTTGGCCTTAGGTAAAGGCTGCCCTTGCCTGAAAGCCAGTCATCTCTGACTCTAGCCAAAGAGCCAGCATGGTCTGCGTCTGCGTCGGTTGGCAGGAGCTGGGGCAGAGACGGGAGCTCACTCCGTCGTGCAGCACTTCAGGTCTCAAACTGACAGCCTGCAGAACTTCCAGTTGTCAAGTTCAACATCTTAACCACTTAGCCTGGGCCCGTGATGGCAAACCTTGGCACTCCAGGGGTTCCTGGACTTCAATTCCCAGAAGCCCAAGTCTCTGTGAAGCCACACAAATGGGTGCCAAGGTTTGCCATCACCGGCCTAGGCAAATACTAATCACTATTCCAGGGAACCCGAGATGGGGAAAAGATTGGACGTGACTCATTAGGCTTTTAGCCCTTACATGATGTTGGCGTTCAGCTCTTCAATTTCTTCTCGAAGGCGCTTCGCTTCCTCTTGCATCTGAGCTCTTTCTTGCTGCAGCTTGGCAATGTACTCCACCGTCTTCTGAAGGGTGATGGCATGGCTGATCTGCAGGCAGACAGACAGACAGACAGACAGACAAGGGGCTTAAACGTGAATGCCCTGTGGTGGCAGTCAAGTCATAAAGCAGGAACAACGGATGTCTTAGGCTCACCTGTACACATCCCTCTAAGTATAACCAAAGGCTAGTCTGAAGAAAAAACCGAAACGGAAAACATTTTTATCTTTAAAATTCATTTATTTTATATGCAAACCAGCATAGCCCTGTTATCCTGCTATGATAATAGAGTAGACCCTACTGCCAGCGACTCAACGCCGGTTAACTATCCTGACAGCGGTTAACTAACCGGACAACCCTGAGGATTAACGGCCTTAGGTAGCAAAGTCCATAGGGAAGGGTGATGGTCCCCAAGTGGATTAAATGGTCCCACTTGAGTCCATCTTAATGGAGGGCAGCAGCTTCATCCATCCTGGCCTCCTGGGGCTGATGATGAGGACTTTGTGTGCCAAAAGGGCTCAGGAGCAGAAAGGGACTCGCGGAACTGGATCAGTGGTACTATGGGTATCAGGCTGCGATGTGAACGTTCAGATGAAAGGCCAATACATTATATTGCTCCCAGGACAGTCTTCATGGCTGATCACCATGAGGATCATCAATATTCGGATTCAGATACAGAAGAAGAATATGTAACCCAGACAAGGGTTTGAGAAAGCTCAGAACGTGAGTGAAAAATGCAGATAAAAAATAGCACAGATTATTATTTTAAATAAGATCACTGACGATAATTATCTCAGGGGGAAAAACATGGCTAGGAAATGCTTCCCCTGCACTTACCGATTTGGAGTTTGCCGACAGCAAGGCGCTGAGCGTGCTGAAACCAATCTTAATGTTAAACCTTCGTTTCTGTTCTGCTGAAATATGCTTCATCCGGCGGTTCTGTTTCCATAAAAATAAGTGTTAGCCATTTAATGTGTGCGAAGCAAAGATCAAGGTCGCCCTAGCTCAAAAGACAGTCGTGTCCGACTCTAGGGTTCAGTGCTCATCTTCATTTACAGTCAAAGAGCCAGCGCCTGTCCGCATTGGCAGACGTTTCCATGGCCACGTGGAAAGCATGACTAGAAGCTGGAGTGCATAGGATGCTGTTACCTTTCCTACTGAAGTGGTCCCTATTTATCTACTTGCAATTTTTTTGCTTTCAAACTGCTAGGTTGGCAGGAGCTGGGGCAGACCACGGGAGCTCACACTCTCGCACAGCACTTGGGGTCTCAAAATGCTGACCCTCCAGGCTTTCCAGTCATCAAGTCTTGACTGCTAAGCCACCACAGTCAAAGTAAAACCCTGCTTCACATTCCTTCCCTTTCCTCTCTCAAGACCCCTGCTTCTAGTGCAGGGGTTCCCAAACTAAAGCCCATAGGCCAGATCCGGCCCATGGCATAATTTCATGTGACCCCCACCCCACCCCTCCAAGGGCATTCAAGAAACAAAATGGCTGTCACCCTTGAAGCTGGCCCTCGAAGCCGACTGAGAGAGCGCTGAAAAGGCTGGGAAGCCCCACTCGAGGGTCTTGGCTAGTGAGCAACCTGGCTTCTTTCTCCTTGAAAAATACAGCCTTTGTTCACATACAGAAGGTGGCAGCTAAACCAACATCTGGTCATTTCACCCCCTGTCCCAAACCACCAAACCATGAATACACTTCATTTCTCCTGGCCAATGCTGTGATGAACGGATGAGAAATTACCACAAAAGGGACCTACTGCCTTTCCTGACCTGTGGCCCAACCAATACAATTGACTATGATGCTCTATCATCTCCACCAAGCCAGCTATTGGGCAAAAGGCTCCACAAGAGTGCAATTATTGGGGGAAAGGCTGTGAACTGCACCGCGAACAAACCTTGAAAGCCGTCATCTGAGGATCATTTAGCAACTTCCCTGAGCAGCTGCTTTGTGGAGACTGAGGGCTGGGGCTTTGTTCGGAAGGACAGGGTGAGGCTTGTCCAGAGAGCTGGCCATCTCTGCCTTCAAAAAGAGAGAGGAAACAGAATGAAGCCAATCAACGGGAAAAGTTCGGCAGCCTATAGAAAGATACAGCAGCAGCAGCAAACCCTGAGAATGAAGCCACTCTCTTGGCTTTGTCGTTAGCCAAACTTGAGTCCTCATCCAAATCTGAAGTCTGATTCTGCCTAGGACATCAGGATCGTCAATTACACTTATAGACAGATTGTCTGGTTTATTAACACAGCTTGGCCTATTCATCTTTAGCTCAAAACAGACTCACTATGGCCTAGCTGTGTAATGGTTTCACACTAGAGACAAGCCCTTGGTCCACCTTGCCTTATACCTATTTCTGACGTCAGTTCACTGATTTGCTCAGACATGCCTGGCCGCTATTGGAACATGCATGCCACCAGGGGACGTGATTCAGCTGAGGTGGCAGCAGGCAAAGTGGTAGCTGCAACTGTTACAATATTCCCATGTAAAAATACATTACCCAATTACCGGCTGTTTGAGCAGCTGTACCACACCTTAAAATCTGTACGTGATAGGCAAATTCTGAGCTCAGATTTGAAATCAGCACACTCAATATTATATAAATCACATGTGTTATTCCAAGTAACAAAATCATTGTCATGCAGTGTAATTGGCAGACCAGTGAGTCAGCTTCTGTATCTCTCCACATTCACACACAGTGTTGTTATCGTCTGCCCCCAGCCCCCTACTTGAGCATGTTGGTCTCATATTTAGGGACTCCAATCCTCAGCCTAGTCCAAATGACATACAGAAGGTTGAGTTCCTCAGCTATATCCTCTCACTTGAATAGGAGCATTTAAAACTGTGAAAACAGGTTGTGCTATAGAACAAATTAGTTTTCCATTCTTAGACTACCACTTACTTCCTCCTTTCCCACCCCATTAGCCGGGGGGGGGGGGGGTCACAAAACTTTCCCGCCACGGGCCAGACCCACCCCTGACCCATAGCTGTGGGGGTCGGAGACGTGGTTGCTCCCAGTGATTAAGTTTTCGACAGCAGCAGGAATCGCGCCGTTTCTCCGGGTTCTTGCACAACCTCATCGCTCCCCACGGAGGCAGGAGGCTTTTCAGAGCATTTTCGCTCCGTTTTGGGACTTTTCCGCTGCATTTTGGCAGATAGAACATGGCACTTGGGGACTTCCTGATTCCGCGCTGGGAACCCAAGCTCCACCCGGCACCGGAAGTTCCCAAACATCACATTCTAGCTTCCAAAATGCAGCATACGTGCAGTAAACTCATTTGTGTGGATTCACAGGGACTTGGGCTTCTGGGAATTGAAGTCCAAGAACAGCAGGAGTGCCAAGGTTCGCCACCACTGACCTATACTGACCAACATGGGGAAATGGCCCCAAGCAGAGCTTTCAGGGGAGGTCAAATTAGAGGTGATCCTCTTTCTAACCAAGCTCAGACCTCCTTTGAGTCTTTACAGAGGCCAGTATCTGAGATCTCATTCGAAGGCCTGCTTCAATACCTCCCCAGACTTCCCCTTCCTTCCACTTACTGGGAGCTGGTGAGGGGCCGTGGGTGCAGGTTTGGTGAGGAAGGGGCTGCTCGCCTTTCACCAAAGCTTCCTGGAGGAGGCTAGGAGAAAAAAGGTGTGGCACGGTGGCTGTGACCAGCTGTGGATTGGGAGACTGCCGGCCGGGAGCGAGGAGAATCCCACTGTGGAATTCTGTGCCCTGAGGAGCCTGGGAACAAAACGGAGGAAAGAAAAATACTCAGTTGCCGGCCTCGCCCAGCCCAGCCCAGCCCAGCCCAGCCCCAGGACAGACATTCGGTTCTTACTCTGGCCATTCCGGAGGGCGCAATGACGACATTCGGCTGGGACATCCTGGAAGCCAAAAGACCTTCTCTTTTCACAGGTGACGGAGTTACAATCACGGCTCTAGGCTGTCCTGGCAAGGCAGCTGGGGGAACAAACCAAAGCAAAAGGTAAAACCAAGAGAGCGAAAAAGGAACCATGATTTTCTAAGGAAGGAATAGGTACTGACTAGGCCTGATTGGTGCTTTTGAGTAAAGGTTGCCCTTGCTCAAAAGCTAGTCATATCAGACTCGATGGTTGGGTGCTCATCTCTCTTTACAGCCAAAAAGCCAGCACTGTCTGCATCTGTAGATGTTTCCCTAGACAAGTGGGAAGCATTAGATTCCGAAGCGCACAGAACACTGTTACTTTTCCCACTGAAGTAGTACCTATTTAGTAAAGGTCACCCTTGTTCGAAAGCCAGTTGCATCAGACTCTCTAGGGTTCAGTGCTCATCTCTGTTTATAGCCAAAGAGCCAGTGCTGTCTGCGTCTGCAGACGTTTCCGTGGAGATGTGGTAGCCATGACTAAACACCAGAGTGCACGGAACGCTGTTTACCTTCCCACTGAATGGTCCCTATTTATCTACTTGCAATGTTTTGTACAACGAAAATTACTTAAACCAAATTTCCCATAGGAATGCACTGAATGCAATTTCCCGTAGGGATGCATTGAAGAACCAAACTATGTTAACCGAAACACAGTTTCCCATAGGAATGCACTGAAAACCAATTAATCCGTCCTGGAAAAAAAATCTGTAAACCAAGACACAATTGTCTATGGATTTCGTTTTGTTATGCAAGTTCTTTTACGTTAACCAAGCCGTTCGTTAACCGAGGTTCCCACTGTATTAAAAAGAATTATTCAAGGCTTCCTGCTCTCAAATTGCATGGGATGAAAATAATAAAGGGATTGAGCTGCATATCTAACCTCATCCGGTCCCTTGAGACCCGAAAGAAACATCCACAGGCAACTCACCTGGGGTGATGAAGGCATTTTTCAACACCAAGGAGACCACATCGGGCTTAGGCGCAGGCACTATCTTTTGCGGCTTCTTGGGCCTCGTACCACTGCCAAAGTTAGAGCGGGGCTGCTGTTGCGCTGCGGCAGTCTGGAGGGTGAAGCTGCAAGGCTGCTGACTCACCAGGAGACCCGCCGGGTGGGGGCTGAAGGTGGTGGCCGGGACATTCCTGGTCAGGGTGGCCGAGGCAGTGTGGGTGATCACCGAGGATTTGCACAGTTCGCATTTTCGGGGCTCAGGAGGGGCAAAGACCGACGTCTGGGGGCTCATCTCGCGGTCCAGAGGCAGTGCCGTTGGCTGAACGGGAGGTGGCAGAGAAGGCACAGCTGGTTGAAGAAGGGACCCCAGATCCGGGAAGGGAGGCAGGAACTGCGTCTGGTCACCAAGAGATGGTTCGGAAGCGAAGCCCGATGGATCCAAGAAGGAGTCTCCGCTCCTCAGACCGAGGCACTGGTCAGCCCCGACGTCTGCTACACTGGGGATGATGGGGACAGGCACCGGGGAGGCGATGAGGTTGGGCAAAGGACCCGAAGAGAGGTCCGAGGGCTGGAGAGAAGAAAGAGCAAAGGGGGCCGGGGGTGTGTGTTACTCATGTCTTACAGTTGTCTGGACTGAGAAAAACAGGTCTCAAAAGAGTTTTCGGCACAGATGTCACCACAAATAATCCATAGGAAAAGTCACAAGCTTTTCCACACCTGCCTCGCCTTGTCAGCAGTTAAGACACTGCAACACTGACTGGTCAACTCAGCCCAACGTAGAAGACAAAGGGCCAGGGTTGGACCAGGTAAGGGGGCTCACATTGGGTCCCCATGGAAACATTTGGACTACAACCCACACACACACAAAACCCTGTGGAACTCAGGCAACAATGAGTTCCTAGGAGTTGTAGCCACTTTATTTGTTGTCTCTGTATATCATTCCAGACGGGTTCTATTCCAACTTTCCCTTACAATCTCATTCCTGATTTCATTAGTCACGCTAGCCTCTCTTCCTCGGACATTTCACTTCCATGGCGACCAGCTTTTGTTTGTTTTTATGAGTAGCTGATCATATTTTTAAAAAGGGGGGTGATAAGCCAGGGGCCTTTCTGTTCGTAAAGCATGTGCTCTGTCACTAAACTATGGCCCTCCCACTTTCTTACCTGGGGAGACTGGCTGCAAGTGTCCACCATGGCAGAACTGGCCATCGGAGGGAGAGGACTGGCACCAAAGAGGTTACTGGAACGGCTGGACATGAAAAGCTCTGAGAAAAGACAGAGGAAGGAAAGTATGTGTTACATACACTGTGTCACTTTATTTATTTATTTATTTATTTATTGCTAAGTTCTGTTTTCAAACAGTTTTTATGGCACCCTGGGACTCTAAAGGCAGAATGGAAAGAGCACCTTTCATACTAAAAAAAATTAAATAAAATGGAGTATTTGCTCATGTACAACTGAAGACAATCCTTCTTCTTCTTTCTGTGTCTAGGCCAGACGTGAAACTGTCATAATAAAGACAGCTTTTGTAGAGTTCATTCTGGAGTTCCTTTCGCCCGACCTAGTGTGAGAAATAATAGCCGGCCAACACAAGGTTGCCATTACCAGGGAATGCCTGATTGTGGTTCAAAAATAACACAATCTTTGAGGAGGCTCTTTCTATGTAGGAAGGATTCTGCAAAGCAAAGACCAGAATCCAAAGATTCTGTTTTTATGTTTTTATTTGCAAACATTCCTACCCTTCCTTCCCAAACAACCCAAGGCAGGCTACAAATCCTATCTGTATAAAATAAATAAACATTTAATTATTATTTTTAATTCAGGAGAGACAGAAACACATACAAGCCTCAGTATTCACCCTGGAGTGAGATAGCTCTGTTTAAAAAACATCAGACACTATCGTCATGATTGGGTGCTACACTTTAAACTGCTAAAGCCACCTGAAACTGCCATACAAGGTTTAGAAGTGACCAATACAACTGCCTGCAAGCGCATAAATACGGCTGACAGAAATCTGTGCTGGCAAACAAGTGTGACATTCTCTCAAACGCTTACCTTGAAAAAGTTCACAGGTGTCCATGCAGTTTGGCTGAAGAGGGCTAAGTCCTGGCTGAATCATATCAGCGTTCCCTAAGTGTGCTGGAAAAAAATTTGAAAGAGACATGAGAAGGCAATCAAGAAAACTCTGAAGTTTTTGAGAACAGGTAGCTCATCCAAGATGAGAGTGCTAGGGAGAAGATCTTCTAGAGCGGGCTAGGGAGGAAAAAGTAGACTTTGGAAGAGCCAGGTGAGGAAAGCACACTAGGAAATAAAAGTGTGTGCTGGTTGCCCTGGAAGAAGCAGGGAGGAAGGAGGCCTTATCTTCTAGGACAGCTCTTCTACCCAGGAGAAATGAAATTCTTGTACCTGTTTCTCTGGGATGCGAACCAGCGGGCAGGTGAGACGACAGCGTGGAGAAGAGGGTGTCTGGCAACTCCAGCATAAGCATGTCGGTGCTAAAGAGGGAGTCCAGTTCCATAGGGACCGGCCTCTCTTGGTCATAGATCTCATTGTGGAAGAGAAGCATGTCATCATCCTAGAGAAGAGGAAGAGTGGACAGGAGGATTCAGACAAGGAAAGGGTCTTCAATCAAGAAATCTTTGGGTGATAAAGCAGCTAAAGAAGGGAGGAGAACTTGATTCATGTTTAATTGTTAGTATTGTATGATTTAGTTCTTGTGATCTGTATGGGGAGAAAGGCAGCCTATGAATAATATAAAAACAATAAGCCATAGCTTTCACTGAGCAGCATTGCTATAGTGCAGCGATGGCGAACCTGTGGCACGCTGAGCCCTCTCTGTGGGCACCCATGGAGTCACCCAAGCACAGAGTTTGTCTCTGCCCAGCAGCCCAATGGGGTCACTTCCTCCCTTCCCCCAGCACAGAGTTCGCCCTGCCCCTCTGCCCAGCAGCCCAATGGGAGCGTTTCCTTCCTCCCCTGTTGCTATGTTGGCACTTTGTGATAAATAAATGGATTTTGGGTTGCAGTTTGAGCACCCTGTCTCTAAAAGGTTCACCATCACTGCTATAGTGCCATGATGGCAAACCTTGGCACTCCAGGTATTCTTGGACTTCAATTTCCAGAAGCCCAAGTCTCTGTGAATCCACACGAATGGGTTTACTGCATGTACTTATGTGGATTCAGAGAGACTTGGGCTTCTGGGAACTGAAGTCCAAGAACAGCTGGAATGCCAAAGTTTGCCATCACTGCTACAGTGCAAAGAAGAAGCATCACCCCAGAAAGGGCTGTTACCTTGATAAACCAACGAAAACCAGTAGAAACTCTGCTCAAAAAAACAATGTTTTGGTGCAAACCGAAATATAAGAAAACTGGCCCTCTGGATTAATTTGATGCGGCAACCCCGACACCTACCCTAGCCAGGCTGGAAAGGTCTTCATCCTTGTGTTTCTGCAACTGGAGAAGAAAAAGAGAAAATGAGTTTTCACCCTGCATACACGGTTACTGCCAACACTCAAAAGCAGCTCCCCAGACATTTAAGAGGTTGGCATGTCGAGCATAGCCATTCAAGAGGGACCAGGGGCTGAAGCTCCTATTTGAGTAAAGCTCTCTTAACTAGTCTGAAAGGACAGGTTGTTTACCTGTAACTGCAGTTCTTCTTCGTGGCCATCTGTGAATACACACTACTGGGTTAAATTTAATCCAATTGTGTATATTCACAGATGATCACGAAGAACAACAAAAGATTCCAGAATCCACATTTCTATTTTCCTACCTAAACTGCTCACTCACACCAGGACTAATTGATATACTGGAACAAATATTAACATTTAGTGTCTTTTATTGCTCTGCAGCAGTTAACTTAAAACTACTGGAAGTGAAGGCAATTCAAGGCTCATCTGTGACATTTTTCACCCTAAAATCCCAGATGCAAAGTGCATACCCTTTTTTTGAAGTAGGTTCTCCACTTGTGATATTCTCGTATTACTATTTCTATTCGCCGCTTCCAATATTTCCCTTCCGTTGCAATCGCCTAGGGGAAAATAATAATGATAAAAGTGGTCACTGGCGGCAAGAGGCAAAAAAGGAATTATTTGGTGCAGTGGTTAAACTGCTGTCATGCAACCAAAAGGTTGAGAGTTTGATCCTGACTAGAACTCAAGGGTGACTCAGCCTTCCATCCTTCCGAGGTCAGTAAAGTGAGTCTCCAGCATGTTAGGGGTAAAATGTTAATTCACTTGTGAACCGCCCAGAGTGTGCACTAAGCGCTCTGGGGCAGTATATAAGTGTGATTGCTTTGCTTTGGGTAACAACATTAGAAGAGGAAAACACGGCATTCCTTCAGGGGTTTAATCCCTTGTTATCTTCCAAACCAGAGCAACTGGAAGGCAAACCAAGCTTACGTTTTACTCTGGAGAAAAGCCATGGGGGAATCAGAAAAGCTCATGTGATGACAAAATGTAAGGAACTGCTGCTTCTAAAAACCGGCTCTCTATTGCATTTAGTTTCATGTTGGTGCTAGACCAGGGGTTCCTAACCTTTTCAAGCCAGGGGCCGGGTCACACTCTCTCAATCAGCTTCAAGGGCCGGATGGCCATTCTGCCCCTGCCTGCATGATGGGATGGCCATTTTCTCCCAGCAGCTTCAAAGGAGGTGACCATTTTGTTTATCGAATGCCCTTAGTGGGGTGGGGGTGAGGCCACATGAAATGGTGCCATGGGTCCACGGGCCTTAGGTTGGGAACCCCTTCGCTAGAGGGACACAGGTCTGTCTAAAGCAGTTTCCTACGTTTGTATGGAGCTGAATGAGGAGGTCTGGAAGAAGAGAGGCTCAGAAAGCTCTATCTTTCGGTCTAGTTTCCACGTGGTCTCACAAAGAAGAGCTCCTCTGCCAGAACACCAGGCAGAATTAATTCCTTCTTATCAACTTGCTAAGAAGCCAAACTCCTCCATACAATAAAGGTTAGTTTAAAAACCCAACAGATGTCATCAAAGACACTAAAAGTATCTAAGGGTAACTAAAAGCAATTAAGCTCATTGCAATGCAAATAAGGCTAGTCTGCAATGTGAGTGTCTGTGTTAGGTAAAGGTAAAGGTTTCCCTTGCTCGAAAGCCAGACATATCTGACTAGGGGTCAGTGCTCATCTCTGTTTCTAAGCCGAAGAGCCAGCGCTGTCTGTTTCTGCAGACATTTCCATGGTCATGTGGCAGGCATGACTAGACACCGGAGCGCATGGAACGCTGTTACCTTCCCACCAAAGTGGTCCCTATTTATCTACTTGCAATTTCTTGCTTTCGAACTGCTAGGTTGGCAGGAGCTGGGACAGAGACGGGAGCTCATTCCGTCCTGCAGTACTCGGGAATCAAACTGCTGACCTTCCGCCTCCCAGTCAGCGTCTTAGTGACTTGAGCCACTGCAGTCCCTTCATGTGTCTGTGTTACGGGTACTTTTTACACTAAAGTTCCTGCTTGTGGTACCTCCGGACGCCGGTGTTCGTCAACTTCCACGGAACCGTCCAAGGGAGTCACAAAATGGCACACCGGGTTCTTCCGTTTTTCCAGATCTGCGGTGGGGGAAATGAAAATTTTAGCAGTGCATCCTTTTCAAGAGAGAAGATACCAGTCAGATCTAACCACCATTCCAAGCAAACCACAGAAAAGGATTAAACACTGGAAATATGGCCCTGGAAGCAGAATTCGGCTATGTTAAATGTCAGAAATTCAACAGAAAATCTTCATACCTTTTCTCAGAAAAAAAGATTTTTTTCTCTCTGCCAAGATCAATACTAGATCGCAAAAAAATTGCAAGTAGATAAATAGGTACCACTTCTGAGGGAAAGGCAACAGTGTTCCATGCACCCCAGTGTCTAGTCATTTTTGTGTAATTTGATGAGTTCTGTAATTTCTTATTTTTGTTTAAATGGATACCTATTGAATTTTGATGATGTAATGATGTTGAGATGTCTTGTGGTGTTGATACAGTACTGATTATTATTTTTCCTATATTTACATGTTGTTTTTATAAATTTGTTGTTTCTCTGTGCTTGTGAACCGCCCTGAGTCGGCCCAATCCGAGTACGGCGGTATAAAAATTGGAAAAATAAATAAATAATAAATAAATAAATGTAAAGGGCGATCTTTACCTTTTACCAAATGAAGGTGGAAGGAAACAACTAAACTAGGGAGAATTTTTTTTGTTTATTTCAATGTTGAATCTCTTCTAATTTCAACTATTCCTTCATACTGCAAAATGTTTATCTGACCTGTTGAATTGAAAGATGTCTGACAATGATATTACAATGATTTATTTATTTATTTATTTTGGGGGGGAGACAATAATGACGGTAAAATTATCCACCAAGCAGGGGCCAAAATAAGAGAGGGAAGGATTGCAGCAATTTCATTATAGGAAGTCCTCCTAAGGACCAAATAATGAGGAGAAAGAGTTTAAGCTGATATATCATTCCCTAATTTCCTATTCCATCTTCCCTTTATAGCAGGGTTGTAATGTGAGACTAGGTTTTCTATTTTCCAGACGAGCACAATGAACAGTAAATGCTAATTTAAGGGACAGCCTCCCTTTCTGTTCGGTTTTATCCTGTGGGGCTGTTTTATTTCCTGTTTTTTATGAACTTTTAAAGTTTTTAAAGTTTTTAATTATTAGTACTCCATTGGTCTAGCTTATGATCACATTTTATCTTGTAAGCCGCCCAGAGTCGGATATACCCGATTGGGGCGGGATAGCAAATGTGAGTAAATAAATAAATAAATAAATAAATAAATGCCCATTTAAAACTTAATAAGATAAAAGGCAGCATGTTTTACTGTTCTGCAGTGATGAAAGCTGGTATCTAAAAAAATCAAACTCTTTCAAGAACTGGATTTGCTTTTATCTTATTTTTTTTAAATTTTAGATCTGCTGACTTTGTTTTCTTCTGATGTCAGACACTGGCTGAAATCTTGCTGCTTAGCATAGTACACTCCAGTAGACTCACTGAATCAACAGAGATTGGGTGAGTCTGCTCCTTTGTAAGTTCTTTTGATTCAAATGGTCCTGCTCTAGCTGCAACTTACTATAGCAAAGTACATCATATTTAGAAGTACACCTATTAGATCTAATGGAATTTACAGAGGAGTTGTGCTTCCTTATTGAGTCAATGGGCCTTTTCTTCTGCAATTTACTATGTAAAGCGACAGGATTTTGATAACAGCTTTTAAGTGGTGGCCCCTAAATCAGAAATCTCCCTCCTAAGGGAGATCAGAGGAGGCTCAGACACCCAGTCAAACTGCAGCTTCTGGGTCAAAAAATAAGACTGGCACTTCACTCCCTTCTGGGTATTTTTAGGTTTCATAAGTGCTTCCTGTTTATACTGTAGCAGAGACCTTGTGGGTCTCCTGTATGAAGAGCCGTGTGACTCACAGATAGAATAAATACAACGTTGCCACACTGTGAAGAAATCAAGAAAGAGGATTTATCAAAGGATGGATTAAAATTGGCTCAATGTCTGTCATGCCTATGATCACGAGAACTCAACTGGAACCAAACAAAAAGAATCTTTTCTCACCTCTGCGGTATCTCCCATCGAGCCAGATAGAGATGTTTAAAAAGACTTTTGGCCACATCAACTTTATATAAGAATATTTAGCTGTGTATTCCAAGTGATGTGATAATTCAGCGGCAGTCTAGCACAGGGGCGGCCAAACTTCAGCCCGTGGCACCATTTCATGTGGCCTGTGATGCCCTCACCGCTACCGGAAGTGGGCGCGTTTACAACAGCCATAAAACGCACCCACACATGCGTAAACACACGGCCATAAATGTGCCTGTGGCTGTCATAAATGTGTTTACGACAGCCATGGATGTGTTTTACAGCAGCAGGAACATGACCAGCCTGCTCAACCACATGGCTGACTAACGGCGGGAAAATTTGGCCACCCCTGGTCTAGCACCTTGCCCAGCAAAGAAGATTGGTCAAAGCAAAAGACCATGAGGATGACAAGGCTGATAGCTCATCAATGGTGTTTCTATCTGTATAAAGGCAATTAGTAAACTGAGTGTCTCTGTAATCCAGCCCCAAGAAAGGAGTTGTTTCTTACATTGGATGTACCAGGCCCTCCAGATGGCATTGTTGAGCCGGATTTTGTCCCTGCACTGAAGCTTCAGGCCTTTGAAATTCTTCCACTTGGGTGAAACCAACTTGCCACTGCAACAGAACACAAAAGTGTCAAGGTTAAAATAAACACAATAAAACACATTCTCTCAAAGTAAAGACATGATCAGCTCAACCCACCAGGCAGAACAGATAAAACTGCCCAGTGTTCTGTGAAGGAGCCTCTGCTAGGATTGTGACTTAGACCTGGGAGCAGAACTGATAGGGACAGGTAAGTGTGACCAGTGGAATTAAAGCTCCTTATCTGGCTACTAAGCCAGAACTATGATCTGCCTGGTGCCATAAGGTGAGGAAGTCAAACAGAGGTTTTTCTACTCAATCCTAAAGACATTTTTAGAAAGAGGTTCAGACACTCCATTGTTCATAAAGTCCACATGCGATCCTAACAATGCCATATCCATTTCAGATAACAAGCCAGTTCTTGTAGTTTGTTAGAAGGCACCATAAGTACCCATAAGGGACTACGGTGGCTTAGTGGTTAAGATGCTGAACTTGACGACTGGAAGGTCAGCAGGTCAGTAGTTTGAGACCCGAGTCTGCATGATGGAGTGAGCTCCCATCTCTATTCCAGCTCCTGCCAACCTAGCAGTTTGAAAACAAGAAATTGCAAGTAGAAAATAGGGAACACGTTGGTGGGAAGGTAAACAGTGTTCCGTTCACTCCGGTGTCTAGTCATGCCTGCCACATGTCCACAGAAACATCTGCAGACACAGAAAGCACTGGCTCTTTGGCTATAATAATAATTTTGTCAGAAATTATTCTGGGTTGAACAAATTTTTGCTGGAGGAACTCTGCTCAAGAAACGCCCAAATGAGGCTCCTTTCATGTCTCCAAGAGCTGGGACAGGGACAAGAGCTCAATCCGTCATGCAGCATCCAGGTCTCGAACTGCCAACTTGCTGGCATTCCAGCTAACAAGGCAAGCTTTTTAACCACTGACGTCCCTTCTTTGGCTATAAACAGAGATGAGCCCTGAACCCTAGAGTCAGTGATGACTGGCTTTTGAGCAAGGGAGACATTTACCTTACCATAAGTTTCAGTGTCCCAGAGAGAAAGAGGCAGACAGAGATCTTCCTCAAGTCTTGCACCAGTGGCATTTTAAAAATAGAGGTTTACTTGAAAATAGTGGAGAGTTATTTCCCCTTTCATCTTAGAAGAATCCCTATGGCAAGTAGTGTCAATTTAAAACCCGAAATCAATTCAGACACTCGTCCCAGGGGTTGTGTTGGGGGCCCTTCTGCTTGCAAAGTATACAATTTACTACCCATCTTCCTGTCTCCTCTCTGCTCTCACCAAATGATCTTGTCAGCCTTTGCTTCTAACTCAACGCCTTCCACAATTCTCCAACCATCTCACTGAATTTGACGCTTCCCCACCCACCCGCCGTTCCCTTCTGTCCTCGGTTGCCAGTTTTAACTTCAACAATGCTTCTGCTACAGAGAATTCTTCTTCTAATAAATCCGGTAACTGCTCACAGTCCGTGACGGGCTTAAGTCTAGACATGGGCAGAAACAGCTGGCTTCCTTTCTGCTTCGCGGTTTAGAGACTGCAGCCAGCTTTGTGTCTTTTAAAACCTTCAAGGTAGAAGAGAAGAGTTTCTTCAATCCCTTTCTTAATAAATAAAAAAGCCAACATTCACCCATCAGGCACACAGATGCAGAACCAGAAGGAAAAACTGGGATAACTTTACTGAACGCCGGATTATTCTATCTGGGCTCCTTCTGCTATTATATTCCATTTGAAAAACAAAACCCAATAGCAATCAAATGTCAAATTCTACAACTGGAACACAGTACTTTGCTTTCCTATTCCATTGTATAGCATGAACAATAAAATGTGTGTTGTTGTTGTTGTTTTAACCACAACCCATACATCCTTCCCCTGAGATACTGGCCAAACAAATGTTTATTATCTGTGACAGTTTTGAAAAGTTACTTTTTTGAACTACAACTCCCAGAATCTTTCAGTCAGAAAAGCTTCTGAGAGTTGTAAGTTGATCTTAAGCAAGTTTGACCAAAGTAGACTACTGTAAGGTAAAGGTTGCCCTTGCTCAAAAGCCAGTTGTATCCGATTCTAGGGTTCAGTGCTCATCTCTGTTTGTAGCCAAAGAGGCAGCGCTGTCTGAGTCTGCAGGCATGGAACGCTGTTTACCTCCCCACCAAAGTGGCCCCTATTTATCTACTTGCAATTTCTTGCTTTTGAACTGTTAGGTTGGCAGGAGCTGGGATAGAGATGGGAGTTCACTCCATCCTGCAGTACCGAGGGATCGAACTCCACGGATTCAGCATCTTAACCACTTAAGCCACCAGTCCTTACTACTGTAGCTACATATTAATATTTAAAACTGAATGTGGTATATCTCAAAACACCAGTTGCTAGAAATGAGGGGACACTGTTGCTTTCCTGTCTTGCGTTTGAGCCTACCAGGATGTACGGTTGGCCATCCTGGTACAAGCTCTCAACCCCAAGCTTACAGCAAGCCAGAAACTAATTAATCACTAACCCAACCCAAAAGGCAAGCAATACTTTAATTGAACTCCTTCCTGAGGTGACTTCCCCTAACCCCAAGCTGTTAAATCCTAACAAGCCAGGCTGCTTCCCCTTTAATCCCAACTTCCTAAGGACAATAACCATTTAAACAAGCTTTTGCTATCTATAACTACCTGGGCAGAAGATAGGAAAGATATGTTACTGAGTATTATGTCTTAGAAGTGAAGAAGAGTTCAGCTGGAAATCAGCTGGTTGTGGAAGACTGTATTTCCCCTGGGCAAACTTCCAAGTGTGGAAAGAACACGATGCTTTGATGTGTATCTGAATTACACAAAACATTTCATCTGTACTTTTTGAAACACATCGCTAATATGGTACACATGTTCTTTCATCAGTTACAGATCCTGTAGTCCACATGAATACAAATCTTGTTTGTCTTTCCAATGTAACTCTGCTCTAAATGTGTAGGTATATGTGTGAATTTCATTTTACGTTCTATGATAATTGACCCGACAGAAAAAAAGTTCATTCAATTTGATGGATTGTTTCTAAATTGTTATAGAAAAGGCATTATGGATAGAAGACTAGTACAGTAAAACCTCATATAACACTAAAACCTGGTTCCACAAGTCTTCGTGTTATATGATTTTTAGTGTTATCTGATCCTCTATGGGATCCATAGAGATACATTGTAACCACACAGGCTTTCGCGGTTGTTATCTGAAGCATTCCATAGGATCTTAATGTTATCTGATGCAATTCTTCCCCCCAGATTCCTTGATGTTATGCGATTTTAGTGTTATTCGATACTAATGTTATATGAGGTATTACTGTATTTCTACTTATATGGCAGAATGTAGCATTAAAAACAGACAACTTCAATTTCAGATGAAACCCATTCTTCCCCCTTTTTAAAATGTTCTCTCAAATGCATCTCTCTGTGTTCATGCAGATCTTTTTAAAACCACCCTGGCAGAAATGGACAATTTTCCCATCAGGCCTCAGGTAGCTTCCGATCCTCTTACATTTCTTCAGTTTACAGCTCACGTTTACAGAAGAAACAATACTTCTACAATTACTGTTTGGAGCCAAACAAACACTTTAAAAGTTTAAAGTTGACACACACACATATTTTAAACTGAGCTGATAAGATTTCATTCCCAACAGTTATAAATAACAACAATAAGCTTGCAGATCTTCCAAACAGCTCACAAGATGTCCCAAGTCAGTGGTGGCGAACCTATGGCATGCGTACCAGAGGGGACATTCAGAGCCCACTCTGCGGGCTCGCACATTGTTGCCCCAGCACAGAGTTCGTCCCGCCTCTGCCCAGCAACCCAATGGAAACGCTTCCTCCCTCTTCCAGCACAGAGTTTGTCTTGCCTCTCTGCTCAGCAGCCCAATGGGGGTGCTTCCTCCCTCCCCAGCACATCTAGCAGCCTGCTGAGTTTGGGCACATGGTCTCTAAAAGGTTCACCATCACTGACCCAAGGGGGGGCAGTGGTAGAAAAGATATGTTATATAATAAACACTTTATTTGGCATTGTGATACCTTCCCATCAGTTCCTACACATGATAGGGTGGAAAAGAAGAACACAGATGTTGCCAAGAAAAAAAGTTTCTTTTCCTGTATTACACAACTATAAAAACTGTTTATTTTATCCAGTTCTTTCCTCCTGCCTCTAAAATTAACTTTTATAATCCCAATGCACTTTCCTTTTTCTGTCTTCCATTTTCCTAATCTTGTGAGTGCCTCAGAACAGGGAGGAGAAAGGTTTACATGAGGTGAAGCCGAATCTCATGTATCTACTAAACTGGAGCTTGTTGAGTCAGAGAGCAGCATGCTGTTTGCGGAAAGGGGTGTGACAACAAAAAATGAGGGTTATATACCTGGAACAAAACTCCTGACCTCGTTTGAGCTACTAAACAATGTTCTGGGATGCAGATGATGAACAGAAGCAAACACACAGCTGCCTCTGTGTTATCAACACAATATGTTGCAGTTAAGTTATTCAACTGCACCAATGAGAGGTTCAATCATGGCCCTGGATTGTAAATCTAAAGGGAAAACTACTGTACTAACTTTTGCTAACAGTGAGCTGTTTACCCCCATGTAACGGGTGGAGAAACCTGAAGCTGACCCTTCTGTCACTGAGGAGAATGCAACATTCCCTACACAACATGTCAAGCCCAAAAATACACCGAGAACTACAGGGAACTTATTTTAACTGTCTCACTGGTGCTCTGGAAAACCCCACACAGGATATCTGGCTTGCTTTTCCATTGCTGTACCTGTCTATAAAGCATGGAAAAACCAGCACTAGTTAATTACAGTTCAAAGCAGCAGTAAAAGCTCAGTCATGAAGCATGTGCTTAATGCAAATGTTAAATGAACTAAACCAAACAGAAGCCAGATTAGGTATTAAACCATAGAAGGACAAAAAGTTGGTTTGAATTAAATATATATATATATCAGAGAGTAAACAAAACACGTGTCATGGCACTTTAAAGACTAACTGTTGTATTTTAATGTTCGCTTTCATGGACCAAGTCCACTTTGCTAGACATAAGAGTAAGGCTTCATGGCATCAATTTATACATATCAGGTACAGAGCTGCAGAATGGTTAGCATACCAGATTGTTAAATCAAAATTTAAAGACAACTTGGCAAATGCCAATAATGTTCTATAGTTAACAGAAATGGTCCATAAATTCTACAACAAATGTGAAGTAACTTAAATCCATCTTCCTCAGAATGCTGCTTTCTCTTTCTGCAACAGAGCAAGCTGTCAACTGTTGGCGCTTGTTTCACCTCCTAGAGCAGGGGTGCCCAAACTACGGCCTAGGTGGCCAGATCCAACCCCTGGGCCATAGTGACCGGCCCCCTGAACCACATGATCAGCCCCACAGCCTGAAAAGTTTGGGCGCCCCTGTCCTAGAGACTTTATGGCAATAAACTCAAAAGCCAATTTGAGAATTCTGATACTAAGATTTATTTATTTATTTATTTATTTATTTGCATTTAATATCCCGCCCCAATCGGGCGAACCCGACTCTGGGCGGCTTACAGCATGGTTCATAATATATATGGCCTTAAAATTCATAAAATTCATAAAAAATTTAAAACATTGAACAGTGAAAACGGATAAAAACCCATAATAACAGCTACCAGATGGGGGCGGATGACACATATCCACCCATATGGTGGTTTTGCTTATGGATCTCCACAGGTTTTCTCAATGTTGCAGAAACAAGTGAGGATGCAAACATCACAGTAATTGAAGACTCTCCATTTCTCACCTAGCTTCTGCTGACAGCTGTAGCCCAGTGTGAATACAGTAAGATTTATTTATTTTATTTAAATGTCTAGCTGAACATCCAACTATGGTAATGGAGTAGACCCACTATGGTAATGGAGTAGACCATACAGCCAGCGACTCAACACCGAGTGTTGGGTGGCAGTAAATAACCTGACTCTCTAAAGGGGCCAACAGCTATTTATTTATTTATTTATTTATTTATTTATTTATTTATTTATTTATTTATTCGTACTTGCTACCCCGCTCCAATCGGGCAAGCCCGACTCTGAGCGGCAATTACAGACTAAAATATCGACATCCTAAGACTCGATGTTAAAACTTTAAAAATTCATAAAAGCATAAAAAGCAGATGAGCCCCCTTAGGTGGAGTTATGGACCCTTCAGTGGAAGAAATGCCACTGGAAACCATCCTATTGGGCTCAACAGCAAAATGAGCAGAGGAGGAACTCTGATTCCCAATGGTTATGGAAGCAGAAGAGGCCATGCCAGGCTATGAAGGTGCACCTTGATAATATCCTCAAGGCTGCAGCAGTCCATTGCAGTCCTGGTGTTAAATCCTGCATGTCTCATTTCATATGTGCCACAGGAGATGGCTCTGTGATCATAGTGTGTGGGTCACTTCATGGCAAGCTGGGATCCACCTTAAACAAATCCATGCCAATGGCATTTTTCCTGCTTCAGGAAAAAATGCATTCTCGGATATGAGAATTTTATTTACTCTTCTTTAAGTACCCTTATTCTTGACAGTACTGGACCGCTCCAGTGTCAGAACAGCTTTGAGTACACTGTGAACAGCTTTGAGTACACTGTATATCCCCAACCCGGAATCAGTCTTTAACAACTGGGACAGAACAGAGTGGTGAGAAGTCAAGCACTGTTCCACTTAACACATCAGAGCATTTCACTTTATCAAGTGGCACTTGATTATTCCATAAATGTGGTGAGTGTCTGTGAAAGGAAGCAGTGCCATCAGTCCTGCTATGGCTGTGATTGGCTCACAAGCAGCCAACAGAGGAACTATGCAACCAAGCTGCAAGTACTTGTACCTCTGGAAAGCTGGAGGACGTAAGCTAAACTGTTCACATGTAATCATATTCAACGTGACCTTCAAGATGGCACACACACTTTATTCTTATCACAAGACTGCTCAAAGACTATGGGACCTCTTGAAAAAGAGAATATTGATAACAAAAGGACACATTATATGCAAACAGATACAGCAACGCCCAAACAATATTTCTTTCACATGTAATCTGCAGTTAGTTTGATTCTAGTTGGTCGTTTGTTCAAGGGTCAGATTGGTTTTGCAGGGAAAAGACCTAGGTTTTCCTAGTCATGCCTTTTCAGTTGCCAGAAAACTTTACAAAGTGTTAATTTCCTCTAGAAAGCTTTTTTTCCTTCTTGTGACTTTTTTCATAACAGTGTTAACATCGGAAGAAATGCTTTGTATCAGTTAGAAATACGCTTTGTAAGCACCCAGATGGATTCTGTAAGTGAGGAACTAAAAGTCAAAATCTGAAGAAGCAAAGTAGGTTTTAAGCCTGCATTTAAAATTCTGGATAAAGCCTTCCTAGCTTCCTAGTCAATAATTTTCCCTAAAAGTGGAAATATGGGCACCATAGAGGAATGAAAAATGTTTAAGCTTGAGTTTAACTGTCCAAGTTAACATAAAACAGATGTTAGTATCTTTCAATAGCCTAATGACCACACAAATGTCAAAAGGCTTAGGCAATATTGCATATCTAGAAATCACTGCATTTTTTTTCCTACCAACATGAATGACGCTATCTAATTAAAATGTATTTTACCAATTTACATTTTACTTTGACCACTGTGACAGAAAATGTTTGAACTCAACAAACCCTTCAGATAAATGCCAGCTTGCATCCTTCTGTAGAAAGTCACAAAGAATAACAGTAATAAACAATAATGACGATGAATATTTTTCCCTCTGCTGTTGAGTGTTTATTTTTAACAAGCAACTTCTAATATTATTTGCTTTTTTGAAATAAATCCATACAACTGGAAATTGTACTCTATCCTGTGGCTGACTAATTAACTAGAATAGCTTGCTTTGCTCATCCAACTGCATGCTCTTACCCCACTAATCTGTGTCATAGACTATCTTAACTGTTAAGAAGACTTTGCTTAAGATAGATACATGGCAGTTTGTTGTATTTTAGGTAAGGGTGTTAACGTACACTTTAATTAGCCTAAGCCTCTTGTTTCATAGGGACTGCAGTGGCTCAGTGGTTAAGAAGCTCACCCTGTTAGCTGGAAGGCTGGCAAATCGGCAGTTCGAGACCTAGGTACTGCATGACGGATTGAGCACTCGTCTCTGTCCCAGCTCTTGGGGACATGAAAGGAGACTCATTTGGGCGTTCCCTGAGCAGTTTCTTCTGCAAAAATCCTTCCCACCCAGAATAATTTCTGACACAAAATTATTATTACAGTACAGTACCTTGTTTCTTGAGACTGCCCTGACCAGGATAGAAACAAAGGTAGCTTTATAAACTTTCACATCCAAGGTTGAATGTGAGGTTATTCTTTTGTAGGATACCAAATGACTTCGAGGTTTATTACCTCTGGCCATCCAAAGGCAAAAAGCTACTTAAGACTGTTTTTGTTCATCTAGCACTGAGTGAATCTGAAGATTAAAGAAACAGCTGGCAAATATGCATCCATAAAAGGAGAACCAGGGTTGTGTAAAGCATTCTTTAAAAGGACAATGCAAAGTTGTCAACATTATCTAATCAAGACCAGTCAGAGATAAAAACTGATCTTTGAACTCATTATTGCCACACTTCAGTCTTTCTAACAGAAGGCAAATGTGCTCCTACAAGTCTCCAGACTGTTAAGACAATAACTCCTGCAAATCTCATTATCGTACATAGGATATGGCAGGAAATGTACACACCAGATTTTATTCTAAAAGAAGGAAACATTTGCTTCTCACTGAACAATCTTGTTGATGAGGACTAACCCACTTCAGGGGGATAATGCAGCTTTTAGCAATTTGTTTGAAATGCATTCTGGTGTTACTTAAAATAGGTTTGCTTTGGAATCCACTCCTCCCCATAAAAATCACTTTAATAAACTCATCTTAAAAATAATAGGGATTGTGGTGGCTTAGTGGTTAAGATGCTGAACTTGATGACTGGAAGGTCAGTAGGTCAGCAGTTTGAGACCTGAATACTACATGACGGAGTGAGCTCCCATCTCTGTCCCAGCTCCTGCCAACCTAGCAGTTCAAAAGCAAGAAATTGCAAGTAGATTAATAGGTACCACTTCGGTGGGAAAGGTAAACAGCGTCCCATGTGCTCCAGTATCTAGTCATGCCTGACACATGTTCATGGCAACATCTGCAGACACAGACTGCACTGGCTCTTTGGCTATAAATGGAGATGAGCGTTGGATATAACTGGCTTTTGAGCAAGGGTGACCTTTACCTAAATATAATAGGCAAATGCAGCACTGGTCTACTTCAGATTCTATCTATTCTCAAATATTCCCATGCTTTCTCACAAACCCTCCTTACCAGAGACAAAGGTCAAGGATCAATTATTGTTTCCCTTCTATATCTATGAATTCTTCTTTGTATGCTAGCGAATAGCCACTCTTGCCCCTAGACTGAAGTTGAGTCTTCCACTTTCACTAACCCCAGTGAGTCCCCAAAGCCAATAGCCATCATACTCTCTTACAGAAGAAAATTCTAGTTTTTCTGAGCACTGTTTGAAGTACTTCCTTGAGGTCATCCTCAGTGTCTAACTATTAGGCTGCATAGGCTTGCACCAACTTTTAATATTATGAAAGGGAAAGACAACAGCTCTGTATACTTTCTCTAGTTCAAGCATACATTTATACCCCTTTCTTAGATCCTATCTTACAACTTCTGCTTATTTTTTAACAAAAGACCTCCAGATGTACCATTTTCTTAGGAAAACATCTTGCCTTCCAGATCACTGGCTAAGTTTCCAACATAAACTCCTGAAAGAGATGAAATATTGGTAGTCTTTTTTTTAAAAAAAATCTTTCGAGGGTGCAAACAGTTCACACACTGCGATATAGAGACAGACTTATTGTGGTTGGCCACTGTTGGGAAATAGGATCTAACTAGACCGGCCTCCACTTGGATTCTGCAAAGCTGTTGGTATGTCTGTTAGCTGACATTTGCATAATCATTTTCCCGATGGGAAAACCAACATCAGAATCAATCCAAGAAAAGTACAGAAATGATGACAACCCATAACTGACATTCTTAGCAATTGTTTTCTCAAGGGTTTCAGGCAGCATATCAATTTGTGTAGCTTTGAATGGTTCTTTCTTTTGAAAGAAATTCATATTTTCACTTCAGGTGGCCACAGAGGTAAAAAAATAAATACAGTAAGTAAAAAGAAGCTGCTTGCTTGAAGTAGCTTACATTTTCATTCATAATCCTGCTCTTCCAATGATTTACAACTGATCCTTTTTTGCTAATTCAGGTCAACTCTATGTTAGTGTTGAACACCTAGCATGGGGGTCTCAACCTTTTCAAGCTGTGCGTCAGACCATGTCCCCTCAGATAGCTGAGGACTGAAGGTTCCCCCTGCCATGAACACTGCTGTAAAATGGGTCCACAGCTGTCACAAACACATTTTCAACAGCCACGGGCACATTTACAGATGTTGTAAATGAGTCTGTTTCTGCTTTGGGTGGTGGTAGCAACATGGGCCACATGAAATGGTGTCATGAGGCATAGAGTGAGAACCCCTGACCTAGAGCGTCTACGATACAGGAAGAGGCAAAATCTCATGGGTGCCAAAAATGTATACGCATTTTAAGAGATGTCATCTGTCTCTGTCTTACTTTCTGAAGTTGAATTGAATTATGGTAGAAATGTGTATGACGTTCACTCAAACGAGTGAATGCTACGTCACCACATGACCGGCATGATGCGAGTTTGCCTCGATTAGAATTTCCAGGACAATGGATAGGACAAATAGATTCTACCCAATTTGAGCACCTCTTCTAATTGCAGAAGTAAAATGTGACTCATATTCATCTTTTGTTATTGGTATAAATTGAATATTACAATTTTAAAACAGTTTTTCCCGTTCTTAAAATGTGTTTACATTATTATTAATTTTTGCACAATGTATGATTATTTTAAAAAACTCTTCCTCTACACCAATGGTTCCCAATGTTTGACCCACGCTCCATAGGAAGACTTCAATTCCCAGAAACCTAAATCAGTACACTGGCTGATCATTGCTTGGGGGATTGACTCAGACTTCTGGGAACTGAAATCCAAAAACGAAAGGTTGGGAAACATCGCTCTACACTAAAACAATCCTCATTTGTTCATCACAAGTTTCTAGAGAATGTAAACGTCTTCCTTGTGTACAGCTGGATACAGGTTATGAAACTGCAGAAAACAGTCCATGACTCCCCTTGGCTCTGATTCATCTTTGAAGAGGGGGAGGGATTGAACCAAGGAAAGAAGAAAACAGGAACTCAAATGAACACTAACAGAAAACTCAATTTCCTGCTTTTTATGATATCTAGCTCGGACTAATGTTACAACGATAAATAGAAGAAGGTTGACTAACATCAGGCAGAGCTTGGCATCTATGTTTGATTTTAAAAAACCCAAAAGAACCTTGTGGGACCTTAAAAATAACAAGTTCAATTTGGTTAATCGTCTTCAAGAAAAGCGAGGACAGTCCTTTCATCTTCCTGTTTGCTCTTCAGTAAAAAGTAACAATGGTGAGTGGGTACAGAAACCTGTGAAAGTGGACTTGATCTTCAAAAACTCACATTAAAATATAACAATTTACTTTTGTTTAGTTTGTTTCAAATGCCTGCACAGACTAACACAGCTCCCACTGCAAAATATCATCTTTGTCTCCATCATTCATGATTAATGTCAAAATATCCAAGATGCAAATTGCAAGGGTGCTGTGAGGTTATAAAAGAGGTTGTTACTATGTGTCATTAAGTTGCCTCCAATTTATGGCGTGAGAACCAGACAGCAGTGTGAACCAATATTGCACCAACTCTTTATCAAATGAGAATAACATTTATCATTAATCCCAGATTATAGATGTGATATGGGTTTTATTGTCTCCGTTCTCCTCACCACCACTCAAACGTTGTCAGTTAATTTAATTTAAAATGTTAATTTGTGCAAGCATATCTGAGAGTAAATAAAACAGAACAGCAAAAATAGAAAAAAATGTTGTGGCACCTTAAAGACTAACTCCTATATTTAAAGGTGAGCTTTTGTGGACCAAGTCCACTTCATCAGACCTTGGTCCACAAAGCTCACAGAAAAATACAGCCATTAGCCTTTAGGTGCCACCACATTTCCCGTCTTTTTTTGTTGTTCTGATTTATTTGCTCTCAGATATCCTGTATTTAAATGTGAGTTTTTGTGGACCACTTCATCACTTGGTCCGCGAAAGCTCACATTTAAATACAGAATAAGTAAAAGCAAAGGTTTCCCTTGCTTGAAAGCCAGTCGTATCCGACTCTAGGGTTCAGTGCTCATCTGTTTCAAAGCCAAAGAGCCAGCGCTGTCTGCTTCTGCAGGCATTTCCGTAGTCATGTGGCAGACATGACTAGACACCGGAGCACACGGAACGCTGTTACCTTCCCAACAAAGTGGTCACTATTTATCTATTTGCAATTTCTTGCTTTCGAACTGCTAGGTTGGCAGAATATCTGCGAGTAAATAGAACAGCAAAAAAAAAAACCAAGAAAAATGTGGTGGCACCTTAAAGACTAATACAGTAAAACCTCATATAACACTAAAACCTGGTTCCACAAGTCTTGGTGTTATATGATTTTTAGTGTTATCTGATGCATGTTAAAATCCTATGGGATCCATAGAGATACATTGTAACCACACAGGCTTTAGCGGTTGTTATCTGAAGCATCCCATAGGATCTTAATGTTATCTGATGCAATTCTTCCCCCCCAGATTCCTTAATGTTATGCGATTTTAGTGTTATTCGATACTAATGTTATATGAGGTATTACTTGTATTTATCTGTGAGCTTTGACGGACCAAGGTCTGATTAAGTGGACTTGGTCCACAAAAGCTCACATTTATATACAGGAGTTAGTCTTTAAGGTGCCACAACATTTTTTTTGGTCTTTTTTGGTTATATAAATCTAATTTAATAATAATTTAATAATAATAATAATAATAATAATAATAATAATAATAATAATAATAATAATAATAATAATAATAATTTTGTTTAGTCTCCCCTCTCCCCTCTCTCCTCAGGCAAGGCCTGTCAGCGCCCTACCTCGCAGGGGTGTCGTACAGCCCAGACAGGCGCCTGAGGTAAACCAGTCCTGAGGTAAACCGACTAATTATCTTTGGTGGTGGGAACCCACCACGAAGGGGGATAATTAAAATTTCACACATAAACACGATACCCGCCCCCCAATTAGCCACCCACCCCCACCTCAGGCCGAGGCCTACCTGTAGGCCAACGTCATGCACTCGAAGAGTTTGGTGAGGGAGGCGTCGATGCTGAGGCGTCCCCCGCCGCCTGGGCCTCCGCCGCCTGGGCCTCCGTCCGGGCCTCCTGCACCCCCTCCGTCCCCGGACTCCCCTCCTCCTCCGCCGCCGCCGCCTCCTCCTCCGCCGGTTCGAGCCCCGGCGCTGCTGCCGAAGCGGTAGGTCTGGCAGGTCTGCTCGTTGACGGTGTTGAAGTCGTAGCCCTTCTTGGGCGGGTGCTCGCTGTGAGGCGAAGACACCATGAAGTGGCCCGAGTGGATGATCTGAGGCCCGCCTCCTCGGGCCCCTCCGTCCCCCTCACGGCGCCCGCCTCGGGCCCCTCCATGGCCCCGGCCCGGGCCCGCCGGGGAAGCTTCCTCCTCGTCGCTGTCCTCCGAGGAAGAGTCCTCGACCGCCTCCGACCGCCGAGAGAGAGCCGACGAGGAGGCCCGGCCCGACGGCAACGACAACGCTAGGGCCGGCCCTGAGGGGGACAAGGAGGAGGAGGAGCGCGGCCCCAACATACGGAACCGGCCCGCCCGTGTGAACACGTCGGCGGCCATGGCCCAACACCGCCGCCGCCTCCTGCTCCTGCCACGGCCTCCCGCTCCGTCTCACCCCGCCAGGCCCGGCCCACTCGCCAGGCCCGGCCCCTTCAGGCCCACCCAGGCCTCACGCCTACCTTCCCTCCCTTCTTTCTTTCTTCCCTCCCTGCCCGTCTCGTGGGGGGGGCCTGGGATGGCTCCAGCCCCTTCTGCAGTAGTTAACAAATGTGTCAAGATCCTGTGGGACTTTAAAATGCAGATAGACCAGTGGTGCCCAAATTAAGGCCTGGGGGCCGGATGTGGCCCCCCGAGGCCAATTCATCCGGCCCGTGAAGCCCTCGTCGCTCCTGGAAGCGGAAGTAAAACGCGCCCGTACGGGCGCGTTTTACTTCCGCTTCCAGGAGCGACGAGGGCTTCACGGGCCGGATGAATTGGCCTCGGGGGCCGGCCTTAGTGACCAGCTTCCTGAAATCGGCCCACTGCCCAAAACGTTTGGGCACCCCCTGAGATAGACATTTGCCTCACAATCCCATAGTGAGTGGACCCACCCAGGCCTCACGCCTCCCTTCCCTCCCTCCAGAGACCGCCTCATGGGGGGGCCAGGGATGGCTCCAGCCCTTCTGCAGGAGTCACAACAACAAATGCGTCAAGACATCAGTGGTGGGATGTCAAAAATTTTACTACCCCACCATGACATCATCACAGTGTGGGCAGAGCTAATGTCATGATGTCATGGCTGGGGACAAAGAAAAAATAAAATAAAATAATAAAACATAAAATAAGCACACACACACCTCTCAACCCATCCACCCACAACACAAACCCGCAAATAAATTAAATAAATAAAACAAAAATTACATTAAAATACACCCACCCACCCATCCCAAACACAAATCCACCCACCCACCCCAAATACAAACCCGTCACTTACCTGTTAGCATAAGTGCCTGGGCAGCACCATGTTGGAAGATGGATATGATTCTAGGATAATAAGCCTTAATGTAAATGTAAAACAGCTGTACCTCCTTAAAGGGTTCTCCAATTGGAACAGCAATTAGAACAGCACAGGTGTAGCTTATTGATGAGGCAACTCCAAGACTTTGCTTAAAAACCCCAACCCGCCAGGACTTTTTAGGAACTGTGGTAGTACGTCAATATAGGTAAAGGTATTAAATACACGTTAAAATACACACAGACACACCAGTCACTTACCCTGGGGAGCAGGCTACAGGGAGCTTCAGGCTAGCAGCTTCTCTTCCTCCTCCCCGCTTGGGAGGACAGCAAGGAGGCCGTACATATGCGCCAAGCACTGTAGGCGTGCAAGCACACCAAGTGTTTGGCGCGCATACACAGTGGGGGAACCAGTGAAAAGGTAAGCCCTGAAGGTGGGTCCCCCCCCCCCCAAAAAAAAAGCTGCTACCGGTTTTCCGGAACACTGGGAAGTTACTACCGGTTCTAGTGAACTGGTGCAAACCTGTTACATCCCATCACTGCATTTGCCTCACAATCCCATAGTGATTGGAGCTCTTGGAGCAATACCTAAAGAATTCCCTAGGCATTTGGAAATTTTGGACTTACTGCACTTGAACATCCTAACCCTCCCCAAAAAAAACCCCAACTCTACTGGGTTGAAAGGACTTTTGATGGAGAAACTCCACTCAGGGGACGCCCCAACGAGGCTCCTTTCATGTCCCCAAGAGCTGGGACAGAGACAGGCGCTCAATCTATCATGCAATAGCCAGGTCTTGAACTGCAGACTTGCCCACCTTCCAGGTAACAAGGTGAGCTTCTTAACCACTGAGCCACTGCAGCCCAATCCTGGACATGTCACAGCTTTGGGAAGTGGGCTAATTGATTCTTAATCAGACCCTGCAGTGGTGTTATTATTGACTATGGTTATTATAGGTTTGTTGTTTATGGGATATTGCTACCGTAATGTCTCTTATAAAGGAACAACCCCCACCATAATAGGTTTTCAAAAATAAAAAATGTTCCCATAACAAGAGATAATTTTTTGAAAAACAGCACTGCGACGCAGATTTAACACCAAATGCCTTCCTAGATATGTTTTTATTCCTTTCTTAAAAGCTGTCACTTGGAGAGGGACAGGAATTAAGAAAGGAGAAAAGGCCTGAACTCCCCTAATACTGTATATTTCATCAATTAGCTTGGAACTGCAGTGGCTCAGTGGTTAAGTGGAAAGTTGGCAAGTCAGCCGTTCAAGACCTGAGTACTGTATGACAGAATGAGCTCCCGTCTCTGTCCCAGCTCGAAAGCAAGAAATTGCAAGTTGTAGATAAATAGGGACCACTTAGGTGGGAAAAGATATTGGGGACATGAAAGGAGCCTCATTCGGGCATCACCTGAGCAGAGCTCCTCTAACAAAAAGCCCTTTCAACCCAGAAAGCACCTTTGTGTGCTTCTGATGAATTTTTAAAAAAATTAAATCAATTAGCTGAAATTAGCCATGACAAGTAACCATGATTGACACAACCGTCAAAAGGGTTCTGGTCAATATGAGTTAAGAAACACCTACCATTCCAATCCTAAACTATATTTACTCAGTAGTCTCCACAACATCAATGAAACTTAAGAAAAATGTGGGCTTAGAATTATAGGTTTATATATCAGAATCTCCCTGACAAAGAATGGGACTATGAATTTATCTTTCAAACACACATCGGCTTCTGTGGACTTAAGATCCGGGTCTTTCCAAGCCTTATGTGAGGATTCAAAGTGCCCGCATTCAGGATATGCAAAGCCCCTGTCGCATCACAATTATAAATCATGGAAACACCACTGCAATCAGACCAGTTTGAGATGGAAAATTTGTGCTTTCTGTATATATCAACATTAATGTAGACAACTGAAGTTCATCATACGATAAATAAATAAATGGAAATGTAACAGCTTTGGGGAGTGGACTAATTGATTCTTAATCAAACAATTCAGACAGTGTTTCGTGTTGTGATTTTTAAAGTTTATTCTTTTTAAAATGTAAACCATTGTACATTGTACAAACCATAGCTACTGATGGAATAAATAAGTGGGGGGAAATTATACTGCTGTACAACACACATTAAAATCATTTAAGATGGAAAAACAATTAGGTATTCGTTTTAAAACCCACAAAAATTCTTTACATCTTCTAGCAGGCTTTTAGATATAAAAAACATTCCAAAACATAACAATGTTTCTGCATGAAGCTATCCCAAAAACGCCAGTTAGTTTTATGCTGCCTCAGCAATGGGTTGCTGCTGTTTTTTTGAAGTGCCAGCACTTTTTATTTATTTATTTTTGGAATGTTTTAATACCTACGTTCCCTAAAAGTAAAAAGTTTCAAAATGAACAGTTGTGCTAAAAAAAGTTTGGCTAAGTAAATTATTCTATCTGGAAGCCCTTTGCTTCCATCCCACCCTCTTGACTCACAAAAATCAATAATCTTGCTAGTTTGATGTCTAGATGGCATTCTGAAGGTAACTAAAGCCCCAAATGACCCAAATGAGGAAGCACTTCTTGATAGTTTATTTTAGACTATTTATTTTAAAAACGCTTGGTACAGCCCACCAGTCAATGCTGCTGGTATGACCCCTAAAATGGGAAGATGTGGTACAACTCTAGCATTTAGTGGACAGCAATCCATGTCACAATATATCAGCATATTTTCCCATCAGTGCTTTTAATATCTTTTCTTCCTCCCAAGTAAGTCCATAAAACCCAATGGCAAAGGTGGTACTAAACCACAACGCTGGATCTAGTGCAAGTGATGGAAGATCCCTTTCCTTGCTTCTTGGAAAGACTAATAATATTCTTCATATGACAGTGAATTTCTGCAGAACTAGCAAGGAACAAAACCTTGCTCCGTTTTCTCAACAGAGTACAAACTGATCATTCTGCTTCCCACTTTCCCCCCCAAGATACTACTGAATATCACTGTATTGAGCTGCAAATCTACTGCTGCTTACATCGAAACAAAGCCACTATCCTGGGGTAGGGTGGGGTATTCTTGCACAATGGAGTAGAGAAATAATGACACAATTAATCCAAGTCTACTGCCACATGTCTTTCAAGTGTCAATCCCCCAACCGTGCATAAGCAGGCCCTTTTAAAAAGGCAAAACTGATTACGTAGATGCTGCAGCCTTGATGCAATATTGCCACATCTGAGGATTAAAAAAAAATCACAGGAAGAATTCAAAAGCCAGTTCCATCACTATACTTTACCAGCATCAGTAATATGTATATGTTTTTTTTAATCTAGTGGAAAAAAATTGAGGTATTTTAGTGCTATCTATTCTTTTTTTTTAATTCATTACACACAGGATTCAGCACTGAAACTATGCCTATAGACTTCCATGGAAACTTTGTGAAAACAAAATAGAAAACACACACACACAACCACAAAATTGAAGCTTCTACAAACATCAGCTACTAGACCGGACAACATGTCAATGGTGGCTTTCTGAGCCACAGACCATTTTAGCGCTGATCAATTAAAAGGTACATAATTTTTTAAAATTCAAAAAATATATTTGTCTATTTCATAGATGTCATGTTTTAAAAAAACACAATCCCCGGATAAATATGGATACAGCATCCATACCGTTTGTTATTTAACCGGTCATCATCCTTATTTCTAAAGTACACAATGAAAGGGGGGTAATCATTTACCATTTATGTGTAATGTGCAAATATGTCTCTTTTCAGAATCTCAAATGTTGTGATCTGCACAAAAACTTTCTAGGGAGCATTCTGCTTTCATGAATAATTTGCAAGCAAAATTAAGTTTGATGAGATGCAAAATGTTTATTTCAATGTAAAAAAAAAGAAGATATTTAAGTATACGGCCACTTTCTTTGCATTTTCATAACTATGCAAACATTTCATAGAAGGCCAAAATTGCACCTCTATCTTTTCCAACGCCCTCCCCTCCTCACTCAAATAATTGCAAACTTTAAGCCATTTTCACCACTGAAGAAACTGGAAACAAAGCTTAGTTAATATGAGTTATGCATAGAGTCTGAATAAAAAACTATTTTCTTATTTCAAAATGCCACCTAGTTACTTCTGTTAGAAACAGGACATGAGCATTTTGAAGCTGCAAGATGGTTTAGTTCCCAGACCCGTCTTTTATCGCCTCTTTATTTTTATGAGTATATTTAAATATTTTCTTCAGCCATGAAGAGAAACCGTATAAATTCAACACCTCCTTAGATGTGCACAAAGTGAACACAGTCTGATGTCACTGAAAAGATTAAGAGCTGGAACCAAAAGACAGTAACCAATACTAGACTTCTGCTGGCGGAACAATGAGGAAGTAAGAAGCAAAATTTCCTGCCCCTTTCTCGTTCCTTATCTGCCACCAAAATACATTGGACAGCAAAGGCTTGGGGAAGCAGAGAAAGGGATTCCAGTGCAATGTCAAATTTAGGCCAAAGCTGCACTGATTTCAAAAGGAATCTGTTAGGCATAACGTTTTTGCTGGATTTATACCTGTAACAAATAGCATCGGAGCACACAGTATTTGCAAATGGCTTTGCACTTTCAACTGCTTCCAATACAGAGCCCATGTTGCGAAATCAAGCATGCAGGAATTAAAAACTCATTTTTTTATATTAACGGAGATACCTGAAGGAAAAATTATGGAAGAAACAAAACTGTATTTACAAGCTCCTCTTGAAATAAAAAATAAGCATCAAGTATAGCACAGCTTGGGTTATATTTCAACAAACATCTCATTTAAGAACAGTACAGTGAACTCCAGTTCTGATAAAAAGAATTTGATTTAAGAATATATCTATTCAAAATTACATCTGCCAGCGTGCATATGTCCATTTAAATCTGTATTTATAATGGACGCCAACTTATAAAGATTTAAACATGGATATTTAGGTCTAGTACTTAAATTTGCATAATTTCTTTCAATAAACATCCAAATCAGCACTATATTCAGTGAAGGGCAGAGGATGCTCATGTGAAACCATGTTTTGTTTTAAAAAATTACATAATACAGTACTACTAAAAGGATGCATTCCACGAAGAAATTGCCCAATGCAAACTATGTTCCTACACACTTATTTCCATGAGGATTACACAGGAAAAAGTTCTTTCTGGCTCAAACACAGTGCATTCAAAAGTAAGCCATCCCTGCAGCTAAAGGAATTCCAAAAGTGGAAAATGGCTTCCTCCGCCCCCCCCCCCCCAAATGGTTTTGTTATATCTGTTGAAAGACTAAGCAGCATGGCATAAAGCAAGGGTTCTCAACCTATGGGCTTGGGGCCGGATGCAACCCACAACATCATTTCATGTGGAGGGCCCACCGCCTCTGCAACACCCAGAAGTGCCATCTGTGGCAGGCAGGGCAAAATGGCTGTCCGGCCCCTGAAGCTGTCTAAGGGAGCGTGACCCAATGGCCCCCAGGTTGAAAGGTTGAGAACCCCTTGTATAAAGGGAGGGGGGTTCGGGTGAATCCCAACAATTCATTTCCTATTTGCCGTGTACTGTTAGGCCACTTTGCAAAACAAGAGAGTAGCAAAAACAAGTTTTTAAAAATTAGCACTGGCTTGTTTTTGTCTTAAAACACAAGGCACCAAAAAGAAAAAAAAAGCAGACATCACATCAGAACAATGAAATTTACATGAGAACATTTGACCTGTACCATCCTTAAATACCTTAAAATGTTAAATAGAGAATTGAAGGGAAATAACAGCAGCAACATCATTGTAATTTTGACATTAGAAACAGTGCGTAGACTCCTCCTGAGTTCTTACTCCAACCTTTTCCAGAGACAGTAACTTAAGATTCTCAACATTTTGCTTCACAGGAAAAGTTTTCAGTGTCTGAAGAAATTAAGCCTTTGCTTGATTTTTCTTGGATTTTTTTGCTTGATAACTTGGAAAGTTTGTAGGAATTTTGTCCTCATCCAAGAGAAGATACTTAAGCACGGTTGTTCTATAATTTAGCTCACTGATGTACCTTACATAAAAACTGGCCAGGCAAAAAAAATAATATCTAGAGTTTATATTTCATCAACATTTTGTTGAGAAGGAGCTTCTACTTTCATCTTTTTAGAAGGTGGTGGTATTCCTTCAGAGTCCTTTAACAGAGAAAAGGAGAGAAAAGATAAAATTAGTATCGACAATTGGTTGGTGATTCTGTCTTTCTTTTAACTTCTTAATATTTTACTTGTTAGGGAACATCTACAAGGATCATCATCCACCAATACAACTTTCCTACCAAACCCAGCTAAAGAATATTAAGAATGTTCTCCACATTAATTTTCAACTTATTCAGACAAACCAAACAAGCCACAGTTAGTTAACAATATCTAACTGGGAAGAAATGATAAAAATCTAACATACAACGAACATGATATCATTTAGAGCAGGGATTCTCAACCTGCATCCCATGGACCAAATGCAGCCCATGGTACCATTTCATGTGGCCCACCACCACCTCCGCCACAACAGGAAGTGCCATGTTTTGGAACAAGAGCAAAATGGCCCTCCAGCCCCTGAAACTGTCTGAAGGGGGAGACCCCAGCTTTAAAAAGTTGATAACTCCTGATTTAGAGGTTAATCAAATTAGGTGACTCACATTTTGAATCAGACTCACAAAGAATTTTGGCTGTCTTTATTTGCAAGCATATATATGGTCTGAATTACCTGAGAGTTTTTGGATAGCTCTACATTTATGTCATTTTCTGCTGAAGGCTCGGTTTCCACTTTCTCTGAACTATTCATGGAATTTTCCATTGACGATTGGGAGTTCTGCTCATCAGAAGCATCTGAAGCAATGAGCATAAAGATTTTCTCAGTTAAAACATATGGGGCATTTATTAGGGCTATTACAAGATTAGACATGTATGTTCATCAACTGAATATTAATGGATTTACATTACATGTTTCAACACAAATAAAATCATAGTTTTCAAGAAACCAGCACACCACTGTGGTACATTTTGATCGTATCTCGTGTACTTAAACTCTTTTTACTGTGCTGGTCAATGACCGTAATAAAGTGATTTGATTTGATAAACCTCTTGGTATATATTGTAACTTCATCCTCTTAGGAAAATGAAAGGTGAATGCCTCAAATCTTTTTTTTTTAAAGCTACAGATGACTGTATTGCCTGATTTGGGGAGCTTGATTTTGCTGGCTAAAACAATTTAACATTTATTAATCTATCAAAGATTGGAACATCACTTTCATCCAGACATAACTATTTACAGATCTCTGTACTTAACAAGCACAAAAAAAAATCATAGAGGATTTATTAACAAAGCAACCAGCCAGGTTCTTGAATCAGCCGCTAGGGGGAAGCACAGCCAAATGGACACACGGGAAGCAAACATTGAGGCAGACTGATTTACAACTTTTCTGAAAGTAAGCACAATATTTTAAGCGGTGCAGCTGATGAGAGGGCTAGGGAATCCAAGGCAAGATTTGGCTATAACTGCCTTCCTGTATACACAAGGCTGCAATATAAAATCCTGATTTAAAGTCAGGCTATAAAAATTAGGTTATCTTCCCTTCAAGCAGGAGGCAGAAAAATCTGAAACGTCAAGATTATCTTCCACCTCTGGAAGAGCAGACCTAGTACCTAATACTGACCCTGTCTTCCTATTACAAGGTCTGCTTACTCTGATAAGATTATGTAAAGGTTGCACTTGCTCGAAAGTCAGTCATATCCGACTCTAGGGTTCAGTGCTCATCTCTGGTTATAGTCAAAGAGCCAACATTGTCTGCGTTTGGAGAAGTTTCCGTGGATATGTGGGCAGGCAGGCCTCAACACCTGAGTGCATGGATAAGATTATGTAAACCCATGCAAATGAATTACCTTCTGAACCTGGTTCCTCTTTTGCATCTCCTTGGGTATCATCAGACTTTGTTCCAGAGCCATCGGCCTGCCCCGTTGAGTTCTGTTCTGGTGCAGGACTTGAATTACTGCTATTCTCCTGCTTTATCGGCGAAGCATCAGCTATTGAGCTCTGATTGCTATTGTCATCTAGAAATAATTTAATTTAATTTAATAGATTTATATACCACCCTATCCAATGGACTCTGGACAGTGTACACAAGTTAAAACCAATATAAAACAATTTAAAAAAACCATTAAAAGCTTAGCAATATTATCCCCCACTATGCCATTTACTATCTAAAAACAAATATAAAATCTACAAAACCTTAACATTCAAAAATTAATTACAGGAAAGGGGAGCCTCAGATGAGCCAGAAAGGGGAGCTTGTTGACAATCCTGGCCCCCAGATCCATTTTGCAAACCACCTCTTCAATTCTAAATGGTAGCAACTGGGCCTGGAGACATAGTGCTGCAGGAAGGAGGTTCCATAGCGTGGGGGCTACGAAAGAAGACCCTTTTTGGAGAGGCAAGCCTCCCCAACAGATGGTACCTGAAGGGTGCCCTCTTGGTTTGCTCTTGTGGGACAGTCCCTGAGGTATCCTGGTCCACTCTCATAAGAGAATGGCCCAGCAAAATATGAATATTCTCAAGGCTTTATTTACTCTCACACAGACACGTGCATATACAGTAAAACCCTGTTTTACAGGAAAAAGTCCTATCCATAGCTTTTTCCTTAACTGGTTTTTTTCTGTAAAATGAGGCATTCCCATAAGAATGCATTGGGGGGGGGGGACACTCCTGACACCTCCAAAAAGTTAATAAAATTTTTTAAAAAAACCACTTTAACTCCTCTCCAGACCACTCTACTGCCACCCAAAGGGGCCAGAATGGCTGCAGGTGGTCTTATTATTTATTTATTTATTTATTAGTTCAAATTTATATTGCCGCCCACTCACCGTGGTGACTCAGGGTGGCTTACAGACAATAAGTCTTTTATAGCCCACCAAGCACAATGCACTTTGGGAAATCGCATTCTGCAAAATGGGGTTTTTCTGTAAAACAGGAGACGTTTTCAGCAAAAAACCCCTTCTGTAAAACAGGGTTTCTGTAAAATGAGGCTTCTGTAAAACCAAGTTTTACTGTATTGCATTCTACATAGAACTATCTCACATTCTTCTAAGCTACCTTGGGTACTGCAAGGAAGAAAGCAATGATATAATAAATCAAATTCTTCTTTCAGCTTGCTCACTCTTGGGAGAAAAAGGAAATTTCAAGAGATGTTCATGAAATCAAGAAGAGGTCTCATACAGAGAGAAAGCATGTACAGTAATACCTCGGATAACATTTACCTCAGATAACACTAAAATCGCATAACGTTAAGTAAGGGGGGGGGGTTTTGCATCGAATAACATTAAGGTCCTATGGGATGCATCAGATAACAACCGCTAAAGCCTGTGTGGTTACAATGTATCTCTATGGAGCTTTAACGTTATCCGATACATCCCATAGGATTTTAACATGCATCGGATAACACTAAAAAAAGGATAACACCAAGACTGGTGGAACCAAGTTTTAGTGTTATTCAAGTTTTTACTGTATTCTGTTATGCTCCTCTCTATAAAAACAGAACCTACATAGTAAAGCTGCATCCACAGTTCAAAGAATGTACAGCTTTTGTCTTAAGACAGTACAAAACATTAATGCAATTGGGCACAAAAGACGAACTTTTATTAAAACAAAACAGTTCACTTCAGTTGCGATCTTGTTCTGGAATTCTGTGGGGTTTTCATAGTTTCCCACATGCTTGTCCAAAGATGTTGACTAATAAAAGCTATCACCTTACCTACTTTGCCTTTTAATAAGGCATTTGGAATTGGAAAATTATAGATTTCACTGATGGTGCCCATGGTAACATTTAATGACTCACTCTGAGCGTTAATCTGTCAAGTATATGCTTATAAGAGAGGAAAATAACTTAATTTTCCTTATTTCCTTTTTATCAGGTGGGAGGCTTTCCAGGACTAATATGGAAGGGAGAAATCAACCTTGAATTGCTTCTGACACCAGAGGAAGAAAAGTCAGAATTCTGAAACTGAAGTCCTCTATTTCTTATATCATTTTTGCTCTGCTGCTTACCAAACTATTTTTTATGTTAAAAAAAAAAGTAAACAGACGTAAAGTACAAAGAGATAAATCTGAGTGGAACAATCATCAGGATACACAAGGAAGCTCTCAAGTTAATGAAAAAGTTGTATCAGACTTTGGAAATGCTCAAAAAGCAGTATGCTATCTCATTATTTTCACAGCTTATCAGAGGAGAATGTTTTTTATGCCATAAAATATACTGCATGTGAGATCTGGGACTTCCAAGGCAATAGCCCTGTGAATCGATTATACCGGAAACAACAAATGGCCATGTGGTATCTTAAAGAGTAACCAGTTGCATTTGGCATAACATCTTGTGAGCTGCAGCCTATTTCTTCAAAAGGAGGAAGTTACAATCCCTTACAGCAGGAGTTCTCAACCTTTTTAAACCTAGGGGACTGGTCACAATCCCTCAGACAGCTTGGGGTGGTGGTGGCCATTTTGCCCTTCCTCCACCACATGGCACTTTCTGGTGTGGTGGTGGTGGTGGTGGTGGGGTCACATCCAGCCCGTGGGCCGCAGGTTGAGAATCCCTGCCTTACAGCTTGTGCCAAATAAAACATCTTAGTCTTTGTGGTACAGTATTACAAAATTCTGTGTAGAATTCAGGGAGGGAGGTGATCAAATTACAGTAAAACACCGGATAACGATTGGATCGGATAACGCTAAAATCGCATAACGTTAAGTAATCTGGAGAGGAGAATTGGATCGAATAACATTAAGGTCCTATGGGATGGATCGGATAACAACCGCTAAAGCCTGTGTGGTTATAATGTATCTCTATGGAGCTTTAAAGTTATCTATAACACTAAAAATCAGATAACACCAAGACTTGTGGAACCAAGTTTTAGCGTTATCCGAGGTATTACTGTAATCATTACTCAAAACCTTGAAGAACTGGGTTTATGTTTTCCACTAGCTATAGAAGTAATGCCAAGATTCCATTCCTTTTCTAGTTACACATCATTTTCTATTCCAGACATTTTCTTCACCCTCAAGAAACCCACCAGTATCCATGCAACAGAAAGTTAGCCAGCAAAATGTTCTCTCTAGAACTGTTGCCAACTAATTTAGCCTTTAAATATCTAAACAGCAATATAGCGTTAACATCATGAAGAACCCCCATTATTTCACCTATGTTATTTTTTTTATTCTGTATTTTCATATAATCAAACACAAGGTCCAAGTAGAAGAGGAAGCCAATATCAATCCATGTGGAAATCAACACATACAGCTGAGAGACTATAGTGCAGTGATAGCGAATCTTTTAGAGACCGAGTGCCCAAACAGAGGGGCGGGGCACACTGGGGGGGGGGAAGCTTTCCCACTGGGCTGCTGGGCAGAGGGGCGGGTGAACTCTGTGCTGGGGGGAGGAAGGAAGTGCTCCCATTGGGCTGCTGGAGAGGGGAGGAGCGAACTCTGTGCTGGGACGAGATGCACGTACTTACAGAGGGTTCTGAGTGCACGCATGCCATAGGTTCACCACCACTGCTATATCCAGAAACTTTAGCATAATATCCCTCCCTGTCTCACTCACCATGCATATCCATCATCCCAGGAGAGGAGCTGTTTTCTGGAGTAGTAACCTCGGAGCCACACTTTTCATCTTTGCCCTTTTTCTTGTTCTTGTTTTTCTAAAGGAGGGAAAATTAAAATCGCCAGTTCATGCAGACTCTTCTGAAAATCAGCTTCTGGATCCAGAAGTTAGATCTCAATGCTGGTAATAACTTGCTACCTCCTGCTCTACAGTTCTAAGCCTATAAATGGTTTTATGTTATCCTGAATGATTTTCTTTGTTTGAGCATTGAACAAAGAAAGGAGGGATATATTTTTTCTTTTAAAAAAAAAAGCATTTATGATTTACTGAGAGGTAATGCTTTATTTCATTAGTACAGATTCAACCCAAGGTTCCTTATGCTGTTTATTTTTTATAGATGGTTAAATAATGAGAGGCTTTATTCAGGGGGTCTTTCTGTGCCACAGAGCGGACCACACCCGCTCAGACAGCTGAGCAGGCTGAATATGTAGGTCCCCCCCTGCCGTAAATGATGCCGTAAACTGGTGCAGGCACGTTTGTGCATGCGCGGGCATGTTTACGGCTGTTGTAAACGTGTCTACTTCTGCTTCCAGGGTCAGCACCATGGGCCAGGTCCGGCCTGTGTTCCGTAGGTTGTGAATCCCTGCTTTATTTAGACAGGTTTGAATTCAATTCAAATGTAACTCAGTAGGAGTTTGAAACAAGGCACCACTGTTAGTGATTAAAAAATTAGAAATTTGGTTTGAAAAAATAATTTATGCTTATTTCTATATTTAAAAAAGGATAGGCATGGGTTCACTCTGAAAAAGCAAACCTAGCTGGATGCTATGAGGATCCGGATTCAACCTGTTTCCTTAAAATGCTACTGCAAAAGATAAAGCAATAAAGTGGAAGACGATAGCATTCATCCTGTGAAAAATCCATCCAATGGAAGGGATGCAGCATTTTCAATTAGAAGGTGACGTAATTGATCTCCTAGGAGAAAGTGCCAGCTGCCCTGCTCTCAACAAACCCAGTGCCTGCTGAGAGGATGAAGAGCCAGATGCTTGAAAAGGGACATTTGGGTGGGAAAGGAGGGGCATAGCTCAGAAGTGAGAGCATTAGGGTCAGGCAACACTCACAAAATCAGGAGCAGATGGCCAAATGACAACCTCATACTTAAGGGGGAAGACATTAACTCAAATGCTAGCCATTCTTCCTCTCAGCATTTTTATGCACCTCTGCAGACAAACAGGAAAAATGCATCTACACAAATACAAGATTATGAATTAAAAAAACACCTCCATAAATTAACTGAAAAGACAGGTGGATATTAGGATGATGTAATCTGCAACACTGCAATCCCAAGTGATACTGTGTAGACAAACTGTGCTAATCACCATCTCTGAGAATATGGAGCAGCAATCTTTCACTCAACTTTGTCTTTAGTTTTCATTCTAGTAGAAAGGCCTTGTAAGGTTATCCTTGCTCGAAAGCCAGTCGTATCTTATTCTAGGGTTCAGTGCTCATTTCTGCTTATATCCAAAGAGCCAGCACTGTCTGTATCTGAAGAAGTTTCCGTGGTCATGTGACAGGCATGCCTAGACAGAATGCTGTTTGCTTTTCCACTGAAGTGATACCTATTTATCTACTTGCAATTTCTTGCTTTCAAACTGCTAGGTTGGCAGGAGCTGGGACAGATGATGGGAGCTCATTTTGTCGCGCAGTACTCAGGTCTCGAACTGTTGACCTGCTGAGCTTTGAGTTCAGTGTCTTAACCACTTGAGTCACCACAGCCCTTTCTTTTGGGGGAAATGTTAAGGAGGGGATGTTAATTTTATTCCTATTCAGCAAACTCCATCTCAAATCTGACCCATCTCCAGCTTTCCTCCACAACTAAAAGATTAATCAGCAAATTGCTAAAGATCCCCACACAAATCTAGTTGTACGCAAAACATATTGAAATACTTACATCATCTACTTTGGGTTCTGTTACTGGCACCCATTTGTAAATCCTGAGAGATGTGTCGCCAACTGTCACCCACTTCTTCTCCCTAGAAAAATTGTAAAATTTAAAAAATCTCTAAACAACATAGTAAACAAGAATAACACAATAGTGTTTTGTTGGGAAAAAATCAATCAGCTATTAAAAGCGCATATATATTATCTCTGTACACACACACACACACACACACACACACACACACACACACACACACCTCAGATATTCAAAGGAAGGAATATTAAAGGATAATATATACTCCACTAGCTAGTCAAACCAATAGAACAAGGTTCGGCAACGTTTTAAAGGCAGGGGCCGGGTCATACTCCCTCAGACAGTTGAGGGGGCCGTACTGGTATAAATTGCTATAAATGCTGCCATAAATATGCCCATGGCTGTCATAAATGCAGCCATGGCTGCTTCCGGTGACGGTTGCCTACCCCTGCAATAGAGCAATGATAAGCAGTTGGCGATGGTGATTACTCATTGAAAAATCGAAGGATCGAAACATTTTGTGGTAAAGGTAAATGGTTTGGTTCCCAACAAGGGGTACACAGCTCACAGGTGGACTTCAATTCCCAGAAGCCTAAGTCAGTACATTGGCTGATCAGTGCTTTGGGGAAATGACTTAGGCTTCTGGGAATTGAAGTCCAAACACCAGCATTTGGGAAACACTTTATCCCAATCAGAAAATGACAGTCAAGAATTTCTATGTGGGGAAAAGGAGTCTGTACTTAATCAGAGTTCAATCAAATAATGCCAATTCATGAAGCACTCCATAATAAGCTTGCAACATGGATTCTTAGGGCCCATAGGAAAATAACTCCTGAGTTTTTAAAGTCCACAGATGGAAGGAATTGAAGGTGATAGCAAGTACTATATTCTCTAATTGGAATCAAGAGCCCAACAGACTTTAATTCTTGGAGCAGACTGAGTAAAATTCAGATGCATTTTAAGAATGACTTATCAATAAGATACAAATGATCTTTTATGCATATTAGAAAACAACGAATGTTTCAAGAAGAATGGAATGAACCCACCCAATCTCCTCTTGAACACAAAGCACAATAAAAGCATGTCTAGTTACAAGAACAAAGGCAATACTGCCTTTATTCTACTAGGCACACATTCCACATTAAAGGACTGAGATGCTATATTGAAAACCAAAAGTTCAAATACAGTACCTGGAAGCATCTCAGTGCAGTCATTTTATTTATTTATTTATTTATTCAGATTTATATTGTCGCCCACTTGCCAAGGTGACTCAGGGCGGCTTACAGTCAAAACAGCAAAAGTACAATAAAAATTATAAAATATAACCTCACAAAATACAACCCAACCAGAATACAGACTAACCCCACTCAGGCCGTTGTTGTTGGCCCAGAGGAGTGGGGAAGGTCCTCAGCCGCCTGCCAGGCCATGGAGTCTTCTCCCTCAGGCCGTTGTTGTGGGCCCAGAGGAGGGGGCGATGTTCTCAGCCACTGCTAGGCCATACATACATACATAGGATCTTCATTCAATAATCGGAGGATTCAAAATAAAATCCAAATTATTTATATTTTATTTCAGAAACAGTGTATAGATCAGGGGTGTCCAGATTTTTTGGGCTGTGGGCTGGTCACGTGGAAGTGGAAGTAAAACATGCCTGCGCATAACGCTGCCATAAATGCATTCATGACAGCTGCGGGTGATTTACAGTAGTGTTTTGCGCATTCGTGAGCACATTTTGCTTCCACTTCCGGGAGCAGCGAGGGCAGTGCAGGACAAGTGGAATGGCACCACAGGCCATTTCCAACCTGCAGGCTGTAGTTTGGGCACCACTGGATTACTGTTTGATTTGATTACTGGCCTTCATTTCACAAGTTTTGTTAGATTTCACATTCACATAGAATAACTGAATTGGAAGGGGCCTTTTAGTCAATTGAGTCCAACCCCCTGCTCAATTCAGGAATGCCAATCAAAGCAAAAACTTACTACATCTACAACAGTAATCTTAAAATAAATGTTTTGGTCACAAGTTTTCCTTCAAATCCTTTTTTTGCTACATGCCTGGAAGGCAATTTTAGATCCTTCAAGGCTAATTAAAGGTGCTCCATCTGGTGAACAGAATGCTGAGGCAGGGGTGTGTGTGGGGGGGAATATTTGCTGTAAGCATCAAGCCACAATCAACAGCATCAAGCCATATGAAGACTGCACAATAAACCTTTATGTCTCCAACAGATGTTTGACTGGAGGCTGAAGAAACCAGTTTTACAGAAGTCCCTCTCAACACTCCACACCACCAGTCTCAGCCACAATGCAAAAGAAAGATTTGTCTATTCTAAAAGGGGAGGGGGGAGTGATCCGTGCAACTGAGCTCTCCCAACTACTACTACATTTTCTGATTCTTCCCACTCTTCCAGTACTCACTGAGAATGTTTAGGGTTGTTAAATGAAGAATTTTTCAATCAAAACATTAACCAGTTAGGGCATTTTGTCCCTAAAAACCTTCAGCAACCTCCTAAAGCAGGGGTCCCCAGCCACCGGGCTGTAGATTAGTACCAGGTCACAAACTGTCCCAAAGTGTGCCATGGGAGTGGGTGGCACTGGGAGCCCTGATGCCAGCCTTCTGCCCGCAAAGGGTTCCGCTGGTCTGCCCAACAAACGCAGCAAGAGCACGGACTTCAGACACAGCAGGTAGGCAGGTAGCCAGGCTCCCCCTCCAAGTTGCTTAACTATGGTGGGGATCCACCCCCCACCTGTGTGCAGTGTGACACATCACTGCTGGAGTCAAAAAGTGTGGTTGACAAGTGGCTAGGCCCCTCCTCCTCAGTTTTTAGCTACGGGCAGGGGCACATGAAATGTTGCAGTGGACGGCAGGTTGAGAATCCCTGGTCAAAACAATGGTCTTCCCAGTAGTAATGTATGCCTATGAGAGCTGGAGCATAAGGAAGGCTGAGCACAAAAGAATAGATGCCTTTGAACTATAGTGCTGGAGGTGACTCATGAGAGTCCCCTGGACTGCAAGGAGAGCAAATCAATCAATCCTAAAGAAAATCAACCCTGATTGCTCCTTAGAAGGACAAATACTGAATCTGAAGCTCAAGTACTTTGGCCACCAAATGAGAAGAGAGGACTCACTGGAGAAGACCCTGATGGTGGGAAAGATCAAAGGCAAAAGGAGAAGGGGGCAGCAGAGGATGAGATGTCTAGATGGCATCATTGATGTGATATGGGTGTAGATCTGGGTGGGGTACAGAGGATGGCAGATGAGTGGAGAATGGCGTGTGGTGGTCCATGGGGTCGCAAAGGGTCAGACTCAACTGTGCTACTGAATAACAAAACTGAACCTTAGCTGAACAAAATTTCCCCTTGTTCCTAGGCAGTTGTACACAGGAGGTGGCATAAACATCTTTATTCTTGCACAAACAAAAGCATACATCATGTTATGAATTAATTTATTATGAATTTTATCAGCATTTTGTTTGTATCTTTTGTCAAAAATAACCAAGTGCCTTAGCTTGCTCAGAGGCAGAAAACTGTTGTTTATAAGGTAAAGCTACATACTGGTACATCAGTGACAAATAATCAAAGAGTGGGCAGGTAACAATTGGGAAAGGTGTCTTTTCTAACATGATTTGCTGTGTCGGGACTGAAATTTCACATTTCTGCACAACCCCCTTCACCACCACCTCCTGAAGGAATAAGCCAGTGCAAGCACCTGTGCACAGTTGCCATGACAACAACTATGCTGGGAAAAGTTTAGACTAGTTTATTTGTTGAGCCAAAGGAAAAGCTGTGATTTCCTCTTCTATCCCATGCCTTTAATCAAAGACACAAAAGCCATGCTTGTCTCCAACAAAATAGAGCAGGCAGTGAATGAAACAAAAGTCAACAGGTAGCCCTGGCTACCTCCCATTATAAAGTGTGAACTTGTCAGTATCCTAATTCCTAAAACTCTTTATTACCATCAGGACTATGATCGGTTTTTATATACAGTAGGTTGGAATATTATTTTGTAATCCCTCTCTCAGTATATGTAACAGGAAAACCATTTTGGTTCTTTGTCCCTATGCAAGCTGAACTGGCATGAATATTAACAAGCCTCATAACTCTTAAAATGCATCCGTTCATTTTGGAAAGAATAGCGCATTTTTATCATATCATGGATGTTTACAGATTCCCAGAAATGTTACTACATAATTGGACTATTTTGTCCACAAACTAAAAAAAAATCTTTGGTACTGACGCTGTTGATTCCTGCTCTATAGGAGTTGTGCTTTTGTATAGGAGAGAATAAGTCAAAATGACAGAAACACAATCAAGTTATTTAAACCAAAGAAGGCTCTCTTGAATTACATTCAAATCATGTTATTTCATCCAAAAATACCAAACTGCATACTGATTGCCTATTGTGCCTCATTAACCATTTCATTGTATTGTTTAACTATGCCACAATGTTTTTCACAATAAAAACCGCATAATAATCCCCACAAAAGAACAAAGTACAAACTGTTGTAAAGGTTTCACAAAAGTGGATGATTTTACAGAGGTTGTAACCTTCAATTATATAATTTCAAACAAATTCAAGTAGCAATTACACCCTCTCTTTCTAGCTCCACTCAGAATTTAAATCAGCAGAATTAATACAAACTAGCTCAGATTTTGCTTTCTGTGTGAAACTAAAAAAAAACCAACATGTTTATAATAAATCTATCTGGTTGACCCACTCCCAAGATAATAGTTCATACACATTATAAACTTTACACATGATTTCAAAACAAAACAATTCTGTTTTAAGATTTTCTTCCAAAATGAGTATAAAATATATATAAACCAACTATTTACACATGAAGATGTAAAAAGATGTAAAGAAAAAGTGAAACATTACTTTCCATCAAACTAAGCTTGTCAAAACTGCTTCCTGTCCTATTTAATGTAATATATTTCTACCTTATATCTATTTAAAACCTAATGCTCTTGTAGGTCGCCCTTGCTCCAAAGCCAGTCTTATCCGACTCTAGGGTTCAGTGTATTGGGAGGTAAAACAGATCACAAAGCCCATTCCTTATCCTCATCCAGCTGAACAAAAGAAGCCAAACAGAAAGAAATGTACAATTCAGGGATGATTAGAAGGAAGCTATAGAAAAGAAGAAAGCAACCAGAACAGCTAAAGGTCACTGGAAAATTAGGATGAGTGAATTCACTTTGCAGCAAAGGTTCAGATGAAAGGGATAGAGAGAATGGACTACATTCTAAAGAGATGCCATACAAACAGTCACAGGAAGCAAAGAATGTACTGTATCTTTAAATTGATCAGGAGAGAGCTCATTAAAAGCTTACTAAAGCTGTATTTTAGAGATAGAGCATGTTTCACCTAGAGATAACCCAAATTCAACCCTGGAGACTTCAATAACTGAATTTCAAACATCTGGGGAAAACACAAAGCTTAACCAAAGAATGCCAGAGAATAAAAAAACAGCACAAGGCTAGATGGATTGGTGAGCTTGATTCCACACCTAACCACAACTTCATATATGGATCAAGGAAAAGCTCCTAAGAGAAAAAAATCATAATGGGGTGAGAAAGATTTGCCTGGATCAACTTAAGAGTAAATCCAGGGGGAGAGAGAGATAATATATGTAGTGACGGAAAGCATTCAAACAACTGATCCCAGGACATTTGCCAAACAGACCATGGCTCAAAGGGAAGGAGAGAAAAGAAGGCCAGATGGGAAAGAGAATGAATGGATAAGACCCAGGGGTGTGTGCCCAAAGTCTGCTGCATATAGAAGGAGGGGGGAGCAAATAGGAGGTCAGCACTAATATAATTAATTGTGAATAGGCCAAACAATAAATAATAGAGTGCGGGGGGGGGGGACAATGGAGGAGATGTAGAGGATCTGATGGCAGAAAAAGCCCTCATGCTGCCTTAAAGAAGATATGACAGGAAAGTGGATCTTGACTAATTTAACTGTAGGGGCTGCACAAAAAGGATGAGAACAATTGCCCACAACTAACTGGTCCACATAATGAAGAAGGTAGGAAGAAACTCATTTTAGGAAGGAAAGAATACAAAAGGTCCAGGTAATAATGGGGATGGACAGAACTATTGAGAAGATGAGTCTAATAAGGAGTTTCTTCTTCTTTTGTGTCCCAATCAAACCCCGGACTGTCAAAAGGAAGCCACTCTCTTGGCTTTATCATTGGCCAAATGTAAGTCTTCATCTGTGAATGTTTCTAAAAGCAACTGGCAGGCCAGTAAATGAGCCAGAGTCTGCATCTCTCTACATTCACACAGCATGTTGTTGTCTGCCAGCAGCCCCCATTTGAGTATGTTGGTCTTGCATGTAGGGACTCTGACCCTCAGCCTATTCAGAGTCCTACAGGTGACACTGACTCCAAATGATGGGATAATCATCCTTAAGGAATGGGAAATCCTAGCAAGAGGGCATAACTTGAAAACCCATGGAAGCAAAGAAAGATGGGGGAAAGACCTCTCCCCCCCCCCCTGGAAAAAGATGAATATGCCAAACTAATTTAAGAATAAATGAAGGGGAGGGGGATTGGAGTAGGCCTTGGACAGATATGGGGGGAGTCAGAATGGAAGTCTCCACCTCCCCAAAACACCACAAGGGACCCATTCTCACCATGAAAATGAGGTTCTTTTTCACTAGGAAAGGTGCCCTGGTGGCGCAGTAGTTAAACTACTGTACTGCAGCCAGAAGGATGTGAGTTCGATCCTGACCAAGGCTCAAGGTAGACTCAGCCTTCCATCCTTCCAAGGTGGGTCAATTGCGTCCCCAGCATGTTAATAAGGGACAAAATGCTAATTAACTTGTGAACCGCCCAAAGAGTGTGCTATGTGGCGGTATATAAGTGTACAATAATTGTTATTACATATTATAGATACAATAATGTTACTATTCTATTGGGCTGGCCAGTTATTGTGTGCCTGTGTGTGTATATCAATTGATGCCATGAGGCTTCACTCTTATGTCTGACAAAGTGGACTTGCTCCATGAAAGCTCACATTTAGTCTTTAAGTTGCCACAACATTTTTTTTATTTTATTTTATTGCTGTTCTGTTTAATCTCAGATCTACTATTATGAACTAAAGTTAGACCTAAAGTGTGATTGCTTTGCTTCTGGGAGCACAAGAGGGAAAGACGGGGGTGATAATGAGGACCACCATCATCATCCTTCCTCTGGAGGGGGGGAGGGGCCCCACATTATCCCACCCCACCCCACCCTCCTCAGAAATGAAAAGTGGGGACCCCCCTTCTTCCTCCTCCTCCTCTTCCTCACTCACTCACCATTTGCGCACTTTCTCGATGGCCGCCATCACCCGCTTGATATCATCCTTGGCGCGGCTGCGGGTCTCGGCCCGCACCGACCGGCCCGACATGCTGCTGCTGCTGAGGGGAGAGATGAAGCCCAAACTCAGGTAGGCAAGCAAGGCAGGCGCCCTGCTCGGCCCACACGGGCGGAGGGCGGAGGGCGAGGACAAAACAGAGAGAGAGGGAGGAAGGAGGCAGGGCCCGGCCCGGCCTGGCTCGCGGCAGCGGCCCCTCGCGCACAATGAAGGCCGGCCTCCGCCTCGCCTCAAGGGAGGGAGGGAGGGAGGGGGGGAGGGAGGAAAAGAGGCGGCTGAGCTGAGGGGAATGAGGACGGCGGTGGGCGGGGGGGAAAAGAGAAGAGGAGGAGGAGCGCGAGGCCTCCCTCCCCCACCCTCGCGCACACCTGCGCAGGCGCAGGACCGTCGGCGCGCGCGGCGCACGTTCGTCTCCCCGAAGCCCCGCCTCCCTTCTCTTCTTCCTCCTATTCCTCCCAGCCAATGAGGAGACGTGGGCGGGGTCTAGGCAAGAGATGCAGAGAGAGACAGACAGAGACGGGTCGGGCCTGAGGAATAGAAAGGGGCGGGGCGCGAGGGAGAAAGGTGTTCCCGCGCTTTTCTGCGACGTGTGTGAGGGAAATCTTTTCAACCCAGAATAATACATCATCATTGGGAAATCGGGTTGGGTTGATTTAGATTGAGTTTTCTCGTTGGGCTTTTTTTATTTTGGATTTTTATATATATATATATATATATATATATATATATATATATATATATATATATATATATATATATATATATATATATATATATATATATATATATATATATATATATATATATATATATATATATATATATATATATATATATATATAAAGCTTCATTGGACTGTATTTGTTTCAATCGTTTCACCAGCATCTGAATTTTAAGAGATTTTTTTTTTAAATAAATATTTGCTTTGAAAGCTTCATTGGACTCTGTTTGTCCCTGATGTCGTAGTCCAGGAGTTCTCAAACTTTTCAAGCCGAGGGCCGGGTCACGCTCCCTCAGACAGCTTTGGGAGCCGGATGGCCATTTCGCCCTGACTGCACAGTGGGGGCAGCCAGTACATTAAAAAGGAACCACACATGGCACTTCCGGATGTGGCGGAGGCAGTGGTGGGGCCACATAAAATGGTGCCATGGGCCACGGGCTGCAGGTTGAGAACCTCTTCCCTGGTGGTTAAACTGCTGTACTGCAATCAAAAGGTTGTGAGTTCAATAGTGATGGGACACTAGGTTGATTTAGCCTCTTCCCTCCTTCTGAGTTTGGTAATATAAGTACCCAGCATACTGGGGGTAAAATGCTAATTAACTTGTGAACTATTCAGAAAGTACACCAACTGCTATGGGGTGCTATGCAAGTGATTGCTTCGAAAGCTTCATGGGACTGTATTTGTTTCATGGGTGTGGATTTCAAGAGGAAAAAACTGATTTTCTTCACAAAGGAAATATAGCAAAACTTGACATGCAGAAGTTATCAAAAGGATTGTTGCCAGTATTTAAAGCAGGGATTCTCAACCTGTGGGCCAGATGTGGCCCACAGCACCATTTCATGTGCCCCATCTCCACCACACCCAGAAGTGCCATGTCATAGAGGAAGGGCAAAATGGCCATCTGGCCCCTGAAGCTGTCTGAGGGAGTATGACCCGGCCCCCAGTTTAAAAGGTTGAGAACTCCTGATTTAAAATACCTCTCACTCATGGTGAACTTAATACATTCTGTTTCCTGTACCAATGCATTCAAAGATTAGAAGGAGAATGACATAAAATAAATACAAGTTCATCCCAGAAACTTTTATTCTAGGAAAATTTGGAAATAAATTTCCACGGTACAGAAGTGTATACCAGTCCATTATGGGCCAGTAAACAAACACTGTCTTTTTAAAATAAACGATGTGATACTTAGACATTTCATGGATCTGGTTTGTTTGTTTTTAATGACAATTTTCTTTCTAAAAAGTCATCATGAAAAACATAAGATAGTTACATTAAACAAAAAGGACCTGAGAACAACTGGAAGCCTTTTAAGATTTCAATGACTGATCGCTGCTTGTGGGTTGATTTGTCGTTTCTGCTGATGGGGGTTCGGGAATGGGCAAGCAGAGAATGTCCGCTGTGAAATGTGCTGCCGTAATTTCCTCTGGAATTTCTTCCTCAATAAATGCATCTGCACCTGGAGGGAGGAAAGCCAATGGAACTGGCATTTGGATTTGATCTTGTGTTGAAACACCAAAGTGCAAAAATAGAACGTCACTGGGTGGTGGTAGAAAATAATAATAATCTCAGGACCGTGCTTTTTCATTTTCTAAAAATGGTGTAGTTACAAGCTCTGCTTCTTGATGGACCTTCTGATCAGCACCGGGACTGCGGTGGCTCAGTGGTTAAGAAGCTTGCCTTGTTAGCTGGAAGGGCGGCAAGTCGGCAGTTTGAGACCCAGGTACTGCATGATGGTTTGAGCGCCTGTCTCTGTCCCAGCTCCTGCCAACCTAGCAGTTTGAAAGCAAGAAATTGCAAGTCGATAAATAGAGACCACTTTGATGCGAAAATATGTTGGGGACATAAAAGGAGCCTCATTCAGGCACCCCCTGAACGGAGTTTCTCCAGCAAAAATCCTTTCAACCCAGAAAGCACCTTGTGTGCTCCTGACATGAATTTTAAAATCAGCACTAAGGAAAGATTGTACAAACATTCTAGCCTCTCTATATAATCTGGGCTGTTTGTTCAACTGGAGTAGATTGCTGTACGAATTTACTTTCTCCTTTCTGTAACAAAAGCAATTTATACTGCCGACCTTTCGTTAACACTGAAAGCTTCATTTAACCCGGTTCATGGGATTAAAGCAGGATATGAATCGGATAAGTGTAAATGGCTGTGAGGGATCCTGTATTCCTACAGAAGTCATGCAATATTGTATGCAAAATAATGCTTTCTGACCTTCCCACTTTAACAAAAAGCAAGTTTCTAGCCCTAGTCAACTGCAGAAGTCAAAAGCTCCTAAAATGAGTAGTAAGAAAGGAAAGGCCTGCTTCATGCAGAAGTCGAATAAATTATGCAAAAGACTGGCAGGGGAAATAGCCTTAATTTGCAATGTTTCCACTGGGTTCTCAGGTCGCAGGGCTTCTTAGGGAGATACACTGGAGCTTCAGCTCAATTAGGACTTACCACCAGGACACCAACTACATGATTATGAGCACAGTCTCATCCTCTCATTCTCTCAGATCAATGGGGCTTATTGCGTCAGAAGTGCATTTAAGATCTAGGCGTGGAAGCTTATTCACCGGAAGCTAATTCAGCCTTATAAACCTATTGGATTGTATTCGTTTGTGAAAAAGGTGTTGCAGTTGAGTACCTGTGGGGTCAAGGGACTGTGGTGGCTTAGTGGTTAAGATGCCGAACTTGATGACTGGAAAGTTAGCAGGTCAGAAGTTCAAGACCTGAGTACTGCACAACTGAGTGAGTTCCCATCTCTGTCCCAGCTCCTGGCATCCTATCAGTTCGAAAGAAAGAAATTGCAAGTATAGATCAATAGGTACAACTTCTGTGGGAAAGTAACAGCATTCCATGTACTCGGGGCATCTAGCCATGCCTGCCACATGTCCACAGAAACATCTGCAGATGCAGACAGCGCTGGCTCTTTGGCTGTAAATGGAGATGAGCACTGAACTCTAGAGTCAGATATGATTGGATTTCCAGCAAGGGCAACCTTTACCTACCTGTGGGGTCATAGCTGCCAACTTCTGAACGGCCCCCCTCTGGATTTACACCGAGCAGGGTGGTAAGACACTCTGCCAGTTCATCTTCGGTCAGATGCTCTCCTGTTTCGAATAAATATATAAAATGAAATAAATAAAGAGAAAGCATCGCCTCTTAGCTTTGCTACTGCGGCAATATCCTCAATTACGTTGTCATCATCATCAACAACAACACTACATTTCATATCCAGCGTGACTCACCTCTGTGTTGAAGTAGCAACAGCAGGTCATCCCTGTTCATGGCCAGCTGACCGTCCTCATTCTCATAGCCTAAGACTCGGAAAGCGTTTTCTATTTCCTTGGCTGCCAATCCTAACGAAGGCCGGTGGTTTATATAAAGTTTGATAAAGTCCCCTAAATTGATGTGGGTCACTTGCTTCCCAGTCTCTAGATATTCACTGAATTTAACTTCATTTAACATGTCTTCGATCTAAAACGAGATGAATATTTTAAAAAATAAAATAAATGCAGTGCCCTAAATTGGGTTGTTGACCCTTCTTTGATCTCTTTGGCCGCTCATTCTGTCAAGGCGATGATACAGACATTTCATAGGATGGTGGATTAAGAGAAGAATCATAGTTTGTCTGCAAGGTCACTAAACTCTGTTCCAGCTAAATGTTAATGAGAACTTCTGTTGCCTATGGAATTTCCATGATACATACAGTGGTTTCCAGATGATTATGGAAAAGAAGCGTTTCAGCGGCAGCAGCAAAGAGCCCTGTCCAATTTCCATGTTTAGGCATACGCATTAGAGAGAAAAATTAAGCCTGGAATCATTCTATGATAGCATTATTAATGGATTTTGGGAAACAAGCAGATAGAATGGAATAAGAGACGACTGTTATAGTATGTTTAACAGCTTTGAGATTGAATATTGTTTAAAATCACAAGTAGATTGGCAATTTGAACCGGATGATTGAAAACAAGAGCACTGACTTGAGCTTCTGGGATTTGAAGTCCAAGAGCACCTGGAGTGCTAAGGTTCGCCATCACTGGTATGAAGGGATATGTTGGGGGGGGGGGGGTATTAAAAATAAAATAAAAGAGATTTTAAAAAAATAAAGCCCCCTTCAGCTTTAAAACAGAAGTGAAAAGCTGGAAACAAAATGACAAGTCTAGCAATTAATCTTAGCAAAAACGTATATCTCCAAATCAAAAGGGGGCCAAGGATTTCGGAGGGAGAAATATCAGATAAATGCTAGAACTAACCTTGATATGGTGGGGAAGGATCAGATTGTTTATAAGCCAGGAAAAAAAGACGCAGTAAAGATTTGCAAGACTGATTTAGCCCGACGGGCAGAGTTGTCAGCTGTTTCCCCCTCGTCTATATATTTTTTTTCAAAAGATGTGGTAGAAGAAAAGGGGCTTTTTATAAATTATAAATTGGGAAGGCTTGAAAAGGAACGATCCCCTCAGGATGATTCAGAGGCGGAACGGCTTGAACACTGTTCCCATTGTGTCTGTACATTTCTGCTCAGTGGAGGGAAGTAGGGCATTGAATCCGCCCTGCCGCACTACACTGAGGAGGCAAATGGACTACTTGTTCCATCACCCTTGAAGAGCTTTCTTTCCCTACACACACACACATACCACCTTATCTCAACCATTCAAGGCCACATCTTGCTCAGGGAGGTGTTTGAATCTGTGAATGTGGGGAGAGACAGAATCCAGCTCAATTACTGCTCTGCCGATTGCTGCCATAGATGCACAGATGAGGACTTGGGAGGACTTTCGGTAGAGCAGAAGTTCATAACATACCATGGAGCTTAGCCCTAATTCCTATGCACGTTTAAAGAGGGGTGGGGCGAACTCTGTGCCGGGGGAGGGAAGAAGCACTCCCATTGGGCTACTGGACAGAGGGACAGGGCAAACTCTGTGCTGGGGCAGTAGCATGCGTGCCTGTGAGCGCCCCCTCTCGCATGCATGGCATAGGTTCACCACCACTGATCTACAGGTTTCGCTAAAAACACCAACCTGACTCTCAGTTGGGTAAAAGCCCATTGCTCTCATGACGAAAGGAATCTGTTCCAGTGGAATGTGTGTTGAGACTTTCCGGGGCTCCATGGTGTCAATGCCTTGGTGACATAGCTGAGCATAGTAAAAATAGTCTTCAAGCTCCTGTGAAGACACACACACACACAATGTATCACCCATCCTCAGGTGTGGTATACACAAGAAATGCCACATTGAATTATTGGGTCATTGTGGAGCACCAAACCCTAGAGTCAGATATGACTGGCCTTTGAGCAAGGAAGATCTTTACTAAGGTGCTTTGAGGTCATTTCTATTGACAGATGAAGAATTTTGACTCAATAAATAAAATTACCTTGAAAAATTCACCCTCTCTGCCACCATCCAGGAGGTTATAGAACGGGATCAGATCCTCGCCACCGAGAAAGACGGCGGCTTCCAAAGCACTAGGGAAGGAAACACAAAGATTGGGTAAAACCCTTTTCCTTCTCAAACAGCTTCTGCACTAAAAGAGATCTTAAAAATCTTCACGTTCTTCTAAGCCAGCCAGGTTGTCCTGCTATGGTAATAGAGTAGACCCTACTGCCAACAACTCTATGCGGATTGTCAGGCAGTGGTTAACTAATCTGACCAGCCTGAGGACTAACGGCCTTAGGTGGCGAAGACCACACCACTGCATTATATTCACAAGACAGTCTTCATGGCTGAGCACCATGAGGATCGCCAATATTCAGATACAGATACGGCAGAAGAAGAGGAGGAAATTTCACTTTAAAATCCATTGCTGGTAGGGAATGGGGGAATTCTGTCACAATGTACCTTAAATTAACATCCCACTTCATCACGGTTAAGTCGTTACCCCCTGCGGTAAAGAGGTGGTATCCATCATAGGAGCAGGCAAAGTCTGAGACGCCCGCTGGGTGGCAAATGAAAGCCAGAGATCGGTGCGGGTTCCCATCAATGGGCAAGATCTGTAGGCCAACCTAGGGAGAAAGAGGAGTCCCACTCAATTGCCTGCATACCAATTCATCCAGCCCACACCATCCTCGTCACTCCCATAAGCGGAAGTGAAATGCACCCGGGCGCATTTTACTTCCGCTTCTGGGAGCGACGAGGGTGGAGTGGGCTGGGTGAATTGGTGTCATGGGCCAGATCCGGGCCCCAGGCCATAGTTTGAGCACCCCTGAACCAAGTGACCGGCCCATGGCCTGAAAAGTTTGGACACCCCTGCTCTTGTCGGTGTAACGTCAGTTCCCATCAGAGATGCGAGCCACGGCCAGTGGTCAAGGACGATGGTCTATACGGACCAGCAACATCTCTAGGGCTGCTGATAATCTACGTTACAGTCAAACCTCGTTCCTCGAGGTTGGTTGTATCATGAAAAAGTCTTATCTTGAATTTCCCATAGGAATGCACTGAATTTCATATCTCGGAAAAATCCTATTGAAATTCATATCTCGAATCTGATTTTTTCCCCCTGAGATTTCTGGATGTATCTCGAGTTTTTCTTAAGTCGAACCGTTCGACTTATCTCGAGGTTTGACTGTACAAGACAAGGACTTCTTTTAGGAATTTCATGTAGAAATTTAGCAACGACAGTCTTTGCAGTTTTGCTTATCGGCTCTGACCACAGCCTAACACAGCAAGGCACATTCAGTCACTAAGTGCTTCTGGTGTTAGGATAGGAAAACCAGAGAGATAGGATGCTAGAGAGCAGAATCCAAGAAATCTGGGTTTCTACTCCGTTCAGCTTTGGGGAAAAGAAGTTGTTCAGCTTCACCAGGGTGAACTGGAATGTCACCTGCGATGAGAGAGACCCAACCACTATTCTGAATTGACATACATTGGATTTTCACTTGCCTTATCTTTTGTCATGTAGGCCAGATACCGTTTCTTTGGATCGTGGCCCTCAGATAAGGGAAGGACAAGGATCTTCTCAAGAGGAGAGCCATATGTAGGGCCTAAAGCAGTCTTTCTGAAAGAAACCAAACACACACACACACACAAGCATATGAAGGTAGGGCGGTGGGTTGATCAAGCATGACAGCATCCCAGAAATTTATTTATTTATTTATTTATTTATTTATATTTATTATCCCGCCCCAATCAGGCGAACCTGACTCTAGGCGGCTTACAGAAAATTCATAAATTAAATGTCCCCAGGTTACCTGCACAACTTTGTGGTCGCATTATACATTTTCATTTTATACTGATCATTGGCAGTGAGGAAGAAATGTTCCAGCGTGAGAGGCGGGTACCAAGTGATGCACTTTGGGACAGCGCTCTGCTCGATGCGGTCCTTTTGGAGAACAACCAGTTCGTTTGTGACGCTGCTTTTCAGGTCATATTCCACCTAGAAGCAAAGGGGAACGGAGCCCACAAGAGGGTGTCTCAGACTGGTTCCACAGGGTGCTACAGGCAACACAAACATTGTATGCATACAGTCCTGTGCCCTGTTCACAGTTACTTGTGATATGACAGATAGTTGTGTGAATCAGCTCAGGGGCTGGGAGAACATCGGCAACATCAAACATATTACCCAACAATGTTGCTCACCCTTTGAAGTATCAATGGTGCTCATCTCAGTTTATAGCCAAAGAGCCAGCGCCGTCTGGACACATGGCAGGCAGGACTAGACATGGAACACTACCTTCCCACCGAATTGGTACCTATTTATCTACTTGCAATTTTTTTGCTTTCGAATTGCAAGGTTGACAGGAGCTGGGACAGATGACAGGAGCACTCGGGTCTTGGAACTGCTCACCTGCCGACCGTCCAGTCGTCAAGTACAGTGTCTTAACCACTAAGCCACGGCAGTAAATCTTGTGCGCTCAGGACTGTGTAGTCCACCACAGATGTCTGATCTCTTTTTTGTCCTACCAATGTCCACCAGACTTCCTTCGTCTCTTCGCTGGCTCTCTGCTTCTTTAACCTCCCAAACTCAATTCTTGGTTTACTGGTTCTACTAGATTTAGCCTCCCCCCTTCCTTCCTTCCTGCCAACTAAAGAAATAGCCGGTTTCCCAGGTGCCCCCAGTTCAGCTCTTGACACTCTTCCAGACTGACACTTCTGAACCAACTGGGGGCTACGTGGGTTCGCAGCCCATACCAGAAGCCTGTCTTCCCCCAGACTCAAGAGTCTGGGCTCATTGCTGTCCAAGTACACTCCAAAGAGAAGGCTGCAGATAGGCTTATAGTGAGAGCGAAGCGAGGCCAGCCTCTCCCAGACTTTCTTCCCGTCGACGAGGATTTGCTTGTAAAGGTTAACTGAACGTTTTTCATCCTGGAAAAAAAGCAGAATTGAAAAGAAAACAACTCTGAGGCAATGGATCTAGACCAGGAGCTGCCAACCTAAGGCCTGTGGGCTGGATCTGGCCCATGGTGCCATATCATGTGGCCCCTCCTCCCCTCCAAGGGCATTCGAGAAACAAAATGGCTATCCCCTTTGAAGCTGTTGGGACAAAATGGCCACCCATCCAATTTTTGAAATAAAGTAGTCCTAATTAAGGTGCAACGCAGGGCTTGCCCCTGGCCACACCCACCATACCATGCCCACAAAGTAGGTAGTAAAAGAATTTGAATCCCACCACTGGATACAGTAGATGGATGGATGGAAGGAAGGAAGGAAGGAAAGTACTGTATAGAAGACGAGACAAGGGAAGGAAGGAAAGAGATAATAGAAAGTAAGACAAGGGAAGGAAAGAAAGAAAGAAGAGAAGAGCAGGAAGAAAGGAAAGAGAGAATAGAAAAGAGAAGGAAGGAAAAAAACTTAGTTCACAAGACAGTTGCAAGAATATACTTGAGGAAAAACCACATGGTACTTACTGACCCCCTTGGGTCAATAAAATGTAGGGTTATAACTGCAAAATACAAACAAAGAAAAATCTCAAACAATAAATGAATGAATGAATGAACAAATAAACAAACAAACAGGTGGGTGAGTGGAAGGAAGGAAGGAAGAAATAACGAAATGGATGGATGGATGGACGGATAGATTTACTGGTGCTGGTACCACTCAGGGCAGCTCACAAAGATATAAAACTTCACAACAATAACAAATAAAACCAGGAAATAAAGCATAACCAATAACCTGGAAGTAAATGATTTTTAAAAAGCCTAAATGCATTAAAGACGATCCTATGGTCGTTGATTTCTCGAAATGGACTGCGTGCCTTTTCATCTACGTTTGTGCCAAGCAGAACGACAAGACATGCAGAGGTTGCCCAGCAGCCAGTTTTTACAAGCAAATACCCAGCCTGGGACCCATGACTTACTGCAGTGGCAAGATACTGGGAGTCGTGTGAGAAGCTCATCAGGGTAATTGGTCCCCTCGAGTAATCAAAAGGTTCTGTGCACTCATCTTCCAAAGAGATCGAATCAAGGATGTAAAGGGTTCCATCGGTGAAGCCAGCTGCCAGTAACGAACCTGGCAAACACAAACGAGCAATAGCTGTCCCACCAACGTTTCATCCCAGATGATCAAAAGTAGCTTTCTACAAAAATTAATCAGAAGCAAAAGATGGTGCCATACAGGTAATGCCTGGCCTCCTGGAAGGAACTCCACTAGAGGGTTCCCCAACCTGGGGGGCCCCCAGGTGTTCTTGGACTTCGGCTCCCAGAAGCCCCCATCAGGTGGGTATGCTGACTTGGGCTTCTGGGAATTGAAGTCCAAGAACACCTGGAGGCCCCCAAGGTTGGGGAACCCTGTAGACAACAGACTAATTAGAATGGGCTACAAGGGACAGGAAACAATTCAAGGCAGAGGCCCCAAGGAGGAAGCTTCTAATCCGGGGGTCCCCAAACTGTTCTAATCAAAGGCACAGTAGCTCTGAAAAGAAAATCTCAACAACCCTTGACTACTCAATGCTAGTCCGGGGGGGGGGGGGATACTGTAACACATTTTCTAAAAACATGCACACCTTAAGACTCACAGGAGGTTATCAAAATTGCTAAAACATATTTGATTCTATGAGCTTGGAACGGTGCTGCTTGTTGGGATTCTACTCTCCCAATTCTCTATAGAACACAGGAAGGGGAAGTTGTACCGTCATGGTTGTAGCAAAGACTCCGAATACTCTGCCCTTTAAAGATCCGGCTAACTAAATATTTGTTCAACTTGTAGCTCCACACTTTCAGAAGGCCACAGTAGCTGCCCTTGGCTAGGAGAGGTTCCTTTGGGTGACAGGCAATGCCGTGGACCGCTTCCCTGGGCTCTTCCAAGCACTTGCTGATGATCATCTCTTCCGTCTGGATGTGGATCACCAACGCATCGGCCGTGGCGAGAATAAAGTTTCTGCACCATGGAAAAGAACCAGCGTTGTCTATTAAAGCAGCGGTTCCCAACCTTTACTCGTTTGTTCCAATTGTTTATGCAAAATTGTTAACCCTCAGAACGTGGTGTGTTTTGGAAACTACTAAATGTCCCATGGCAGTGATGGTGAACCTTTTAGAGACTGAGTGCCCAAACAGAGGGGCGAGAAGAACTCTGTGTTGGGGGGAGGGAGGAAGCACTCCCATTGGGCTGCTGGGCAGAGAGGCGGGGCAAACTCTGTGTTGGGGGAGGGAGGAAGCACTCCCATTGGGCTGCTGGGCAGAGAGGCGGGGCAAACTCTGTGTTGGGGGGAGGGAGTAAGCGCTCCCATTGGGCTGCTGGGCAGAGGGACGGGGCTACCTCTGTGCTGGGGTGATAGTGCGCATACCAACAGAGAGGGCTCTGAGTGTCCACTCTGGAACACGTCCCTTTGGTTCCCCACCACTACCTTATGACACCAGAGGTATCTTTGATGCTCACCTGACAACGAAGGGATCTCCAGACAAAGTGCTGGAGGCAGGATATTTCGTGATGTCCTGAGGGCAGGCTGGCATCTTTGAGAAAGAGATAGACTGAATGGGTCCGATTTTAAATTGACTGTACCAGTGGAGAAGCTGTAGATCCCCATCATAGAATTTCACATGGCCTTTGATGTCGCAAGTTACAAAATGCCTGAAAAAGAAAACAACCTCTCTCTTTCTATGTGTGTGTGTGTGAGTGTGAGTGTGAGTGTGAGTGTGAGTGTGTGTGTGTGTATCCGCACACTTTTCCCCAAGAGAACCTGGTGTTATCTTAAAGTAAAAGTGAAGGATCTTTAATTTTCTAGAGTTCACAAACACTCCAAAGTTTCATGGCCGGTGGTAGTGCGAAATGGTTGGAGAGCCATAAGTTCACCCTGCCTTAAAAAAGAAGCATCCAGAGCTAATTAGAATCTGGAAATTGGGGTAAAATCATATTACTATATGCTGTAACCATACATACTCCTTCCAGTGCCACTGAATTTAATGGGCCTGATTTCTGAGTAGACATATATAAGGCTGCATGGTTAATTGCCTTGAATGGGATGCAGAAGGTAGGAAATCTTCTTCTAATTAGTAGTATTAGTAGTATTGGTATTGGGCTGAGATGGCTTAGATCCTGAACTTGACAACTGGAAGGCCGGCAGGTCAGCAGTTCAAGACCCAAGTGCTGTACGACGGAGTGAGTTCCCCGTCATCTGTCCCAGCACCTGCCAACCTAGCCGTTTGAAAGCAAGAAATTGCAAGTCGATAAAGAGGTGCCACTTTGGCAGGAAAGGTAAGAGTGTTCCATGCACTCTGGCGTCTAGTCCTGCCTGCCACATGATCACAGAAATGTCTGCAGACACAGACCATGCTGGCTGTAAACGCAGATGAACCCTAGAGTTGGATATGACGCAAATTTTGAGCAAGGGCGACCTTTTAACCTTTGGTATTATATATACAGTATAATTAGTACAGTACTGTATTTGTATATTCCTTTCTCAGGGCCCCCTCTGCTGGTGGCAATGGAGAGGTGCGCCTCCAAGGGTCTACTAAACCAGAGGGATGATGAGGATGACCTTCTGGCTCACTCACTTGTCTACCACAGAGAGGGCTGTAATCCCGTCCTTCTGCAGGTGGACCAGCTTGACGGCCTTCATGTTGTAAGGCTTCACGGGGGCAGCCCGGGCCTTGGCGGGGGGGCGCACGGCATCCCAGACCACCAACTTCCCCTCCATCGTCCCCGTGACCACTTGACCGGAGCTGAAGTGGAAGAGGGACTGGCTGAAGATCCCCACGACCTTGTCAAACGTCTGGAGGAGAAAGAGGGAGGGAGGGAGAGTGGAGGCACACAAGCAACGCTACACGCCAGGTAAGCCGGGACCCACTTCCCACCTACCCGGTCTGTAGAGAATTGATTTACCGCACTGGGTTCCTCCTTACCTTGTTTGTTAGGAGAGGAGCATGACATAGTAAGGCAAGGGAGTCCTAAAGAGAAAGAGAGTCAACGGATGAAATGTTTGAAGTGGTCGCCATGTTAGAAGCCATTCGTATCCAACTCTAGGGAGCGACGAGGGCTTCGGGGGCCGGATTGTGATGGAAAATAGAGAAATATAAAACCAAAGAGACTCCATCTTTGCCCTCTCAGTAACCTACAAAGTGGCGTGACATGATTCAGTTAAAACTTGCCTGCCTGTTGTTCAGGCTGAGGCAATAAACCCTTTCCTCATTAGAATAGAGGGCTTATAAGTGTACCCAATGGTAGAGGATAGATAAGTGTGAAGTTTTGGCCACTAGCCAATGTTAGTGTGTAGTTTGAATTCCTTTGTCCCTGGGACCAATACCAAGGTGTTAAGATTGTAAAACCACCGCATGGTCGAAGTGCCATGCATTTCCTGTTTACTACTGGGTATATAAACCTTTGTCTTTGAATCCTCGGGGTTCTCAGAATTTGAGTAGCTATACTATCTGTGAACCATTGCGCAATAAAAGACCTTTGAATCTGTATGATCTGGAATTGCTGTCCTGTCTCATCTCTGATACGACAATTCTACAACAGGATGAATTAGCGTTGGGACCGCATCCGGCTGTAGTTTGGGCATCCCTGGTCTAGTTAGTACAGTGATGGCGAACCTTGACACTCCAGGTGTTCTGGAACTTCAATTCCCTGAAGCCCTGATCAGCAGGGGTGCTGACTTGGGCTTCTGGGAATTGAAGTCCAAGAACAGCTGGAGTGCCAAGGTTGGCCATTCACTGGTCTAGTAGATAAATAGATGGCAGGCTCTGCATCCTCCATAAACACATGATGATCTCCCACAGTTAATACACCCAACTTTGACGGGACATTTCCATCCTCACTTACCCACTTATAGAATACGACTTGAGTTTTACTGTTGCTGACCAATTCGTGGTGGTCTCTGGAGCTAAACACAATATAATCCTGGAAGAAGAACAAACAGAATGAAGGCAGTGGCAAGACAACGGACTTGGCTTTGGAAATGTTGATTTTAAAGCTGTTTCCTATCTCCACGTGGTCCCTTAGCAATGAGTGTATGCCTGAGATCAACATGGCCAGCGTGCCTCGTAAGTGTAGAGTCTCTGGTCCTAAGGACATCTGTCTTCTACCTGATGAGTGGCCTGGGGCAGTTCTCACCTGAAATCCATACTGGGGAAGGATCTCTACGCTGCGCATAGGGACTGTGGCCGGTGACGTCCACTTCCAGATTTTAATTATCTGATACGATTAAAAGACAAAAACAAGTTTTCAGGGTGTGGGAACTGTTTCCTCGTTCAAGCCCCACCCCAACTCCTTATCAGGCCTCTGCTTTCCTTTAAAACAGGGGGGTCTAAACTTTTCGGGCCACAGGCCAGTCACGTGGTTCAGTGGGCCGGTCATGTGGTTCCTCTCACCAGAAGTGGAAGTAAAATGCGCCTGTGCATGCGTGAAACACTGCCATAAATGCACCCGTGGATTTCCACTGCCTCTCTTTCAGTAATTCTAAGGAAATCTTTCCAAGCTCCATGTTTGTTAGCAATTAGCAGCAGCAATTACACGTCTACTGTGTATTGCTCCATAGCACTTAGTGCCCTCTCTGAACAGCTCACAATTAGCATTTCCTTCCCAGCATTCTGGGTACTCATTTCCCCGACCTTAGAAGGATGGATGGCTGAGTCAACCCTGGGCCTGCCCCCCCCCCAGCGCATGGCGTTAAAATCCAAAGCATCTCCAGCCTTTAAGGCGAATGCCTATGAGATCTGTAATCCAGTCTTCTGGGATCACATCAGCTCAGGGAAGGCGGCTGCAGTCCCTGTGCCTATTTAGCTTATTAAAAAGAAAACATACAGCATGATCTGGGGCTCGACCTTTGGGTGTTCCCTACTGCTTCTGGTTCCCAAATTAGGAATCCCAAGTTCTTGCTTTACCTGCACTTCCCCAGCTCCGACGGTAGCCAAAAATTTGCAGTCGTGAGAAATTGCAATGGCGCCGACTCCACCTTCGGGGTGGCTGTCGAATATTGTGTGCACGGGAACCCTAGGCGACAGGACAGTCACTGGCATTCAGAGCTCTTTACATTGATCTCGTTCTACTGTTGCCCTAACGGGAGGGAATACATCTGGAGTCATTTTTTACTTCTGCTTCCAGGAGCGACAAGGGTTTCGCAGGCCGGATGAATTGGCATCGGGGGCTGGATCCGGCACCTGGGCCATAGTGGCCTGAACCACATGACCAGAAAGGCCAGCAAGTCAACAGTTCAAGACCCAGGTACAGCATGACAGTTTGAGCGCCCGTCTCTGTCCCAGCTTCTGCCATCCTAGCAGATTGAAAGCAAGAAATTGCAAGTAGATAAATAGGGACCACTTGGGTGGGAAAAAGATCTTGGGGACATGAAAGGGGCCTCATTTGGGCATCTCATGAGCAGTTTCTCCAGCAAAAATCCTTTCAACCCAGAATAATTTCTGACACGAAATTATTATTAATGCATATGGCACCCGTCCTGCCTAAACCAGGGGTTCTCAACCTTTTAAAGCCGAGGGTCATGCTACCTCAGGCAGCTTCAGAGGCCGGATGGCCATTTTGCCCTGCCTGCCACACATGGCACTTCTGGGTTCAGCGGAGGCAGCTTGGGTCACATGAAATGTTGTCACAGGCCGCATCCGGCCCTGCGGCCGTAGGTTGATAACCCCCAGTCTAAACCTTACGCAGAATAGCCATCCCAAACGATCACCAGGCCGTCCCGACTCCCATCTGCGGTTGCTATCCACCGCCTGTCTTCACTGACACAGATGCAAGAAATACAACTTGAATGTCCCTGGGAAGACAAAAGAAGAACCACGTTCCTGGTGAGAGATGAGCACAAAGTCGGTTAGACATTTCCCTGAACTCCTGGCAATTACCCAGTTCCAAGAAAAAGCTCCTCTTCCTTTCCCCAAATCTATTTTACTTAAAAGAAAGTGTCCAGAGGCACTTGGACAAGGAATCCGCTTGTGAATTCTGCTTGTACAAGTCGTCCATTGTGCAGGCAACTGGACAGTTTCCAAGCTTGTACAAGGATGGACCTGTTCTTATTGTTTCAGAACCGGAAACATACAGATGTCTGGAGACTTTCAGGTATTTTGGCATCCAGTTGTGTTATTCTTTCGTACAAGTGACTTTATTTTCCTGTTTATTACCCAAAGCTATGGAAGATCTGAATGAATCATGTCTCTAAAACAATTTCATTTGATTCCTCCTACGGTTTTGAGTATGATTTCTTTATGGAAGACGATTCCCATGTGTCAGAATGAGAAAGGGGCTCTTCTGCATAGGTGGGGCATTCAGGCTCACCTGGAGGAGATACTGTCTGTTTCTAAGGATGTCATAGATCACAGCTGTGTGGCCAGAAACGTAGAGGATCACTCTGAAGTCTTCGTCGAGCAGGTTGAAAACTGGGAGTTTGCTGTTGTAGCCAAAAACCCAAGACAAACTCTGAGGGAGGGAGGAAAGGAGAGAGAGATTCCTTTTTTAGAGATTCCCAACAATTAATTAAAAATAAAGTTATTTTAAATTTAAAAATAAACAGAACACAGTGATGACACATATACATTTTTCTCCATAAAAATGGAAAGAATTCAGAAAGTACGTGATACCTTTACCTGTATTTGGATCACTAGGAAGATAAATTTGTAAGTTTTTGAGATCAAAAGGGTCTATTCATCAGTTAGGCATAAGATTATTAATTAAACTTCATGGCACAATCTTAACGTGCCAGGCACTCTTCTTAGAGATGTCCACATTGTCTTCCCCAGGCCATAGAAAGAAAGCGTTCAATACAACACAGATATCTTATTCAACCATACCCTCCTGCACTGGGCCTGTGGACTGGATCTGGCCCCCAACACCATTTCATGTGGCCCGCACCCCTCCAAGGTCATTCAAGAAACAAAATCGCCATCCCTTTGATGCTGTTGGGACAAAATGGCCACTCCCATCATGCCAGCAGGGCAAAATGGCCATCCGGCTCTCAAAGCTGACTGAGGTCACGTGACCCAATGGCCCCCGGCTTGGAAAGGTTCTGGGAATTCCTGTTCTTCATCTTTGGTGGCTCCACAGTTATGGAAGTCAACAAGAGGGAAAAGACTAATCTATACTTTATAAATCCATAGATGATTATATTTAAACAATGCTCACCAGTGGGTGTTCAGAAAGTATGCTGCTGTCTTCTTCTAACAGCATCCCCGGGACAGCAAAAGACACCACAGACTCCTCTTCCTCCTCCTCCTCCTCCTCCTCCGCTGGAATTGTGCTGCTGAGAGTGGTTTGAGCTTGGGATGGTCCACTTTCTTCCTGGCCTGTTTTCACGTCCGTGATCTGACTGGATCGTTCATCGTCGCTGAGCGGTTCTTTGCTCTGGAGGGCAAGCTCTACCTCTTGGCTTGCTCTAGTCGGACCTGCCTGCACGACCGGACTACCTGGACCTCCTTCACTGGGAGCGCTTGGGGCTTCCAAAGAAACAAGTTCGTCTTGGCTCCTTCCCTCAGGCTCTTGACTTTCGGGAGGATGGTCAACCTTGGCAAGGGCCTCCATCCCTGGTTCTGGAAGTTGGTCTCCTCCCAGTTCAGTTTGGCCTCCTTTTTCTTCAGCCGCTTTGCCACGAGTGGTGGCTTCTTCTGGCAGTGTTTCCTGCAGCTTTTCTGTTGAGGTTCTGCCTTCTGGAGGTGGTGGTGGTGATGGGGCCACTTCCGTCCCAGGTTCCTTGAGGACAAAAACAAAGTTTGGGGTTGAGCAGTGACACACCCCACTCTTTCACAGCTGGCAAGCCCAGTTTGCCTCCTTCCCGAGGACTTAATTCGACCCAGCTCAAACACTTCCTGCTTTGGGTGCTAAAATCTGGGAGGTCTTGGGGACAGCTGCGGGGGGGGGGTGGGTGGGTGCAATTTCCTACCTTGATTCCACCAAGCTGCGGCGGGGCGGACCGGCTGGTCACTTATTGCGGGATTTAGCAACTGTTTTTTTTGTTTAGTTTTTTGCTTTTGTATGTGTAAACTGAACTGATACTGGAGGTTTTTGATTGTTGTTTGATATTCTTGCTTAGTGAATTTTGACGCTGTAATGATTTATATTACAGTATCTTTGATTATTTCTTAGGATGTTTTAATCTAATGTTTTGTAATTGCAACTGTTATTGGAGGTATATATACGGTATATGCGATATTTGTAATTTACTATGTGATTTCTGTAATTGCTATGTAATTGTAACTGTTTCTTCTGTAAGCCGCCCAGAGTCGCTCTGCGAGTGGGGCGGCATATAAGTCGAAAATACAATACAATACAAAGCTAGTTTGCTGCCTCAATGGGTGGTCCTTCAACTATGGTTATTGAGGCATGGACAACCTCTCTACCTTCATGTGGAAGGGGCACCGTGGCTAGTCTTTACCTGAACTAACAAAATGCCTTCACTTGCCCTGGTTGCCCGAAGCAACAGTGCTAAATTTCTTGCTGTAATACTTACATCAGTGGACAAATTAACTTCAGTAGGATCTTGAGAGGTTTCTGGAAGGCCTGCAGAGATGCTAGTTTCCATCTCTTGTGAACCTTCCTCTGGACGTTCTCCATCTTGAGTTGTTTCTGTGGGCTCTGCAGAATCCTGGGTCCCTTTGCTTGGCAGGTCGGTCTCCTCGGCAGCAGTTTTTTCAGCCGGCTCTTCTGCCTCAGCTTCTGCTTCTGATGCTTCCACCCCCTCCATAGGTTGAGGCTCATTGCTGTCTTCCTCCATCTTCTCTCAGGAGATTAGAGTTATCACAAATACATCTACAACCAAGAAATAAAGTTTAAACTATATTATTAAATCTTTTCAGTGGCAAGGGGCTGAGGGGGATGAACTTTGTAGTCCAGGACATCTACGCTTAGGTCTTGTTGCTGTTGGTTATTTTAAGCTTTCTATATTTATTTACTGTGGATTAGTGATTAAGACGCTGAATTTGATGACTTTGATGAATTTGTTGGTTAGCAGTTCCAAGACCTGAGTGCTGCATGATGGAGTGAGTTTCTGTCTCTGTCCCAGCTCCTGCAAACCTAGCAGTTCAAAAGCAAGAAATTGCAAGTAGATAAATGGCGGGAAAGGTAAGAGCATTCCATGTGCTCCAGGTCGATTCGTGTCTGCCACATGACCACAGAAACGTCTGCAGGGGCAGCTGAACACCATCCCCAGAGATATACAGAAAGATCCTCCACAAAGACTGTGGTATTTTTGAATCATAATTGGGTGTACCCGGGTAATGGCTACCTTGTGTTGCTGGCTAATCTTTCTCACACTAGGTCAGGCGAAAGGAACTGCAGAATGAACTCACCAAAAATGCCTTCATTTTGACATACAATGAAAATTAGCCATTTGATCCATGTTCAAATCATTAAAAATGCAAAGAATGCGGGAATAAGCTGATACCTTTATTGGAAAATTAAAATGTTAGTTTTCAAAACAAAACCAAGAAGCCCTTTGATGTGTACCTGGCAAGACAGCATGTTACGTCTGACGAAGAGGATTTGGCTCTCGAAAGCTAACAACCTGTTAATTTAGATTTTTCAGTGATGCAATAAAGGTATCGACTTCCTCCTGCATTCATTTTGACCAGGAGTTCTCAACCTTTTAAAGCCCAGGGCTCGGTTCACACTCCCTCAGACAGCTTTTTACTTCTGCTTCCAGGAGCGACGAGGGCTTCGCGGGCCGGATGAATTGGCGTCGGGGGCCACACTCGGCCCTCGGCCCTTAGTTTGGGCACCACTGTACTAGAGCTTAGGGACCGTTGCTGTCAAATCCAATGGATCTTTTCCAACGGAGGACCCCCGTCCCAAAGAGAGGCCGCCTGGCCACCGGCATCGGTCCACCTTTCCCAAACTCACCTGCCGGCCCCCTCAGCACCAAACCAAGACGGCTCTGCATCTCCCGGAGACTGTTTGCCCTTCCCGTTGCCATAGCGACCGCCAGAGAACTGCAGGCCTCAAAGCAGCCAGCAGAGGCCTTAGTCGTGCCAGGCCCTCACCAGCAGCCCTGTTCCCTCGAGTTTCAAAATAAAACAAATTGTCTGTTTTTCCACACCTCCCCAATTCCCAAACGGATGAACTAAGACCTTTCAACACCTAATAACGCAACCTCAACAAGGACACAACGCTGAGAGTTAATCTACAGGGTGGCCCATAATAAGTCCCTACCCACCCATATGTATTCTTAAAAGAAACATCTTTTTCCCTCAATTTAAGCCCTTGAATATTGTGACAAGGACATGGGTCCATGAGCACAAGAATACTGGCGACACCCTGGATAAAATAAGTGGCAAATTCAAAGAAAGATTCAATAGGGACATATAGGCTACTCTGTATATTGGCACCTATAATTTTTTTCCCCATTTGGCAATGCAGTGGCTCAAGTGGTTAAGACACTGACTGGGAGGTGGAAGGTCAGCAGTTCCAAACCCGAGTACTACATGATGGAATGAACGCCTGTCATCTGTCCCAGCTCCTGCCAACCTAGCCGTTCAAAAGCAAGAAGTTGCAAGTAGATAAATAGGTACTTCAGTGGGAATGTAAACAGCGTTCCGTTCACTCTGGTGTCTAGAAATGCCTGCCACATGACCACGGAAACATCTGCAAATGCAGACAGTACTGGTTCTTCAGCTATGAATAGAGATGAGCACTGAACCCTAGAGTTGGATATGACTGGCTTTTGAGCAAGGGTGACCTTTACCTAATTGTATTCAATTAGTCCCTCTGGCCTGGTTATCCTGCTTTGGTAATAGAGTAGACCCTACTGCCAGCAACTCAAGTGTCAGGCAGTGACTAACTAACCTGACCACCCTGAGGACTAGCAGCCTTGGTGAAATCTACTAGGAAGGGTAGTGGTCCCCTAGTAGATTAAATCCCTCTTGATGGAGGGCAGCAGTTTCATTTACACTGGTCTGGGGCTGAGGAGGTCTTTGTGTGCCAAAAGGGCTCAGGACCAGAAAGTGACTTGTGGAATTGGATCAGTGGTACGTGTGATGAAAAAGCCATGGCATTCTATTCGCAGGACAGTCTTCATGGCTGATCTCCAATATTCTGAATCAGATACGGGACAAGAAGAAATATATATACAGTATGCCAGGCTGTCTTTGTTGACCAAACGGGACACATCCTTTGGGCCTTGAAGGTACAATTAATCAACACATGATTTGCATTTTCCTCTCCAAACATTTTCTTCTTTTTTATTATCTCTATTAGGTTGTAAACCTACAAAGCAGACGTGGCCTTAAATACCGTGACAGTACTTTTAAAAAGGAGGCATTATAGGATTTCAAATTAAAATTCAAACTTTATTACAGTTAATGACCAGTGTAGTAAAAAGGGTTTAAGTCAGGAATGCCCAAACTTTTCGGAGTGGGCCGATCATGTGGTTCAAGGAGCCGGTCACTAAGGCCTGGGGGCCGGGTGCGGCCCCCGACGCCAATTCATCCGGCCCGCAAAGCCCTCGTCGCTCCTGGAAGCGGAAGTAAAACGCGCCCGTACAGGCGCGTTTTACTTCCGCTTCCAGGAGCGACGAGGGCTTTGCGGGCTGGATGAATTGGCGTCGGGGGCCGCACCCGGCCCTTGGCTCTTAGTTTGGGCACCACTGGTTTAAGTGCATGAAATAGAGTAGCATAAATTTTAAGAACTGATTTCATTCTATTTTGGTTTAACTCAAACAAATGTCTTTTTGATGGTGCATTATAGGATTAAAAGTTCAGGAGAGAAAAATTTAAAAGGTACCGTATAAGTTGTTACCCCGCTGTATGACTCTTGTGAGTTTTAACTCAAGTTAAAGAGGTTTCTCAAATACAGGTTAAGGCTGTATTTCTATCCGCATAACCTCCTGGGGATAAATCACTCAGATCTCTCATGTTCGGGGGGGGGGGGGGGGCTTATTTCCAAACAGAATTCGTCTGCTAGTCGCCAAACTGAACCCATTACACAGATGTTTTAGAAAATGCAAGATTTATTCAAAATGACTTTTAATAAGTCAAGATGTTACAGATCATGCTACAAACCATCCTGAAATAAAGCCACACTCTTCACTTCTTGCTTTTAAAAATTTCCACTAGGGAGAAAATGGTAGCAGGGCAGACCAAGCCCTAGAAACTTCCGGTTTTGTACTGAATCCATTTGTAACGATATAAACTTCTTTATCCATGGACCTTAAATCCTCCAAATTCTGGATCTGCCACTCCAGCTGCTTGTTGGGAGCTTTGACGCTGGAAATCATCTTTGCAAAGGGAGGAGGTTGCAACTGTGGACCGTGGAAAGGAGGAGGAAAGAAAGAAAGAGAAGACTGTCAGGAATTAGGATATGTACTTTGTAATAGTAATACTGGTGTTTTGTCAAGTTGATTGTGACTTACGGTGACCCTTTTCAGGGTCTTTCTAGGTCAAGAATACAAAAAAGTGGTTTACCACGCCCTTCTTCCTTGCTACTGCACTGCTTTACCCTAGGGCCGTGATGGGGAACTTTGGCACTCCAGATGTTCTTGGACTTCAATTCCCAGAAGCCCAAGCACCCTGTGAATCCACACGAATGGGTTTACTGCGATTCATCCAGCCCACGCTGCCCTCGTCGCTCCCAGAAGCGGAAGTAAAACACGTCAGTATGGTTAGCTAAACCAAAGCACTAACTGTTTTCTGAACTAGACCAGAATGTCATAAAGTTTGCTAAGAAATGGATTCCCGCAGGCCTTACCCCAGGAGCCCTTTGCCATTCCAACGCTTGGGCGTAAGCGTGAGACGCACCCGCTCTCCGCCACGGATCACGGTCACACTTAATGCTTTCTGGAAGCAAGGAGAGAAATGTCGGTGGGTTATCCAAAAACACCTTGCAGGTGAAATTTATGTCACAGAACAATCGAGGTTGGTGATTCTGATCTAGGGAGAAAGTGTCCCCTCCGGGTTTCAACCCAAACTGGCCTGGGCAGTGATTCCAACATGGAAGTAAATGTTAAACACACACACCCTGAAGATGCACCTGCTTACCCCTTCACTGTGCTGGACCACAGTGGCAATATCCTTCAGCGCCCGGAAGTTGTGAGTGTTCACCGAACCAAACTCCGCTATCTCGTCATCAACCTGCAACCCCTTCGGAGACAATCAGGTGTCAATAAACAGATTCAGTGTGTGGTTTGCCCTGAAAACCAGTATAGGTAGAGGCCGCCCTTGCTCAAAAACCAGTCGTATCAAACTCTAGGGTTCAGTACTCATCTCTGTTTATAGGCAAAGAGCCATCACTGTCTGCGTCTGCAAACATTTCTGTGGACACGTGGCAGGCATGCCTCAACACCTGAGTGCACGGAATGATGTTTGGCTCCCCACTGAAGTGGTACCTATTTATCTACTTGCAATGTCTTCCTTATGAACTGCCAGGTTGGCAGGAGCTGGGACAGAGACGGAAGATCACTCCATCATGCAGCACTCAGATCTTGGAACTGCTGACCTTCCAGTCAACTTTGGCATCTTAACCATTAAGTCAATACAGTCCCTTTTAAACCAGTATTTGTTGTTGTTCAGTCGCACAGTCGATTCCGACCCTTCGCGACCCCATGGACCACTGCATGCCAGGGACCCCCTCCCCCCGTCCTCCACCCTCCTCCTCAGCTCGCCCAGCTTTGTGCCCACTGCATCAACAATGCCATCTCATTCTCTGCCATCCCCTTCTTCTTTTGCCCTCGACCTTTCCCAGCATCAAGGCTTTATCAAGCGAATCCTCTCTTCTCATTTGGTGTCCAAAGTACTTTAACTTCCTCATCAATAGTTGACCAAGAACAAGAGTTGGTACTTGCCGAGAAGCTGGCTGGGGAGCCTGGAGTGACGGCGTTGACTTTGGCAAACGGTTCTGGCACGGCCTCCCTCTGGCTCCAAGCTTCAACCCGAGCTTCAGCCTCATCCCTTTCTCGCTTCTCCTTCTCCCGGGCGTGGAGTTGATGGAGGGCCTGCTCGATCTGCTCCATCAGCTCCTTGTGGTCATTCTGTAAACCTAAGAGCCCAAAGCTTGCCAGTCACACATTGCCCTGCACTTTCTTTAAAAGGATATGCATTATTATTATTATTAGTTCCCTTCTAAGCTGTAAACATTCAAGTGGACTTTCAAAGAACAAGAATCATAATAACACTCCATTTAATTTGCTTTGATTTGTTGTGTGTTCTGTCATGTTATTTGATATCTGCTTCTTCGCTGCCCAGAGTGGGAGACCACCCAAATGGGAAGTATAGAAATGTAATAAATAAATATAAATAAAACACTGGGCAATGTGTCATCGCAGTGACTATTCTGCACAAATAGAAAATGGAATTATCCAAAATGTACAAGACTGGGCAATCATCATCAGAGCATCTTTCCCTTATTTATTTTCTTAATACACCTAATGTATTCTGTATTTCTAACTCTGAAGTAAGATAGAGAAATGGGTTAGACCTGCGTTTCCCAACCTTTGGTTCCTGGACTTCAGTTCCCAGAAGCCTAAGTCAATTCCCCAAAGCACTGATCAGCTAATGTACTGACGTAGGCTTCTGGGAAATGAGGTCCCCCTGTGGGGCATGGGCCCCACACTGGGAACCACTGGGTTAGATGCAGAATGCATATCTCAGCAAACCTTTCTCCCTCTGGCCTTAGGATTTTACCCAGGTTTTGGCTATAGTAGCCTTTGTAGTCACTGAGGAATAGAATCAGGATTCTTTGTAGAACCACAAAAGGCACTGAAATTCTCCAACAGAATGTGATAGTGCTCTGCTTTTTTCTGCATCTGTACAGAGCCAAATAAATAAATAAAAATAAATAAACCATAATGTTACTACTAGTTGCCAATCCCGGAGTTCTTTAAGACTTCTACAGTTCCTTTCACTTCGTATTAATGGGAAATTATAAACTGACAGGCATGGGAAATCTTGACCTGCAGGTTAGACTACTGACACGCTCCTGAACCTTCCCCTCTCTTCTCCTCACACCATACACCAAAGAAAAAGAAGTTAATTCAAATTAAGGCTAGAAACGACATGCACACTTAACCAGGGCGGGGCAAGGCTCCTGAGAACAAAGTGGCACCAACTTCCAGGCCAATGTGCCTGTGGCTGGACAATGAAGCCAATCACATCCCAGAATGGGCTACTTACAAATAATGTTATGCCTTGCTGTCCGGACCTGGTAAAGGTCAACATCTGCACGTGGATATCCTTCAACGTCCACCAAGGGCTCGTTCATCCCAACACTTTTTTGCTGCAGGACCAAAAAGAGAAGTATGACCATTTTGGAGACCCCCTCCCTCCCCCTCAAAGAATTCAGAAGGAAACCACTTACTAAAAAACAATCTTATTAGTTGACAGTGCAGTTCTAAGCCTAATTCACTGCCTTATTTCCAATTTCAACATACAAAGGATCCTCTTTTAGATCTGTCTAGGTCCGTGATGGCGAAACTTGGCACTCCAGATGTTTTTGGACTTCCAATTCCCAGAAGCCCAAGCACCCTGTCAATCCACACGAATGGGTTTACTGCAATTCATCCGGCCCGCGCCGCCCTTGTCGCTCCTGGAAGCAGAAGTAAAATGCGCCTGTATGGTGAAGGCTCTTCCGGGTTAACCCTTCCTCCGTACAGACGTGTTTTACTTCTACTTCCGGGAGCGATTAGGGCGGCATGGGCCGGATGAATCGCAGTAAACCCATTCGTGTGGATTCACAGGGGGCTGCTTGGGCTGCTGGGAATTGAAGCCCAGGAACATCTGGAGTGCCAAGGTTCGCCATCCCCCGGGTCTAGGTCTTGGGGGAGAAAGGCTTTCCACTTCCAACCCAACTGGGTCTTTCTTTGCCCTTACTATATAGGGGCTCCCCCCTTTTAATTACCACCTCCTGCTAATTACCCAACCACACTTACATCCTCCAGGACTTCATAGTAGGCTTTGATCTGGGCTTCAATCTCATCTTTCTTCTTCAGCAGCAACCGCACCTCGCTCACCGTCACCGCCCTTTTAGCCTCTTCCTCCATCCCTGAATCAGAAGCAAAAAGGCAAAAAGAGAAATAAATCCAATGTTTAATGTAAATGAGCCACCAAAACAGCAGCTACGGATCGCCAGCAGAGGCAAAACACCTGCGTCATCAAGGGCGAAGGCTGGCCCCGCCCCCCAAGCTACGTGATGAGGAGGTGGTGCTAAATGGAGGCCGCCGCGAATGAGAATCAGGGGGCGTGGCCAGGAAGGAGCGCTCTCTTCCTATTGGACGTTCCCGCGTGGGTGGGAAACGCCTTTGGATGCTGCTCACGTGGAAGGTTTTGTATGTGGGAATGGGCTGGACGCGGATGTGCCTCTAGAAAGCACAAAAGGGAGTGTCTATCCCAGTGAAACAGAGATGAGCACTGGACCCTAGAGTCGGATACGGCAGGCTTTCGACCAAGAGTGACCTTGACCTTGACCTCTCCCAATGCTTAAAAAGGAAGGATTGCTAAGGACGGATAATGGGAGTTGTTGTCCAGCACACCTTGAGAACACGAGATTGGAGGAAGATGGTCTATTATGTCACACCTGGGGTGATTTTTTTTAGACTACAGTATTCTTTATTTATATACAGTATATTTAATTAAAGAGTTCATAGATTTGGCACTCTTGAGCTATATGTGTTTGTCTGTCCTTCCCATTTTAGGTTAACAACAGCTCGGTGAGGTAGGCCAGTCTGCATTAGAGCCAGTTGTATTAAGAGCCATATAGCAATTACTGTACAGTTATATACTGCCCCATAATGCTTCGTGCACTCTAAGTGATTCACAATTAGCATTTTGCCCCCATGCTAGGTACTCATTTTACCGACCTTGGAAAGATGGAAGAGCTGAGTCAACACTGAACCTGTCAGGATCGAACTCATAATGTTTTGGCTGCAGTACAGCACGTTAACCACTGTGCCAGCAGGGAAGAAAGTCATTAGTCATCAAGAAAGGTAAGAAAGTCATTAAATAGAAACATAGTTGCAATTAAGGTAAAGGTTTCCCTTGCTCGAAAGCCAGTCGTATCGGACTCTAGGGGTCAGTGCTCATCTCTGTTTCAAAGCCGAAGAGCCAGCACTGTCTGCTGCTGCAAACGTTTTCCGTGGTCATGTGGCAGGCATGACTATACACCGGGGCGCATGGAATGCTGTTTACCTTCCCACTGAAGTGGTCCCTATTTATTTACTTGCAATGTCTTGCTTTTGAACTGCTAGGTTGGCAGGGGCTGGGACAGAGACGGGAGCTCATTCCGTCCTGCAGTACTCGGGAATCAAACTGCTGACCTCCCACCTTCCAGTCAGTGTCTTGGAGTTGCAATTAAAGGGGTTTGATCCACCTGCTCTGCCTCTGGAACCAAGTGGCCCCTCCTACAAATGGACTTTTAAGCCTGGCATTTACTTCACTCGTATTCCTGGAATAAGTTGGAAGGGAGTGTAAAATCCTCCTCTCAGAGAACCAGTGTTGCTCCCCAGACCATCTGGAACATTTGCTATCGATTAATTACACCCCCCTTTTCTGGCTTGAATCAGTTCCACATGTTTGTGGCTGGGCAGAAACTTCTGATTTCTCTTCCAGGCTTCCAACGATTACTTCCAAACTTTACAAATCTTTTTTCTCCCCTTTTATCAACTGACTGAACTGATTTATTGTTGTTATTTACTGTTATGATCTGTAGTAGTAGAGGTCGTCCTTGCTCGTATCTGACTCCAGGGTCTGGTGCTCTGTCTATAGCCAAACAGCCATGCTGTCTGCGTCCGTGGACGTTTCTGTGGACATATGGCAGGCATGCCTAGACAACGGAAGTTTACAGGACACTGTTTACTTTCCCACCTAAGTGGTCCCTATTTATTTACTTGCAATTTCTTGCTTTCGAGCTGCTAGGTTAGCAGGAACTGGGACAGAGATGGGAGTTCACTCCGTCATGCAGTACTCGGGTCTTGAACTACTGACCTGCTGACTTTCCAGTCTTCAAGTTCAGTGTCTTAACCACTTCATCCACCGTAGTCCCTATGATCTGTAGTAGCAAACCTAAATTACTACTGTTACCACTTTCCAACAGTTTTATTTATTTATTTATTTATTTAGATTTATATCACCGCCCACTCACCATGGCGACTCAGGGTGGTTTACAATCAGGAAAAAAACAAAACAACAACGACACACACACAACACAAACAGCTAAAATCCATTCCTCCTCCTGGCCAGAGGACGTTAGTCTTATCCTTCCCTGGGCAGATAGGACCCAGGATTAGGAAGTGGAAGCTTCCATCTAAAAACCTTAAAACTGTTAAAAATTTAAATTAAAATCTGAAAAAGATTAAAAACACACCAGATGCTGCGACTACTAATTGTCCACAAAGATGACATTATGAAAGTAACTGAATATACTGTACTAAATCTAGGGTGAATCCTTGGCAGGATAGACCCATTGAAATGAACAAGACTGGTTAGTCATACCTTATATTGGTCCCACTGATTTCAGTGGGTCTGATCCTGAACTTAGCCCATAGCTGTCCTAAAGAAGGTTGTTGTTTTTTGAGAGGGTGCCAGGGGAAATGCAACCTTCCAAGCTGTTGTAAAGGGGGACCAATGTAATGAAGAGTTCAAGAAAGATCTAGAGATTGTCACGTGTGGCCCCTTGAACTTTGGAAATTGCCCACCCACCCCCCACCCACCCCCGCTTTAGAACAACCTTCTAAGGCAGGTCGCTGTTATGCTTGCATCGCAGATGAAAGCCTGAGTCTGGAAGATCGTGGCTCATTACACCAACAGAGAGACAGTGTGGTGTACTGAATATCAGACTCTTTGAACATCTCACATACCTCAGAAACCCTCACACATACCTCTAAAATGCTGGGAAAGACTGTAAGTTGAAGGCAACAATGGCTAGGGAAATTTGAAGGCAGCAGGGAAGGAGGAAGGCATAACATGAGATGGATTGACTCAGTAAAGGAAGCCTTGAATGTGGAGGATCTGAGCAAGGCTGTCAATGATACGACATTTTGAAGGTCGCTCGTTTATAGGATAATTGTTGGTTTAAGTGGTCTTGATGGCAACAGAAACAGCATAAACAGTAAGCAGGATAATAGCACAAATGACAACTATGGCCAGTTGCCAAGTTCACAACCGAGGCACAATTTGTACCACCACAGTTCCAGGTTATACATAGCCAGTATTCCTATTGTATTACTTCTGTCTTGTCCACAGTGAGAGAAAAACAAATTGGCTTTTGGGTTAAAGTGATAAAAATGCCTCTCCTGAGAGAAGAGGAGGAGAGATGGGGAGCGGGGGGTGGAGTTTTCCTTCTTTATTTGCTGTATCAAAAAACATCTCCGTCCCGACTCTTTCTGCCTCTCTCCCAGGATCATCACCTTTGCTCCCTCCAGCAACAGAAATGGTGAGGAATGCCACCTCCGAATTGTCTTTCTTTTCCAGAAAAATCAAAATTCTGCGGCTGTTTATCACAACTCTCTTTCATCTTTATAAAAACTGCAGTTTTATTTACAAAAAGTGCATTGTACAAATTTGAACTGCCTTCCTTTACGAACTTTTCATGCCACGACTGCGTAGAGCGCACGATCATTTTCTTGAAATGGTCAAACAGTTGGGGGAGATGAGTTGTGGATGTTAAAACTTAATTTTCTCAGGCATTCGAAGAGGTGTTTCAATTTTTTAAATTTTGATTTCATCGTGTGTCGTGAGTATCGTCAGTGGTGTGCAATACATATTTAAAAATGCTTGCACACTGCACATCTGTAACTTTAGAAGGGGAAAAGGTCTTCAGGGGAAGTGTAAATATTGACTAACATCTCAATTTTGTTATGCTTTTATCTTTATCGCTAGACAACTTACGCAGATAAAGGAGAAAAGGTAAGATCAACATTAAGTAGCTCTTGTAAGAAAACTGTTTGTGGAAAGTGAATTTCTGTGGAATGTGTCATTAAAAAGAAAATATGGTGGGTTAGTAGCCCTCTTTATAATTTCTAGGTTTTCTAAATGTAATTAATGACATACTGTATATTTGTTTCCTAATTGATCACAAACATCTAAAAGGGAATGAATGCCAGTATCTAATTTGTCACAAAGGATTGGAATCGACTATGTGAATGAACAGCAACAAATCTAATCTCGGTTAACGTAATTAATGCGTTCTCCAGGACATTTCTTACAGGGAAAATTACTTTAAACAAATTTCCCATAGGAATGCAGTGAATGCAGTTTCCCATAGGAATGCATTGAAAACCAAAATACATTAACTTAAACGCGGTTTTCCATAGGAATGCATCAAAAACCAATTAACCTGATCCCCCAAAAAATTCTGTAAACAGAGCTATTATTTTCTATGGATTTCCTTTTATTATTTGATTTTTGTGTTAACTGAGCTGTTTGTTAACCGAGATTCCACTGCACTGGCAAATATCATGTTTGTGCTTTCTAATTCTGAGGTTTGCATGGAAAAACATAACAAAGAGACATTTTTGATGTTAGAAAGTATGAAGACGCATGGAAAGTATACTTAGCTTCTTATTACCTTGAACAGATATTCATTTTGACGGTTGAATAGCCAGTCCTGCTAAAAATTAAAGCATTTCCAAGTCTCCATGGAAATTCATGGAACTTTCTGCTCTAAACCTGCAATCTTATCTTGAGGATCTGATGAATGATAGGACCTCTTCTCATAAAACTATGTCGTATCTACATTGCATTTAAACCAGGCTGAAAAGCCGCCCTTCTTACTAACAAAGGGCTCCCAATGAGAGCAGTGGAAACTGTCTCCAAAATACAGGTTTTATTTGGCATTGGAGAGAGGGCACCTGTTAAATATTACAGGGCAAAAAAAAGGAAAGAAATAAAACCCTCACTTCCAAACATTCATTTAAGGTGAAATTTTGCAGATTGCTCCTGGTCATGTACAGAAATTTTAGCTCATCCTCCTCTACAAGGAGTTGGGTAAATATTTTCCAGGACGCTTAATATTTAACACAACAAAGTCAACATTCCTGTAACCGTTGGCCCTTTTGGCTAGAATATTTTGGGAGGTTTTGCCTGAAAAAGTAACTTCCACAAACTTTGTGCCTGTCTAATGTCTGCTTGTAATTTAAAGACAGCCGTCCTCCCTTATGGGGTCGGATCCCACCAGTGCCCACCAGAAGAAATCTAGCTCCTCATTTATTGAGCTGGAGGGCATCTTTTCAAAAATGGCTTCCTGAGCCACTAGGAGCCAAAGCTTCCATCTGGACGGGTCTGGAGTTCTAATCCTGCTTTAAATGGTCCATGAGTGACATCCGGTTAGTTTGTGCCTTATGCTTTGCACCATTGACATCTTCCACTTTTCTTCTCCAGCCCGAAAAAGGCCGATTCCTCCACTTCCATTCCTTGACCTTCTGGGTGGGAAATGCCAAGCAGGTGAGTGGCCAAGCAACCCACCTTGGTATAGGTCAAGGTCGCCCTGGCTCAAAAGCCAGTCATATCTGATTCTAGGGTTCAGTGCTCAGCTCTGTCTGTAGCCAAAGAGCCAGTGCTGTCTGCTTCTGCAGATGTTTCTGTGGTCATGTGGCAGGCATGGTTAGACACCGGAGTGCACAGAACACTTTACCTTCCCACCTGAGTGGTCCCTATTTATCTATTTGCAGTTTCTTATTTTCAAATTGCTAGGTTGGCAGGAGCTGGGACAGACACGGGAGCTCACTCTGTCGTGCAGTACTCGGGTATGAACTGCTGACCTTCCAGTTGTCAAGTTCAGTGTCTTAACCATTATGGTACAGGACTGGACAGTAGCTAGGGCTGGGAGGTGGGTGGTTGACTTTTGATGTCATGGGCATTCTGTCGAAACCAGAGGGGTGTGTTGAGGCATGCGATCCGGCCCACATTCCTATTGGAGGCCGGAGTGGGAGGTGTCGTCTTTTTCAGAGGGGGGGGGGGAGAGAGGGATTTCTTGGGGAGCCTGTATTCAATTAGCAGCTCTGCTCCACACATGGCATGCCTTGCGCTGCAGAGAAAGAGGCTGAACATCAGGAATGCTCTTTGGACCAGGCTGATGCAATCCAAAACGCGGTGTGTGTGTGTGGGGGGGGGGGAGCTGTGCAGCTTGTTTGCTGGGAGGCCAGTTTGAGGGGGGCATCAGGGAGGGGAGAGGCAGGCGCAGAAAGAGAGCCGAATGCTGCCAAGTCCTGTTGCCCCAATCCATGAAAGTCCAGAACTTGGAAACGTATTATTATTTTTTTGGAAGGAGGCTTTCCCCAGCATCTCCCCAGCTAGACTGTCTCTCTTCCATGCTGGCAAACGATTCCCGGGGTTTGAAGTCCCAGAGTAACTTTTGATCCTTTATCTTTTGCCCCTTTGAGGCCATGGAGTCTATAAACTCCTGCTCAAGGCAGAAATCCAGCTCGGAGCTGATCTGACCCAGGGGAACTTACGTAAACCAGGTTGCCAAAGACGCTCCGGTGGCCCCTGCTCTGTAGGTTTGCAATACACAAAAAATAAAGGGTGACATAAGAGGAAAAAGTGAAGCGGAGGGGAGAAGGAAACCAGCCACCCCAGGAGAGGTTTTACCGTGATAGGAGCACCTTCATAGCTGATGGGGCAAGATCCAGAACCCGATTCCGTGCTCCATCTTCAAGGACTGAGACCCCCCTGGGGCTCTCTAGACAGATATCCAACTCCCATCAGGACAGGCTTGGCATTGCCAATGATCAGGAATGATGGGAGTTGGAGTCAACCGCAAAGCTTGGGCAATTGTTTTACTACAGCTCCCTGGATTCACCAACCAGTTTGGCGGATTATAGATGTTATAGTCCAAAAGGGGGAATAAAAGGACAGGTTAGTAAAGGTAAAGGTTTCCCTTGCTCGAAAGCCAGTCGTATCCGACTCTAGGGGTCAGTGCTCATCTCTGTTTCTAAGCCAAAGAGCCAGCGCTGTCTGCTTCTGCAGACATTTCCATGGTCATGTGGCAGGCATGACTAGACACGGAACGCTGTTACCTTCCCACCGAAGTGGTCCCTATTTATCTACTTGCAATTTCTTGCTTTCGAACTGCTAGGTTGGCAGGAGCTGGGACAGAGACAAGAGCTCATTCCATCCTGCAGTACCCAGGAATCGAATTGCTGACCTTCCGCCTCCCAGTCAGCGTCTTAGTGACTCGAGCCACTGCAGGTTGCTTCCCTATTAATTGTAGTTCTTCGAGTGGTCTCCTGTGAATTCACGCTAATGGGTTAACTTCGCGCATGCATGGAGCAGTCAGACCGACTGCTCCGCGCATGCACGAAGTTAACCCATTAGTGTGTATTTACAAGGACCACGAAGAAGAAGTAACTGTTACAAGTCCTGGCAAATAATAGGTAGAGCGCCTGAGTTTTGCCATCTCAGTCAGGTGGCAGTGATTGTCTTAAAGGTCGGTAGTGTTCAGACAATAAACTCTGCAGCCTCATTGTACCTCTGGGATCCAGGTGGGCTTAGTTATCTTTGAGACCCGCATTTAAAAAACAAGGCTACCTGTTTGCTGAGGGATTAGACAACATCGGTTTAATAGTAGCTCTATCAGTTGTTCTTTTCCATCGGTCAGAGAAAATGCTCTGCTCTCTGTCGTTCCCAAACAAAGTGCTTTTTCAAAAGCAGAGAGAATGACTAATAAATAAAATTACTAATAAATAAATAGACTTCCACTTATACGGGGGGTTAAATTGCCTCTGCAGTGAGGAGAGGGACCGGCCTGTATAGGTACCATGATGAGTATAATTTGTTTTTAAAATGGCTCCTTCTTCTTTGTAAAGGCTGCCTCGTTTTATTGCAACAAAATGGGCTTTGAAGAACTTGCCTACAGAGGTTTAGAAACGGGAAGTCGGGAAGTGGCGTCCCACGTGGTCAGGCAGGACAAGGTAAGATGGGCAGACAGGTGGCAATTAAAAAGGCTATGGCCCCGTTAAGTGTGGACACTTGAGATAGTTGGGGTGGAAACCTTTGTCCCTCCAGATGTTTGGGAGCTTTAACTCTTTTCAGCTGCAAAGCATCTCAGTAAAGGCTTAAGAGAGCCACAAACCAAAACGTGTGGAGCTCAAAGGGCGCTTCCACTTTGGATCCGTCTTGAGCAGGGATGGCAAACCTTGGCACTCCAGCTGTTCTTGGACTTCAATTCCCAAAAGCCCAAGTCCCTGTGAATCCACACAAATGGGTTTACTGCACGTACATTCGTGTGGATTCCCAGGGACTTGGTCTTCTGGGAATTGAAGGCCAAGAACAGCTGGAGTGCCAATGTTTGCCATGAAGGGTCTACGACATCTGTGCTTTTGAAGTGATGTTGTAAGTTGGAGGGCAGATGAAAGGGGTCTAAAGGAAACCTAAGAAACTAAGGTTTGGTGGGGAACCTCCCCCCCCCCCCCCAAATGCTGATATAAGCGGTGGTTCCCTTTATGTTCCTCTGGAAGGCCCAGTGGCAGGAGCCGACCCTAGCAGAGGTTGGCCAACATCTGGCCAACATGCCTCTCCTGCGTCTCCTCTCTTAACTCTCACTCAGCTTTAGCCAGATTTCCCCATACCTGCAGATAAAAGTTTCCATCTGCACAGAGGCGTAGGCGTGACCTGGACATGAGATTGCCGTGATGCTTTTATTGAGGGTTGACTCACACTCGCTGAGAATAATTGTTATTATTTATTATTCCAGATTGTATTCGTCTTCTCTTCAGCGCTCAATCCCGGAAATCAAGGTAAAAGCAGCCGTAGACGAGTGACATCCGTTTTTGGTGTGTCTTTTGCTGTTGTGGAAACATAACCCACCCCCCCACCCCTGGTTCATGGTTTGTACTTGGATGAGTTTAACGTGGTGGGTGTTAACCATGTCAAAACTGCAGTGGCTCAAGTGGGTAAGACACTGAACTCACTGACTAGGAAGTTGGAGTTTGATTCCCGTGCACTGCAGGACGGAGTGAGCTCCCGTCTCTGTCCCAGCTTCTGCCAACCAAGCAGTTCGAAAGCAAGACATTGCAAGGGGATAAATAGGGACCACTTCGGTGGGAAAGGTAAGAGCATTCCATGAAATAGCCTTCAACTTTTCCTTTTCCTTTGTTGTTATGCAGAAATGGGCGAACACTTAGTCAAGCATGGCGATGGTGTCAAAGATGTTGCCTTTGAAGTGGAAGATTGTGAGTTCATCGTGCAGGTAAAGCTGCTACTGAAGCCTCGCCCTGTGTAACCCAAAAGCTTGCTTTTCTTGGGCACGTAGTTTTGTCCAGAAAAAATACTACTTGTGTTCTTTTGTGCTACTACAGAAAGCTAGAGAGCGCGGGGCCCGAATAGTGAAAGAACCCTGGGTAGAGGAAGATAAGTACGGGAAGGTGAAGTTTGCAGTCATTCAGACGGTAAGAGGATGGACACGTTTGGTTTCAAAAATGCGGTTTAAATAATCTCTGCGATTTGAAGAAATAATTAACTATGAAGGAGGAGGGCGATGGTTGATAACACTTTGTGTTCGGATTTTGCGTACGTTTTGTCAAATGTCATGACAACAACCCTGTAAGGCAGGGTTTCCCAACCTTTTTATGTAAAGGGCCAGACCACGCCCCACCCCACCCCACAGCTCAGCGGGCTGGTCACGTGGTTTCCCTCGGTGTAAACACTGCCGTAAAACGTGTCCAAGGCTCGTAAATGCGTTTACGACAGCTGCAGACACATTTATGGCTGACGTAAATGCGTTTATGACAGGCGTAAATACATCCGCTTCTGGTGCAGTGGCAGCGATGATGCAGGCCACATGAAATGGTGCCATGGGCCAGGGCTGGCCCACAGGCCATATATTGGGAACCCCTACTGTAAGGTAGAGCTGTTCATATCCCTATTTTACAGAAAGGAAGGTAAAGCTGAGCTAGATAACTTGAGTTCTAAAAGCTGATGGATTAATATTAACCTATGGATCAGGGCCCCCCAAACTTTTCACGTCGCAGGCTGGTCACATAGTTCAGGGTGCCCAAACTATGACCCCAGGGCCAGATCCAGCCCCGATGCCAATTTATTTGGCCCATGCCACCCTCATCGCTCCCAGAAGCGGAACTCGTTTTACTTCCGCTTCTGGGAGCGACGAGGGTGGCATGGGCTGGATGAATTGGCGTCGGGGGCCGCATCTGGCCCCCAGGCCATAGTTTGGGCACCCCTGCTGTAGATGAATTCCTGAGAGGAGAGAATTGCCAGGGCTCAGATCTAGTTAGAAATTGCCATGCTTTTGTCCAAAATTTGTTTCCCCCCCCCCCCCCCCCAGGCCTGGAAAGCACATGTTCTCCCACGAAAGGGTGCTCTTTTCCCATTTGGCTTTGTAAGTCAAGAATAGCTGCCTAAGCATGAGGATGATATTAAAATACTGCAATTTTTTTAACCCTTTCGTTCCTCTAGTATGGTGACACCACACACACCTTAATAGAAAAGCCGGGCTACAAAGGATTGTTTCTACCGGGGTTCGAGCCGCCGCTCTTCAAAGACCCACTGTTGAAAAAGCTGTAAGTTGTCATGTCTTTCTGCATCTGATGTTGAGGTGTGCCAGAAGGGCTTTCAAACAGAGGGAAGAGTTTTAAAAAATACCTCCCAGGGAAACCCATGAGTTTGATATAAATGCGAATAAATAAGTAAATAAATGATGTCCTTCGGTTCTGAGCTAAAAAATTTTTTGGTCTTCTTGTAGGCCAGCAGCAAAGCTTAATTTCATTGACCATGTCGTGGGGAACCAGCCCGATCAAGAAATGGTCCCAGTGGCAGAATGGTGAGACTCTCTACTGAAATTAATGTTCCATTAAGAAATCTCAACACACAGTATTCGGGGGGGAGGAGTTGGCATTTGTAATTCCCTTGATGAAAATGCAGAATGCTCAGAACAGATTTCACCCATTTGCGGTCTTGTAAGATGTGTTTGGACTGTGGTGGCTTAGTGGTTAAGACGCTGAACTTGACGACTGGAAGGTCAGCAGGTCAGCAGGTCAAGATCTGAGTGCTGCATGACAGACTGAGTGCCTGTCTCTGCCCCAGCTCCTGCCAACCTAGCAGTTCAAAAGCAAGAAATTGCAAGTAGATAAATACGGACCACTTTGGTGGGAAAGTAAACAGCATTCCATGCCCTCCGGTGTCTAGTCATGCCAGCCATATGTCCACAGAAACGTCTGTAGATGCAGACAGTGATGGCTCTTTGGCTATAAACAGAGATGAGCACTGAACCCTAGAGTCAGATATGACAGGCTTTTGAGCAAGGACAACCTTGACTTTGACCTAAGATGTGTTTGATTGCCACCGTCTTCTTTGCCAGCTGTGAATTATGGGAAATCTGGTTTACAAACATTGCTAACATTTCTTACAGATAACTTTGTGCGGGAAAAGGCTAGAAGAGATGGAAACAAGCAACTTGTTTGTAGGCAGGAGATTCCAGTATGTCTCCTTCAGCTCAAACTGAAGGGGGGGGGGGAGATTCGGGGTGGGGTGGGGTGTCCTTTGACTGAGAAGATCCAGGTCTCCTCATATCACATTCCCCATCTATGGCAGCTTAACTGTGGCCCAATTAACAGCTTACCCAACTCTGATGTTTGACCAAACAGGGCTTTGATCTGATAATCATGGCTGTCTGACAACGAGAAGGATAACATTCCCTTTCATTGACTACAGGGGTTCCCAACCTAAGGCCCATGGGCCCGATCTGGGCCCCGGTGCCAATTCATGTACCCCCACCCCACCCCTCCAAGGGCATTTGAGAAACAAAATGGCCACCCCTTTAAAGCTGCCAGGACAAAACGGCCACCCTCATTGTGCAGGCAGGGCAAAATGGCCGCCTGGCCCTCGAAGCTGACTGCGAGAGCGTGACCTGGCCCCTGGTTTGAAAAGGTTGCGAACCCCCAATCTACTAGTTTAAATATATTTTTAAACCCTAAGCGACTTCAGGTATACATATATCATGGAACAAAGACTCGCCAGCTGTCGTGTTTGGCCCTCCCCAAAAAGGAATGGCCTTTTAACATTTATAGTTAATTTTGGAAGGAATAAAGAAAGTCAACACCAGTCCATTACCTGGAAATCCTGTGGATTTAACTGGGTTTTTAAAATAGATACAAGTCAACCTTTCTGGGAAAGGACAGGTTGCCGTAGGACCACGAAGCAAACTTTTACACCCCGTCCAATATTCTTACCTCTTTATTAATCATCTGCACCTTCACAGGTACCAAAGAAACCTTCTCTTCCATCGCTTCTGGTCTGTGGATGATAAGCAGCTCCACACAGCATTCAGTGCTCTGCGGTCTATCGTTGTGGCCAATTACGAAGAGTCCATTAAGATGCCTATTAATGAGCCTGCGATGGGCAAGAAAAAATCTCAGATCCAGGTAAAATAAAACAAAAAGCACAACTCTAGACTTTCATATCTGAGAGTAAACAAAACAGAACAGCCAAAAAAAAAAAAGACCAAAAAATTGTGGCACCTTAAAGACTGACTCCTGTATTTAACTGTGAGCTTTCATGGACCAAGTCCTTTTAAATATAGGCATTCGTCTTTAAGGTGACACAACATTTTATTTGGGCCTTTTTTTGCTGTTGTTTCGTTTACTCTCAGATATGCTTTGCCCAGACTAACACAGCTACTATCTCAAACATCTAGACCAGGGGTTCTCAATCTAAGGCCTGTGGGCCAGATCTGGCCCACAGCACCATTCATGTGACTCCCCCCCCTTCAAAGGCATTCGAGAAACAAAATGGCCACCCCTTTGAAGCGGTTGAGATAAATTGGCCGCCCCTATCATGCAGGCAGGGCGGAAATGACTGTCCGGCCCTCGAAGCTGGCTGAGAGCGCATGACCTGGCTTGAAAAGGTGGGGAACCTCCCTCTGATCGAGACTTTCAGAATCATCTGCGTAGTAGAGAGACAGGGATCGGGTCTGCTGATACTTTGCAGTAGTCTACAGGGAGAGTCCCATCTGGAGGAGACTGACTCTCTTTCTGCTGCGCAGGAATACGTCGATTATTACGGAGGCCCAGGAGTCCAGCACATTGCGCTCAACACTTCGGACATCATTGCTTCGGTAAGACATCTTGCGCGCGCGTGCGTGCGTGAGTGTGATTGTACTTCCAGCCTGGCCACCGTTGAGGAATGATTTGTATTGAATAACGTTCTTGCAGATCACCCACTTGAAAGAACGAGGCCTGGAGTTCATGTCTGTCCCGTCCACCTATTACCAACAACTTCGGGAGAAGCTGAAATCCGCCAAGATCAAAGTGAAAGAGAACATCGACCGGCTGGAAGTCAGTTTGTAACACACTGTAGTGTGGGGTAATGGTTAGAGCCATGGCTAGACCCGGGGGTGGGGGGAGACGCTATGGATTCGACTCTAGGGTTCAGTGCTCTTCTATTTATAGCCAAAGAGCCAGCGCTGTCTGCATGTGCGGATGTTTCCATGGTGGACATGTGGCTGGCATGCCTAGACACTGGAGTCCATGGAACGCTGTTACCTTTCCGTCCAAAGCAGTACCTGTTTATCTACTTGCAATTTCTTGCTTTCGAACTCTTAGGCTGGCAGAATCTGGGACAGAGGCAGGAGCTCACTCCGTCATGCAGTACTTGGGTCTCGATCTCCAACCTTCCAGTCTTCAAGCTCAGCATCTTAACCACTAAGCCACAAGCTATATATTAGCGGCTCCCAGCTGTAGTAAAAGCAGCACCAGAGAATCTGCAGACCATTCATCCATTTTGCAGTCAACTTTTTCTCATGCTGTTTCTTCTTCTTCTTCCTCCTCCTCCTCTTCTTCTTCTCCTCCTTCTCCTTCTTCAAAGGAACTCAAAATCTTAGTGGACTTCGATGAGAAGGGCTACCTGCTCCAGATTTTCACCAAGCCTGCTCAGGACAGACCCACCGTCTTCCTTGAGGTCATCCAGCGCCATAACCACCAGGTTTGTTGCAGAGCAGACGTCATTCCCAGAAGCAAAACTTGTTTTCACAGAAGGCATAAAAGTAATCTGTTGGTTGGGAGGATATAAATTAATTACATAAGTCAATAACATCCCACCCACCCACCCACCCACCCCCACTGACAAACTTGTGCAGAACTAAAAGGTAAAGGTTTCCCTTGCTTGAAAGCCAGTCGTATCCGACTCTAGGGGTCAGTGCTCATCTCTGTTTCTAAGCCAAAGAGCCAGCGCACTAGCAGGATCCAAAGCCGAGTTTTGACATGTTATTTCTATGGACTCTTGGGCTGGGGAATCTTGGAAGTTGTAGCCTAGAAAAGCCATTTCTCCCGGTTCCTTACTCCCTTTTGCTGCCACTGGAGGGAGCCACTGGCTCGTAGTTTGATTTGTGAAAGTTACTATACAGCAGGGGTGCCCAAACTACAGCCCAGGGGGCGGATCCGGCCTCTGATGCCAATTCATCTGGCCCGCAATGCCCTTGTCACTCCCGGAAGTAAAATGTGCTCGTGTTACTTCTGCTTCTGGTGGGAGGAACCCTGTGACCGGCCCGCTGAACCATATGACCGGCCCACGGCCCGAAACATTTGGGCACCCCTGAAACAAATCTTTCTGAGGCTCCTCCGTGAGCTACATATACCTACATCTTTACTCTTTCTTCAGGGATTTGGGGCTGGAAATTTCAAATCATTGTTCGAAGCCATCGAAGCCGATCAAGACGCCCGTGGAAACCTCACTGTCTTAATGCCCAACGGAGAATCCGACTTCTTGTAATGTCCTCCAGCAACGAAAGGGGTCGACATCTGCTCGGAGTTGAATGCAAATGGAAGGTTATTAGTCTTCTTTCTGTTTTTCTTCTGGATTGAATAAAACAATTCACAACATGAAGGTTCCTTACCATTGTCTGTTCCATCAAAAACTTTGGATGGTCCGATCAGAGTATTTCCTAACTAGACAGTCATTTTTAATTGTGACGTTGCCCCTTTTTACATTTGAGGCTTGATGTATCTCATCTTCCTCAACTTTTGCTATCCTTCACGGCTCAAAAGATCATACCAAAATATATATTTTAAACGTGCATTTTGAAAGGGAAAAGCAATTTAAATGACAAAATAAGCAAAACCCTCACTTTGTAGAATAAACAAAAGTTGACCCTTGCTCGAAAGCCAGTCGTATCCGACTCTAGGGTTCAGTGCTCATCTCTGTTTACAGCCAAAGAGCCAGCGCTGTCTGGGTCTGCAGACGTTTCCATAGACACGTGGCAGGTATGACTAAAGTGCACGGAACACTGTTACCTTTTCCAGCGAAGTGGTACCTATTTATCTACTTGCAATTTCTTGCTTTCGAACTGCTAGGTTGGCAGGAGCTGGGACAGAAATGGGAGCTCAGTCCGTCATGCAGCACTCGAGTATCGAACTGCTGAGCTGCCGACCTCCCAGTCGTCAAGTTCACCATCTTAACCACTAATCCAACACAGTCCCTTTTAATAATAATTACCTCTGATGTCACAAAACTTGAATTCTTCTCTTTGCAGAGTAAAAAGAGGACAATTTGCATGTAAAAGCTGTTTGTACTATTTCCACAGAGTGTAGAATTCTTTCATTTCAACCTAAGTGCTTGCTGGTTCTTTCCATCTGTCCCCAAGAGCAGTGGTGCCCAAACTAGGGGCCAGGTGTGGCCCCTGAGGGCAATTCATCCGGCCCACCAAGCCTTCGTCGCTCCTGGAAGCGTATGGGCGCATTTTACTTCCGCTTCCAGGAGCGACGAGGGCTTGGTGGGCCGGATGAATTGCCCTTGGGGGCCACACCCGGCCCCCAGGCCTTAGTGACTGGCTCCCTGAACCACATGACCGGCCCCCGGCCCAAAAAGTATGGGCACCCCTGCCCAAGAGGGTCTAAATCCTGTTGGAAACTGTTAATCGGAAACTATTAAACCATCACACAGGCTTTTTGTAAGAAAAGTCAGTATATTTATGGTTTGCTTTATAAAAGTTACTATAATACAATGGTACATAGTATTCAATTCACACAAAAAAAAATTATGAACAAATATTTACAGCATGAAACACCCACAACGACAACAACAATGAAAAAATAACTCCCACATTCTTTGAAAACAAGGTACAAACCAATGACAGAGCCTAAAATGCACTGAACAGTCTTAAATGGGTAACAGTTGTTTAAAACAACATGGAACTGGAAAATAACTTTTAAAAATCCTAAACCTTAAAAGCAGAAACTTTATTCTACCTCTTTTTTGTTTGTTTGTTTAAAGGAACATAAAAACATGTCATTTATTGCAAACCATTTTTCCTCCTTGGTTGTGAAAGTCTTTCTTTTCCACACTGAGAATTTTTTTTAAAAAAGAATATTCTTTACAGAATTTATGAACTAGTAACAAGTGAGAAGAGGGTGTGTGTGTCTCCCCCCCCTCCTCTGTAGATTTTTCTTTTAGGAACTCCTCCCCAATATAGAGTTTTTTGTGACTTCTCTTCCCCCCCCCCCTCCCAGACGATTCCCCTTCTTCCAGCAGCTCCAGTGACAATGAAAGGGTTTTCAAGAAGCTTCACTTCAGAATGGCTCATATAAACACATCCTTTTAACCAAGAGAAGATCCTTTCCTCCTACGGAGCTTCTGATCACAGTTAATGTGTTTTTGTTTCCACTGGTAATTAAGAAGGAACTTTATTCTTTAAAAAAGGAAGGGGGGATTAATTAGGGAAAAAAATTCAAAAGTTGCAGTTTTGCTTAAATATATATATTTTAGGTTGTCATTAGCAGACTATACCAGGGATGGCAAATCTTGACACTCCAGGTGTTCTTGGACTTCATTTCCCAGAAGCCCAAGTCTCTGTGAATCCACACGAATGGATTTACTGTGACTATTCTTGTACTTCAATTCCCAAGTCTCTGTGAATCCACATGGATGGGTTTACTGCACGTTCTCCCAGTAAACCCATCCGTGTGGATTCACAGAGACTTGGGCTTCTGGGAACTGAAGTCCAAGAACATCTGGCGTGCCAAGGTTTGCCATCACTGTCACTATACACATTTTCTCACTTGAAATAAATAGATTTTGCACATTAAGGTATCAGAAAGGCAAATTAAAAAAGAGCCTCAACTTGGCATTTAAAAAAAAATCTTCAGCTCCTTAATGCTCCTAAGTTTGATCTACGTATTTAACAAAAGAAGATTTTATTTTATACACAATTTACATCATACATAGCTTGACACAAGCTGTAAAAAATGCCAGCGCTTCCCCCCTGCCCCCCCCAGTGCTGCATAACAAACCCCACCCCACCCCACCCCACCCCACCCCAAAAACTTCCATCTTCTTGAGGTCTCAGGCTGACAATCTTATTTTAAAAAAACAGAACTCCCAAACGGCAATCGTCACTTAACAAATTATTTACATGCTTTTCGAAATACAAACAAAACAGCCGAAATAAAACACCTTCCCCCCCAAAAAAACAACAACAAAATTGACATGTTTCTACAAGAAACAAGTGTTTGAAGAAAAGTCAGAACTGTTGCCTATGTACAATTGATGTGTCCATTTCAAATTTCAAAATTACATTTCCCCTCTCTGTCAAAAAAAAAAAAATGTTTATACAGAAATGCACTGAAATGATCCCTGAAAAGAGGTCACAAATGATGAAAAACTGAAACGGTTTCCCATCAGACTTTTAAAAAGTATTCCGCTGCCCCCCGCCGTCCCCCCTTTTTCCAGGGCTTTGACAATACAAGGACTTACCAGGTGGGGCCTTAGGAGTTTTCTGGCCTCCCAGGATTTCAACCTGGGGCAGGGAAAAAAAGATGGAGAGGAACCAGAACAGCTGGATTGGAAGGATAGAGAAGTGTCTACTGGAGGCGTTCTCAGCCGTGGGCCGGAACACACCCCCTCAGAGAGATGAGCGGGCCAGACTGCTGGTTCTGCCGTAAATGCTGCCACAAAACACATCCGCGGCTGCCATAAACACCTTTAACTAAAGCCACAGGTGCATCTGTGGCTCTTGCAAAGGTATCTCGGGAAGTTGCCTTCAAGACAACAGGCTGTAAAATGTCCAGCTGGTTTGGTTTGGGGTGAAGGGAAGGGAGCTTGACTGAGACAGGATTTATGCCTGTTTTTACTCTAGTTACCTTATTTCTCCTCTAACACATTTATTCTCCGCAAAAATTATATTTAGAGTCCAGTAAATTCTGGACTCAGAACAAGAGGAGGATGAATACTGAAGGCTGGAAAGTATTTCAGGACTTGCTCAGGATTCACAATCTTGGGCCTAAGTTTAAAAGGAAATGAAGCTCTTTCGGGGACCAGTTGAAAATGGGTTACAATCCTTAGGTCAAATCTGTTAATGTCTCTGTTGTTCATATGCAAATATTGTGTAAATTTGGGACATAAAATTTAGACGGACAATCTCCTTTCTTGTTAGCTGCAGAAAGTAATAATAGCATTAACAAGTGTTGCCTTTCTTGGCCATAAAATAGCCATTTTCAGGGTATCTCCCACCTTCTGATATATTCATGCACCAGGTTAGCTAACACTTTTACTGAGTGATTTTGAAGCAGGGGTGCCCAAACCTTTTGGGCCGCAGGTCAATCATGTGGTTCAGGGAGCCGGTCATTAAGGCCCGGGGGTCAGGGCCGGCCCCCGATGTCAATTCATCGGGCCCGCAAAGCTCTCGTCACTCCTGGAAGCAGAAATAAAACGCGCCCATACAGGCGCGTTTTACTTCCGCTTCCAGGAACGACAAGGGCTTCGCGGGCCGGATGAATTGGCACCGGGGGCCGCACCCGGGCCTTAGTTTGGGCACCACTGTTTTAAAGAATAAAAACTGTGAGCCACCAGACAAGCCGCTGTTCCAGTTGGGTCCAGTGGAAAGACCTCGAAGAAAATATTTTGAATATTTTAGGCAGGAAGGAAGAAAAACGAAGATGATTGTATTTAAGGATAGGAAATTATGTTAAAGAGGTGTGTAGTGAGAGGCAATAACTGAGGGGGGGTGGAAAAAACAAGAGTAGAAAAGCAACATCTGGTTCGGGGTTGTTGTTGTTTTGGTACTACCCTAGAAATTGTTCGGTGGCCGTGTTGGCGCTATTTCTGGCACCAGCCTCAGGAAGGATGGAGAGGATGGAATGGGAGGTGATGTAACAACGCCGTTGTGTGACCAGAGAGCGTGTCGGCTTAAAGCAGGGGATGGGAAAACTAGGGTCTGTGGGCCGGATCTGGCCCACCGTGCCAAAACATCTAGCCCTCGCGACAGCCGCGAGTGCATTTATGGCAGCATTTTGCGCAGGAACATTTTGCTTCCGGTGGGAGGGACCACGGGACCGGCCCACTGAACCATGGGACCGGCCCACGGCTAGAAACATTTGGCCCCCCCGGCTGAAAGGAGCATTATTACAGGGAAGGTGGGGTTGGGCGGGTAGGGCTCCCTCTCCTTTTCAGAGGCAAGGCTAGTGCTCTGTTCCTGCTGGACCGGGCAGGGCCAAGAGATTTCTCCCTCTCGGAGGCTGAAGGTGCTCCTGGGAGTCTCCCAGCCTCTCTCCCGCCAGGTCGGAGGGTTTCAGCCTTGCTTCTGGTCCAAAGATGGGAGAAGAGGAATCTCTGAGGAAAAGCCATTCCACACAGCAGAAACACATCCACGCTTGTCCTGGGCGGAATAAAATCACCAGGCACAGCTGGCCCTAGGCGGCGGCGTTGTTTCAGCTCCTGCGTTTTGCTCCCCTTCCGAAATCTCCAGTGTCTTCCTCTCCACTTGCCCCCGCCTGACTTTACACAAAACCAACAAGGACAAGGTAGCAGCATTTCACAGGCAAAGGAGGGTTTTAAGGGACCCCTTCCTCAGCAAACCTTGGCACTCCTTGAGCTTCAGTTCCCAGAAGCCCAAGTCCCTGTGAATCCACATGAATGGGTTTACTGCGCATACGCTCCAGGTGTTCTTTGACTTCAACTCCCAAAAGCCCAAGTAAACCCATCCGTGTGGATTCACAGGGACTTGGGTCTCTGGGAACTGAGGTCCAAGAACAATGCCGTAAACCCATTCGTGTGGATTCACAGGGACTTGGGCTCCTGGGAATTGAAGTCCAAGGAGAGCGGGAGTGCCAAGGCTCGCCATCACGGTCCTAGGCCATAAGAGCTGTGTCGCTAGAGACTGGGCCAAGGGGAAAGAGATAGTGTTTTGACTTACGGTGCCCTAGCCCAAGGGGAAACCTGGGGCAGGGGACGGAGCAGGGGACGCAGACCCCTGGGTCCAAAAAACAAAAAGCACCTGCAGAGCGAAGAGTCCTAGTGTGCGTGTCTGCAAACGTCCACTTCTTCCGACAAGGCGGGCAGAACGTCTTATCCCATGGGTTCCTCTCCCCCCCCCCTCTTTTTTTTTTATTTTTATTTTGGCAAAAGTGCAACCACCCTTGGTTGCCACCGTTCGGACGCAGCCAAGACGTGGCAAAACAAACAAAATAAACCTTGGGTTATTAATTCAGGGTCCCCCTGCAGTTCTCTGAGCCGCATAAACAGGGGATCTTAACGTCCTCGATGGGGAATTTGTAGTCGTAGGTGATCTCCTCGTTCACATTGATGTACTGCTTGGAGTAGATGACGATCTTTTTCTGGGATTCCACAGTGATGACTTTAGCGTAGCAGTTTGGCTGGAGGAAGATAATTATATTTTAAAAAAGGTTAATTCAAAGTAGTTGATTTATTTATTTTGACTGCACTTCCACCCAAACGCATGCATTGGTGTGTACAAGGGCACCCGGGGGGGTGGGGGAGAGAATAAATCCCTAGACACCCCTTTGACACACTTGAAAAAGACATATATTAAGCAGAGCTTTCAGTACAAGAAAACTTCAAAATGACTGAATAGGGGAGGATCGCCAATATTTGGGTTCGGATTCGGATACGGCGACAGCAGGAGCTATGGGGAAGGAAACTAAACCTGAATTACTGCCAACTGCCTACATCCCAACGCAGGAAAGGCCACAGTTTGTGGTTCACCCTCCATTTCCTTTCCTGGCTACCGATGGGCTGGACACACCTCCCATCCTAGAGGTGGGCAAAATCATGGTAAAAGGCTGACGCCAGAGCAGGCCAGGCGCCTCTTCAACATAGGTTGTACATGAAGATGTGAACGTCCATCGTAGGCTAATTTTTAGAATCTGAACCCACTTCCACTTACGTTGCAACTGTGATTAATAAATCTGGCAAAGTTCCCACATTTCGTTGCATCTATAATGGTGTCGTGATCCACTCGGAACATGTAACTGCTTCCAATACCTTCGTCCTCGTATCGCTTCTCGCGCATGTCGGCAATGACCTGGGGAACAAGCCAGAAATCAGTTTGTTAGTTTGCTACTCGTTCTGTTCGCACCCCAGGCTTTTCTCCTTCAGCCTGGGGCCGGGTCACGCTCTCTCAGTCAGCTTGGAGGGCCAGAGGGCCATTTTGTCCCAACAGCTTCAAGGTGGCATCCATTTTGTTTCTGGAATGCCCTTGGAGGGGTGGGGGTGGGGACATGAAATGGCGCCGTGGGCTGGATCTGGCTCATGGGCTAAAGGTAATATACAAGGGCCTTTCAGCAACCTGCTGATCAGGGCTTCTGGGAATTGAAGTCCAAGAACAGCTGGAGTGCCAAGGTCGGCCATTACTTGTCCTAACCATTATACCATACTGGGAATCCCACAGTATCCTTCCTGGCAAGACCAACTGGCATCTATCTATGCAGCATAATCAGGGGACATGACTGAGGTGGTCAATGGCACATGCACACATAACCGCTCTCTCTGCTCACGGGGTCCACTTCAAAATATGCCTACCTGCCGGATATTCTGACCCACGTACTCGATCACCATCTCGTCAGCAGCAATGGGCTCCATTGCAAAGAGTCCCCAGTCATGAATGTGACTCTTACAGAATTTTAGCTTCTTCTTTCGGAACTGCACGATAGAGTTACGGAGAGAAATGAAGTTTATTTTAAGCCAATGGCTGGAAGGCCAATACAACGGGGGGGGGGGGGCTTCTAACAAGTGGGACATGACCTTAAAACAATTCCTCTATTATCTGGAATTGAGAATGCTTTTTGCAGTTTCTTAGTAAACTTTGTTTGGATTGTAGAGCCTGACGCCTCCTCCCATGCGCACGTCAAGCCTCCCTTCTCTGAAGAATATCTTTTGTAAAGTTCACCCTAGAGAGCACTGCAACGCTACTACAGTAAAACCCTGACGTACGTGCACCTCGAGTTACGTAAAATTTGACTTATGTAATGATTTTGTGCTAAAACCATGTTCCAATTGATGTAAATGTCCTGATTTACATAATGCAATTTCCTATGGGTTTGCTTCGAGTTACATAAAAATTCATTTTTCCTATGGGTTTGCTTTGAGTAAAAAAAAACTGATTTACGTAAAAGCCTATGGGACGGACTTTTTACATAAGTCAGGCTTTTACTGTATATCTTTCCTACTCCATGTTTCTATAAAACTTTTAATTACATTTCAATACTCTACATGAATTATACAGGTTTAAGAGCAAGGATCCCTGGTGGAGTTCTGTCGCATCTTATTTATTCATTCATTCATTCAGTTTGTACAGCTGCTCCAATTGACATGCAACTCTTGGTGGCCTACATAAAAACCCCAACGTTTAAAACTATAGGAATCCTTAAAATCTTGCATGAAAAAGACACCAATGATCTCAAAAGCATACGTGCACTTTGGGGGGGAGGGGTTGGCAATTTGGTTAGCCTAATGAAGTCAAGACATCTGGGTGTTTGAATCTATTAGACCTTTGTTACTTGGGAGACAAATCATTCACTGACCACAATAGAGTTACAGCAATGGACTGCTATAAAGAGGGGGAGGGGGTGGGGTGGGGATGGCACAACATACCTTAAGTTGGTTGAATTTTAGCAAGTCGCTGTCACAGCTGCCCGTGAAGGAGGATAAAAGCCTGCGTTGCTCCGATCTCCGCTCAGAACCAGCCCGGGTAGAAACGTGGACCTGGGCGGGAATACTCATGCCCTGAGGATAAACAATGGAGCAGATCAGGGGTGTTTGTGTGTGAGGAAGTTTGGTTTTCAGGCAGTTCTGGCACTGCGGAGGGAGTGTACGTTTCGATGGGAAAGCAGCTGTTTCACAGATACAACATCTGGCGTCTTTGCTCTGTGTGACAGGTGCAAAGAACCCCTTCTGCCTCAGATCGCAGAGAATGGCTGGCTAGTGAGAGGCTGGCTCACAACCTCGGGGGAACCTCGGCCGATGCAGCTTGGAGGCGGTCACAGGAGAGAGAGAAGGGCCTGTGCTCTTCTCCTTCAGTGTCTGGGCCAGATGTGAAACTGCCAAAATGGAGGCACCTTTCGGTGAGTTCATTCTGCAGTTCCTTTCTCCTGGCCCAGTGTGAGAAAGATTAGCCTGAAGACCCTGGAAATCCTTTGATGCCCACAACACACAATTCCTAGCTAGCTTATTTATTTTATATTTATTTCACTACATTTTTATACTGCCCATCTGGGATATTTCCCATTCTTATCAGGGGCCTGACAAGATGTCCGTGAGGCAGCTGGTTAGGATGATTTGGTAATAAGGCAACTGCTTATACAGTCTTCCGTGGGCGAACACAAATATGAATTTTATTTGCAAACGAACTCCGAAAACCAGCACCCAATAACTGTAAGGTTCTCCCTGCCCACATTTCAGTGTCTCTGAGATTTCTGTCTCTATTTCTATTCTACTCCTCTGGCTAGACCAGGGGATCTCAACTTCTTTAAGGCGTGGGCCGGACCACGGACCCTCAGACAGTGAGTGGGCCAGACTGGTGCCCCCCCCCCGGCATAAACGCTGCTGTAAAACATGCCCGCGGCTGTCACAAATGAGTTTATGACAGCTAAGGAGGCATTTACAGCTGTTACAAATGCATCTGCTTCCACTTCCGGCAGCACCACAGGCCGCATGCAATGGTGCCATGGGCCTGGCCCGGCCCACAGGCTGTAGGTTGAGAACCCCTGGGCTAGACAGTACAGCAGAAACTGAGCTTTCCCCCAAGAAAACCTGACCTTCCAACATCACTCCATTCAACACAAATGTCATATGACCTCCTGCAATCTACACCCCTTCCTGTCTCTGTAGTTATCATAAACTAGACAACCAGCCGTTGGTGGGCGATTTGCCTTCCTTGCTTCTTCGATCTTAAATGAAAGATGGTTCACATCTGCCTCGGTGTGAGGTAAGTGGTCTGAAGTACAGCATTATCCACTGGATGTGCTGAAGACTCATCCGCATCTAAGCACGAAGACGTATAAACACCAGCATCAGGCCCTCACCTGTGTATCCATGGGAGGCTCCTCGGCAAATGCGCGGCTATTATTGAGGTATTTCAGCTTATCCTTCTTGTCAATTTTGTAATAGCCTTCACTTCGCGCACAGCCGGTAACATGTTCCCGCATCCCATCATCCCGTTTCTTCTTCTTTGCCGTAGAAAGGCTGGTTGGTGGCGCTAAGTTAAGGGGAAACCCGGTCGTTCACAATACAAAACCTCTTGTCTACCGATGACCTAAGCCAGTGATGGTGAACCTTGGCACTCCAGGTGTTCTTGGACCTCAATTCCCAGAAGCCGAAGTCCCTGTGAATCCACATGAATGAAGCCCAAGAACACCTATACTTGCAGTAAACCCATTTGTGTGGATTCACAGGGACTTGGGGTTCTGGGAATTGAAGTCCAAGAACACCTGGTGTCCCAAGGTTCGACATCACCAACCTTATCTACTTATTATCTATTTGTTTTGCCTTTCAGACTTCCAGAACAGTAACAGCAATGGCAGACTCCAACTGTCTGATTAAAACAGCACACGAATTGGAACCCATTCACTGGCATCAGTGAGGTTCACATGCCTTTTGGAAGCTTTTGATGTTCTCATAATCCTTTACCTGGTAGAGCTGGACTTTGACATTGTAAACCTGCTTGCTCTTCTATTATAACATATTTGTCAGATTTGCTCAGAAGCATGGAACATTCTTTATCTTCCCACCAAAGTGGCCCCTGTTTATCTACTTGCAATTTCTTGCTTTCAAACTTCATTACAGTGGAATCTTGGTTAACAAACAGCTCAGTTAACATAAAAATTGCATAACAAAATGAAATCCATAGAAAATAGTATGCATTCCCATGGGAAACCGTGTTTTGGTTAGAGCATTTTGGTTTTCAATGCATTCCTATGGGGAATTGCATTCAATGCATTCCTATGGGAAATTGCATCCAATGCATTCCTATGGGAAATGTCATCCAATGCATTCCTACGGGAAATTCAGTTAAAGTAATTTTCCCTATAAGAAACATCCAGGAGAATGCATTCATTATGTTAAATGAGGTTCCACTGTACACTGTTGTATTGACACAACATGACTCTGACATCTTCTCTAGGCATCCTTTTACTATGACTTTTTGTTACGGAGACTTTTCATGTTATCAATGTTTTAACTATTTACATTGCACTAAAAAGTTTTAATTTTTCCCAAAAAGCCTGCACATGATTCCCAACAAATCTTGTTCTTTCAAAGTAAAGATATCCCCAAGAAATGCCAGTCTGGTGATTCTGCAAGAATAAAAGGATATCCGGATGGTATACCCACAGCGTATCATTCAGCCAGTCCATGCCATTGTCTTGCTGCAACAAGTGATCGTACGTAACGCACAGGAAGTGGATATCCTCTTCATCTATGCCGCCATTCCAAATGTCATACAAAATGGTCATCTCCTCAAACTCGGAGCGGGGCCTAAACTGGTAACGGTGTGGGGAATACTCGGGGGAAGGAATGATTGGGATGTCATCTGGCCTCTTCTTCTGGCGCCTCCACTGCTTTTTGGATTTCAGATAATCCTCCTCGTCCTTGAATTCTTCATTCCACTGGTTTTCCAGCTCCTTAAAAGGAAGCTTCTCGGCTAAAAGTTCTGGGGCGACCCCGTCATGAAAAGCGTCGTTCCGGAAGTCCAAGGTCACCGCTTCTGGGTCTTTCAGGGCGTAGAAAGCCTCGGGGTGGCTACCCAACAGCTCTTTGTTCACAGAACTTTCCGTCAAGGCAACTGGGAGGGGGAGAAGTGGAGGCTCCATGGGTTTGCCGGAATAGGCCTCCAACATGGGACCCAACGGGGAAGATCGTTTTGGCCGGCCCGGTTTCCTTTTGACAGAAGAATGAGGTGGAGGAGGGACAGGCGGGGAAGACCCGGGTTCCTGGGAGGGGAAGGGCAAAAGGGGCCGGGGGTCCAGGCCGTGCTCCTCTAGAGACAGTTTGGGGTCCATGAACAAACAAGGATGCCCAGTGAGAGGTACTGGCTGGCTGGGGGGCAGGTCGAGATGGGTGTGGAATGCCGTGATGGGAGGGCTGGCAAAGGGAACCGGGGAGGGGACGCTGTTCACGCCGGCCATCATGGAAGCACCAAGGGGTTCTTTAAAGACTTTCTCGTCGGACTCATCCTCCGAGGGTTTCTTGCCTGACACGAGGCAAGGGAGAGTAGCACCAGGCTCTGGGAAGGTGGGCGTGAAAGTGAAGTCCCTCCCCGGAGTCCTGGGGATCCCACCGCTGTGGATCCCGGGGGAATGGGACGGGTAGGAAAAGGGGCTCCCCGGGACTTGCGGGGAGCTTAATGTCAAGCTGCTCCCGGTGAGAGGCGCCTCGCTGCCAGGGGTAACTGGGAGCGTGTCCGTACTCTGGGACTTGGAGAGCCCGTGCAAGTTTTTGGCTAACATGTCTCGCCCGGGAGTCCGAGGGAGCTCTCCTTCTGGCAGGACTGGTTTGGTCACAGTTAATTGATCGGGGAACTGGTTGGGATGAAGAAGGAACTCCTCTTTGCTGGACACGACGGAGGGAAGAGGAAGAGAAGAGGGGGGCATGATGCCGACTGGAAGTAGAGGGGACTCTAAATGAGCCAGGGCATCCCTCCCTGGAGTCCGAGGGCGATGGGCCTCCTCCTCAGCTGTGGAGGAGAGTTTGTGCTTGGCTTGGGGATCTGCGCTGCTCTCCTTGGTGGGACAGAACGGCTTGCTGGGCAAGGCTCCTCTGAAGAGGGCTCCTGACACCGGCGGATGGAGGTATTTGTCATCCGGACTCTCTGGCCTTGAACCGTCCAGGACCACAGGTGGTAGCTCAACATCTGGTTCAGACTCAGCCGCTGAGACTTGAAGAAAAGACAGAGAGAGAGAGAGAGAGAGAATGGATAAGAAGACCAACTGTTATCTCCACACACCAAGCAGCCTCTACAGAAAGCTGTCTGTTTCTTAAGATAGACAGGGGGATTCAATTTAGATCAGTGCTGGCCAACCTTGGCACTCCAGCTATTCTTGGACTTCAATTCCCAGAAGCCCAAGTCCCTATGAATCCACACAAACGGGTTTACTGTGCACAGGGACTTGGGCATCTGGGAATTGAAGTCCAAGAACACCTGGCATGCCAAGGTTCGCCATCACGTTCATAAGAGTTTGCTAGATCTAGCCCAGCCTCCAGCTCCCTATCCAGATTTTTTTTAAAGCAAACTGAGCTAGAGAAAGAAACCTCATCAATGGGCCATGTGGGGAAGAGTGCTGCTCCTGCAGAGACGGGCAGCACCAGGACAGAGAGTGCCACCTACCTGGCAGGCACATGGGTGAGAGCGGCAGGTTCTCCTCTTGGGCTCCCTCGATCACCACCAGCACCTGGGCAGCAAGGGATTCCTCAAGCACCTGGGTGCTCTCCCCTTCCACTGCCTTGGCATCGGCCTTGTGGTCCTCTCCTCCTTCAGGCACCAGAGGTTCTGCCAAGGCAAGAGGAGCCCCTTCCATGTAATCCACTGGAAACAATTCCAAGATGGTTTCTTTTTCATCGTCATTTTCAGGCTCTTGGGCGAGCGGTTCGGCGGCCAGTTCAGTGGGAAGGGCAGCTTCCCTTTCTTGCTGAAGCGATAAACTCCCTTCGATGTCATGCACCTGCTGTTCCTCTTCTTCTTCATCCTCCTCCTCCTCCTCCTCCTCCTCTTCTTCTTCTTCTTCATCGTCTGTGTCAGAGCTTGTCCCAAAATCTGAAGATTCATCGCTTTCATCAGATGATTCAACCTCTGCTCTAGACGAGGCAGGACTTTCTGCATATTCTACAAGAGAGAGAAGAGATTAATTCATTTTCTTCATGATCTGCTCTGCTTAGACCAGGCCACAGCCATTAGTCAGAATCTCTGGGATTTCCCCTGACTCAGCCCAGCCATTCGGTACTCCTATCATCACCTATTCATAGCCTAGATTGCTACTTTAACAGATCCCCCGTTTAAACATTACACTACAGAAAAATAATGCTTTTGTTTATTCTCATTAGAAACTACCCCTGATGGGGTTCAAAGCCTCACATTCAAGAGTTTAGATAAACAGACAAAATTTATCTTCACTTACACCACACACTTCAGAATTTTATCTATCTCTGGCCATCCTGCCCAGGTTATCCTGTTATGGTAATAGAGTAGACCTACTGCCAGTGACTCAACAACCCCTGAGGACTAACGGCCTTGGGTGCCAAAGTCCAGAGAGAAAGGTGATGGTCCCCAAGTGGATTAAATACTAATAAGACCCATCTTGACGGAGGGAGAGCAGCTTCATCCATCCTGGCCTGGGGCTCAGGAGGACTTTGGGTGCCAAAAGGGCTCAGGACCAGAAAGTGACGATGGGGATCACGCGGCAATGCAGAAGGCAGATGAAAGGCCATGGCACGATATTCGCAGGACAGTCTTCATGAATGATCGCCATGAGGATTGCCAATGTTCAGATTTGGATACGGCAGAAAAAGAAGCCATCCTGCCATGCAACGTCCCACATTTCTGGTACAGTAATTCTAGTTTCTTATTCCTTTCTTCACAAGCGTGGTATTGGACCGTTATATTCCTCACTTTCTGTTTGAGTTGCTTTCTCTGAATCTTCCCCTATTCAAAAGTTCATTCACTGATTGCTAAACAAACTATAAATGCACGCGAGGCAACTATAAACGGATCCGATTTCCTAGATCTGAGGGCATATTAAATTATATAACCATGTTACAATCACACACGGCTTTACACACGGGGATGACATGTGACCACTAGTCCTCGAATTTCCACAAGACAATGAGAGGTATACATCGCAGCGTTATGGTGTCAAAGTTGCCGACTGAGCTTCCATTCCAACAGGAAAACATGATTTTGTTTCAACACAAGATTTAACACAATCCATGTAAATTAGCTCATGTGAAATCTTACACTGAAAGAGTTTACTTCAACATTTTCAAATATTGTAGTTAAATAGGACCACAAGGTGTACTTAATCCAGTCTGCAGGTCAAACAGTTGTGATCTCAAAACTATATACTGTATTTAACAACCTCTTAATAAGAATTCATACCTTCTTCGGAATCTAGATCCTCTTCCTTTTCACTTGTTTCTACTTCAGTTTCTTGATCCTCCTCCTCATCTTCCTCCTCATCTTCTTCATTGATGTCTTCCTCCTCCTCTTCCTGGAAGACAAAATACTTCAGAAGTTCAGCAAACGTCCATTTTGTGTGTGAGAAATGTGCTTCTAGTATTACATTTTAAGACGGGCCAATGTGGTGCAAACATCCAGGTAAATAAGAAGCAAGGGGCTCAGTACTAATAAATGTCTCGAGTGGTCCTTGTTTGGAAAATAAATGTATAATAATAATTTCGTGTCAGAAATTACTCTGGGTTGAAAGGATTTTTGCTGGAGGAACTCCGCTTAAGGGACGCCCAAATGAAGCTCCTTTCATGTCCTCAAGATCTTTCCCCACCAAAGTGGTCCCTATTTATCTACTTGCAATTTCTTGCTTTCAAACTGACAGGTTAGCAGGAGCTGGGACAAAGATGGGCACTCATTCTGTCATGCAGTACCCGGGTCTCGAACTGCCAACTCACTGGCTTTCCAGCTAACAAGGCAACACCAAACTAAATACACCTTTCCAATAGGAGTGCAACGTGTCCATATCAAGCAGAAACAACGGCAGGTACAGACTTTCCCTGTGTTTATAGAAACACAAACCAAAGAACAGGGGTGCCCAAACTATGCCAACTCATCCGGACCATGCAACCCTCGTCGCTCCCAGAAGCAGAAGTAAAATGTGCCCATACTTCTGCTTCCAGGAGTGACAAAGGCAGCGTGGCCCAGATGAATTGGTGTCAGGGACCAGATCCAGCCCACAGGCCATAGTTTGGGCACTCCTGCCAAAGAAGCAGAACCAGAGAATCCCACTGCAAGGCTGCCAAAGCAGGCAGGAAGAACAGCTTTGTGGCTACCAGAGCAAGCCTTCCAGAGAGTCTTTCTGAGCTTAAACTTTGCAACTACAAGACGGAAGGCTAACCGGACCTTCCCTTGTTCATACAAGGCCTTGAAGTGGAAATTGCACGGAATCTGTAGCTGTAGAGCCAGAGAAAGCTACTCAGAATGAATGGTGGGATGTACCTTGTCTGACACCGATTTCATCACCCCTGCCTCTTCTTCCGGCTCCGGCTCTTTCTCTGAAGAAGATTCTTCCTCCTCTTCCTCCTCCTTGCCTGAATCTTCCTCTTCTCCTTCACTGTCCAATTCCAGGGGCCTTCCAGGCCTCCTTCGGAGGGCTCCACCTTCTCCGTCCTTCTTGCAAAGGTCGGAAGCTGCACTGGAGAGGTCTCGATCTCTTTCAGATTCTGGAGTGCAAAAAGGATGAATTAAAGTATCCCCAGAAGAACAACCCACTAGAATTACACTTTATAAAACTGGCAAAGGTGTTTTTGTCCTAGGTCTGTGATGGCCAACCTTGGCACTCCAGGTGTTCTTGGACTTCAATTCCCAGAAACTCAAGTCTCTGTGAATCCACATGAATGGGTTCACTGCACACAGCAAACCCATTGGTGTGGATTCACAGAGACTTGGGCTTCAGGAAATTGAAGTCCAAGAACACCTGGAGTGCCAAGGTTGGCCATCATTGTCCCAGGTAACGGTCATCCTTGCTTGAAAGCCAGTTGTATCCAACTCTAGGGTTTAGTGCTCATCTCTGTTTATAGCCAAAGAGCCAGCACTGTCTGCGTCTGCAGACCTTTCCGTGGACATGTGGCAGGCATGATTAGACACCAGAGTGCACGGAACACTGTTTATCTTCTCATTGAAATGGTACCTATTTCTCTACTTGCAATTTCTTGCTTTCGAACTGCTAGGTTGGCAGGAGCTTGGACAGAGACGGGAGCTCATTCTGTTTGCAGTACTCGGGACTTGAACTGCTGACCTACTGACCTTCAGCATCTTAACCACTAAGCCACCGCAGTCCCACAATCCACTATAACACCATTTAAAAACTGCCAAAGATGTGTTTGTCTGCTACCTTAGAAATGCATAGCTCCACCGTCCTGATAAATACCTGAGCAGCTTAACAATATAGTGTGATCTGAAATAATAGAGCTACTTGGCACCACAATATCTGCCTACGTTGGTAATATTCACAAAATGGACACAGTGCATCTATCTGATAGGTTGATGGGAAATTAATTAACAGCTGCTGGAATAGCATTCAAGGGGGGGGGGAAGGATGATATAATGCATTTAAGCACTCGCATGAATAATATGCAGTGCAAGGACATAATGAATTATAATTTTTCTCTTCTCCAAAGGACCAGGAAGGGGCAAAATATCTAATGACACCTTTAATGAGATCTGTGGTTCTTTCCCTTCTTACCAGAAAGCATGACACCCATTTAAATGCTGAACAATGTGCACAATGCATCGCAGAAATGGCATAGTTCTGTGATGGAGAGGTAACTTGACCACAGTTATGATATTGCTCAATATAACAATTGTTTGTCTTGATTACCTACAGAGTCTCAAGTCTTATCTGGATTACAAAATGATGCCTCAAGTGGCGTAGGTGTAAAAAAGTGAGACGCAAGAGTATCTGGGACGCACAGATTCAAAGATAGGAAATGTTTTGTGTTTGGACTACAACTTCCCACAATGTCATAGCTACCACAACTGTGCTGCAAACACTAGCACAGTGATGGTCAACCTTGGCACTCTAGGTGTTCTTGAACTTGAATTCCCAGAAGCCCAAGTCTCTGTGAATCCACACAAATGGGTTTACTCCATGCACATGCAGTAAACCCATTCATGTGGATTCACAGAGACTTTGGTTTCTGGGGATTCAAGTTCAAGAACACCTAGAGTGCCAAGGTTCACCTTCACAACACTAGCAGATTCTGCAGTCTGCAATCTTTATTAGACTGGATCCGATTTAATACCAAGCATAACTAAGTCTGGATATAAGCCCTAGCACAGGGGTGCCCAAATTTTTTGGGCCACGGGCCAGTCATGTGGTTCAGAGGGCCAGTCCCTATGGGCTGAGGGCCGGATTTGGCCCTTGAAGTCAATTCATCTGGCCCATAAAGCCCTTGCCACTCCCAGGAGCGATGAGGGCTTCATGGGGTGGATGAATTGGCATCTGGGGCCCCTGAGCCATAGTTTGGGCACACCTGCCCTAGCATTTAAGAAGAAAGGTCTAACCTTCATCTTCATCATCTGCTGGGGTTGAGGGCCGGATCCTTTTCTGGTCTCCAGCTGGGGCAGCTTCAGGCGGCTCTTTCCTCTTCACCTACAGAAATAAAGAAATGGACTTATTTGGGGATGTGTGGTATTTATTTATTACATTTATATCCTGGACTTTCCACTGTAAAATATTGTTCACCGGGGCTTAAAAACTTTATTGAGGGATAAAAACAATTTTAACTACACAATCATGACATTAAGTAAACCAAACCCTTAATGTAAAAACCTATTAAAATTAACTAACACTGCCAAAGGGAAGCTTAAACATCACACGAGACTTTTTACAAAACCATGTTTCTATACCTTGTTTTAAAAATTAGTCAGAGAATTGAAACTGAGCACAACAAACTCAGAACAGCCCGAGTCCATAATCTGTGCACCACAAAGGAGAAAACAGTCTCCTACATGCCTGATACAAGGGACTGTGGTGGATTAGTGGTTAAGAAGCTGAACTTGACGACTAGAAGGTCAGCAGGTCAGCAGTTTGAGACCTGACTGCTGCACCGCCTTCCCGGAATTTTTCATTGTGCTTTTGCTGCTTCCAGTGGCAGCAATGCCCCCTGGATCCTCACCATGGGCCAGATTAATTGGCGCCATGGGCCGAATTAGGCCCACAAGCCATGGGTTGCAAATCCCTGATCTAAGTCAAAAAGCTAAAGTACACTACTTTAACCTCTTTGGAAGAAAGGCAGAACATAAACCATAACAGCTGCAACTGAATATCACCAACATTCTTCAAAGCATTCCAGGAAAACTATATCCCTATTGATTGAATAGATGCTGAAGGTGTTTTTACCTTGAACGATGGTAGCCGGATGGCCCCTCGTAGCCCAATGCCTAAGCCGATCCCCTCAAAACCCAGGCCTTCTCCCTTATTCCAGTTCTCCAGAAGACAAGATGTGATGCGGTCCTTTGGTTTGGGCTTCTCCTCGTCTTTGCTCTCCCCAGATTTCACCGGAGTAAGTGATGCCTGTGAAGGACAACCAAGGTCAGAAATTAAGACAGCACTCTTGATGCCTATACAGTGGTACGAACACTTCATTTAATGTAATTTTCGCATTGCGAATGAAAAGCCATTGAAAATAATGCCTCACATTACAATTTTCCCCCCTGGAAGTGATTAATTGATTTTCAATGCATTCCGATGGGAAAACAACATTTCACATTACAATTTTTGGTTTTCATTCTTATGGGGAAATTGCATTCAATGCATTCCTATGGAAAATTCACTTTACAAATTTTTCGTAATACGAAACATCCTGGAAAATGGATTAATTTCATAATGTGACGTACCACTGCACTTTAAACTGAGCAATGAATTTTTTAAAAACCAGAATATATTATTTATCAGAATAGCTATGGAGTAATGTTATGGATCATTTCCAGCAACTGTGCATCCAAAACATTTCTGCTTTATTTCTACTGGACAAGATCATCCTGAATGAATGCTAGAACAGGAAACAACCTACTCTACTGTCAAAAGGAACAGGAGAGCTACCTAATATCCCCCTACTACAAATGTGCATTGATTAAATGTAAGATATCTAAATAACCCCTTGTCCATGCAAAGCCATTTGTCCACAGATGATACTAGAAGGGGTGGATGTCCTACCTTTGCCAGACGTTCTTTCTTGTCCCACCAGTCGTCAAAGGCCCTGAAAGCCACCACTTCCACCATTTTCCGGTTCAGATCTCTTTTCATGATGGCTTTGAGTTCCTTCACAATGACCAAGAGCACACCATCCACTGTGGCCTTGTGCGGGTCTTCCTTCTTGGGCACATAACCCGGGGGAGGCACCGAGGGGTCAAACTTAGGCAAAGGGGGCCACTGTTGGCCTCGGTTGATGGAGGCTCCCATGGAAAAGTGCCGGTAGGGAGGGAGGTTGATGAACTGCATCCGGTTCCCCACGAACGGGGGGTACTGGTACGTGTTCTGCCCTTGCATCAAGCGGCTCAGCATCTGAGTCTGCATCTGAAATGACATGGACATGCCTCCCCACTGGTTGCCCAGGACGCTGATCATGTCCATCTGCATGAGAGGAAACATCCCGGGATGGAACGGAGGGAGGGGAGGCAAGATATGAGGGGGTGGGACCCCGGGAGGGGCAGGTAGAGGCGGAGGCGGGACGGTGACAGACGGGTGGGTCGGAGGTGGTGGAGGCGGAAGCGGTGGAGGCATCGGAAAGACCGTTTGCGGCGGAGGCGGCGGAGGCAAAGGAGGAAACCCTGGAGGAGGCATCGGGATCGACGGGGCCATCACAGCCGAGTTGTCGATAGAGGTATTGACCACAATGTTTTTGGCACAGTCTGAGCTTGGAGACTGGTTCATTTCGTCGTCAGAGATCTCCATGTCTTCCCCTGAAGACTGGTGGCTCTGTAAGCGCAAGAGAAACACTCTGTTTAGGCGAGAGCAAACTTTGACTAGCAATTTCCTCTGCCTCCCCCTCCCCCTTGAAAATGGGCAGTCTTGACTCTCGAGTGTTCAGCAGAAGACTTAAGACCATACAGTACTGTACAGTATATATAGTTTAACTAATTGTTTCTGTTGAGGTATTCAAACGTGTAGGGCTCTTGTATAACACAATAGGCTCCGTGATAGAGGAAAACTAGATGTCCTTCACTGTTATACCATCCATGCTAGTACAGTACTTTAAGCAATCTTCAGAAAGAAATACAGGTACTGTACTGTACATGTAGTGAGCATGGTGAAGGTGGTTTTAATCAGGACACGATAAGACAAATTTGCTACCAGCAGAGGGCAGTTGCTTCCAAAGAATGAAAAGTTGCAGCTTCACGGTGTCAAATCTAAATCAATGGCTTAAACTAGGGGTGCCCAAACTACGGCCTGAGGGTCAGATCTAACCCGTGACACCAAGTCATCCTGCCCGTGCTGCCCTCATTGCTCCTGCACGTTTTGCTCTCACTTCCAGCAGTGTGGGCCGGATGAATTGGCATCCAGGGCTAGATCTAGCCACTGGGCCATAGTTTGGCCAGCCCTGGTTTAAGCAGAGAAAACGGCAGCTTAAAATCTATCTCATCCTGTTGCAAAACAGATTGCAAGGTGCGTTTTACTTCCGCTTCCGATGGGAGGACCCATGTGACCAGGCCGCAGAACCACATGACTGGCCCGCGGCCCAAAAGGTTTGGACACCCCTGGCTTTAAATGACCAGGAAAATACATTTCACAAGGAAATATCCTGGTCTATGCATTTTGTATTTATTAAAACATATCTGGAGCAGAAAATTGCATATGATCTCCCATATCATTTACCCTAAAACATGATTACATGTAAAGATAACCAAGTAATGAATTAATTCGTCCTCTCTCATACCCTGTACTGTATTTTCCCCCTGAAAAAAAGCAAAAAGCAATAATAAACTTTTGAGGGGAAAAGAATGTAAAATGGTGTTGGCACTTTAAGCACTAATAGATGTACATATTTCAGTGTGAGCTCTTGGGGATCAAAACCCACTTCTTCAGACGTCCGGAGTGCGGAACAATAATTCGTTGTTCAGCTTCCACAGCCTTTATCTATCTCTTGTTTTTCCTTCCCCCTCAGCCTCCCTAACTAGAAAGATATACCTCTTCTTTTACTAAATATATTTCTTGCAGGACATGAAAAAACCCTGGAAATCGCATTTGTGTCCAGAGTATGTGTAAACAACAGATTATCACCTATACCAGGGATGGCGAACCTTGGCACTCCAGCTGTTCTTGGACTTCAATTCCCAGGAGCCCAAGTCTCTGTGAACCCAAAAGATTGCCATAGTTTCACCGCAAGGCTCACAGCCCATCAGTGAAGGATAAATGTGTGTGTAGGAGCGTGTCATGTCACTCTCTTTTGTACACTCCGATAACGCTCTAAGCCGCTGCCTTCTCAAATATCCCAAAACAACCAAAGTCCAGTCTCATATGCCCTTTAGCTGTGCACCCAGTTAACACTTTAAGCCAGGGGTGCCCAAACGACAGCCTGTTGGCCGGATCCGGCCAATGGTGCCAAATCATCTGGCCTCCACTGCTCCCGGAAGCAGAAGTAAAATGTGCCTGCACAGAACACTGCTGTAAATGACCCATGGCTGTCATAAATGCATTTACAACAGCTGTGGGTGGGTGTGTTTATGGCAGCATTATATACATGTGCAGGCAAGTTTTTACTTCTGCTTCCAATGGGAGGAACCATGTGACCAGCCTGCTCGACCAAGTGACTGGCCCACAGCCTGAAATGTTTGGGCACCCCTGCTTTAAGCTCTATCTCTCTGTAACATCTGAATCAGGAAAGAACATGTGCGCTCTCCAACTGGCAAGGGACCGAAGGCTGATCAACTGAAGATGAATGCTGATAAGGCAGAAATATACGGATGGGAGGTTCTCTTGACCTGCTGTTAACATACAAAGCCCTGAACAGTTTGTCCTCTATACATCCAGTCCAACTTTGTCCACTACCGTGTTTAGATCAGGGATTCTCAACCTGTGGCCCATGGCACCATTTCACCCCCCTCTGCCTCCACCATACCCAGAAGTCCCATGTGGTAGAGGAAGGGCAAAATGGCTGTCCGGCCCCCGAAGCTGTCTGAGGGAACGTGACCCTGGCTTTAAAAGGTTGAGAACTCCTGATTTAGGTAATCAGGACATGTTTTAGCTTACTATGTATTAAATAAGGCCTTCTAGTAAAAATCAGGTTTTGCCCAGAACAGACGTCATATCATATCTTAGCTACTTATTCCCAGCAAAGGCATCAAACAAAGCACATCTATTGTCTAGGACTGCTTCTACCTGTACTATGAACCCGATTGGCTCTCCCACATGAAAGGCCATTGTCTGACACCTGCCATACACCTATAGGGCCGCACAGATGGTGCATTGACACCTGCCGTCCAATCTACAGACTTGTTAAGAATACAAAAAGGCACTTTCCTGGGAGGAAAGAAAACTGAACAACATCCGATGTAATTTATGCTGCTTTATTAAACTCTCATGGGGGGGCGGGGGACGAAAACTGATGCCTCCAAGGCACAGAGGGGCAGAGGAGGGAGCGATTCCCAGGAAAACTGCAGCTCCCTCACAGGATTACCTGGCTTGCAAAGAAATGCCACCGTGGTGCATGTTTGTGCTGCACAATATGGAAGGGGCTCAGGTGCCACTTCTAATTAATTGCTGCCATCCACCAAGTCGGTTAAATGGGCAAGAGAAATAGTCAGAGTTGTAAAACATTTGATTTGCAACAAAGCCATTGTTGATCAGTATTTGAGCAACATCCTACCATTCTGGCTGCAGCCCACACACTGTTCCCTAGTGCAGTGATGGCAAACCTTGGCACTCCAGGTGTCCTTGGACTTCAATTCCCAGAAGCCCAAGTCCCTGTGAATCCATATGAATGAGTTTACTGCGTATGCACAGTAAACCCATTCGTGTGGATTCACAGGGACTTGGGCTTCTGAGAATTGAATTCCAAGGACACCTGGAGTGCCAAGGTTCACCATCACAGCCCTAGTGTAATGCAGCTCCCACATGTACTTTGAGAGAGTTATGTTGCTACCCAGGGACTGCACATAAAAACACGGAGCTTAAATCGGCAAAGGTGTCAGACGTTTGCACAACGTAAGAGGTGAATACGCCTTGCTGATTTAGGCCCTGCACTTGGATTTCCCTTGAGCCTCCTCAGGGAGGACATGAGAGGAATAGCTTATCATTCAGTCGCTGATCTCCAGAGCCTTCCTTGCCGCCACAGATTTCTGCTTTTTCTGCACTGGTGCTAAAATCTAATGCCTTCAATGACGGAAACTCTTCCAACAAACCAATGGAAAGGCAGAGTTTTGTCAAAAGCTCTGCTATCAGAAAAGAGGCCTTTCATTTGCAGATCAGCTTCCTCAGACAACCTATCATTAAACACTGAAGAAACAAGTCCGGATAAGGGGGGGGGGGGGAACAGTAGCAAGAAGATTTGCAAGGAGGACCAGCACAGAGGGAAGTGGCTTGGCCATTTGGATTTTGAAGGGTACATTACAATAATGACGACCATCCTGCAGATGAGGCATATAATTTGTCTGCACTGTGAATTTTCAACCATAAAATCCTCCAAGAAGAATACCCTAGACCAGGGGTGGCGAAGCTATGGCACGCGTGCCAGAGGGGGCACTCGGCACCCTCTCTGTGGGCAGGCGTGCTGTTGCCCCAGCACAAGGTTCACCCTGCCTCCTGCCCAACAGCCCAATGGGAGCACTTCTCCCCCACCCCAGCACAAAGTTTGCCCTGCTCTTCTACAGCATGGACAACAGCCTGTTGATTTTGGGCACTTGGTCTCTAAAAGGTTTGCCATCCCTGCCCTAGACCAGGAATGCCGAACCTTTTAGACTGAGACTGAGTGCCCAAACAAAGGGGCGGGGCAACTCTGTGCTGGGGGGAGGGAGGAACCACTCCCAATGGCTGCTGGGCAGAAGGGCAGGGTGAACTTTGTGGTGTGCCCACAGAGAGGGCTGTGGGTTTGCCACCACTGCCCTAGACCTCATTGAGAGTTGAGCGAGAATGATTCTGCCCTACATGTTAATTTATGTTGGGGCTCTGCTGGGTTTACCCCCTGTCGCAATGCTATCCTATCTTTTCCAGAGCTGGAATAGGTTTTCTTCATTGTTGCTGTCCCATCATTGAAGTCCTCTGTGCTCAAGGGAAAAGAATACTTTGCCGGAATGTAAAAGTATTTCCCTTTTATTAGGACTGCAACACATCTAAAGAACATTCAGCTTTAGAACCTACTCCAAATCATTACGCTTGACTCTGAACAGAAGATAAATCATAATAATAGTGACCATATGTCTGAGCATATACAAAGTACCTCTCTTACTAATTAGGACCTGTAGATATTCCTTGAGAGATCAGGGCTTCAAGACCAGATAAGGCTTTTCTCACTAGACATTAACCCAACCCCCAGCATTGTAAGAACATTCTGAGTCCTACACATATTTATTAACTTAGATACATGTTACATCCCCCTTTGTGGAGTTTATCTCTAAAAGTATTAATTAAGATTGCACCCTTATTTGCAGAAAAATAGGTGAGGTGGTCAATCAAAACATTCATGGTAGGTTGCACTTCTGAGATAAAATTGATACTCAGCATAAAATAATAATAGTAATAACTTTGTGTCAGAAATTATTCTGGGTTGAAAGGATTTTTTTGTGGAAGAAACTCCGCTCAGGGAATGCCCAGATGAGGCTCCTTTCATGTCCCCAAGAGCTGGGACAAAGCCAGGTGCTCAATCTGTCATGTAGTACCCGGGTCTCGAACTGCTGACTTGCCAGCCTTCCAGCTAACAAGGCGAGCTTCTTAACCACTGAGCCACCATAGCCCAGCATACAATGAACACCACCAAAGAAATGTACTCAACTGACACCAAGAAAGCAACCAACACAGTAACACAGATGTGTTTAGAAAAATCCCACAAGGGTGCCCTTTAAGAAGATACAACCACCTCGTTTTGTGTAAATATGCAAACTTGGAAAGCCTCAAAGCCTCCAGCTGACACCTGACAGTGAAAGAGGTACGGTTGGTCATAACCACAACTGGCTTTCGACTTGTCGGTTTCTTTTGCATCCCAACACTTTCTAGTTTGTTATTTCGCCCTAAGACTTTCTCCAGCTTTCCAGCCGTGTCCATAGATCTCTGCATCAGCTGTCAGCAAGAAGAGGCACTCGTAGGGCCAAACCAACCCACTGCCAGGTCATTTAATTACAAGACACAGATCTTTGCTGGGATTCTGGGTCAAGATGTCATTAGGTCACTAGCAAAAGATCTGATTAAAGGAGGTCTGCCAAAACAGAAGGGAACGGAAGTGAGGATTCAGGCTTACCGTTCAAAAGAAATGGCAATATTTAAGAGTCAAAAAGCTGCATTTACGCCTTGTTATTGTGTGCTGTCAAGTCACCCACAGCTTAAGGCAACCCTGTGAACGAGCCATCTCTAAAATGTTCTGTTCTCTACAGACTTGCTCAGCTTTTGTAACCTCAAGCCTGTGGTTTCTTTTAGGGAGTCACTCCATCTCATATCTGGCCTTCCTCTTTTCCTGTAGCCTCCAACCTTTCCTAGGATTGTAACATAAGTTACCCATAAAGCATAGCTATAAAAAAGAAAGAGATGTGGTAGCTTTGATTTACAACTTAGCCCTTTCCCTAGTGCCGTGATGGCAATCCTTGGCACTGTGTGTGTTCTTGGACTTCAATTCCCAGAAGCCCAAGTCTCTGTGAATCCACATGAATGGGTTTACTGCACGTAGGTAGTAAACAAAGACTTGGGTTTCTGGGAATTGAAGTCCAAGAACACCTGGAGTGCCAAGGTTCACCATCACAGCACTAGTGCAATGACAGCATCAGTGTTGTTGATCAGTGGCAACACAACCAAGGCAATGGAAAGGATCACCCATTCACAGGAGAGTGAAAGAAATAAAAAGACATTTCAGCATTGTTCACTAGTTTCTGAGACTTCACAGCCAGCACACCCACAATGCGAGGAGCCACCGTTCCCAAATGCACAGTATAATATGAGACACACCAATGGCCATGCTGTGAATTATGAAGCAAACAAGGAAACGAAGGAAGGCTGGCTTTTTAAAAAGAGACCATTCTTCTTTTGGTGGTGAGGTGGAGACCCTGAAAAGCGCCTTGCCTTTCCCGTTCTCTTCCTCTTCCTGCTCAGCCCACCAGAGACCAGCCCTTGCTTTCCCTCCCGCGTGAAGGAATTCTCTGAAAACCGAGCCACAAACAACAGGCTCACAATAGGCTGAAATCTGAAACGCTGCTTTTTCTACTCCTTCATAGGCTAAAAGCCTTCCTATCTCATTTGCAAGCAGCCAAAGCTACCGCTCATGTTTCTATGGAGGGTTTTGCACAGTCCCCTTATAGCTTTCCTACTGTCACCCAAAAATGGGGGCAGGGGGGAGAACTGTAGAGTTTAAATCAGTGGCCACTTAAAAAGTAGAGCACCAATTAATGGTTTGCATCTAACGATGAAGCAGGAAAGGGCCTAAGCCGATGTCCAATGACTGATAAATTCCAGAAGAACCTACAAGCAAATGAACAGCGTGACATGTCGAAAGATACACTATAATGAGGGGATCGTCAATTGAATGCAGGACTCAGCCTTTGGTTCATATGTAAACAGATTTGAAATGGGATCTGTCTTGGGTTTACTTGGTAGGCGGCCTCGCCAAGTTCAAGGGGATGAATTGCCAACGTGGATAGGCAAAAACAGCACTAGAGACACATCGATGTCAAGCACAGTTTTGAAAACAGAAGGTAAAGAGAGCTATTCTGTTTCGTTGAACGAAAAGGGTCATTTCCTCCAATACTCATCAAACAGGGGGCCCTCGCAGATTCATTAATAATAATAATAATTTCATGTCAGTAATTATTCTGGGTTGAAAGGATTTTTTTTGCAGGATAAACTCGACTCAGGGAATGCCCAAATGAGGCTCCTTTCATGTCCACAAGAGCTGGGACAGAGACGGGTGCCGGGCGTTCAATCTGTCATGCAGTACCCGGGTCTTGAACTGCCGACTTGCCAGCCTTATTTATTTATTTATTTATTTAGATTTATTATCCCTAGTTAGCCTTCCAGCTAACTAGGTGAGCTTCTTAATCACTGAGCCACTGCTGATTCATTACGTTCCCTAGATACAGCCTTCTCCTTCTCGGTGGGCTCCAACAACCAAGTAATGCAAAACAACACTCAAGTGATTTATGAAGGTTCTTAAATGTTATACTTTAACAATGCACTATTTAATGCATCGTTCTTGATATCTTAATGCTCACAGAATATATAACAGACTGTTGCAGAGGGTCGGAATCGACTGTGCGACTGAACAACAACAACAAAAACACATAATAATAATAATCAGAGAGAGCAGATTAAAACACCGTAACGTTCTCTGGTGTCTTACAAATGAATTTAACAGGACAAATACCGATAGAAACAAGACAACATTCCAAGCCGTAAACAACACAGCCTCATGGCTTCCTATGGGAGATAAAACACTGGAATGGAAAACAGTGTGCTCCCTTCCTGGAAACTCATTTGAATAAACTCAACCAAGCTGATGTGAAGGAGAATTTCTAGTATATTACGCATTAGGTAGGACCATCTTCTTCTCTAGACCAGTGGTGGCGAACCTATGGCACACATACCAGAGGGGGAACTCAGAGCCCTCTCTGTGGGTACCTCTTCAGTCACCCCAGCACAGTTTGCCCCGCTCCTCTGCCCAGGAGCCCAATGGGAGTGTTTCCTCCCTCATCCCAGCACAAAGTTCACCCCGCCCCTCTGCCCAGTAGCCCAATGGGAGTGTTTCCTTCCTCCCCTGTTGCTGCGTTGGCACTTTGCGATGAATAAGTATGTTTTGGGTTGCAGTTTGGGCACTCGGTCTCTAAAAGGTTTGCCATCGCTGCTCTCGACCAACAATCTTACAGCAAAATAAAATATTTCATCTCTAATGTAAGCTAATCATTCCCAACCTACTGAGGTAGATCACGTGGGATCCGGGTAGGTTCAAGGTGCCCCTCATGAAGGTAGACATTGCATAGCACATAACCCCAGATGTGTATGTGTACATTAACGCACATTATTCCAAGATGAAAAAGCTCTCCCTACTTGACACATATGCAGAATTTATTCAAATTGCTTACCTCTTCCATTGTTTCCAGAGTTGGACTATTGCTTGTAGGTAACATATCTTTAGCCTCTGAAGACTCCACTTTTGAAGTCCTACTCAGCTGATCAACAGGAGTCATGCTAGCATCTGACGCACCTCTCAAATTCTGACCTAGGGAAACTATTCCAAGAAGGGGCTCGTCATCGTCCGAATCCGGCAGTGGTGTTGGGCTAATATCTTCCAAACCAGTGCTGGAAGGGCGGGATGACGGGGTTTGTGCTCTGTAGCTGGGCTGGCAGTTGGTGCCAAAATTGGGGATTGGAGACAGCTGGGAAGAGGATGATGAGATCGGACTACCTTCCATTCGGATTTCATTGTCCGAGTCGTGCTCGCTGAGAAAATACAACTTTGTTCTCTGCTCTTTTAAGAGCATCTCAATCCGTGAGTCCAAACTATTATGCTGAATCTCAGCTTCTGTCGTTGGCGTGCCTGGCGTCGCACTCCTTTCGGGAGTCTGTGTGGAGGGCGTCACTGTGGGTTCATTACGATTGTTGGGCTCTGGCGGGGGTGGCGGTTCCTCAGGTTTTTCCTTCACAGGGACAAAATCAACAACGGTGACCGCAGTGCTACTTTCAACGGCCTCTTCTTCTTCAGGAGGTGGAGGTGGCCGTCGGTATTCCACTTCCCTGGAGGTCTGGGGAAGCGGCGGTTCTTCCGGCTGGGGGGGAAACGTTGTCGTCAGCGCTTGGTAGGGGGAGAAGGCTGATTTGAACGTTGAGGAACTTGAGTGGCTCAAAGGAGAAGCGTGGGCATATTGCACAGTCTCTGGCTGCTGGGGTTTGAATGCCCCAAACGTATGCTCAGACCCACGGAAAACACCTGCCGAGTTATGTACATAGTGATGGCCCGGCCGTCGATTGTAGGCATCTGTAAATTTGGTTTCATGTCTCCTGGGCTTAAACACAGAGTCCTGTCCAAAGTGGTAGGCTGGCGTGGTCTGGCGGCTAGAATAGGCAGAGTCTTGGGAAAACGGAGTCCCCACGCGTGGCGTGAGAGGGGTTCCTTGGGACTGAGGGGTGAACTGGCCAAAAGAGTTTGGGGTATCTTGCCGACAACTGGAAAAGGCAGTATCATGAGAAAACGGGGTGCTACTGTTTGGGGTAGCCGATGAGCCCACGGAAGAAAGACTGCTGTCTTTTAGCTGCTTCAGCGTATCAGCCAACTGCAGAAAGAAGAAAGTGGAAAAATACGCTTTAATTTCTCAACATCGACCAGAATAACTAACAAATCACAGTTATCAACAATGGATGTTAAGTCTTATGCATAAAAGTGTGTTTTATACATTGAAAAGACATGGATGAGTGGAAATAGGTAGACCCTGTGAATAGCAATTTGCCATCCCCCCCAAAACTTTCAAGTCTTAAGTAGAGCTTAGAGATCTTACTTTTTTGGACTACAACTCCACAAATCCCCCAGCCAACAGTAAACTGATTGCGGGGAATATGAGAATCATAGTCTATATAAGTATTATTTTTAAAAAACTAGAGTTTCAAGCTAATAATTTTCCTTGATACAAGTGTGGTAAATGTCAATGCCATTTTCCTCAATTGAGTCTCCCATATGTATTGCATTACAACTAGGATACACTTTGTAAGTGATTTACGTTAATTCATCTCCAATTTTATTATAATTTATAACATTGTATACTGCATGGAAAGGTGTGGCTTTGAAAATCAGAACAATCTAATAAAGATGACTTGCAAGATTTCTGCATTTTTTTTGCTGTTTTTGTCAACAGATTCTATATCTAACACATCATTGATAAAGTTAATTATTGCCCTACACTACAAAGATTTATATTTGAATTAAACTCCTCTTCTTCCATCATTTCTTTTCATGTCACCTTTTTTAGTATCTATTTACCTTTCTAATGTTCTTAACACTTCACAGGCACAAAATCACGGTCAGAAAAGCTGCTTTTCTTTGAATTTGTTATGGATTTTTTTGGGGGGTACCAACTTCTAACATGAATAAATTACATGCATTTTAAAAATCATTTCAGGGACGTTCAACCTACATCTCATTACACTGTATGATTTTATCAAACCACCCACCAACAGGTGGCTAAAGTAGAGAACTGGCAGCATGGCCCACTGCTAAACTTAACTTCAAAGCCAAGTGAAGACAGACAGAAGGAGAAATGGATGGACACAGAGTTCTTGAAAAAACAAGTCTGAACAATGGACTCTGCTGTGACCACTCTTTCATCTAATCTACCATTTTTAAAATAATGATTTTTTTTTTTGGGGGGGGAGAGATAATTAAACATACTAATAAAAGAGCTTGTATTTGAATAGAACAATGATGACCAACCTTGGCACTAAATATATTTATGGAATTCAATTCCCAGAAGCCCTGATGAGCAGGTGTGCTGACTTAGGCTTCTGGGAATTGAAGTCCAAGAACACCTGGAGTGCCAAGGTTGGCCATCACTGGAACAGAATAATAATAAAACCAACATTTTTGAACACAAGACACACCAGGACAACTGCGATGCTTCCAGCTATGGAGCTTTAGGAACCACCAGAGAAACCAACCAATCTCTCTCAATTAAAATTTACTTTGAACTCCTTTTCAACAGCTTTTCCCAAAAGATCAGTTAAAGCTTGGTTCAGAGAAGAATGAAAAGAATGGCTTCAAAATAGTGCTGATGGTCTGCCAAATGTGTATTTGACCAGGCATCACCTGGGGGTAAATCAATAGCAGCAACTTCCCTAAGCTACCTAGGAGTGCGATACAGCATTCTGTGTAAGCTTGCTAGCAACTGACAGAAGTTTGCTTCTGCTGCCTGGGGGAACAATATACTCCTTTCCATGATAGCCTCAACCTCTATAAGTTTCTCCTATTCTCTTTCTTGAAATACTGAATGCCACAATTTAAGTATGCACTGTGCAAAGAAATATCATGGATCCATAAAATAAATAAATAAATAAGTAAAGAGCAGCTCAAAGCAAATTAAATAAGACCCATTTAAAGTAGTAGTTCTGATCATTCAGGGAATTTTGTTTGCAAGGGGCAGTGTACGTTATTCTTTCCCCGATTTTAATCTCACAACAACCAGGTATGAGAGGTCAGGTGATCCAGTACTAGATCAAGTAGAAGAAGCAGGAAAAACCAGCAACAGTGATAGGAACAACTTAAGACATGGGAGGAAAACAGTGTGCCTTGGAAGAGTTCTTAAAAGGGTGTATAACTATAAAATGTACAACTAGATCAGGAGTTCTCAACCTTTTAAAGGCAGGGGCCGAGTCACACTCCCTCAGACAGCTCCAAGGGGCCAGAGTGCCATTTTGCCCTTCCTCCACCACATGGCACTTCCTGGTGTGGTGGAGGCAGTAGAGGGGGCACATAAAATGGTGCAGTAGGCTGCACTCAACCCACAGGTCACAGGTTGAGAATCCCTGAACTAGAGAAACAGAACCAGATTTTTTTTACTTTGAATTAAAAAAAATTGTTGATTAATCATCTCACTAAATAAATTAAAGGATTTTTTTTAAATAACAAGAACAAACAGGACAAATTTGACCTGTTGATCTTTGTACACAAGTTGACCAACATTGCCACGGATGTGTTTCTTCACTGTCATGTCCAGAATCAGAATCCAACGGAGCAACATTCCATGGATCCAGTAAAATGTCCAGATGTACCTGAAGCTTCATCGTGACTGGCCCTCCTTTTAGAGCCTTATTCTAAACCGGAGGTTAAAGATGGCAGGTGCTTGGACGAGAATGTCAAAAATGTTTGTCTCGAGAGATATAGACAACTGCAATTAAAGCACTGCTTGCTGTATACCAAGAACACGATAAAACCTTTCCCATCAACATGTGGTGCATGCTATGAAGCTATCACCAAGTTACCAAAAAAAAATATTTTAATAAAGTACCTGCAGAGGTTCATTCACAGGGGATGATGCATCTGGCTCATTATCCACAGGAAGAGTCTGAGGTGTATAGAGGCCACTCATAAGGAGATCATAAAAATGCATGCGTTTTTCACCTGGCCAAAGAGCAATAACAAAAGCATTATTAAACAGGATACCCCCACCACCATCACAAACAACAACCATAAATAATAAGCAAACTACAGAGAATGATTCTGCCACATTCTACATAGAACTCTCATTTTAGAAATTTATCTTAAATGCCACCTTTTGCCCTGTTAAAAACTTCAATACCAGGCTGTCAAACCAAGTGAACATCTCTTTGCAGAAAGCAAGCACAATTGGACCTTATTTGCTTAATTTTTAGTACAAGGACTTAAAATAGGATAAATGATAGGACTGGACTGAATTGTTAGGTCTTTGGACAACACAACTAAACTAAGTAGGAGAAGTGGTGTTTTCTCTTACTTGCTCTCTCTTAAGTCACTCAGGTAGATTGGGTTCCCCTGGTCTAATAGTCTAACCCAGGGGTTCCCAACCTACGGCCCGTGGGCCAGACCCAGCTCATGGCACCATTTCATGTGACCTGCACTGCTGCTGCCACCATACCTGGATGTTGAAGTGGACATGTTTACGTCAGCCATAAAAACTCGCCCACACATGTCTAAATGTGCCCACAGCTGTTGCAAACATGGACGGGAGCACATTTATGACATCTGTAAATGCCCATTTCTGAGGGCATAGTCCAGCCCCCTCAGCTGACCAGGGGGCATGTTCAGGCCCACAACGTAAAAAGGTTGGGAACTCCTGGTCTAACCACTATATCTCATTGCCTTCCAAATGCTACGCAACAGGTGACCTAATTCCACACTATCTCTAGAGTCGCAAGAAACCTATTGTTATATAGATCTTAGCTGATTCTGAAGGGCTTTCAGGAGAGCAGACGTTGCAGAAGCAATTTGATGAATACTGTAGTAGAAATCAGACTCTGTAGAGGTGTCTATGCCTATGATCAAACATGATAAATCTTAAAACAGAGAGACCCAGTTTTACACACAATACTAGTGCTACATAGATCTCAATTTGGTAAGGTTGCCCTTACTTGAAAGACAGTCATATCCAATGCTAGGGTTCAGTGCTCACCTCTGTTTATAGCCAAAGAGACAGCCATGTCTGCATTTGCAGATGTTTCCATGGACATGTGGCAGGCAGGCCTCAACACCAGAGTGCACAGAACCCTGTTTACCTTCCCACCAAAGTGGTCTCTATTTATCTACTTGCAATTTCTTGCTTTCAAACTGCTAGGTTGGCAGGAGCTGGGACAGAGACAGGAGCTCACTCTGTCATGCAGTACCTGGGAATCAAATTCTGACCTTCCAGTCAGTGAGTTCAGCATCTTAACCACCTGAGCCACCGCAGTCCCCTCAACTCGGTAAGACCCAGCATTTAATGCTCTTTTTATTTTCGCCACCCTCTAAAACATACATTGTAGACATTTAGCGAAAACCATAATTTATATTGATATTCAAAAGCATGTCTTTATTTCTCATAGACTCTGGCTGTAGTGCTATGCCCAATTCCATGGGAACCGGGACCACAGACTTTTGCATATAAATCTATCAGGTATAGACTGCATGGCTAAACATGAAGGTTTGTGTGACTCATAAGTTGTTAGCAGACTCCTAACTGTTCAGTTTGCAACAGTCCTGTTCTAAGTTGTGCTGTGCATGGCAAAAATTGAATACATCCTGGTTCCTTTCTCAAAGTTGGAATGACCTACAGACATATCAATTCAGTCCAGCACAGCTGCACTAATGAATCTGACCAGGAGATGGGATGTGGCAATACTAACCACACGCCTATTTGTGTGGAGAGGATAAGAGTTTTGTTAGGAAAGAGACTGAAGGTAAACTGTCAATATCCTAATCCCATTAGGCAAGTTAATGTTGTGACCATTAATGGCATCCTTCATACACCTATGGTTGCTGGATTTCAGGAAGGATATTGTGGAGTTAGGAATAGTGAAGAATAAAACATCCACTTTGGCTGCCGTGTATCAGATAAGATGCACATTCTGGAATATAAGGACAAAATGTAAATTTGTCAAGTTCTGCTCAAAGCAACTGGCCACTTCTTGAGCACTGGGGGAAAGTGGGTTATGATCTAGCCCACTGCAGTGGAGAAATCTATTTATTATTGCTATTGCTTGTGAAAAGAACTATAAATCCTTGGGCATTTATACAAGATTTTATCATTCAAAGTCTGTCACATGCATTTTTCTTCTCTTCTTTAAAATAATTGTGTATGGAAGGTCAATATTATTATCTCCATATCACAGGGTGAGTGCCTGGGGCCACCTACTGAGTTCATGGCTAAACTCTCCAGTTTCCTAGTCCACAAATCACCAGATTGCACTAGCGCTTAACAGAAAATATTCAGACCATTTTATAGGATAAATTGCTATCCTAGTGACCAAAAATTGAGATAGTCCAGATCATATAGTACAGTATTTCTCACACTAGAATCAGCAAAGCAGAATGTACACCAAAGTCTGAATTTCACCTTAAGTGACTCACTTAAAGCTACAGAGCTTCATTCTGGAACCTATGAATAAAACTCACATTTTCAAGTCTTGTTGTTTTCTAAACCTATCAAGTCACTAGTAAAACAGATATTTAAATACTGTATACTCCTTTTAACGTCACTCAGCTACACTTTTGAACCTAATGATAGGACTTAGCTGAAAATGTAAAACTTTTTAAGCATAAATAATTTGGCTATTAGGAGTCATTTGTTTGTTTTAAAACAGACAACTGTTTCTCTGTATATGTTTATTGTTTACATTTAGCTTGCTTAGCGTTTTGAGTTTCATGGAGTTAATTAAACTCACAAACACTGACTCAACATGTCAGAAATTGAGGGAGGAAATGGTCAAAAAACTTCCAAAGACTATCATTAGGAGCTTACAGATAATTTGTTTTATCAGCAAAAACTGCATTTAAACCATCAAGACACAGTTTTGTAAGTAGCAGTCTGAAACACAAAACAGTTAATCTGGAAACTGAAAAGGTAATATGACCTTCCTTAGTAAAGACAAAATGTCTTAAGAATTCAACCTGTTGCATATATATGTTATAGTGATAACAGTAAAATGTGCTCAATACGAATAAATATATGACTGAGCTTTCTCTAAGGTATTCCAACTATACATAAATCAAATTTCAAGCTCCTCAGAGAACAGACCTGTCCAATCAGAAACCTTGGTGTAACTGATTGATTATATTCCAATGTGTCTAACTGATGCTCTAAGCCTATATTTTGATGTATCGGTTGCTTGGAACAAATGCTGAGAAAACCTTAAATAATACATTCATCTAATCAACCAACTCCAACATATTTTCTCTTTAACATTTTATGAAACTCATTCTGATATGTCTACATGACTGTTCATATGACAGCATGACAATCTACTTCGGATAAAATTTGAACCAATATGCTAGGAAGAAAATGAGCTCTGAAAAAAGTAAAATGTGCTTTAGACTGCAAAACATAAGCATTTTCCAAAATCTAGCACACATGCCTGTTGTGACAAAAGAAAAGCAAACGGATGCCAATTCCTCTCATGTGACTAACACATTAATTATACATACTTTCTAAATACTCTACTTAATAAGTTTAACATTGTCAGTATTCTCTACAATTATGCTGGGTAGATCTGTTTTAGAGGTAAGGAGGACAGCAACAGTCTGGAATAACCGACTGCTCTGAACCCTATTGAATTGCTTCAGGCAGAACAAAAGTACAGTACTTACAGGAGAAGACCAAATAAAAACAAAAAAATCAGTATTAAGATATTTTGTACATCATTTGGTACTATATTTATAACTCACAAAGTTAACTGCATTGTTTCAGCCTAGCAGTGTCAGTGGGCTGGCTATTTTTAAGAGCAAGATTACTGTCCCTTTAAGAGATAAAGGCAAAAAAAGGAGAGCCTTTGTCCCTATGTGGATATTAGCAATGAGATTATTAATTAAAAGCAAAAAAGACTTCTATGGTCCAAATTATAGTTAACACAGTTTTAAATAAATTTCAGTTGTCTCCTGAAATGCAGTTTTTCAATTTTATTCCAAAAATAAATAAAATGACCCATGATTTTCAAAGTTATCTGCTAAATGCAAAAAATAAAAATAAAAAAACAAACTCCTTTTGGCAAAGGGGTGACAGAAAAACCCTTTGGCAACTAAGTGTCACTGTGAATGAGTGAGTGAAATGGGAGAGGATGGAAGCATTTTGTAAATTACAGAACTGTCTCCTAGCAACAGACAACATACTCAGCCCCACGTGACTACCAAGGGCCAGAGAAAAGGAAAGAGATGGGGAAGGGGAGTGACAGCGATTAATAAGTCCCCCCCCCTTTAAATTAATTAGTAGTCTTCCTCATCCAACATCCAATCTGCAAATGCATTTTAATCCAGGACAGGAGTGACAAGTGGTAAGGGACGGAGGGCAGCCAGCAGAAGATGGGATCAGAGCAGGCATAGATTCCCCCCACCTTTTGTATCCAGCTCCACGTGGATAATGTTGCCCATGACGGATGTATTGTGAAGGTGCTGAACAGCTTCCCGGGCTCCTTTGACTGCGGCAAAGATCACTTTGGCAATTCCCAGGTGCTTCTTGTTTTTAGGGTTGTAGAGGATCTCCACTTCTTCTACTTCCCCGTATTTTTTACACATGTCCATCAGGAAGTTTTCGCGGATGTTGTCATTCAGCTTGGCAAAAGTAACTTGTTTAGGAGGCACCGGCCCGACATAAAACTCATCAATCTGGAGGTTTATTTGCATGGGTAAGGGGGAAGAACAAAATGAAAGGTTGTTAGTTTATCACACTACTTGGGACACACAGGGTTAAGAAGCACTAACAGCGTCGTTGCTTAATAACTCGGAGGTTCATAGAGAAAAATACTGACAGATCACCTGAACAATTACTTTTTTAAAAAAACTAATTAAAAGATTTTTAAAAAAACTGATGTTCTCAAAGACGGACACAGTTCACAGCACATGTACCTTAAATTTAGGGACAGAGAGTTCCAGCTCTTTCGTTTTAGTCCATATGCGTCCTATCCTGGGATCTCGGACACAATCCACTGGGGCAAGACCCGAATTCTGAGAAGGGGAAGAAAATTCACTGAGGTTGCAAGAAAAAGAAGCAAGACTCAAAGTAAAAAACACACACGAAAGAAACTGAAAGGAAATGTGGGAAGGGGGGCACACACTTGTCAAACAGCCATTCTGCAGGAGGTCACAGTAAAATAATTCGGCAGGTTTGGTCTTTCACTGGGATCAAACCACGTTTCTGTCAGGAGGTGCAACTTTGAGATCGTTCCCGATATTTTGTAGCAACCTTCATTTCTCAGATCATTAAGAAAACCCTTCTTTCCTCCCACCCCCTTAAATGGATGGGTGGGTAGCAGAATAAAAATGAACAGAGTTGGAGGGGGGTCAGGAAGGCAGGGAGAGGAGGAGGAGGGGAGAAGGAATATCATGCTGTGCATTTAAAAAAAGATTTTTTAATATATATACACACAACGAAGGGTGACTTACAGGAATGCTAAAATGCTGCCCATCGTAGCGATACAGCTTGTGCTGTCCTTTTTTCAGAGCCGGGTCAATAATCAACTTGTAACTTTTCCAATGGTGATTTTTCTTCTCGGCAGAAGTGCTCGCTTGGGAGCTGCTCTCCATTCCGTTGATCCAACCTGGAAGGAAAGAGGGGAAAGGCAGGACCAACCAACAAAGTTAAGAGATATACTGTACATACAAATAGGTATAACTCTCTCTAGGCACCCCGAGTGATATTTCCCATTGCAACCCCGCTGGGTCCCCCCCATTCCGTCAAGGTGCAAGAGAGGGTGGTGTGGGAGATTGTACAGACACACACACACACAGAGACAGTCACACCGAGTGAGACAAGGGACAGAAAGGGGGGGAGAGGATCTTACTTGAACTCTGCTTTTTGCCATGGTCTTCGGAGTGTTTGGCTTTCTCTCCTCCCTTGATCTCTTTGAAAGACATGGTTTTATTCGGTGGCCGATCGTCTTCCTGGCCGCGAAGCGCGGAGCTTTTTCCTCCCCTCCTCCTCCTCCTCCTTCCCTCCCTCCCTCCTTCTCTCTTTCACATTGGGCTGGTTACATTACATGGGGTTTTGAAAGCCTCCCTGCCTCCCTGCCTTTTTTTTTCCTCTTTGCGAGCCAACACATATTGTGCTTGAGTGTGTGTGAGTGTGTGTGTGTGCGTGTGTGCTTTCTGCTTTGCTTCTCAGGGCATCCCACAATTCACCGCTATGGAAGCCTGGGCTAATGGCTAACCGCCCTCCGCCGAAGGCACATTCACGGCAGCTGCAAAGCCAGGCGAAGCCCCTGCCCGGGCCGCCCGGGAGCACCTCCCCGCCCCAAATAAAGGGCCATGCCTTTCCCCCTCCTCTCCCCCCAGCCCCGCCGCCAGTTCGCCTCCCAGGCTCCCCCAGCCCCTTGGAATCTGCCGACTACATTTACCTAAACCCAACTGTTCCTAAACAAGATGGACATTTGGGGGAGGGGGGAGCAGGAGGAGGGGGAGGAGAGCTGGTGGCGGCAGGAGTACCCGGGCTCGGATGGGTTTCGAGATGGGGGGGCGGCGGCGGAGGGGAGAGAGGAAAAGGGATTGCTTTCTCTCCTTTCCCCCCCACGAGTGGAAGGAAGGAACGAGGGAGAACGAGACCAGACGTTTATGAGCGTTGGGAGTTACATCTCGAGGGAGGGGGGGGCACCGGGAGACGTTGGTTGGCCCCGTGAGACGTTGGCCAAGGAAGCCGCAGGCAGCCAAAGGTTTCCACTTCCGATGAGGGGCTGGATCGGAGGGGGAGCAGCAAGGGAAAGAACGAGCGAAGAACGGGACACCCCCTGTTTTGTTACAATGTGACACTTTCTCAGTATGGGGAGGGAGGGGAGATAAAGGAAGCAAAAGTAGCTGGTTTTGCTTATTAAAGGACCGGAGCGACCAATCAGGTCCGACCTTCCATTTTGTTTCAGCTTGGAAGCAGATCCGCCGTGCAAAAGAGAGAGAGAGGGGATGCTATCTTGGATTTTTGTCTTTCTCCCTTCCTTCCCCTCCCTCCTTCCCTCCTCCTCTCCCCCTTCCCCAGATCCAGGGTCGCCTTGTTAGGGCTCCGTGGGGTGTGTGTGTGTGTATATATATATATATATATATATATATATGCGTGTGTATGTGCAGACGCGTGTGGCTCCCTTCCTCCTCCACCCCCCCCCCCGCCTTGTGCTTTTGGGTTTGCAATTTGGCCGTGCTTAGGTAATTGGCTGGTTAAAGGCACCAGGCGGGCGCGTCCAATCAGCGCTGAGCTTCCATCGGGGCTTGAGTTATTAGACGCGGATCTAAAAACATCCTTCCAGCAGACAGCAAAGGAGAGGCCAGCAGATCAGGGCAGCCATTTTTCTGCAATGGAATTAAATGGCCAACTGGGCTGTCCTTTGTTCCAAAAGGGGAGAACTTTGATTTGAATGCATCCAACACCTTCCACTATCAGGACTTGCTTTCCTCAGTGTTTGAGTTTAATGTCTGACAACATTTTAGAGGACTCAGAGGAAGAAGGAAGACTTTTCATAAATTGCTCTGGATTTTTCCCTTTGACTTGGAACCCATCTTGGTCTTGTATATAACTAGGTCATGGCACGCCCTTTATGTCAGCAGTAACAATTTTGAGTTACAAAAAAAAGTAAATACATAATGTATTTTTTGTGTGTGTTTTTTGAAAGTTTTTGTTTGATCTGCCTGAGCAATACATTTTTATATACAGTTTCCTGTATTAAACACTAAATACCTGGCCATCTTTTAAGTTAAATCCTTTCGTCCTAACAAGGTAACGTTTTAAATCTAGATGTAGGAAATGTGAATTCGTGAAAAAAATCATTAGGATAAAAGGGTCTCTCTTTTTTGTTTTCCTTTTGCATTGTAAGTACCCAATCCATTCTGTCCTTTTTAAGTGTAGTTTTCATTCGTAATGTTACTGGAATTCTCCTTATTTTTATTATTATTTTTCAAGCTTCATCTGCATGTCATTATTTGTCTTGTTTATTAGTAATTGTTTCTGAAGTACTTTTAAAGTCAACATGATTTAGCTAGAGATGCTTAAAATGTTTACATACGGTAACTATTAACGAACTGTATTCCCACTAACATGTACAAATGTAGAAATGTTTGAGATCATGTTTTAAAAATGGAAGCTAGGGAGACAGAAAAACACGCAGTCCTTTTTATGTGCAGAGTAAATCTGCCACAAGAATATACCGATGTGAGCCTGATTTTTTTGAAGTAAACTAAATATTGTTAATCAAAATAAGCCATTTTCTAATAGCTTTTTTCAAAGACCTAGAAATGACTGAACGAATTCTGTTTAGCAAACGTACAGCAGGAGGTGATGTGATAAACAGCATAACGCATATTTAGAAATAAGTTTTTAATAATCCCCCCTTCAAAAAAAACCAACCAAAACACCCTCCACCTTCAGAACTGCCTTCATCTATTCTATGGTGTGCGGGTAAGTAAAGCCTTTTGCCCTTCCAGTGAAAGATAGACCAGGCCTGAACAGCAAATGTTTTTTTTTTTTTTTTTGTGCAGGGCGGACATCCGAATTACTTTCTGGTGGGGGGACCAGGTAGCTAATGCTCTCGTGGAAAGTACATATTCAGAATCTATTTCTTTCCAAAGGATACTTCTTTTCTTTCATCCTCCTGTAACAAAGTGGTTTACTTGGTTATACTGTATCTTTGTTGAGCTGAAGAGTTTCTGGAAGTCGATAACACAGTAGTACAGTATTAATAGATCTAAGCTGTTCCTCCTAAATCTGTAAATTAGGGTGGGATCGTGTACAAAAACCCCAATACAAGCACATAATGGAGGCGAAAGCGTCTTTTCTCTCCTCTACTCTAGCTAGTATTGGAGAGGTTAATTTGTCTTTTGTTTTTTTCTTTAAAGGAACAATAAAGACAGGCTGTTTTGAGGACGCCAGCGACTTGAACAGGCAAGATGGACTCTTGATTTGTTAAAAATGCACCCTGTGAGGGGTTTTCTTCCCTTGTGCGAGGCGCCTGGTTAGAGAGGAGTTCTCAAAAAACGACATCCAAAATGGAGGTTGCCTTTTTCCCCCACCAAAGAGCCGAAGCTTCGCCTTTCCCGAGTTGTGTTGCGGGGGGGGGGGGGGAGAGCTTGTTGACGCTTTTGCTGTTTTACAGCAGCAAGGCTACGCTGTGTTCAAGCAGAGGTGCTTAAAATAACCCGAGCTGGCTTCTCTAGAGAGAAAGAAGGAAGCTTTATTTGGAAATGGGGGGGGGGGGAGAGACCACCTCTTGCCACCTTAGTCCACTCGTAGCGTGGGTGCCTTGAAAGAGGCTGGTTCTCATGCAACTGCTCTCGCAAGGTTTCGCTCCATTATTCTGTGTGCGAGCCATCGGGCTTTCATCATGGCGGCTTGTCTTCTCGCTCTCTCCTCCTGCGCGGCTGGGTGTTGATTTTGGGACAGCCCCAACGCTGGATTTCTCCAGGGTTTAGAGCGTGCTTTCGACCAATGCAACCAATATATATATATATATAGGTTTCTCTCCCCCCCCCCTTCTTTCTCGTGTGTGCAACGAAGGCTGGTAGAAAGAAAAGCAGAAGTGAAAGAATTGCCTTTTTTTCTGGCGTCGTTTTCTAGGGCTCTGAAAGCGAGGCAGGGAAAATGGTTGCCATGTCGTGCAAGCAGTGCTTTCTGCAGCAGCAGCCAGGGTGGAAAGAGGAGCTCCTGGCCAGGCTCCAACTTTTTGCCTGCGGCGGGGCTCGACCCTGCGGCGTCGGGGGAGGCCCGGGGTAGCCCCTCCGCCCTGCTCTTAAAGGAGCAGGACCTGCTCCCGTGGAGCCGAGAGACAGAAGACAAAAGGCGCAGAGTGGGGGGGGGGCGTCCTTTGTGTCTAGAAGACACCACCATCCAGTCTTCCCTCTGGTCGTCGTCTTGCTTCTGCAGCGAAGGGGGCCATGGCGGTTGCTGTCTGGCCCAGCCGTTGTGCGCGTTTGTGCTCCAACTTCGAATTAAGGGGCTCGCGGGGCCAGGAGGGAAAGGCACACGGCGCAGGGCGATTGGGGTGGGTGTGGGTTATTCTCCGACGTGGCCACGGCTTGGCTCTCCCTCTGCCAGGACGAGAGGGATACTTTAGGGGCAAGACAGAGCCGCGCTTTCCCACGTGCCTCCAAGCGAGTCAAATCGGCGTGGTTAATCTCCTTTCCTGCCCCCTAGACAAGGGCGAGTTTAGTGGTGACCCACTTGGAGGAGGAGGAGCAGGAGTGAAGGGAATACGTGGCCTGTTGTCAGACGACAGGAGCCTCTCCGAAGGGCATCCCCCTGCCTTGCCTCTTTGCCATGGCATGGTTTCCGTGCAAAGGGCTTTTTCTTTGTCTACCCCGGACTCCTCTCCTGAGCGCTGCAGCTTTCCCCACCCCTCCAAACATGAGCCGGGTTGGGTGGCGGCAGCGGAGGAGGTTGTTTACTTCATTCAGCCACAGCTCTGCAGTTGCTCATGTTGCTCTGAAGATTTGATCTGACAGCTCCGGTTATAGATCGAGAGGGCACTAGGTCGCTTTGTGGCATTTTCCTCGCATCGATGTCTGCCTTGGGGGTGACAAAGGAATCGTTTCTTTTTACATTTTCTGAGAAGCAAAGTGAAGGAGCCTCTGGCTTTAACTTCTTAAATCAGGAGTTCTCAACTTTTTTAAAGGGGGGGGGTCACGCTCCCTCAGACAGCTTAGGGGGCAGGACGGCCATTTTGCCCTTCCTCCACCCCATGGCACTTCCTGGTGGTGGAGGTGGTGGAGGCCCCACATGAAATGGTGCTGTGGGTTGCAGGTTGAGAATCCATGTCTTAAATGCTCTTTTAAATGCAGCCTTTCTGTTTGTATTTTTTTAAATTAATCTGCAAAGATTAATAGGCAAAATGAGTTGTGTGGTGTGCATGTCATGCTAGAAAATACTGTAGTCGGCTTAGTCAAGTCTGTCATGTAAATATTAAGCTGGAGGCCCTGTGGGTGTTGCCTACTAGATCTATAGAGGACTAAAAACATTCCATTCCGCCATCAAGTCCTAAGATCTGCTCAAGCGGTAGAACCGGCTTTTAAGTGTCAGCTGAGAGGAGGAGGAGGGTGCCTGTTCAACCATGTCAAGCTTCTGGTCTGTGTGGGAGGAAAGGTCTGCTTAAGGGAAGAGGCAGAGAGCGCTGCTGGCCGGAAGCAAAACTCGCCATGCAGTCCTTGAGGAGCCATTCTGTTGAATCATCCAGGAGTTACTTCACAGGAAACATGCTTAGCATTAAACCCATTGCTTCTGTGTTGTTGTTTTTTGAGATGGTTTGGGGAGAATAGTCACACACTCAAGATCTGAACAAAGTATCATAAAACCCTGATGAGCTGCTAAGTTCTTGGTCCCTGACAAGTCTTAGAAAGGAAGCTTAGTGACTTAGGAACGGCTGGGATGAAATATGTTCCTTTCTTAAAGATCTCGACATATCTGAGCTGCTTACCTTTTAGTGAGCAGATCAACTGGAAATGTAGTTATATAGACCTGTTTGTAATGATGTAACAACAGCTTGTGTGTGGTAGCTGGCTGATTTGTTGATTAGTTTAACTGTCTCCTTGAGACGCCTGCTGCTGTAATTGTGTGGTGCAATTGGAAATGGTTGGAGATCTTAAATTCCTTTCAGATGGTATAAAAGAGACATTAGTGGTTGCTTGGGAGGGGGGCAGGTTTCTTCCTTTCATCTTTATATCTTGCCTTTCTCTTTCTCTCTCTCTCTGTGCTTCAGTCAATATAATGTAGGTCACTGTGGAACTCATATTTGTCTTTATACCCAGGGAGATTTCCCGGACATACATTGTTTGTGATTGATCATGTTATACATTGTTTCTGAATGTAAAGGCCCTTTGGATGATACAATAATTAGCTTGGCTTACATAGGGCTGTGGTGGCTCAGTGGTTAAGAAGCTCACCCTGTTAGCTGGAAGGCTGGCAAATTGGCAGTTCGAGACCCAGGTATGCATGACGGATTGAGCACCTCTCTCTATCCCAGCTCTTGGGGACATGAAAGGAGCCTCATTTGGGTGTTCCCTGAGTGGAGTTTCTTCTGCAAAAATCATTTCAACCCAGAATAATTTCTGACACAAAATTATTATTATTAGCTGCAAACAGAGGGCATCTTGTTTTCTATTGTTAAGATGCTAATTGTGACAAGTGCTCTAACACAGTTCTATTTCCACTTCCCACACTATACTTTTGGATTAGTCTTCTATATTTAGACAGTGGCTGGTCTTTTCCTCCTTCTCTTTTTCTGATACTCTTTGAATTGATGCAACCCCTTAACATGGGTTATGTCAGTATTGTGTCCGTATCAGATGGTTCCAAAGGTAAAGAGTAGTCACAATTTTTCCCACCCACTGCTTTTATTTAGATCAGGCGTTGCCAACCTTATTAAGTCAGGGCCAGATCACAGCTCCCTCAGACAGTTGAGGGGCTGGACTGGTGCCTCCCCCGCCATTCACAGCTGCAGTAAATGTGTCCACAGCTGTCGAAAAATCATTTATGACAAAAAGTCATTTATGACAGTGTAAACAAATCAGTGGCTAATTCCAACAGTGGCAGCTGGAACGAGGGCTGGATGATTTGGTGCTGTAGGTTGCCTACCCCTGATTTAGATATTTAAGATGTTATTCTATATACTGTATCTATATGTCACTTAGATACACTCAAGTTAAAAGACTTCCGGCAACTAACTAAAATCAATTACCTCTTCCCTGGCCTCAGCACCATGAAATCAGAAGGTTGCCTTCCTGTGATGAAGATGCTTAGATTTTTGTATTAATTGTCTTATGAAGTGAAATCAAACTTTCCTTTTCAAGCCTTGTTTCAAAGAACACAAAATAATGAAACTGTTTCTGACAGCTTGGGTCTTTGTCAGATGTAGTCTGAACTTTGCTACTTTGTAGGATGGTGCAAGTCTTCAAAGTGACAGTTTTGCTCTGTTCAGCATATGTAACAGAGACAAAAGTATTGTGTCAAGTTAGTTTGAGAGATGTCACAATACTCTTGGTTTTATTTTTAATTGGGATTTTTTTAAATAGAACTGGAAATTTTGGATGGAAGTAATTTCACCTAACAACTCCTGTAGGATCATTATAGCTAAAAAATAGTATGCATACCCAAGTACTGTAAATTTCCTGGTACAATTCCTGCCTCACTGTGTTCTAGGGTCAGTTTCCCTATATTTATTAACTTGAGGACTTGAACAAATAGAATCATTGTGTTCTTAAATTTGCATTTCCCCAAAAAAATTATGATCCCTGGACTGAAATTATATTAATTAAGTGCATCAAACTCTGGAGAAAACAATAACAGTTCTTACTGCTTCCTTATATCCATCGCTACTCTACTATGCTTTGATTAGATCAGGGATTCTCAACCTGTGGCCCATGGGCAGGATGCCGCCCATGGCACCATTTCATATGACCCCCTACTGCCTCCACCACACCAGGAAGTGCCATGTGGTGGAGGAAGGGCAAAATGACCATCCAGCTCCCAAAGCTGTCTGAGAGAACATGACCTGGCCCTCAGCTTAAAAAGGTTGAGAACTGGATTAGAGCCTGTAATGTAGTATAGAGCCTGCTTTAGCAGCAGTGCCATTTGAATTATGTGAATTACTTTAATGACTGCCGACATGCATAATACTTCAGTTTGTATTTCTCTCCCAGGAATACTAAAATGCAAAAGTAGTAAATTAATGTGAGAGCTGAACTCTAGTCATCCAGGGCTTAATCGCTAAATATATTTTAGGATAAAGCTCTTGAAACTGACCAAGTAAATGTAATGGATCAATATTCAGTTGTTTTATGTAGTTTGCAGGAGGTTCTGTGGGGGAGAAACAAAGCAACTGGCATGAAATTATAGTCTCATGGGAGAGGCCGAAGGACTGATGAAAACTAAGGCAGGAATGCTAGTGAAAGGGGAATTCAGACAGCTGAAGAATGGAGGCTGAGGAGGCAGTGGACTGCAAAGAGGAGGCTTGAAGGGAAGGGGGGTACAGACTAATCTTAGCACTAGGAAGAGGCTGTTACAGATTGGGGGAAGGGGTGAGAGCAGTAGTGAACCTTCTGAAGAGACAGTGTAGCTTAAGAAAGGAGCAGCACAGTGGTTTAACAAAGACAGAGATGCAGAGGTGGTTGAAAACATGTCCCAGAAAAAGTGGAAAGAGATATTTTTCACACATGTATTAAAACTTGGTGGCATCCAGTAAAATGGTAGGTAGGATACACTAAACAAAGCCTGTTTTACATACTGTAACATAGAATGGGTGGGATTCTTAATTACAAGAAATGGCTTAGCCAGCTTTAAAAGACGCCTTGATAAACACGGAAGATACATTTCTCTTCTATTCCTAACAGGCGCTGCTTGTTAGCAGAATATTCTCCTCCAGAGGCAGTATTCCAACAGACACCAATTATTAGGAAGTACCACTTCAAGATCTTTTTCTGGGCTTCACTAAAGATTTGTTGTTGGATAAGGGAGCAGGAGGCTGGGCTAGATCCAGAAAACTCTTACGTTCTGGCAAGCAAAACTGGACAGAGGGCCAAGATCAAGTTTAGGAAGCAATGGATTGCTAGACAGAAGAACTCTGTCACTTAAATTGTTTGTAATTGCAGAAAGGTAGAATGCAAATAAAGGCCTAGAAAAGGCAATATTGGAAAGCGGAGGAAGGAGTGGAATTTTGCATTATTCAAATAAAAAACCACCTGGTTCGTGCTGGAGACTGTGCTAAACTACTGTGTATATGAAGATATATCTAAACCCAAAGTCCTTAATCAACCTTTAACCTGCTATTCCAGTAAAAATAATTAGAGAACAGCAGCTGGGCTGCAATGTCTTGAATTTGAAAACAAGTGTTAATTTTCCATTTAAAACCAACATATTAGAATAGATAATCTGGATATATGCATGCAAATTGGTAATTTTGAAAGGAACCCTAAGAGATTAGAATAACAAGGAAAGTAGAAATATATTCCTGACTAGAGAATGCCTGCTTTAGGACAATAATGTCTTGCAACACTTAAGTGAGAAATGAGGAAGTAATGTAATCCAAATTGCTTAATCGTTGCTACAAAAATATACAGGAAATTTGAAACCTTTATGAACAAGGTCAGTGTGCTCTTCCTGTGTTTACACTGTCCTGGACCAAATGGATCACATATGGTTTCACTCCTAGGACATACATGATAGTGCAAGCTTTCCCAACCAGGTCTGGTATCTCCCAGATGTTTTGGACTACATTTCCAATAAGCATGCTCATGAACTGAATGATTTGTAGTCTAAAATATATGGAGGGTACCAAACTAGGGAAAACTGATGTAGTGCAATTGTGAGTTAAGCTGCTGGATCTTCAAGAGTTTGTTTTTCAGCTGAGTTGTACTAGTCCAAGGTTCCTCAAACTTGGCTCTCCAGGTGTTCTTGGACTTCAATTCCCAGAAGCCCTGATCATCAGGTGTGCTGACTTGGGTTTCTGGTAGATGAAGTCCAAGAACACTTGGCGTGCCAAGTTTGGCCACCACTGGAGCATATCTAGTTCAGTAGTAGACTTTCAATTCAAGAAGCATAGTGGTATATGTTGAACTACCTTCCATAGATACATTTGTTACTCCCAAACATTTTCATGTAACTAAAACATTAATGTTAGTAGGTCCCTGGCTGGCAGTCACTAACAAGTAACAATGCTGAGTTATTGGAAGTGCTAGCTATAAGTAGCCTTGGTGACTGGAGAAGTAGCTTGGTATGGATAAGTGGTGGTGTGCAAACCCTGAATTTCCATGATACTAGTTAATATTTGAACAGTTGTTTTTGCTCAGGAAGGATAGCTGACATTTGAAATTGGAGTTGAAGAGACATAGCCAAATAGGATTTGTGCTTGCATTTTCTCCCATCTTTCCCACACCTGATCCCTCATTTTTTAAAATAAGCAGATTCTAATTTATGTCTGGTGTAGTGACTTGCTGGCCAAATGGATTTGAAAATACCACAGAACAGGGAATCTCTTATAATATTTATGTGGAATTATTTTCATTAACCACATGCTTGTGATGAAAATGACTCTTTGCCTTTCAGCAATGGATTAATTAATGGTTCTGGAGCAAGGACAGGTTGGGACAAACATAATCATGATTAGCTTCTCATTATTAAGTATTAAGATACTTCAGCTTGTTGTATGACACTCCTGCTTTAAGCACAAAAGCCATTATCTTTTGTTATATGTAATCAATTGAGAGCAGGGGTGTGCGGTGCACCTTGGGAGGCCAGTGGACAGGAAGTGATGGGTGTGCCTATTGGGGGGCTTGGGGGGGAAAGAAATCCAATACATTCCCATTACCTCTGCCTACGGGGGGGGGGAGTCACTGGGGTGCACCGGGATGAGTCCCTGTATCCCCTTAAGCCAGCACACCATTGACTGAGAGCAGTGTAAATTTAATTTTTAAATGTGTGTCCAAGAAATGTATCCTCTGATGGACCTTTTGACTGGTGAAAACAAAAATTAAAAGGGTTTTTTGTACTTACTGCTGCTGTTTGTAAATAGATTTGTGCCAAATTGTCCTGCATCTGCTTTGAGGACACTGTAATAATAAACAAGGTAGAGGTTATAAATATATTGTTTAAAAGGGCAGGCTGTTAGTTCCAGGAATTATAGATTTACAGTTATAGTTCATAGTTATTCCCATTGTTTCCTGTTCAGTGTCTTTCTTACTTTAAAAAAATCTTTTAAAATAGCAGTTATACCTATTTCCACCCCATAGAACTTGTGCACGCTCTAGGATTTTTGCCCCCAACATGCTAGGTATTCATTTTAGTGTCCTTGGAAGGATGGAAGGCATAGCAACTCAAAAGTGACTCTTGCTGTCTTATTTTTCTTTGTCATGATTATGACCATAATTTGTTTAATACAAAGTTAGTGTCATATGTGTGCTTAATAGACTTTTGATCAATATTGGAACCTGGTTTTGTAACTCATATTTAGAGCTGATTTTCCTGTAGGACTGCTAATAATAATACTGTGCCATCAAGTCAGTTCTTACCTATGGCAGCCCTTTCCAAGGTTTTCTAGGTGGAGAATTATTATTTTTTTTATTATTATATTCAATTTATATTATTATATTCAATTTATACTTAAGCGTTTAGCATTCTCTTTTTCTGGGGATATTGCAGTTGTGCAGTTTGTTCAAGACCACAGTGGGAAACCTCTGGCTCTGTAGGCAGATACTTAACTCACTGAGAGGATCCCAAAGTCCTGTTGTATGCAGAGTATAAATATAATGTGTTCTCGACTATTGACATGTCCTTTGGCCAGACACATTTTTACTTTTCAGTCTGTTGCTTATCTAACTAGGTTGACAACTTGCACCGTTTTTATTCAGATCTAGAGCGCCACCTAGTGGCAAAACCTAGTAATGACTGCAGAGCTAGACTTTCTGTAAGGATATTTAAAAAGTCCTTTAAAAAGAATTGCCCTGTTAATCTGAATTACCTTAGAAACAGTTTAATCAGCTGCAGCTACAATCCTATACTCACTTGCTAGGAGATAAACACAGTTGAACTTCATGAATTTTATGAGACTGGTATGAAGAGATTGTAATATAAATTCTGCCTGAGGGGAGTCTCTGAAATATACAGCAATATTTAATATTATTAAAATCCTTATCCTGCCATTCCACATCATTAGGAGTACTGAAGTTGACCAAAAATAATAAGCTAATCTTATCCAGCATTCTTATCCAAATGGAAACACTAAACCACCAATCAGAATGAAAAATAGAAGTACAATAAATGTTGCAGATTATAAGCATCACATTACAAGGCAAACCTGGTAAATAAAAGATTTAATGTACCAAATAGTTAAAAAGTTTGCTGATTGGAAAGTTTTTATTTCCACTGGAATTCCATTAATGTGGGCACCAAATTATCTACTATGACAGTTCTAGACACATGCAATGAAATCTCCTCATGCTTGCTTTGCCACAAAAGAGTTGGCTTATTGGTTGCACAGTACTAGCAGAAGCAGCAACCTGAACTTCATGAAAAGCACTATTAAGTCTGATTCTGCAAAATCGATAACAACATGGGGCTTTAACAATTTTTGGCTACAATTGCAAAGAACATGGAGGTAAGTAGAATGTGCAAAATAATCTCAAGTGGTGGTTTCCCAAATTGCTTCATAAGTGTGAAATGTATTCTAGGACTGTTATTCCAATGAGCCCTTAAAGCGAGTTGGCAAATGTAGAAAACACAAGTTTTAACAAACGTATCATTTTCCAATACCTGCTCAGTTACTTGTATCAGTACAGTATCTTGTTTTATGCTATTAACCCTGACAGCAAAGATTGAAAATTCGGACCTTTGAAGCCAGTTAAAGTGATGGGGGGAAAGAAATTTGTCTCATTGGACAATTATTAGAAATGAAACACTATGTACTATTATATACCACTTTTTCAACTATGTGGTTATTTGCCAAACAACAGCAAATCAAAATAGCTAGTCCATTTAATACATTCCTCCCCGATAGGGAAGGTTTATTTGTCAAAACTTAATGGCCAGATAAAGGGATGGGAAGACTAGGCATCTCCTATTTTCTGGTTTTCCCTGCAGCTGAAAGATGTGTGGTTGTTTCTTGGATCTCTTGGTACATATCTGAATGTCAGGTTGATTTGCAGCAAGATTTCTCCCTATGCTCATAATTCACCCTGTGCTTCCCAATAAATTCCCTGACTGGTCATTGTGGGAAATAAGCCTCTGGTCTTGTCCAGCAAGACTCATATATATTTTACCTTCAAAATATGAATTAACGCTGTCCTATTATTGAATTTGATGTCAATCTGAGCCACCACTTTGACAGCACCAAGCTTTTCCTGCCATCTTGAACAGGCAAAGCTCTTCTCTCACACACCAGGGTTGTGAAAATAAACATGAACTTTCAAGGTTGTGAGTTGTAATCTGCCTAGCCCACAAAACTGCCAAATTTTGTGCTACAGTGATCAGGATTAGAAAAATATTGGCAGGTGCCTCAGTAGCACAAACTACTAATGCTACATCACAGTAGCAGTTGGGGTACACAGAAAGAGCCACCTTGAAGATTGTGGTATTTTTGCACCACAATTGGATGTACCCTGGTAATGTCAGCCTTCTGTTGCTGGATAATCTTTCTCACACTAGGCCACTCAGGTGAAAGGAACTGTAGAATGAACTCACCAAAAGGTGCATTGATTTTGGCAGTTTCACATCTGGCCTAGACACAGAAGAACAATAAAGTTGCCGTATCACTAATTTAAAATATTTTTATTGATTGATCTCTCTTAATTTTGAATAGCTAGGCTTTTTAAATAGTACATTTTGTCATTTTAAAGTATTTAAATTTTAACATTTTACCTCTTCTTGTACTGTGCTGATTGTGGGCCGTAATAAAGTTATTGTATTGCATATCTCTGGAACATTAAAGTCTGTTTCCTGATTTCTGGTGTGTCTTCTGGTCCTTTGATTTAGCACCAAGTGTTATTTGCAAAGTCATGGGACTTAAATAATCTTGAGATTGCATTGGTTCTTAAATGGAGGGGGGCGATTTTAAGTTCTTTTTTAGAGCCTACAATCCTTTGAAATTTAAAATCCTTAAAAACATGCCCTCAGGACGAGGGCTGGGTGGCACACTGATCTGAGTTTTATTAAGAGGATCATAAAAAGTCATCCAACTTTTAATATTTATCCATAGATCTCCCCACCACCCCAACCGCTCCTCTTCCATTGATTGATCTCATGTTGTGTGGCTGCAGTGGCTTAGTGGTTAAGAAGCTGGCCTTGCTAGCTTGAAGGCTGGCAAGTCAGCAGTTTGAGACCGAGGTACTGCATGACAGATTGAGTGCCTGTCTCTGTCCCAGCTCTTTCCAACCTAGCAGATCGAAAGCAAGAAATTGCAAGTAGATAAATAGGGACCACTTCAGTGGGAAAGATAAACAGCATTCCATACACTCCGCTGTCTAGTCATGCCTGACACTTGTCCATGGAAACATCTGCAGATTTAGACAGCACTGGCTCTTGGCTGTAAACAGATGAGCACTGAAGCCTAGAGTCAGATAGAGTTTTGAGCACAGACAACTTTTACCTAAATAGGGACCATTTATGTGGGAAAATATCTTCGGGACATGAAAGGAGCCTCATTTGGGCATCTCCTGAGCTAAATGGTTAAGAAGCTCGCTTTGTTAGCTGGAAGGTTGGCAAGACGGCAGTTCGAGACCCGGGTACTGCACAAGAGAGTGAGTTCCCATCTCTGTCCCAGCTCCTGCCAACCTAGCAATTCGAAAGAAATTGCAAATCGATAAATAGGGGCCACTTCGTTGGGAAGAAGATCTTGGGTGCAGGAAAAGAGCCTCATTCAGGCGTCACCTGAGGGGAGTTTCTCCAGCAAAATTATTTTCAACCCAGAATAATTTCTGGCACAAATGTATTATTCTCTCATCATGTCACCTCCTCACGGCCCTGCCGCCGCCTATGTGGGCTCTTTCCGTCAAGCGCCATGCTCTTGCGAGGTCTTTATTTCTTAATTAAATGTAACTCTTATCGAGACGAAGGGTTCCGCGTTTGCTCGTCAGGTGAAACCCCCGTCGCCTCAGAGAAGCGGCGCTGAGGGACCGACCGCATCCTTCCCTCCGGGCGGAAGGAAGGCGGGCTTGGGCGGGCGAAGTGAGAGGAAATAAAGCGAGGCAGCTGCTCGCTGCTTTAATAATCTCCCTAAAGTGGAGGAGGTAGGTAGTAGGGAGAGGCAGCTGGCTTGAAAAGCCTCGAGGAGGGAGGAAACGGGCCGGTTTCCCCTCACATTCGGCAGGCCTAGGGGCGCCTTTTCTGGTTTTCCCGCGCTTTTCTGAGGGGAGGACAGAGGGGGCAAAAAGGGCCTCAGTTTCCCTCATGGAAGAAGCGAACGGAGGGGAGACGAAGGGAAGGAAAGGCTCCCGGGCCGCCGCTCCTGCTCGGCCTGCGGAGGGAGAGAAGAAGAAGAGAAAGAAGGCGAGGAAACAGGAGCTGAAGCTGGTGATTGTGGGCGACGGAGGCTGCGGGAAGACCTCGCTACTCCTGGCCTACGCTGAGGGAACGTTCCCTGAGGTGAGTGAGGGGCGCGACGGTTGGTCTCGCGCCTTCGCGCCTTCGCCTCAGCCAATCAGCGTTCTCTCCCTCCCCTCTGGCCACGCCCCCCCATGCCGGTTCTCAAAGCAGCTTGAGTTAGAATTCTCCCTCTTCCACAGGGAACCACTGGAGTGAGGAGATTCCTGTACACATCAGGGATTCTCAACCTGTGGGCCAGATCAGGGGGTGCCCAAACTAGGGTCCATGTTGGGCCGCATCCGGCCCATGGCACCAAATTATCTGAAACTCACCACCCTTATCGCCCCCGGAAACAGAAGCAAAATGCGCCTGTGCGAAATGGGGCTGTAAATGCACCCCAAACTGTTGTAAATGCATTTATGACAGCTTCAGATGCATTTATGGCAGCTTTTTGCACATGCATGTGCGCATTTTACTTCTGTTTCCGGTGGGAGGAACCACATGAGCGTCCCGCAGAATGACATCACCAGCCCACACCCCAAAAAGCTAGGGTTCAGTGCTCATTTCTATTTACAGCCAAAGAGCCAGCACTGTCTATGTCTGCAGACGTTTCCGTGGACATGTGGCAGGCATGACTAGACACTGGAGTGCACAGAACGCTGTTTACCTTCCCACTGAGGTGGTACCTATTTATCGACTTGCAGATGCATTTATGGCAGCTTTTTGCACATGCATGTGCGCATTTTACTTCTGTTTCCGGTGGGAGGAACCACATGAGCGTCCCGTAGAATGACATCACCAGCCCACACCCCAAAAAGCTAGGGTTCAGTGCTCATTTCTATTTACAGCCAAAGAGCCAGCACTGTCTATGTCTGCAGACGTAGATCGAAGGCTTATCTTCTTGTAATCCGAGGCAGTCGTGAAGCCATGCATCTCTTTTGGAAAATCTACAGGATCCCCATGGAAGTTGCAGAATGGACTTCTCACTTAACCTCCCCAAAAGCTCAAGTGTGGTAGACACAGGGACTGCGGTGGCTTACTGGTTACTGAATATGATGACTGGAAGGTCAGCAGGTCAGCAGTTCGAGACCCTGGTGCTGCACAAGGGACTGTCATTTGTTCTCAGCTCCTGCCAACCTCACAGTTCGAAAGCAAGAAATTGGAAGTAGACAAATAGGTACCACCTCAGTGGGAAGGTAAACAGCGTTCTGTGCACTCCAGTGTCTAGTCATGCCTGCCACATGTCCACGGAAACGTCTGCAGACATAGACAGTGCTGGCTCTTTGGCTGTAAATAGAGATGAGCACTGAACCCTAGAGTCAGATACGACTGGCTTTCCAGCAAGGGTGACCTTTACCTTGAAGGATGCTTTGATCCCTTCTGACATCCAAAACGACCCAAGCCATGTGCAATATCCCCAATTGTTCTACCCATAAATACATTATATTTCTGATAATTTGTCTGTCCAACCTGTTGCACTTCATTTTCACTATGATACAAAGGAAAGTGAGTCATGTATTTGCTGTATGTGTAACCCTGTGTAGCATAAGACCCCGGAAGTCTGGTGAGATGTCTTTACAAGATCTATGTGTATACTTTCATCTCAGTTTTTGGAAGCTGATTTAAAGTGAGAGAGACTCTTAATTAGACCCTTAACTAAAAGGACAAAATAGTTTCAAGTCCTACCGAAACAATATACGATGCTCAATGCAATTTGGAACATTTGTTGAAGCATCAACTGTTCACACAGCTATGATGTCAGGAAGCTCCTCTGGTCATATCTAAACCACATTTTGGCCGGATGTTCGGATGACGGTCTTCCTGTTAGGAAAGTTAAGACTCAGAGAGCTTTGCGCTTCTGTATTATAGACTTTTCTAGTTACAAATAAGCCTTTTCTAGTACTGCCCCACTGAGAATATATCAAGCTGATTTTTAAACTCTATAAATAATTGGAATTTCAGAAAGAGAACAATATTGCATTATTTGGTGGCTTGGAGAAAGGGGTTGTGGTAGTATTCACTGTCTTTAGTAGATATACTGGGGTACACAGAAAGAGCCTCCTCGAAGAATGTAGTATTTTTGAACCACAATCGGACGTACCCTGGTAATGGCAACTTTGTGTTGATGGCTACTCTTTCTCACAGTAGGTCAGGTGAAAGGAACAGCAGAATGAACTCACCAAAAGGTGAGTTTATTTTGGCAGTTCCATGTCTGGCCTAGACACACGAGAAGAAGTATGGAGACAGAAGTTGTGGGAAATCAGAATATGTAACTGCACTGTGCTTTCTTTTTCTGACAGCAACACGCTCCTTCAGTGTTTGAGAAATACACCAGCAGCGTCTTAGTGGGCAGAAAAGAAGTTGTTCTTCATTTATATGATACTGCAGGTAATCTTGCATTTAAGGGAAAACTTGTGAACCCTGTGGTTGGTCAAAAGCATCAACCAGTGATGCTAAGATTTCCTGCACTCAATGGAAATTGATTGCAAGACATAATGTGACAGGTTACACACTAATTGTTTTGCAAAAGTCAGTAACAACATAACTATATCCATATTATTTGTACTCGCTCTTTTCAAATTGAGAGCTACGCTGAAGGTTTCAATGAATTCCTTAAGACAGGAGTTCTCAACCTTTTAAAGCCGGGGCCCGAGTCACTCTCCCTCAGACAGCTTCGGGGACACTGGCTCTTTGGCTGTAAACAGAGATGAGCACTGAACCCTAGAGTTGGATAGGACCGGCTTTCAACCAAGGGTGACCTTTATCCATTTTCACAATTACAAATTTATATAGTTTGACCTTTGCTTTCCTGCTGACTAAACTAATACAGATTGACACTAACAGTATGACTCAAAGTTTAATCGAGATGGCAATCAAAGGTACAGCACTATCTGCAAATCAAGGAAACTTTAAGTCATACAAGTCATTGTATTAGCATAAAAGAGGCATACTGTGTAGTTTATTGTGCTTTAGCTTTGTTACTCCCAGCTGATTATGTAAAGGTCTGAGCCATGGAGTAAAAGCGATAGTAGGTAAAGTTTTCCCTTGCTTGAAAATCAGTTGTATCCAACTCTAGGGTTCAGTGCTCATCTGTTTAATAGCCAAAATGCTGTCTGCTTCTGCAGATGTTTCCATGGTTATGTGACAGGCATGACTAGACACTGGAGTGCACGGAACACTATTTACCTTCCCACCAAAGTGGTCCCTATTTATTTACTTTCAATGTCTTGCTTTCAAACTGCTAGGTTGGCAGGAGCTGGGACAGAGATGGAAGCTCACTCCATCATGCAGTATTCAGGTATTGTCTTAGCCACTTGAGCCCCTGCAGGCCCAGAGAGATCATAAAGTTGCCTTTATTTTATTTAAAAAACAGCTACAGTCAAACCTCGCATAAAGAGCACCTCACATAAAGAGCAAACTCGCTTAAAGAGCAGAATTTTCTCTGAATGTTCGCTTCATTTAACAAATAAAACCAACCAAAAACCCGCTTAATAAATAAATCAGGGTTCACAATCTCCCCCACCAGAAGTCACAATTGGTCACTTACAATGGTGTTTCGCTTAAAGAGGAATCCTGTGGAACACATTATGCTCTTTAAGCGAGGTACAACTGTATTTCTGTAAAGTTAGCTGTCCCTTGATCATCTCCACAGTCAAAATTTAGAAGTTTCAGACCACCTCAGTAGCCAGTCATAGAGAAATAACTTCAGGCAGCCAATGTGGGAGAGCTTGAATTTTTTTGTAAATCTTTGTCGGTTATAATCTGCATCATCAGATATACGCTTCTGATGATCTGAATTATCATCATTTATATATGCCATAGAGATTTTTGTTGTTTTATAGTAAATTTGCAGTGCATTTTAGCCATATTCAAGTTACATAAGAGCCATGTAGAGTAGGGGTGCCTAAACTATGGCCTGCAGGCCGGATCTGGGCCCCAATGCCAATTCATCCGGAAGTGGAAGTAAAACGCTTCCAGGATCAATTAGTGCTTTGGGGCCAGATGATTTGCCATTGGGGGGTGGGGGTGGATCTAGCCCATGGGCTATAGTGGCCGGCCCCCTGAACCACATGACTGGCCCACGGCCCGAAATGTTTGAGCGCCTCTGATGCAGAGCCCGCATTATAGGTTTACTCCACATTCAACTTCAGGGGATTTCTTGGAGTCATACAGAACTGGACATGGACCAAGTTTAAATGGAATTCTTTCTCTTTGTATTTTCAGGACAAGAGGATTATGATCGCTTACGGCCACTGTCGTATCAGAACACAAATGTGGTTTTAATTTGTTATGATGTCATGAACCCGGCTAGCTTTGACAATGTGCTAATCAAGGTAGGAAGGTTTGCCATCTTTAAACTGATAAGGAAGTCAGACGTTTCATGTGTCTTGCTACCAAATGAAAAAAAAGTCTTTGCGGATGATAGTTAACCTTGGAAAGTGGAGAGGCAGTAATTTGTAGTTTAATCTTAGAGCTTGTTTTAAATTAAGATAGGTAGAATCCATACACAGTGGCATGGAAATCCATATCCTGAAATACCAGCTCCTTCTAGGTGTGAAAGTGCCTAGGGAGAGCAGATTTTTTTTTTTTTGACTGAACAGAGGTTATCCCGTGGAAGAGCTTTTGAGGATATTTTAGTGGTAAAATAAAGAGATCACCCAGCCCTGGTTTTGCTCTTGGGAGTTCTTTACCCCTTTTAGCCAGATATATACAGTAGTTGTTGTGTTACTGTTCTGTTCCAGCATCTTTTCATTTCCTTTTAAAATGTTAACTGGTTTAATTATTTTCCCTCCCTTGCCTCCCCACTTCTTGGTAGCTTACATTCTGTCCCCTTTCCCATTGTTTAACCCAGGGGTGCCCAAACTTTTCAGGCCGCAGGCCGGTCATGTGATTCAGGTCAGTATGGCCTGTGTGCCTGATCCAGCTCCTAACACCAATTCATCCAGCCCATGAAGCCCTCGTCGCTCCCAGGAAGCGGAAGTAAAAAAAAACCCTGTACAGGCACGTTTTATTTTTACTTCCAGGAGCGATGAGGACTTTGTAGGCCGGGTGAATTGCCATCAGAGGCCAGATTCAGCCCATGGGCCATAGTTTGAACACCCCTGTTCTAACCTCTGAAAGAACCATTCCCATCAGCATTTACAGATTTGGTCGCACTGGGCGGACTTTGAAACACTGATCGCTTTCATTCCTCCAGTGGTCCCATGAGGTGAACCACTTCTGCCGTGGAACCCCCATTGTGCTCGTGGGCTGCAAGACAGACCTACGGAAAGACAAAGAACATCTGAAGAAGCTCCGCTCGGCCCAGCAAGAGCCAATCACATATAGCCAGGTAATGTGCAAGAGAGAGAAGAGCACAATTGCGTGTATATTTAGTGTGAAGTGCATTCTAATTAATTTTGATTTGACACTCAGGGACTGCAGTGGTTTAGTGTTTAAGATTCTGAACTTGACAACTGGAAGGTCGGCAGTTCGTGAACCAAGTACTGCCCGATGGAGTGAGCTCCCGTTTGTCCCAGTTCCTGCCCACCTCGCAGTTCGAAAGCAAGAAATTGCAAGTAGATAAAGAGGTACTACTTCATTGGGAAAGGTAACAGTGTTCTGTGCGTTTTGGAATCTAGTCCTGCCTGCCACATAACCACGGAAATGTCTGCAGAGGCAGACAGTGCTGGCTCTTTGGCTATAAACAGAGGTGAGTACTGAACCCTAGTCGGATACGACTGGCTTTTGAGCAAAGACGATCTTTACCTGTGAGCATTTCTTTGTGTTCTCCCTTAGGGCGAAGAAGCTGGTCGCCAGGTGAATGCAGAGGTTTACTTGGAGTGTTCTGCCAAGTCCCGTGAAAACATAGAGTCTGTTTTTAGGGAAGCAGCTAGGATTGCTCTGAAGCAACCGAAACAATGTGCCATATTATAATGCTTTGGACTTTATATGGACCTCATGGGACAGCATTTCTAATCTACCTTGGATGATAAGAAAAATCCTTATTTAAAGCTTTTTTTTTTCAAGATTGGAGTTTTAGAGGTCAAATTGGTTTCTACTCAGGAAATCCTGCTTTACTTGCATCACATTCAGAAAACAGTGGGATCCCCTTACCTTTAGCAAATGGCAGAAATTCTCAGGATTTAAATAACTTACACTTGTGAGAAGGGTAGAATGTTAACCCTTTACTGCTATAAGGTAAAATCTGCTGGACCAGAATGTCGCTTTTTCTATCGTTTTTGTATTTTTTTACTTTGCTCCTTTAAAAAATATATATCTAGAAATAAGCTGTGGCTCTCGGGGAACAATTGCAGCATTTGGCCATTAAAGAAATTCAATGGACTCTCTAAGTTGTAGCAGTCTTGAAGGTACTGCATTATTTGTGAGGGGTCAAAATCCTTCTTTCGTCATTTGAGCTGTAACAAAATCTACCAAGAAGTTTATCAAAGTCCCAGGCCAAAGTACATTTTTGCTGAGTAACTCATTCCTCTGCTCCAGTGATTTCTCTCAGAGTACTGGGTTCCGTAATAATAATTATCTGCGAACCTGTATAACAAACTGTCATTTGTGAACTATGTACATATTTTTAGCACGTCATTTAACAAGCCTCTACCATACTCCAACACTACCTCAAAGTCCAATCTGATAAATACAGCCCTGCTTAACTTCAAAGCAAAATCTGTCTAAAACCTGGACTGTTGACCCCGATGATTCCCAATGTGGGGCACACGCCCCAGCGGGGGGTAATTTGAGAATGAGTTATTAACAGTGAAGAGCCTTTTACATTCCCTCCATGTGAATAGTTCACTTTTTGAATACTAAGAATTATATGTCACGGGAAAGGGAATCGGGATTTTAGAGATGCTTAGGCTTTCGAACAAGAGAAACCTTTACCTTTAGATGGGCCAAAAAACAGTTAGGAACCATAATTTAATCTTATGATTTGCCTTTTTTAACTGTACTAATGGTAAGCAAACTCTTACTTCCTGAGGCTAACTAAATTCAGAGAAATCTGCAGGTAGGGTTACCATATCTCAGGATGGAAATCTCAGGACAAATCCTGAGATATGGTAACCCTATCTGCAGGGAGGAGGCAGAAGGAAAAGAAGAAATAATCCCTGGGGAACAGATTCAGGCCTTCAACTTCTGTATATGTACTTGCTAAATGCTTTTCAAGGGAGTTGCCAATATGCTGGAACAATCCTAGGAGGAGACCGCAAAAATGACTAATAACTCCATAACAGGCTGCGTTTTATTTGTGAACTTTTCTTTCCCCTCCTGAAAATCTGACGGTCTAAAGATGCTGAAAACGAAATGCTACCTCCACCTTCATACCACCACAAAAAGCTAACGACGGACGTGTGACCTCAACTTTTCCAAAGTTTACCAATTAGCTTTCCTTGGCAGAAGATGGTCTTGCTAGAATACATTTCAGGAAAAAGGGCAAACTTATTCCCTAGGGTACGGCCATAGTCAAAATGAAACACCCTCCAGATCATGGGTGCTCAAACTACTGCCCATGGGCCGGATCTGGCCCCCAACACCAAGTCATCTGGCCCAAGCCACCCTTGTCACTCCTGGAAGTGGAAGTAAAACACGCCCATATGGGCATGTTTTACTTCCACTTCCAGGAGCGACGAGGGTGGCGGGGCCGGATGAATTGGTGTTGGGGGCCAGATCCAGCCCACGGGCAGTAGTTTGAGCACCCCTGGTTTAAGCAGAGAAAATGGCAGCCTAAAATCTATCTCATCCTGTTGCAAAACAGATTGCAAGGCGCGGTTTTACTTCTGCACCCAATGGGAGGAACCACGTAACCGGCCCATTGAACCATGTGACCAGCCCACAGCTCCTGATGTTCTCACTGAAATGCTTTCAACCAGCTGTATGTTGGACACACAGCCTTCAGGGCTGCAACTCAACATGACTGTGTCCTGCACAGTCCATAAAAGATATCTCAGGTCCAATGTTCACAACCACCACCAATGTGCTCTTCATCAACCAAGAGATCTTGGAACAACCCCAGACAATCCAAGCTCTGGGGATGCAAAGAAAGTACTTAACTGGTTTGCTTTATCCCAAAAAGAATCAAGGTTCCTTTTTCTCTCCTGAGACTAAAAAAAAATCTTGCAAAGGCCCAACCTCGGGGCTTTCATTCCCACTTTGTGGCCAGAGGAGATCTGTGTGGAATTATAAATTAGGTGTACAATCAGCTTTGAGATGTTGCTATTGCGCCGAAGAAGAAATCAGTCGAGGAAGACTTTGGTGCTTAATTGCAAACGAAACTTTGCCCCCGGTTTGTTGAGTGCAGGACAAGTGGGTGAAGAAAAAAGACTTTCCGAAACATACAAGTCTAATCACAGTGGTGTGTGTGTATGTGTGTGTGTAGAATGCAGAAAACAACCCCACAGGGACCCACAACGAGTTGTGTCCATTGGCAATCTTTTTTTCATAGCTTCTTCAGTTTGTTCTTCTGAAGTTTGGTGTGCACCACTTTCAGTGTCGTGAGGAAGTTCCCGAGGAACAGCACCAGAAACGTGAGCGCAAGCACGAAAACCTGGAGATGGCAAAGGACAAGAACAGTAGAAATAAATACTGAATATTGAGACAGGAGTAATCCTTAAACACGTCCTTCCTCCTCCTCCTCTTCTGCCACACAGGGGAGCCTCGCTTAACAAATGTAAGGCGTCCTCCGGGACCTTTTGCAGGGAAGAGAAATGGGAAAGCCCTCCATATTGTGGATTTTGACCCAAGGAGAGTCAGTTCGGCAGTTCGAGACCTGAATACTGCACAGTGGAGTGATTTCCCATCTCTGTCCCAGTTCCTGCCAACCTAGCAGTTTGAAAGCTAGACATTGCAAGTAGATAAACGGGGACCACTTGGGTGGGAAAGGTAAATAGCATTCTGTGCACTCCAGTGTCCAGTCATGCCTGCCACGTGTCCAGATTTAGACCCCAAGGCTTAAGAATTCCCCTGCGCCAGGTTCTTAGGTCATTAAACAAATTCAGGGTCTCGCATGAAGATCAAAGCAGCCAGATTTCATGGAATAAAGATTTATAGGTAAGTCACCCTTGCTTTTATATTTCAAAGGAGATTGTTATGGATTAGAATTGTAAGATAAAGGTCACCATTGCTCAAAAGCCAGTCATATCTGATTCTAGGGTTCAGTGCCAGTCATATCTGGCCCTAGGGATCAGTGCTCATCTCTGTTTATAGCCTGAGAGCCAGGGCTGTCTGCGTCTGCAGACATTTCTGTAGACATGTGGCAGGCATGACAGAATGCTGCTTACCTTTCCCACCAAAGCGGTACCTATTTATCTACTTGCAATTTCGTGCTTTCAAACTGCTAGGTTGGCAGGAACTGGGACAGATGACAGGCGCTCGTTCTGTTGTGCAGCGCTCAGGTCTTGGAACTGCTGACCTTCCGGTCACCAAGTTCAGCATCTTAACCACTACGCCACCACAGTCCTTTATAATCCAAAGCAAAAGCACTCACTTGCCATTCTTTGCACTTCTCGTGCCGGGACAGTTCAAACAGCGTGATAGCATTGTAAAGCTGCCAAAACTAGGAAGGAAGGTGGGCAAGAAAAAGGATTGTTAAGAAATGTCACTCCATAATCTCAAACAAAGGACATGATATCAAAACAGCCTTGGTGACCCCAAACCTGCTGGGGCAGAACACTGACTTTGGAGTTTGGTCTCAACTTGACAACAGCTACCTAAAGCAGGGTGCCCAAACTTTTCAGGCTGTGGGCCGGTCACGTGGTTCAGGGAGCTGGTACTATGGCCCGGGGGCCGCATGTGGCCCCGATACCAATTCATCCGGCCCACAAAGCCCTTGTCGCTCCTGGAAGCAGAAGTCAAACGTGCCCAAATAGCCACCGCTGTCTGCGCCTGCAGACCTTTTCCATGTGGCAGGCATGCCTAGACCCTGGAGTGCACAATGTTGTTACCTTTCCCACCAAAGTGGTACCTATGTATCTACTTGCAATTTCTTGCTTTTGAACTGCTAGGTTGGCAGGAGCTGGGACAGGCGCTCACTCAGCTGTGCCGTACTGGGGTCTCGAACTCCTGACCTGCCGACCATCCAGCCATCAAGTTCAGCGTCTTAACTACTAAGCCACCGCAGTCCTGTCCCATACAGTATGGTAAAACGTAACCTATTTTTGTCAGACCAAACAGGAAAGCTATTTGAGGACAAAGGAGAGCAGGTAACTTACATGCCCGAAGAATAAGAAAGGCAGGAGGAAGGTCAAACCGCGCCACATCCAAGATTGAAATCCCTCTAGGAAAAGATCAAACCCAGTTTATGCAGCCTTCATACAAAAGCCCCTTTGAATCACTTCTTACCAATTCCTGCAATGAACTATAAATTAACTTCTTATTGCTCTAGAACAGGTGTTCTCACCCTGTTTAAGCCGGTGGCCAGGGCATGCTCCTTCAGACAGCTTTGGGGGGCCAGGGGAGCATTTTGCCCTTCTTCCACTACATGACACTTCTGGGTGTGGTGGAGGCAGTGGGGGGAGCACATGAAATAGTGCTATGGGCCGCATCCGGCTTGCAGGCTGAGAATTGTTGTTTTAAAGAATGGCAGCTTCAGATAAATGATGTCTTAACCACACGCATAGGTAGGGGATGCATCACTTACCCACAGTGAGATCTAAGTGGTTTCTTTCTCCTAATGCGCGAAGCCTATAAAGGCAGCCACTTTGGTAGTAATATTGTAGAAACTGGACACAACCTGGAAGAAGTAACAACAGAGTAATTCTCTTTAACTGGATTGATAAAAGGAATGCCATATTCTTAAACTTTTCCATTGGCTCTGTTCCAAGACTAGAAAGAGCAATTGGTTGAACATATCTGGACTGCCAATTTATTTTTATGCTGCTTTGGTGCTTCTATTAGGTTGTACCAAAATTTTCCTATTCATCTACAGTACTTGCAATTTCTTGCTTTCAAACTGCTAGGTTGGCAGGAGCTGGCACAGAGATGGGAGCTCACTCCATCATGCAATGCGCAGGAATGGGACTCCAACCTTCCATTCAGCAAGTTCATCGTCTTAACCACCAGAGTCACCGCAGTCCCTTCATGCTACCTCTTATCACAGAATATATTGTAGATTTGAAGGATGCTATTCTTATCAAATCTACAATAGATTCTGTGACATGTTTTCCCCCACTACTGGTATAGAGAGAACATTCTCACCGCTAAAATCCTGTTGGGATTTTATTCCAAAATAAGTGGCATTGGCCAAGGGGTGGCCACACATTGAAACAAATGAATGAAATGCCAGGGAGGAACTCGCGACTTTATTAATTAGCTGCCATGCGAAGCGGCCATGGAGGCCATTTCACCTGCTCCAGAATAAACTGCCAAAGAGATTTGGGCTCATCCTTTAGTGTGGAATTTGGAAGCATACTTACTTTGAAAAATTGAAAAGGCTAAAAACTGGTTGCGGAACATCTGGTACATGAGACCATCTGGCCTTTGAAAGAGAAAAGAGGAAACAAAAAAATTATGGTGTTTTAAACCACACAATCACACTGCATCCTATTGCTCTACAACAGGGGTTCCCAACCAAGGGACCGTGGGCTGGATATGGCCCCCACCCCTCCAAGGGCATTCCAGAAACAAAATGGCCACCCTTTGAAGCAATTGGGACAAAATGGCCACCCCCATCATGCCGGGAGGGCAAAATGGCCATCCAGCCATCGAAGCTAACTAAGGGAGCATGAGCTGGGCCCCAGCTTGAAAAGGTTGGAAATCTCTGCTCTACAACCTAAAAAAACACCTTTGTGACATAGCAAGAGATTACATTTCTAAAACTTATTTTAAAATACACGCAAGTAGCTTGCAATGGTTGTGAGAGCTGGACCATTAGGAAAGCTGAGCGCAGAAGAATAGATGCCTTTGAGATGTGGTGTTGGAGGAGAGTTTTGAGAGTCCCCTGGACAGCGAGGAGAACAAACAGGGTCAATCTTAGAAGAAATCAACCTCGACTGCTCCTTAGAAGGTCAAATAATAAAGATGAAGCTAAAGTACTTTGGAAATCAAATGAGAAGAGAGGATTCACTTGAGAAAGCCTTGATGCTTGGAAAGGTGGAGGGCAAAAGAAGAAGGGGACGGCCCAAGATGAGATGGCTAGATGGTATTGTAGACACAATGGGCACAGAGCTGAGCGAGTTGAGGAGGATGGTGGAGGACAGGAGTGCCTGGCGGACAGTGGTCCATGGGGTCATCGCAGAGGGTCGGAATCGACTGTGCGACTGAACAACAACAAGCTTGCAATCTAGTTTGAATTCTACCATTATTAAACTAAATCCGGTGGTATGTGTGTGCCTTTAAGCATGTCTCTATAAGCCCCAGGAATGTCTATAGTCATGGTTCCCAATGTGGGGCACATGCCCCACAAGGAAGGTAGGGGTAATTCAAGAATGATTTATCAGGAGTGAATTGTCTTTTAGACTTCCTCCACATGAATAGGAGTTCACTTTTGGAATAATAAGAATTATACATGGGGGGGGGGGAGTGTCAGGATTTTAGAGATGCTTAGGTGGGGTTTGGACAAAATTAGGTTGGGAACCACTGGTCTATATAGAAAACTACCAGAAAAAACAGAAACTAATTCAACTAATCCAATTTCCACCTCACTGTTTCCATTACAAAGTGTTTTTCTAAGTGGGAAGATCAATCAACTGTATGAGATGGAATTTTGTCACACTCTGAAACTCTAAGATTATCATCAAGTAGTTTTAAAAACACATACCATGTTAACATCACACCAGATAAAAATGTAGAGACGTAATGATGAGACACCCACCAGCCCTTAATCCTGTAAATAAAAAGAACATGTTCAAACCCATTTCATTGGTGAACAGAACTCACTCCCCTCAAATCAGTAGACCCCCTCCTTGATGCTCATGTTAGCAAGCCAAGGCCTCGCAGTTACACATTACAATGTCAGCCATAGTTGAGCCTGTTTTGTGATCACCTACAATTCTAAAAGGAGCTGCAGTGGTTAAGATGCTGAACTTGACGCCTGGAAGATCGGCAGGGAGGCAGTTTGAGACCCGAGAACTCCTATCGTCTGCCCCAGTTCCTGCCAGCCTAGTAGTTTGAAAGCAAGAAATTGCAAGTAGATAAATAGGTACTGTTTTGGCTGGAAAGCGTTCCATGTGTTCTGGTGTCTAGTCATGCCTGCCACATGTCCACAGAAAGATCTGCAGACGCAGACAGCGCTGGCTCTTTGGCTATAAACAGATGAGCACTGAACCCTAGAATCAGATATGACTGGCTTTTGAGCAATGGTGACCTTTATCTTACAATTCTAATCCATAACAATCTCCTTTGAAATATAAAAGCAAACTTTTGTGCATATCTTGAAGACCCCTACCTTGACCCGTTGCTAATAAGGATACTTTCTCGTATCGTCAGAGTGCAATAATACCAAACTAAGAGGAAGTTGAAGACTTCATCCGTCACCCTGAAGGAAGAAAACATGAAAAACTAATTTGTTTAAAATTAATAATAATTCAGGAAGTGCCTTCATTTCAAAACTCTGATTTCCTAATTCCCACCAGGCCCCCGATTAAAAAGATGGTTTGTCATCAAAAGTAATTATACAGTAATCTGTTCTTAGCTAGGCAGATAGAATGGAGCATCCGATCTAGCAAGCCCTGGGCTGCCTTGTTTGCTCGGGGAGACAAGAATCAAGACTTCTTCAGAAAACTCAGATCCAACTTGGAGTGAAATGTCCTGCATCCATTCACACAGCAAATGGAGCAGGAGTCTTACCGATAATGGAGAACAAACCGGCAGGCCACTGCTCCGAGAAGCAAGATTATCGTCAAGTACAGTTTGAATTTTTCATATTCATCTTTGTAAGCAAACCTAAAATGAAAACAATAAAATAAAGCCAGAGGAGATGTGTTTTAGAGTAAAATATTCAATATGAAAGTCAGATCGGGCTTGGAAGAATATACAAGATCACAAAGAGGTCTAGACTGGAATTTACCTTTTCCTTCCTACCCAGTTTCCAACCACTCTTTGCTATAAACCAGTGATGGCGAACCTTGGCACTCCAGCGCAGTAAACCCATTCGTGTGCATTCACAGACTTGGGCTTCTGGGAACTGAATTACAAGAACAGCTGGAGTGCCAAGGTTCACCATTGCTGCTATAAACTGTCATATCTTTCCTCTTCCTTCCAACTCCATTCTTAAGAGGAATCCTTTTGTGGAACAGCAAAGGGCTGGGGTTGGGAACTTTAGACCCTCATGCTAAATCCAGCCCAATGGATTTCCCCATGCCCTTTACCCCCTCAATGACATTATTATCTGGGTGTTTCCTGGCTTTTTTACAGATTACTTGCTTATCTGAAATGGGTGGAATCCCTCGTCTCTGCTAGTGAGAAGTTTAAGTGCCAATATGTTGAGATTTCTTCCCTCCTCTACCATTTCACCCCCCAAAATCTGGCCCTCCGGAGATGACTTCTGAAAAGCAGGGTCCTCAACCTTAACTAAATGATCTTACTGAAAACAAGAAAGCTAACACTAAGCGGGAGTGTTTTTTCCACGGGACTAAACTAATCGCTCCACTCCTAAAAAATTCCTGAACTTGAAATTCATTAGTGCTAAGGGTACAACTTTTGCCCCAGGCTTCAAGTTTCTAATCCATAGGAAAGAAAGGACCTAAGCCAGGGGTTCCCAACCTTTTCAAGCTGGGGGCCGAGTCACACTCTCTCAGTCAGCTTTGAGGGCCGGATGCCCATTTTGCCTTGCCTATATGATGGGGGTGGCCATTTTGTCTCAACAGCTTCAAAAGGGTGGTCATTTTCCCCTCAAATGCTCTTAGAGGGGTGGGGCACATGAAATGGCACATTTGGCCAGATCTGGCCCACGGACCTTAGGTTGGGAACCCCTGACCTAAACTAATTCCACCCAGCCAGACATCCCAAAGGCTGCCCACTGTGAGAAAGATGGGGAAAGGTGTCTTACTTTGCTTGATTACTCAGGAGAGTTACATTCACGTTTCCCAGGACAAGATTTAAGTACAACCTGAAAACAATCAAAGATGCAAATAATTAAGTTAGACACCTCAGAGCCGTTGTGTAATCATTTGCAGAGCGGAGGTAGCCGTGGACTTTTGTATTTTCAGTTTGTATGAAAACAAGAGGCACAAGCATTTGATCCTCAACTATGAGACCCAAAATCTGGTCTTAGATGGACTTTTTGTTAATTCTTAAGCGTCTCCTGTTAATTTAACCCAGTGATGGTCAATCTTGGCATTCCATGTGTTCTTGAACTTCCAATTCCCAGGAGCCCTGATCAGCAGGCATGCTGACTTGGGTTCCTGGGCATTGAAGTCCAAGAACACATGGAGTGCCAAGGTTGGCTATCACTGATTTAGACCATGAATATTTTTAAAAAGTTAATTATTTGGGCTACAAATCTCAGAATCCCATTATTTGAAAGCTTTACACAATGCCTAGAAAAGTTACTTGTTGAAAGACAACCCTTAGAATCCAGCAGAATGAAAGATTTGGACAAAACCCAATAAAAGCTAATATATATTTTAAAAACTCTTAGAACTTCCTCCACCTGAAAGATTGAAAAGTTTTCTTTTTCAGACAACAATTCCCAGAATCCTCCAATGTGAAGATTTTAAGCAAAACACATCAATATTACTTGGGGGGGGGGGGAGAGAGACCAATAAACAGAATGACAGTCTGAAAGTTTCATGCCAAGTTCAGAAAAGTAATTTCAACACTTTCATGTGCAGTTTTGAAATGATGCCTTCCAGATTTCTCCACCCAGGAAGATCTCTGTAAAAAGCTTTAAGACTTTGTAATTAACTTGAGCAAAATCTTAGCTTGAACATTCTTTAGCCCCTGGACTTTCTGCCTGGCCACCTTCACCTTTGCTAATAATAAACTGCCCAAAGTTTTCTTCAGAGCCATCAAGATCTTGGGCTTCAAACTGGAAACTATGCACACATATAATCCAACTAGTTGGTTACTTGCAATACCAAATTTATGTCTGAGCAGGTACGGCTCAAACAAAAGACCTACCCATTCTTCTTCGGCAAATAAGCTTCCATGTCAAAAAAGGCATTTTGACGCTCTTTGATCTGGTGGTTAATTTGCTCAACGAGTTCCAATTCCTTCTGACCGCAGATGTGTTTACATCTATTGCAGAAAAGAGAAACACAAATAAAAGTACAGTAAAACCTCAGATAACGTTAAAACCTGGTTCCACAAGTCTTGGTGTTATCCGATTTTTAGTGTTATCTGATACATGTTAAAATCCTATGGGATCCATAGAGATACATTGTAACCACACAGGCTTTAGCGGTTGTTATCCGATGCATCCCATAGGATCTTAATGTTATCCGATGCAATTCTCCCCCCCAGATTGCTTAATGTTATGCAATTTTAGTGTTATCCGATACTAATGTTATCCGAGGTATTACTGTATATAAATACAGTATATATATATATCTACAGTCAAACCTCGCATAAAGAGTGCCTCGCTTAAAGAGCAGAATTTTCTCTGAATGTTTGCTTCACTTAACAAATAAAACCAACCAAAAACTCACTTAACAAATAAATCGGGGTTTGCAATCCCACCCACAATTGGTCACTTACAATGGTGTTTCGCTTAAAGAGCAAACTCGCTTAAAGAGCAATCCTGTGGAACGCATTATGCTCTTTAAGCGAGGCACAACTGTACAGTCAAGAAGAAAGAAATGGTAAACCACTTCTCTGTATACTTTAAACCTAGAAAGTCCTGGAAAGAGTCACCATAAGGACTGATCTGAGTGCACAATTATGACCATAGATGAACAAAATGACCACCCTTCCTTCTTTCCTAGAGTACCAGTTCCTTGGCCCTCAAATCCATCTGGGAATGATGGGAAGGCACCAGCATGGGCTCAGTGGTTAAGAAGTTCACCTTGTTAGCTGGAAGGCCGGCAAGTCGTCCATTTGAGACCCGGGTACTGCATGATAGTTTGAGTGCCAGTCTCTGTCCCAGCTCCTGCCAACCTAGCAGTTCGAAAGCAAGAAATTGCAAATGGATAAATAGGGACCACTTCGGTGGGAAAAGATGTCGGGGACATGAAAGGAGCCTCATTGGGGAATCCCCTGAGTAGAGTTTCTTCAGCAAAAATCCTTTCAACCCAGAATAATTTCTGACACTAAATTATTATTATCGGCATGGGCAACCACAGATCTGGTGGAAGGGTCTCATCTAAGGCCACTAATTCTTAAACTCTGGCCTTCCAGAGATTGGGAGACATCAACTTTTAAACTTGGTCATTTCAGCTGAGGTTTCTGAAGGTCAAAACATCTGGAGGGGCAGAGGTGGGGAACCCATATGCTAGTCCAGCATCAGATTTCCTGCAGTAACAAACAAGATGCCTTCAACCAACAAGGGGAGACAGCAACAGGACCCTGGTCCTTATGCCTTCCGTACCTCGGTGGCCCAATTGGTTAAGACACTGACTGGAAGGCCGGCAGGTCAGCAGTTCAAGACCCAAGTGCCGCATGATGGAGTGAGCTCTCCGTCTCTGTTCCAGCTCCTGTCAACCTAGCAGTATGAAAGCAAGAAATTGCAAGTAGATAAATAGGTACCACTTTGGTGGGAAGGTAATACAATGTTCCGTGCACTCGGGTGTCTAGTCACGCCTGCCACATGTCTACAGAAACGTCTGCAGACACAGACAGCACTGGCTCTTCAGCTATAAACAGAGATGAGCACTGAACCCTAGAGCCGGATACGACTGGCTTTCGAGCAAGGGCGACTTTTACCTTTACCTTACCTTTGAAAACTGCCCTGCAAGTCTTTCAAATCCCGTTTTTGCTTATGTATAGAACTGCTGAAGGTGGCCTGTAAAGTGTTCAGCTCTTCTAGCTTCTGCTTGTAGATTTTGTGAGTTTCCTGGAAAAGAAAGTAACACATTCAAGAAACACGTCAAATTGAACGTGGAGAGAATGAACATGGGAAATGAATTGTAAACCACAGACCATATCACCCCTGGCTTGCCCAATTCCTGGAAATGATGGTTTTGCAATCCATCACCACACAGAGGAGATTTCTTCTGAAACAGAGCGCTAATTCTCAAGAAAGTTAGAAATCTTAGAACAGAAGGACGGTCCCTTGACAACTAATCAAATCAGATCTTTGACTGAATTTGTCTTAATTTGATTTCATGCCCTGCTCTTTAGACCAAACCTTCACAGAGTAGATTTTTAAAAAAAAAATCAAATGTTTCTTCAAAACAGAAGAGAAAACCCAAAACACCATCGGGTTTCAATACACACAGAGAGAGAATGAGAAAGAATATTAGGATCTGTGAAAAGCCACAGATTTTTTGATCCATTTGAAGCGTTTATCTCAGGGGTGCCCAAACTTTTTGGGCTGTGGGCCAGTCACATGGTTCAGAGGGCCAGTCACGTGGTTCCTCCCACCAGAAGTGCAAGTAAAACCCACACATGCTCAGAATGCTGCCGGATCTGGCCCCTGATGCCAATTCATCTGGCCCACACTGCCCTTGGCGCTCCTGGAAGCAAAAGTAAAACGTCCAGCATTCTGCACATGCACAAGCAGAATAGGAGCGGTGCGGGTGGTGCAGGTTGGATGAATTTATGTCAGAGGCTGGATCCGGACCACAGGCCGCAGTTTGGGCACCCCTGGTTTCTCTCTCATCCACCCCTCAATTGAGCAGCTTAGAAAAAGAAAATATAAATATATATCTATTAAATTAAATTAATATAAATATAAATCTATTAAATTAAATTAAATTTAAAAGTGGTACTATTATTCAATGCAAAAGTGACTGATTAAATAAAGCAACATGACAATTAGTCAATGGTTATAATTTGCAAGGCAGGGCAAGGGGTTTTGCTTGCTTCAGAAATGACCCTGAAAGCAGGGGCCAGATCAGGCCACACACAGGTCTACCCCCACCCCCACCCCAAGGAATCCCTTTATTTTTAGCTACTGGAAAGCATTTCTCCTGCATTCACGGAGCACTCCCAACTCTGGCATTTGACGTGGATTGGCTCATCTCACAAGCAAGGAGAAATGACTTGCATCGGTCAGCCAACAGCATGACAGAATGACATGTTAGTGACTCAACCCGACGGCAGATGGTGATGCCCAAGCGAGCCAGTGTAGGTCAAACGTTGTCAACAGAAGTTGAAGATCGCCCCAAAGAATGGCACAATACAACACCGTCAGCAGACAGTGAGGCAGATCCTAACCAAAGTAAATCAGTTACGTTCATGGTCAAAGAAAGCTTTGCCTTTAGCAAGAGTTTGTAAACTGCAGCTGTCAGCTCAGAGATTTTTGAGAGACACAGAGAGCGTGAGTATCCAAGGTCAGCCGTAACCTAGTCTGTTCTTCTACAGCAGGAGTGCCCAAACTACAGCCTGTGGGCCAGATCCGGTCCCCAACAGCAATTCATCTGGCCCATGCCGTCCTCATCGCTCCCGGAAGTGGGCATATTTTACTTCCACTTCCAGGAGCGATGAGGGTGGCATGGGCCGGATGAATTGGCCTTGGGGGCGGGATCCAGCCTGCAGGCCATAATTTGGGCACACTGGTTTAAGCAGAGAAAAAGGCAGCCTAAAAATCTATTTCATTCTGTTGCAAAACAGATTGCAAGATCCGTTTTACTTTCGCTTCCGGTGGGAGGAACCACGTGACTGGACCGCGGCCCGAAACATTTGGGCACCCCTGCTCTACAGAAATGGGTTTTAAAAGGTTACAGAATAGAAATACCCATGGTTTGGTTTGGAACGACCCAACAGGACACAAATGTCCCTATCAGAGAAGATGGAGGGGGAGAAAGCTGTCATTTATCTATTTTGAAAAGCTTTTCTATCCATCTGGCCAGCACCTCTGACCCCATTCGAAAACCCTAATCCTACAATTTCGTTCACCATCTGTTTCTTCTGAGCAGCTGGCTCATTGGGTGGGAGTCGGACACATCGTCATTCTCTGGAGCACACCAAGTACTAGTAAATATATAATAGGAAGAGCCACAAGATCTGTTGACTTTAGGATAGGCAAAACAGCTGGAAGCTTTCCACATCCTTGCACTACATTCCCATAAACCCCAGAGGTAGCAATGCTGTTACTTGTGGCTGATGAAAATTATGATCCAAAACAGCTACCAGTTGCCTGGCGGTCCTTGAAGTCTTTTTTAAAGAGAAATTCATTTTCTGGATAGCTAAGAGTGGTGAAAAAGGGACTGTGGTGGTTTAGTGGTTAAGACGCTGAGCTTGATGACTGGAAGGTCAGCAGGTCAGCAGTTCAAGACCCGAGTGCTATATGATGGAGTGAACTCCCATCTCTGTCCCAGCTCCTGCCAACCTAGCAGTTTGAAAGAAAGAAATTGCAAGTAGAGAAATAGGGACCACTTCAGCGAGACGTGTGGCAGGCATGCCTAGACAGTGGAGTGCATGGAACATTGTTTACCTTCTCACCGAAGTGGTCCCTATTTATCTACTTGCAATTTCTTACGTTCAAACTACTACAGAGACGGGCACTCATTCCATTGTGTAGTACCCAGGTATCAAACTGCTGACCTGCCACCTCCCAGTCAGTGTCTGAACCAGTTGAGCCACTGCAAGAGGTCCACAATTTCCCCTTCCTTGACCCAACACATATTCAGAGCTCTGTCATCCCTATCTGCTTTCTTTCCAATCATTTAGGAGCTTGGACATTGGTGAAAATAAAGTAATATGCAGTAGAAGGAGGAGAGATGGAGGCAGTGGCATGAAAGAAGTAGGAAAGAGGATAGGTTCAGTGAGGAGAACAAGAAAGAACAGTCATCGATGGAGAAAGAGTAGATCTAAAATTAGAACAAAATGGTGTTTTGAAAACAGGTCTCTTTCTCCTTCTGAAGCTATCGGGGAGAGGGTTTGCATAATTAAATCAAATCCCTATTGTGACAGTTTTGAGTCCCCGTGGAACGGTTGAGGAGAATCAGCCTTCTGTTTTCCCGTTGACTCAATAAGAAAGAGAAAGAAAATTGCTCTACTGGGATGACAGCTCCCAGAACTCTCAGCTAGCACATCACACAGCACAGAAGGCAAACACGACACAGGAAAGGTGAGGCAAATATGAGTTGTTGTCTCAGATGTGTTTTGATTATGCCAATGTCATTGCGCAAAGCAAAGCAATCACACCTCTACAAAGTGCTTAGCCAGGGATTCTCAACATGCAGACTGTGGGCCGAATGCTGCCCACAGCACCATTTCATGTGGGGGAGGTGGACCACCTCCTCCACACCAGGAAGTGCCATGTACAGGAAAATGGCTATCTGGCGCCCGAAGCTGAGGGAGCGTGATCCAGCCCCCAGCTTTAAAAGGTTGAGAACTCATGGCTTAGGGCATTCTTTGGGTGGTTCACAAGTTAATTAGTATTTTGCCACCACCGTGCTGGGTACTTATTTTCCCGACCTCAGAAGGATGGAAGGCTGAGTCAACCGTGAGCCCTGGTCAGGATCGAACGCACAACCTTTTGGTTGCAAAACGGCAGCTTTTAACCCATGCACCACCAGGGCAAGGTTTACTTGCGAGAGCTGCACAAACGCCAGGACGGGGCAACCAATTTCCGAAAATTATTCAGTGAATCCATGAGTGAGTTCTGTACAAGTCCACCATTTTGCTCCTCTGGAACAAATACGGGGACGCCCTGGAGTCAATTCTGACTCGACAAAGGAGAGCAGGCAAACGGATACGGTGTGGACAAAACTGCTCTCTTAAAAACCCTCCGTGATGTGGGGAACTGGGGTCATCAAACCATTTTGGGTTTTCCCCCACCCTGGACTTTTTCTGGGCTTCCTAGTCTCCCTTTGAACCCACTTCTGTAGGTCATCTGAAGTGGGGAAAGGATAGCTGGAGGGACTTCTTGGTGGCTGCACCTATTTTATGATATCCTCCATTCTGCCAGGGAGGGGGGGTTATTGTAATGTCATTTGGACGGCAGCTGAAGGGCTTTTAAATGTCAACTCTTGTCTTCCAAGGACGATCTTAAAGTGTCCGTTTCCACCTGCTGTTTTTAGATTTTTATTCTTGGTGTCATTCCCCATCTTGTCTAGAGTCAAGGAAGTCAACTGGCATTGGATTCCCAGTTTGGGGATTAGGACTGTTTATTTACTTACTTAACATTTATATCCCACTTTTTCTTCCGTTGAGTTCAACATCCAGGTCTCTCTTCCTGCTTGCTTTACATTCACAACAAATGCTGACTGGGAGGCAGAAGGTCAGCAGTTCAAAACCCAAGTACTGCCTGACGGAATGAGCACCCGTCTCTGCCCCAGGTCCTGTCAACCTAGCAGCTTGAAAGCAAGAAATTGGAAGTAGATAAATAGGGACCACTCTGGTGGGAAGGTAAACAGCATCCTGTGCATTTCGGTATCTAGGCATGTCTGCCACATCTCCACAAAAACGTCTGCAAACAAAGGCAGTGCTGGCTCTTTGGCTATAAACACAAATGAAGACTGAACCTTAGAGTTGGATATGACTGCCTTTTGAGCAAGGGGGGGGAAGATTCTTTTAAGATTAACAAGCCAGAATTCCATACTGTCGTTATTAAAAGTTCACAATGCCAGGAGACTGAATACAGAAACATCTCCAAACCCAGCTGACAAAACTTGGGAATTGATTTTTCTGATAATTTAATATCCTTCTCCTAAATGGTGGGAGGGACAGTAAAGAGAAAGGTAAGCTCTCTCTCTCTCTCTCTCTGATTTCCTGCAATGAAGACATCCTGCAAACGGCAGCCGATCTTCGATTTTTGCATTGCAAGCATAAACCACGAAGGAATATGATCGATGACCTGCAATGAAGGTTTCTTTCAAGAGGAAAACTATGTAATAGGTCAAACCATAGCCAACTGGTATCAATAATTGGCAGATGATAAGAGCTAGAGTTGGAAAGGTCTAACTGTGATGTTTTCTCCTCCTGGGATGTGAACTTGTTTCCCTCATGCCTAGATATGTATTTGGATATGTTAATTCCCACTGACCCCTGTTTCCAGAAAACAAAAGATGGCCCTTAATGTCTCATCCATCTAGGAAATGGCCCTGAGGTGACCCAGCCATCAAACTGACTAGAGACTGTGAAAAGAGGGGCAGAACTCAGGTACTGTTTAATAATTTCATGTCAGAAATTATTCTGGGTTAAAGGGATTTTTGCTGGAGAAACTCTGCTATGGGAACGCCCGAATGAGGCTCCTTTCATGTGCCCAAGATCTTTTCCCACCAAAATGGTCCTTATTTATCTACTTACAATTTCTTGCTTTGGAACTGACAGGTTGGCAGGAGCTGGGACAGAGACGGGTGCTCAAATCATCATGCAGTACCCGGGTCTCGAACTGCCAACTTGCTGGCCTTCCAGCTAACAAGGTGAGCTTCTTAACCACTGAGCCACCACAGAATTTAGGTTAAAAATAGAGATTATGATTTCTAGACTTGCCTTTTGTTAATCTATAAAGCCGCCTGTATTACTGAACTTTTTGATCTTTTCTTTCCCTTACTCATCTCTGGAAAGAGGGTAGATGGTATTGTAGACGCAATGGGCGCAGAGCTGGGCGGGTTAAGGAAGATGGTGTAGGGGTGTCTGGTGAGCAATGGTCCATGGGATCACATAGGGTCAGAATCGACGGTGTGACTGAACAACAACAAAGAGATAAGAGGGCCCTTTTGCAACATATATTTTAATAAAGCCTTTCTCTCTCTCTCCTACTTTTGGTGCATGTATTCCTTTTGGTACCCAGAGCCACACAAGCTGCCCATTTTTTTGGCAACACCTGCAAGTCATCCTAACTTTCTTTTTATAGGATTTCTCCTGACTTTCCCTCCCAATCTCCCACCAGAGGATGGGAGGAGAGCAACTCTCCATCAAGCCCTTTGTCTTTGCTTCAATTTGGGTTGCCTTAAATGAGCACCCACTACCAGCTCTCCAACCCACTTCCCCGCCCTCTTTGAACAGGTCAGCTGTTTCACACAATCAAAACTCCTAGGCGGGTAGCTGCCAACACAAGACCCATAAACCAGCTTCAGAGACGGAAGGGAGAAAGGAAGAAATGCTACCAACAGCTGGTTCCAATGTTGGGAGTTGGAAATTCACCTCTCCATCCTAGATAACGCTGGGTTGGTGCAGGCCGCCACCCACTCAAAAATAATAATATTTTTTTTAAATTGATGCTGTGGTTTCTGACAGTTTGCCCTAGATTTCTCCCTCTAGATTTTAGCATCCAGCAATCTTACAGATTTATTTAGTTCAGGAATTCTCAACCTTTTTAAACCAGGGACTGGGTCACACTCCCTCAGACAGCTGGGAGGGGGGGGGGGGAAATAGCCATTTTGCCCTTCCTCCAGCACATGGCACTTCCTGGTGTGATGGAGGCAGGGGAGGGGGACATGAAATGGTGCTACTAGCTGCATCCGGCTCGCAGGTTGAGAATCCCTGATTTAGCATATGGCACTTGTACACAGTGAGTCAACATCTAACAACAAGAATATACAGTATCCATATATATAAACTGTATAAAAGTAAACATTAATTTGTAAACAAGTTCTCAACCTTTTTAAGCCGGGGGCCACTGGGTCACACTCCCTCAGACAGCTTCAGGGGCCAGGTGGCCATTTTGCCCTTCCTCCACCACAGAAGACTTCCTGGTGAGGGACCCCATGAAATGGTGCTGTGGTCCGCATTCGGCCCACAGGCTGCAGGTTGGAGAATCCCTGGTTAAGCACTCTAGGGCAGTGATGGCGAAACTTTTAGTGCCCAAACTGTAATCCAAAACCTACTTATTTATCGCAAAGTGCCAACACAGCAACAGGAGAGGAAGGAAACGCTTCCCTGTGTGGTGGTGGGGGCCCACAGGAAATGGGCCACATCTGGCCCACAGGTTGAGAATCCCTGATCTAAACAATGTATAGACTCGAATGCACCAAGAGTGGCCCAGCCTTGGGAAATCCTTCACTATTGCCTACACACCACGAGAGGTGGACAGAGTGGAAAAGGTGGAAAGCTTGCAAGGAGATGCCTTCTTCTCCTCCCTGCTGCAAAGGCAAACAGGATGATGATGAGAGGTGTTTTCCAACCCCTCCCCTCCCTCCCTGCCTTTCAAGGTCTTGCAATTAAATTAAATTAAATCCCCCCCACCAGAACTCACCTGCAGCTGCTGGAAATCCTGGTCCAGTTCTTCCCACTCGGACTGGCACTTCTGCCAGGGCTGCACCATGATGATGGAGGAGGAGGAGGAGGAGGAGGCCCTATGTAGTATTCCCCCCTCCTCCCTACTCTAACCAAGGCAAAACAGCGGCTGCTGCGGCTGCTTAAAAACAAGCCTATTAAAAATATATGCAAAATTAAAGAGACCCAGGAAAGCCAAGCAGCGCGAGCTCTCCCAGCTGGCCCCCACGTGCGCACCTGACGTCACGGGATCACCAAAAGAGGGGGTGCAAAGGACCCTCTTCTTCGTCCCCCCTCCCTCCCTCCACTTTGTATATTCCGATTTTTTTCCCCCTTGCAAAATTAACATTTATTTCTGATATTTTTTTTTAAAATAGTCCGTCCAATTGGGAATAACTCTTTGCAATTAATTCTTTTCCCGAATTAGGATTTTCCTCCTCCTCCTGGAGTTCCCACGTTTCAATTGCACTCAACTTCTTCGACCCGATCCCGGTTTTTTTGCATCAATGCCGTCCAAAGGGACTTGTTTTAAAGCGGGGGCAAGGACAAGACTGCGCAGGCGCAATGGTGCACAGCCCCGGTTTTGCGCTTCCTCCTCTCCTATTGGGCAAAAGGAAGGCCCTTGGAACCCCCGTTTGGCCCCGCCCCCCTTGGCCCCGCCCCCCTGGCTGCTTGCACCCTTTGCTGGCCTCGAGCTCGGATTTATCCCGCGGGGGAGAAGTGAGAGGAGGAAGGAGGTCGGATGTGCAGCGACCTCTGGTGGACGACTTTGGGAAGGGTTCTATGGCAGGGATTCTCAACCTGCGGCCAGTGGGCCGGATGCGGCCTACTATGACACCGTTTCATATGGCTCCCACCACTACTGCCTCCCTCCACCACACCCGGAAGTGCCATGTAGTGGAGGAAGGGCAAAATTTATTTATTTATTTATTTATTGTTCGCATTTAATACCCCGCCCCACTCGGGAAGACCCGACTCTGCCAAATGGCCATCCGGCCCCCGAAGCTGTCTGAGGGAGTGTGACCCAATGGCCCCCGGCTTTAAAATGGTTGAGAACTCCTGTTAATCAAAGCTTATATACTGTAAGTGTAAATATGTTAGTACTGTACAGTATATATAAAAATAGCAAGTAGGGAGCAGGACTTCAGAATTAACGTGATTGTATTTAAAGGTACAAATAGGTAAAGATCTCCCTTGCTCCAAACTCGGTCATGTCCGACTCAAGGGGGCAGTGCTCATCTCCGTTTACAGCCAAAGAGCCAGCTCTGTCTGAGTCTGCAGACATTCCCATGGTCATGTGGCAGGCATGACTACTAGATGCCGGAATACTGTTACTTTTCCCACCAAAGTGGTACTGTGAGCCCCAAAATCAGCTAAGATGAATTATTAAACCATTTCCCCTTGAATAATAATTTTAGGATCACAGTGAGGCCTAGAGAAAGCCATTTTTATGAGAAGACAATTATACAGAAAGTACTGAGTCACTTATCTAAGAGGAGCAGACTTGCATGGCTGTATACTTTATGAATGTTCTACATGAATATGTAATGTCAAGATAGAATATGAAATGCCTTCTGCCCCTCGGCACCACCTGGGGTGAGAATACATGAGTATAGTTTGTCAACGTACGTGCAGTAAACCCATTTGTGTGGATTCACAGAGATTTGGGCTTTTGAGAACTGAAGTCCAAAAACACCCATTCCTACGGATTCACAGAGACTTGGGCTTCTGGGAACTGAAGTCCAAGAACACCCATTCGTATGGATTCACAGGGACTTGGGTTTCTGGGAATTGAAGTCTTAAGAACATCTGGAGTGCCAAGGTTCGCCGTCACAGTCATGTACTGCAAATCCACTTCCTTTTGCAGTCGTTCCCCAGGTCACAATTTGGTGCATGGCTAGGAATGTGAACAATGACTTCTTGATTTCTAGAAACCGGTCTCTGTAAAGTACTCCATTCATTGTGCATACTCTGGCATCAAAACAGGGTTCTGGCCCATGTGTGAATAATAATTTAGAGATCCTTTACCAGAATGTGGAATCCTGTTTGAGCTGATCTGCTTTGCAGAGTTGGAACCTCTAGAGAAACTCCACCGTCTTATTACTCAGGGTTGAAAAAAGCAAAAGGAGAACTAATCTCTACCTGTTGGGTTTTTTCCTTCAGAAAGGGGCGAGGGTGTACTGTGAGGCCAGCAAAGAATTGTGTCGCAACTTGTGTCCAGGTTTTCCCTAAGTATCCAGTACAAGAAAGAACAGTCTCTCCCACAGAACAAGAAAAACCAGCTTCCCTTCATCCCAAGATAGCAATATCGGCTCCCAGGTATCGTAAGCTGGCTGAGCAGGGTTTCTTATTACTCGCTACCCACCGGATTCCCGGCACTGGGGCTGATGCCAGCTGCCCCATACAGACTGAGGAGATGAAATATGTCAGACTGGGCAACGAGTCATTACATTACATTTTGTGCAGGATTTTTGACCCTTCTTTTCTTCTCTCTGCAAACTTACCTACCTAGGCCAGGTCTAGCCTACCATGGAAACTGACTCTAAGTCAGGGGTGCCCAAACTTTTCGGGTTGAGAGCCAGTCACATGGTTCAGTGGGCCAGTCACATGGTTCCTCCCACTACGGCTTGTGGGCTGGATGCGGCCCCAACACCAATTCATCCAGCCTGCGCTGTCCTTGTCACTCCCAGAAGCGGAAGTAAAATGTGCCCGTGAGGGTGGTGTGTGGGCCAGATGAATTGGCGCTGGGGACTGAATCCAGCCCACAGGCCGTAGTTTGGGCATCCCTGCTCCAAGTTATGGCGAACCTTAGCACTCAGGTGTTCTTGGACTTCAAGTGTCTGAATCCACACAAATGGGTTTGTGTGGATTCACAGAGACCTGGGCTCCTGGGAACTGAAATACAGGAAGACATGGAATGTCAAGGTTTGCCATCACAGCTCTAATATAGCTTGTGTTTTTTCATCCACCAGGTTTGGCCAATTTCCATGCAGCAATTCTTTCTCAGGAAATCAGGGCTGTCTCAAAGTCTGTTCTTGTTTTTTTGCCTGGCCTGCCCATGTTGCTATGGCTACCACTACCACGCTGGGCGAGTTGATGGAGCCGGTCGGTGAACAAAGACCCAACACACAAGAATTCCCCACTGGTCAGATTTGGAAACAGCCTCAAAGTTCCCTTGGGCAGCTCAGACTGTGTGGCCGCATCTTCCAGGTCGGTCTCTTGTTCTGTTCATTTAGGAAAAGGGGGGAAATGCTGCCTCTTGCTAATGAGAGCTTTAACTTCCCTCTCTTGGCTACAACTCCCAGCCTCCATGCTTAGGGGATTCTGGGATTTGTAATAATAATAAAAAAAGGGATAGTTTCCAAACTCAATTGCCATCTGTGATCAGACTGGAAAGACAAAGTGGACTTGATCCAAGAAGATAAAGATCACCCTGGTTCAAAACCCAGTCATATCTGACTCTAGGGTAGGGTGCTCATCTCCATTTATAGCCAAAGATGTTTCTGTGGTCATATGGCAGGCATGACTAAACACTGGAGTGCATGGAACACTATTTAACTTTCCCATCGAAGTGGTACCTATTTACCGTACTTGCAATTTTTTGCTTTTGAACTGCTAAGTTGGCAGGAGCTGGGATACATGACAGGAGCTCACTCCGTTGTGCAGTGCTCGGTTCTCAAACTGCTACTCTGCCGACCTTCCAGTCATCAAGTTTCAACCAGAAATGGGTCCGATTTTGCAGATACTGTACAGGAAATTTTTATTGTTGGGTCATACTTGGGTGTCAAGAAGCCTGTGAGCCAAAGTTTGTTGACAGACTTCCTTTATCAGCCAATTCTGATGTTATACACTCTTTATTATTATTATTATTATTATTATTATTATTATTATTATTATTATTATTATTATTATTATTATTATTATTATTATTATTATTATTATTATTAGCATCAGCATCAGCATCAGCATCAGCATCAGCATCACTTGATTATATATATTTAAATATATGTTTCTTTGTATTGGTATTGATCATTTAACTACCCCTATTGTATTCATGGTGCTACTGCTAATAATGCTAATGAGTCTTAATTCTGATTTGCAGTTTCTATGCGGTGTTATGGTGTAAACGCTACTCATGTGTAGAGATACTGTTTTGTGCAAGAGTTCAGGGGCGAGATCCGTTCAGTCATGGGTAAGTAACATAAGAGCATCAAAACAGAGAGATGTGTGCAAAGACCGAGATTTTCAGTGTTTGTTGGTTTCCTGAATACCAGGTGAACAACATTGGGAAATAAGGTTGGGTTCGGAGCATGGCTGACGTTCCCCCATTCATGGGCCTTGAGTGGTTAGCCAGTTTGATCCCTCTTGGCTACTACCAGCATTGTGGACAGAGCCTAAGAAAGGGGTTCCCAACATAAAGCCTGCAGACCAGACCTGGCCTGCAGCACAATTTAATCTGGCCCACTACCGGAAGTGGAAGCGGATGCATTTACAACAGTCGTAAAATGCACCTGCACATGCATAAGCATTGTTGCATCAGCCCTAAATGCGCCTGTGACTGTTGTAAAAACAGAAGTGGGTGCATTTACTTCTGCTTCCGGGGTGTGGGGGGGGGCATGGTCTGGCCCACTCAGCTGCCTTGGGGGCTGGTCAGGCCTGTGGCATATAAACGTTGGAAACCCCTGGTCTAAGAGGAACAATGGCCAGGCCTGTGACTTCAACCAATTGAGATGTATGGGGTTCTCTGAGAGGCATTGAATTCAACACTTTGCACAAAGCAGGGACCAAGGGAGGATAGGCTCCATCCATTGCCATCTCCTGGGTGACTGGTGCCTCACAATAAGAAGCTCTTGAGATCTTCCCATGACATCACCATGACCTCACGAGGCCTGGTTAGAACAGACTAGACTTTGCCCACCCTCCTGAAAAATACATCAAGGAGTACATCCATATCACGCCTAACCCTTACCTAACCAGGTGTGTAAGCTTGACTTTAGACAGTGTCTCTCAGGGTGGAGAACAAAACATCTGCCCCTTCAAGTGTTGGTGAACTACAAATCCCAGCATTCTAGCTATAGTGATGGTGAACCTTGGCACTCCAGATGTTCTTGGACTTCAATTCCCAGAAGCCCTGATCAGCAGGAGTTCTGACTTGGGTTTCTGGGAATTGAAGTCCAAGAACACCTGGAGTGCCAAGGTTCACCATCACGGAGCTCTACTAAGCGGGGCTGTGGGGACTTGTAGTTAAAAAACATCTGGACAGCTGCATTTTTACCCATTTCAGTTTATTTCAAGTTCTTTTTGGCCAGTCCTCTAAGAGCTACTGACCCTTCAGCTGTTTCTAGACTGGTTTTCTCCCCGAGGTAGTTTATTGTCAACTGATGCAACAGGGCATGTAGGTAACATAAATTTCCTTGGCGACAAAATGAATAGATGCAAAGAGCTATTCCAGCAAATCAACGGCATTTCCTCTTGCCAACATAAGGCCCTCCTCAGTCCACGTTGAGGGGCATTGTGTGCATTGTATCCTATAGGTAGGAGATAGTTTGTACTTCTCCGCATTCACACAGGCTGCCTCGTCTACAGGGAAACCCCACTTTCTCAGATTAGCCCTTGGTCTTCCTACCCCGGCCCACAGTCTCTTTAAAGCTTTCCACACAGGCTGTGGTTGTTCTTGGCCAGGTGGTCGAGAATCGTGTGGTCCTGCCCAGTTACCTGGTAGCTCCTTGCTCGACTTCCATAGTTCTAAGGCGGTCTGTGGGGGCTGGTTGTTCGGAGGGAGGGGGCAGACGTTTTGAGTGAACTGTGCCTTGCGGTGGCTCAGTGGTTAAGATGCTCGCCTTGTTAGCTGGAAGGCTGTCAAGTCGGCAGTTCGAGACCCGGGTACTGCATGATGGATTGAGCACCTGTCTCTGTCCCACTGCTCTTTGAGGAGGCCTTTGGACATGTGCTGCCTATTTCTGGATGCTAGAAATGCTGCCCGGCTCCTTTTAGTCCTTAAATAGGTTGCGTTTTCAGTGTTGCACTGGATTGCGGAACTTTCTGGCTATTGTAATGTTTGGTGATGATTTTATTGGGAGTTTTATTGTGTGTAATTAAAAAAAAACATAATTCTTGATTGTTTTACAATTGGTTTTATGATGTTAGCCGCTCTGAGTAGGAATGATTTCCCCCCCTAGAGGGGCGAGATTTAAGTGTAAATAAATAAATACATTCCTGATACGGAATTATTATAGTCTCTGTTTTGGTGGTTGATGATGGAATAGCAGGTGTGTTTCTGATTTTAGTAGCTGGTGTTTTGTGCTTAGGCTAAATTTGCTGCTCTATAAATTTAGTTTTATTACCTCTGCATGTTTTGACTGGTGTTAAATTTATGGGAGCCTGGGATTTTCAAACTAGCAAGTAGCTAGTGGGGAAAACGGCCACCACCAATTGCATGTTTAAAAAAGGCAAAACTTCCACATTCTTCATTGAATTCGGGATGATTTCCGTGTCTGTGTTTTCTCGTTTATCCCTTTCCAGGCCAGGAGAAAATGCCTATCGTGAAATATCCAAGGCTAGTTGATCCCCTTTGGTATGAATGGGACAGGAAAGCCCAGAAATGTGGACTGAGGCACACCATTTATGCTGTAAACGGGGATCGCTATGTCGGAGAATGGCTGGACAACCTCAAACACGGTAAAGACGACCCAGAGGGAAAGATGATGAGGGTCAGGCATTTTGCGTTTACCTATCTAGCTGACGTTCACCATAGTAGACGCCATCCCCTGCGGTTAGTTCTGAGTAGCTAATAGGATTACAGTATTCCTTTTGGCACCCACAGTCACACGAGCTGCGATTTGCCCATTTTCGGCACCCTTCCCGTGAGCTGCGGAGGAGTCCCAAAAGACAAGAGTTCACCTTACAGTTTTGGGACTTTTGTTTTCATCAGGCAAAGGTACTCAAATATGGAAAAAGACAGGCGCCATCTACAGCGGGGACTGGAAGTTCGGGAAACGGGACGGATATGGAACATATAGCCTTCCTGACCCTGTAACGAAAGATTATAAGAAAGTATACGCAGGCTGGTGGAGAAATGGTCAAAAATGGGTACGTTATGCTCGTTCTAAATACTTAGGCAAGCCCCTTGCTGTAGGCGAGAAATGTTACTTCGCTAGTTTGTGGAAGACTCTGTTTAATTAAGTGCTTCTTGGTTCCTGTAACTCATTACTCTACTTTGTCAAAATAACTTCTCAAATGTCCTGTGTTAGCAGCTCCTAGCTGGCAGTGCTTCTCTTGAGTTTGAGCATTTTTGCATTGCACAATATCCCTGATACTTTTAACAGGAAGTGTTAGGAATTGAACTCAGGACCACCCACTGGTCTTGTTCTCCTTGTTCTGCCATATCGGAATCTGAATATAGGTGCCTTTCATGGTGCTCAACCATGAAGACTGTCCTGAGAATATAATGCAGTGGCCCTTTATCTGCCTTCCGCATCGCAGCATTACACACACACCCCTGGTACCACTGATCCAGTTCCGCGAGTCACTTTCTGGTCCTGAGCCCATTGGGCACACAATGTCCTCATTAGCCCCAGGCTAGGATTAATGAAGTTGCGGCCTCCATTAAGATGGGTTTAATCCACTTGGGGACCATCACCCTTCCCCGCCCTGGGTATCTTTGTCGTTTTTAGGGTTACGGGATTAAGTTCTACTCCGATCTGGAATATTACGAAGGCGAATGGCAAGCGGGAAAGAGAAGCGGCTGGGGACGGATGTACTATAAGGACGGCTCCATTTACGAAGGCCAGTGGGCAGAGGACAAACCAGGGGGAGAAGGAATGTTCCGGCTCAGTAAGTCTCCTCTGCTGCTGTGCTGGTCACGGGATGGAGATCCGAGAGGGTCTAAACAGAAGTCCAGTTTTCCTGGTGCTTCCCTAACCCAACCTAGCCCAGCTCTGTTGCTTTTGGGAGTAATAACCTTGATGGTGTGGGTTTGAGTCCGATCTTTAAAAGGCCCCATCCATGGTGCTTATTCTCAGCCCCAATCTCATACCATGGCCTTTTCATAAATTTTGTTTTCGCAGCTACCTGTAAAATTCAAAATGATATTCTTTGCAGTGTTTTTTTAAAACTCAACAATAGCTCTTTTAACCCGTAATAGGCAGTTTTAAAACATTTTACTGTTTTTCTTCTAAGTCATTGGTTTATTTTCCTATTCCTGGCCTCTGTAAACTGTGCTTAAAGTGTGATTAATAAGCTACTGCTAAGGTCTGGACTTGACGACCGGAAGGTTGGCATGTCAACAGTTCGAGACTTAAGTGCTGTGTAATGGAGTGAGCTCCTGTCTCTGTCCCAACTCCTGCCAAAGTAGCAGTTTCAAAGCAAGACATTGCAAGTAGATAAACAGGTACTGCTTTGGCAAGAAAGGTAACAGCATTCCTTATACTTTGGCGGAAACGTCTGCAGATGCAAGACAGCGCTGGATCTTTGGCTGTAAATGCAAATTTAATTTTTAAAATTTTAATTTCCAATTTGTATAGACGCCCAACTCAAAATGACTCAGGGTGGCTGAAAGCATTAAAAACAATACAAAAAACATAAAAAACTACACCCAGATGAGCAAACCCCTCCCCTCCCCGGTCAGATACGTCTGACTTTCAAGCAAAAGAGAACTGATCATTAAAAATGATGTTGTCCACAGAAAATGAAAACCGCTATGAAGGATGTTGGAAGGACGGAAAGAAACACGGACCGGGGAGGTTCATCTACTTGGATACTGGGCAAATCTATGAAGGTTACTGGGTGGCAGATACACCCAAGTGTGGGACTATGGTTGACTTTGGCCGCGATGAAGCTCCTAAACCAACTCAGTATCCCATCCCTAAGGTAACGTGAGGGACACACACAACAGATTTGAGCCTACCCATTACATTATACAGCGATAAAGGCCACATGCTTGGGGATGGTGCAGGCGGCAAGGATCTTTACTTCTTTACAGAAACTCCTACTAAAGTTTGTTTCCATATGAGCAAATGTGCTGTCAGGCCTTGTGCTGATCCCATGTGCAGCTAGCTACCTCTCTCTAAACTGAGCACTAACAGCAGCAAGCTTTGGAGGAGAGAAGTAGGCCAAAGAGCAGCAATCTACTCAATCAATGGTTATTAGAAAAGAGACCTCTCCACTTCCCTGGTTCACTTTACTCATTATATGTATTTCCACCTTTCTTTCTACACCAGTCAGGCTAGCTGGGTTTGCTCATCAGGAGCAGTCGAAGCAAACTTAGTGGCCTCAAGGTTTGGCAGATGTTTGTCTAGATGTGTTTGCTGTTGCACATTCAGCATAGGCTGAGCTTAACATTTAGACGGCCACTCTTTCCTTTCCTTTGATTTGCACACCGTAGGGGTGGCCGTGTTTTCATTGAGCAAACTCCAACCCAGCTCAGTCTCGGACGCCGCTGAATTTCCTTCCTTTCCACCCGGGCCGGTTGTTTCCTTTCCATTTCTCTTTAGACCATGTTGGAAGCATGCTTATTTCTTGATAGCTTTGTAATCAAGTGCAGGCTGGGGAAATTGTATAAATAAAACAATAAAGCTTCATTGGTTGCCAAGGGTGGGGAAATTCTGGCCTGAAATTACGGAATAACAATGAAGGACAGTCGGATGTCAAACATTGCCTTACTTGGCCTTATTTATGCAATCAACATCCAGAGCTGTTGTTTCCCCTCCACTGAGTTACTCTCTTAACAAAAAAGGGGTTTTTATCCTCCCAGCTTTGGGGGTCTTAGAGGCTGCCTGTTCCTTTGAGAAAAGGAGAGACCTCAAGTTTTGCAGATCAGGTTTGAAAAAACAACTCTAGTCCAATTGGTCAGCTTGGTTCCTTCTGGGCCCAAGCAACCAGCCACTTTACATTCCAGAAGTTCGAAAGGAAATTGCAAGTAGATAAATAGGTACCACTTTGGTGGGAAAGGTAACTGCATTCCGACGTCTAATCATGCCTGCCACATGACCACGGAAACTTTGATAAGCACCTCCCCTTAGAGTCATACACAACTGGCTTTTGAGCAAGGGAGACCTTTACCTAAACATGTTGCAAGCAAATTGTCAACTACGGCAGTCAGGCGTGTCTAAATTTTGTTGCCAGGAGACACACCTATTTCTTTCCCTGCAGGCGCAAACAAGGGGTAGATCTCTGCCAGGTGTATCTCTGGCATTCTTCAAATTTCGTACAGATCCTCGTTCTCGGTCAACACCCTTCTTGTTCGTAAAGCGATGAGTTGGGTTGGGAGAAATGAGCTTCTTTTTAGGCTCCACAGTTGTATAAGGGAGGGACAGGCCAAGCCGATGGCAGGCCGGGTCCAAGGCTGTGCCTGCTGCGTTGCCGACCATTTATTTGTGGTTTCTATTTCAGATCGAACTGGTGGACCCCGTGGGCGTGATAGAGGAGGCAATACAGATGCTAGAGAAAGCTGAGGAGTTAAATTCTCAATCCCAGAAGGAAAGATAACAGCCAAAAATCTTTGCCTCTACGATGAAGTCTTTTCTCCCCCTCCCACACTCTCACATCCAGATATAACGAACACCCAATCATTCCCAAATATATATTTCCTGGTATGCCCATGAAGTTTTTGACCTGTCCCTCATTCCTTTCCTATTTGACCATAAAGGTCTTCCTGCTTTAGAGTTGCAACTAAGATAGAATAAGAATTTCATATCAGAAATTATTTTGGGTTGAAAGGATTTTTACAGAAGAAACTCCGCTCAGGGGATGCCCAAATGAGGCTCCTTTCATGTCCCCAAGCGCTGGGACAGAGAGGGGCACTCAAACCATCATGCATTACTTGGGTCCTGAACTGCTGACTTGCCAGCCTTCCAGCTAACAAGGCGAGCTTCTTAACCTCTGAGCCACCGTAACTAAGATGAGATGGACAATGCAGAAACAAAAAATATATAGAGTTTTTTTCCTACTATAAATACTATAAAATCCTCAGTTCTTGTCAACTTTCTGATAGTGGTAAAGTTATTTTTTCCCCTCATCAGCAAAATGCCTACAATAAGCAGTTGAAAAGAAATGCAGAAAACCCCACCCTTTTCCTGAGATTTACTAAAAACCCAAGAGATGAAAAATAAGAGCCAAAATGTACACAGAGTAAACTGGAAAAATAATTTTAATTTTCTAGTTTCATTTTCAGTCACCGTAGCAATTATTTTCAAATAAGAGTAGGTATAAACACACACACACACACACCACACACATTCTAGCCAACCTAGGCAAAAATAAAACATCTGTTTATTTCTAACAATCATCTTCCCAGGATGCAGTGGAAATAAATGTCTGTGTGCACGTATGGAGAGAGAGGGAGGCAGAAAATCCCAGTGAACAGGCGGACAAAAACCTCTGCACAGCAATCCGTGTGTGAAAATGCACACCCGTGATTTCCCATGTCCCCGTTACAAAGGCTTAAGTTAAACCATTAAGCTCTTTTTAAGAATTTAAAAGTTGAATGAAATATACATGTATCATGGATGTGCATTTTTATATACTGACAGTATATATGCATACAGTATACCGTACATATTTTTTTTATGTGCCTAGCCCTAGACCAGTGGTGGTGAACTTATGGCACATGTGCCAGAGATGGCACTCACAGCCCTCTCTGTGGGCACCCATGTAGTCACCCCAGCAGTTTGCCCCGCCCCTCTGCCCAGCAGCCCAATGGGAGCACTTCTTTCCTCCCCCTAGCACAGAGTTCCCCCGCCCCTCTGCCAAGCAGCCCAATGGGAGCACTTCCTCCCTCCCCCCAGCACAGAGTTCACCCCGCCCCTCTGCCCAGCAGCCCAATGGGAGCACTTCCTTCTTTCCCTGTTGCTGTGTTGGCATTTTGTGATAAAGTGAGTTCTGGGTTGCAGTTTAGGCACTTGGTCTCTAAAGGGTTCGCCATCACTCCTAGACTATCCTCACGGAACTGGATCAGTGGTACTATGGGGGTCATGTTGTGATGCAGAAGGCAGATGAAAGGCGCGTTTTACTTCTGCTTCCAGGAACGACGAGGGCAGCGTGGTGCTGGCTGGATGAATCGCAGCAAACCCATTCATGTGGATTCACGGGGGCTTGGGCTTCCGGGAACTGAAGTCCAAGAACATCTGGAGTGCCAAGGTTCACCATCATGGTCCTAGAAGATGGGAAACTGCTTCTGAGTGCTCTGTACCCAGAAAACTACTTACTGAGGACTAGAATCTTTAAAATACAGTATTGTGCTGGGATTTCCAAGCTGTTTAAGCAAGCATGTGTGAAAGGTGGTGTGTGTGGGAGAAAAACATTGACATTCTGCAAAATCAACAAGGATGCTCCTCGGAGAGGCCAACTCTTGGTGACTTAAAAAGCATTCCAGAAAGCATGCAAGCGCAAAACACACGCATCCTGAATACAGTGGTTTAATTCAAGCACTTCTCACATTCCGGCCTTCCTGGGCAGCCCCTGCCCCACCCGCAGCAGGGATCCAAAGGCAACAGTGTTTTTGACACTCCGAGTAATTAACCTTTGCAAAGGGAACCAAAGAGAATGGATGCTTAACAAAATAAACATAGAAGACACACTTCAATCTCACTGCATAAATACTGCGGCAGAGAGAAGCCTGCAAAAGCAAATAATGTATGGCTAAGATTTATTTTCTTAACCATCCCGAACGTCTTCCAAACAAAGGCAGGTGGGCTCTCCGTAAGCAACGAGCCCCCCCCCCCCAATTAAGGATTTTGATATTAGAATGTGACTCATTCCTATTTACACACACACACTCTTTTATAAAACAACGTATAAATTAATGGTCACTTTGAAAAGGGAGTTTAAGATTAGTTCTACTCGTCTACGAATGAGTTATGTATTTATATCTTTTCCAAGTGCTTCCCAAAATGCCCCATAACCCATTCAACGATCTAGGGCAGGAGTTCTCGACCTTTTCAAGCCGGGAAGGCCGGGTCACGCTTCCTCAGGCAGCTTCAGGTGTTGGACGGCCATTTTGCCCTTCCTCCACCTGGTGTGTTGGAGGCGGTGGCACATGAAATGGCGGCATGGGCCACATCCAGGCCGCAGATTGAGAATCCCTGATCTAGGGAACCTTCTCCAGCGTTGTGCTTTTGCAGATTGCCGTTCCCATCATCCACAGCCCCCGTTACTGAAGTGGAGGAGGATGAGAGCTGCAGTCCATCACCACGAGTCACACACATTCATGGATCAGCAGGAGTCGCAATCAACCAACAATGGCAACACTGTCAATAATGCTCTTTTCAGCCCTGCCCTAGAGCAGGGATGACCAAACAGGTCACGTGGTTCAGTGGGCCAGCCACTTGGTTCAGCGGGCCAGTCACATGGGTCTTCCCACCGGAAGTGGAAGTAAAAGGTGCCTTGCAATGTTTTGCAACTGGATGAGATTAACGAGCGCATTTTATTTCCACTTCCAGGAGTGTCGGGGGCCAGATGTGGCTCACAGGCCATAGTTTCAGCACCCCTGTCCTAGAGGAACAACTGAGACTACAGCAAAACTGAAATGAAGTTTCTTTTCCACCTATTTCCATGAAAGACTCTAAGGCAGGGACTCTTGTTCCTTAGGCTCATGGGAAAAGGGTCCTTTGCTTTCAAGCAAACCTTTGCCTCCATGAGGACTAGGAACTTAGCTTTTCCGTTAAAATAAAACTAAAAGGCCAAGAGTCTTGGAAAGGAGATGCTCTTGCTGCAAGCTGTTCCACACTTCAACAACATGATATGCACACCCAATGTTATTCTTACTCAAGGCTAGTTCCTTTCAAGGACATTTTTTTTCCAGTAGCACACCACCATTTCCTTGACAAAGAAACAAACAGGCTACCTAGTGCCAGTTATTAAATAGAATGCTTTGTTACAAGCCTCCCCCTCAGTGGTTATGATTGAATCACCGAATGCCACGGAGGAGGAGAGGAAGGAAGGGTGGGACGGAGGCAGAATTGCATACCCAGCATGAGTCCTTCAAACAGTTACAAGAATAGGTCACTGTAGATTTATGTTTTCCAGAAAGCACTAAAGGATTAACTACAGGACTACCATATTAATTTTTTCCAAACCGCCACCGCCGCCACTGTGCCGGCTGAAAAAGGTTGAGAACCCCTGGTTTAACGGCATGGCTTAGGTTCCCTTCCTAAGCAAAATGGCTCCCGGGAGGCAAACTGTCACCCCTGTGGTCGAGCTGATCTTGAAGCCTCGCGAATTCGGCCAGCTCGTTCAGTTCCTGGAACTGCCGGTCTGTCTTGTGGGTCACCAGCGAGCGGTAGAAATGCACAGCAAAGACAATGAAGATCAGCCCGAAGGGGACCATGATGGTGGTGGAGGTGATGGCCGCGGCCTCGCCGGCCGTGATGGTTGAGTCGTTGGTGGCCTGTCCATCCACGCCGTCCGTCTTCTTCTTCAAGGGGTGGAACTTGACCCAGCAGAGGAGGACGACTTCCGCCAGGAAGAGCAGCGTCCCAATGACAGTGGAGAACGCCCAGGCCAGTTCGATGTGCCGGTGCATGCGCTCGTGGGGAGACTCCTTGACTGAGTTGAGGTTGTGGACATTGCTCACGGCCTCAATGTTGGGGAGGATGCAGGTGCTGATCATCAGGGCGAAGAGGTGGACGGCCACCAGGACGGTCGTGCAGGCGCTGAAGGCGATCAGGAGACCCGGCGGGTAGTCGTGCTCGGCATCCAACTGGACTTCCACCATGGCGACCTAGGAAGGGACAGAAGAGAAGAGATTTCATGAACCCCATCTTGCCAATTCATCTGGTCCACACCGCCCTCGCCGCTCCTGGAAGCAGAAGTAAAGGCACCATTCTGCACATGTGCTGGCACGTTTTACTTCCGCTTCCGGGAGCAGCGCAGGCAGAATGAATTGGCATCAGAGGCCAGATCCAGCACCATTCTATGATGCACAAGTCCAGGGCCGGATTTTCCTATAGGCTAACTAGGCTTCAGCCTAGGGCCTCAAGATCAAGAGGGGCCTATATTGATGTATTTTATTATCTCTCATGTAATTTACAAACTTAAAAATGGGAGGTGAAAGGGCCACATAAGTGGAATAGCCTCGGGGGGCCCTTTTCATGTAAATCCGGCCCTGTGCACAACCGATCAAGCTCACTTCCTCCCAGGACAATGAAGTATGATGTAATGTCATAGTCCAGATGCCACTCGGCCTCCCAGTTCAGGGATTCTCAACCTGTGGGCCAGATGTAGCCGATGGCACCATTTCATGTGGCCCTCCACCACATCAAGAAGTGCCATGTGATGGGGAAAGGGCAAAATGGCCGTCCGGCCCCCGAAGCTGTCCGAGGGAGCATGACCCGGCCCTCGACTTTAAAAGGTTGAGAACTCTTGTTCCAGTTCAATGTGCCAGTGGAGCAAGAAGAAGAAAACTTTGCAGAAGAAATGCATTGACTTGTGCCTTGGCTAGAAGCCAGCTGCCCCCCTTTGCTTGGTGAGGGAGGGGGCCAGCGAAGGCATTGCCCCCCAGCATGGAAAGATCAAGGACAAGAATCAGCTGGGGGGAAGAGAAATGAATAGAGGAAGCGGAGCCTCCCAAAAAGAACTGGAGAGGGCAGATGCGATTCTAAGGAGCTGCTTTCGTCACTTCTCTAGCAGCGTTTGTACTTTCGACAATGGAGCTGTATAGTTGGATAACTCCGAGTTCTTTCAAAGGGGGGGAAGAGAGAGAGAGGAACCAACCAGCCAGCAAAACACGATTCAAACTTGGCAAGCCAGAACTAATCTCCACCTGTTTATGCCAAAAGTAAGAGGACGACTTCACTTTTTTAAAAAAAGAAATCAACAAAAAGTAAAAGGTAGACACTGGAGAGGATTTAAAGCGGCACCAAAATTAACCCAAATTCTTCATCTTTACTTTCCTTGAAGGATTGAGTGGAATTTATATTTTTTTTAAAGTATTTTTGTGCCATGGAAATTGCCACAACAAGAAATTGCAAAGGGGAGGGTAAAGACAGATGTTTAAACTCCATCCTCGCTTCTAAAGTGATTTGGGTTTTTCTAACAGGTCTTTGCCTTCAGTTCCTTCATTGCAATTTGGTTTGTTTTAATCCCTGTAAGCTAGGGATTCTCAACCTATGGCCTGTGGGCCGAATGCAGCCCGTGGCACCATTTCGTGTGGACCCCACACTGCCTGCACCACACCAGGAAGTGCCATGTGGTGGAAGAAGGCCAAAATGGCTATCCGGCCCCCAAGGCTGTCTGAGGGAGTGAGACCTAGCCCCCAGTTTAAAAAGGTTGAGAACCCCCACTGTAAACTATCCAGATAAGAAGGGGCAGGGGGGTGGCCTATTAACTAGTACAAATTAATTAAATATAAGCAGCAGGGTTTGCAGAAAATTTGCTGGGGTTTCTAAAGAGATGTGAAGTCCTGCGGTTCAGATATGCAGGTCTGAAACTAAGTAAGGAATTAAATTTGTCTATAAGGCAGAAAATGAGCTGGAATTTTTTGAAATTAATGATCCAGCGCTCAGAGAGAAAGAGGGGTGGTGAATTAAGATCTCAACTTGATTTATTTATTTTCCTAATAAAATACATCTGGATAATAAGAAAGCAAGTTGAAAGCCAATAAGAGCATTTCTTCTTTCGTTTTTACACTTAAGAGCTCAACAATTATTTGAGATGCCAGTTTTAAGTTTTGGCACTTTGGTGCAAATTACCTCTAACCAGGACTTCATTAACTTTCACCTCTTCCCATCATCTGCACAAAGAAGGCTGCTAATGATGGACATTTCGAGGCCATGCTATCTAAAGCACAAGTTGGAAAAGTGTATAGTTTTTAACAACAACACCCAGAATTCCCAAGCCAAGACAGGCACTGAACAATTATGATTTAATAACAGCAAATTATTTTAATATGTTTTTTATTTATTTTAAATTCTAATTTAAGGAGTTGTGGTGGCTCAGCAGGTAAGAAGCCTGCCTTGCTAGCTGGAAGGCCATTAAGTCGGCAGCTTGAGACCCGGGTATTGCATGACAAAGTGAGTGCCCGTCTCTGTCCCAGCTCCTGCCAACCTTGCAGATTGAAAGCAAGAAATTGCAAGTAGATAAATAGGGACCACTTTGGTGGGAAAAAGATCTTGGGGAGATGAAAGGAGCCTCATTTGGGTGTCCGCTCCCTTAGGAGAGTTTCTCCAGCAAAAATAATTTTTGACATGAAATTATTATTAGTTATAATTTTAGAAATGGAAAGGCTACCCAACATTATTCTATAGAATGGCCCAGGGACTTAGATTATCCTCTTAAACTTTTCTCCCTATTTCCATATCCACTGAATTGATAGGCCAGGAAAAGGTTGCCCTTGCTTGAAAGCCAGTTGTATCCGACTCTAGGGTTCAGTGCTCATCTCTGTTTAAAGCCAAAGAGCCAGTGCTGTCTGCATCTACAGAGGTTTCCGTGGACATGTGGCAGGCATGCTTCAAGACCGGAGTGCAAGGAATGCTGTTTAACTTCCCACCTATTTATCTACTTGCAAACTCTTGCTTTTGAACTGCTAGGTTGGTAGGAGCTGGGACAGAGATGGGAGCTCACTCTGTCTTGCAATACTCAGGCATTGATCTCTGACCTTCCAGTTGTCAAGTTCAGGCCAGAGATAACAGCCTCTTTTGCATTCATGCTCCCCTCTTCAAACATACACCCAGCTACAGTCTATTGATTTTCTTGGAATTAATTTTCCAACCGGTGTGCTGAAGTTTCCAAGCTGGGGAAAGTTGTACCATTTTTGATGAAAAACTCCCAGAACCCCACAAGCAGCATAGAATACCATGGCACTTTTGCAAAGCCATGGTCCCAAATTTGGTTTTAAAGTGTGCGCTCTGCAAAACCTTCCCTAGGCAAAGAGTGGTTTTTAAATGGCTGCAGCTGTTAACTTAAAGCGCTTTGGTTCCCAAAGCATCATGTGCTGTTTCCAGCAGGAGGCCGTAACCGGAACACAAGCCACCTGTCAGTCAAAGCAACATGGGAGTCCCCTGAAGCGCCCCCCCCCACCTGTTCTTAGCCACTGGAGAGCATTACTAACATTTCTTTGCCTAAAGACAGCCTGCCAAGGCAGGAGATGAGCCGGCATTTTAAAACAGCATCATTTCCTTTTGTTCCGGTGGAACAGCCTCGTGGCTTGACTACAAAAACACACTTTGGTAAATCAACGTTCAAATCCTTTAAGAAAAACCTGAAACTTAAAAGAGTGGAAAAGGGAAGAGCAAAAGGAGAAGTCTGGAGTTCGCCATCTTTTGTTCATATCTTGCCATGACTTTCAAGAAACAATATATATTGTTTCTTGAAAGTCATGGCAAGAAACCAAACATGCTTCCATATTAAAAACAACTACTAAATTGCAGCAATTTAAAGGCTAGGTAAAGGTAAAGTTCACCCTTGCTCAAAAGCCAGTCGTACCCAACTCTAGGGTTCAGTGCTCATCTCTGTTTATAGTCAAAGAGCCAGCACCGTCCGTGTCTGCAGACATTTCCATGGACATGTGGCAGGCATGACTAAAGACGGAAAACTGTTTACCTTCCCTATTTATCTACTTGCAATTTCAAGGCTAGGTGCTTTTAAGTTTTCCCCGACTAACTGGTGCAGGATTGGCTCTTTTCCTCTGCCTAACTACAAAGCTCCCCCAAGTGGCTTAGTGGTTAAGACGCTGAGCTTGGAGGCCGGAAGACTGGGGTTCGATACCCAAGGGCCACACAATGGATCTTGGGGACATGAGACTCATTTGGGCGTACCATAACCTTTCAACCCAGAGTAATTTCTGACACGGAATTACAGTAGAAGAGGATTTTGATCTACAAAAGCTCTCTTTGAAATAAAAGATTAAAGCGCTGTAACGTTCTGCCTCATCTTCTATTCTTGCCAACATCTCTTCCAAATATTCACACAAACAGATTTTTCTCTACCGCGGGCCATAAACCCATGACATGGGAGATCAGTTTCCCTGTCCCAGTTTCAAACCCACTTATGTTCCAGGAAATTGACCAAAGTATCATCAGACTGCTTTGTGTTTGAAAGGAAATATGCAGGAAGTAGATTTAACACTATTTTAAAAAGTCTATTCTTACCCATGCAAATTATGGTAGGTTTGGAGACCAAATATAAAGAGTTTAATAAACTTTGTTAGCATACATTTAAAAGCTCAACAAACCTTTTTTTAAGCCATGCTTTTTCAAGTGGTTCCATAAGAAACCACCCTCTTGAAACGAGGAATTCCCCTCGTACTTTATTTTTCTCATACATAAAAAAGGGACACATTTTCTAAAATGCACCTCACATTCTGCATTTTTTAAAAATAATAATAAATGGTTTAAAATCTGCAGTCCAATTAATGAAGAGTGTACATTTAGTAATAAAACAGTGTGTTCTCCTTTTCTGAAAAGGATACTCTCCAAGGCCTTTCATAAGCAAAGTAGCTGCAGCAAAAGGGTCTCCTGCCTAACCAAATTCTAAACCACCTTCCGGTTCAAACATACCTGTGTTAGCCTTTTTTAGCACACCTGGATGAATTCAACAACAAAAGCGGTTAACTTAAAGATATCTACTCAAAAGTAAATGAATTCAGTGGAATTTACTTCCAGACTAAGTGCCTATAAAATCTTTTTCCAACCTGGTGTCCTTCAAATCTGCTGGACCACCATTTCTATCATCTCCAGGTGGGGTAGGTAAAGGTTGCCCTTGCTCGAATGCCAGTCATATCCGACTGCAGGGTTCAGTGCTCATCTCCGTTTATAGCCCAAGAGCCAGAACTGCCTGCGTTTGCAGACATTTCCATGCTCGTGCAGCTATTTATCTACTTGCAGTCGTACCTGACTCTAGGGTTCAGTGCTCATCTCTGTTGATAGCCAAAGATGCTGTCTGCATCTGCAGACGTTTCCATGGACATGTGGCAGGCATGCCTTGACACCGGAGTGGACGGAACGCTGTTTACCTTCCCACCCAAGTGGTCCCTATTGATCTACTTGCAATGTCTTGCTTTTGAACTGTTAGGTTGGCAGGAGCTGGGACAGAGACAGGAGCTCACTCTGTTGTTCAGTACTCAGGTCTTGAACTGTATGTCTGTTTAGTCGCCTAGAGGACATTCAAAGTCACCAAAGTTCATCAACCAAAATAACGGTAGCTGAGCGGCGTGTTTCAAATGCCTAGGAAGTAATGTAGACTACTCAAACTTTGATCAAATAAGGCACACCTGCGGAACTCCCCTTTTAGGTGTGTCTTAATTATATTCAATTACCACGATTATCTTTTGCTGTTTGAAGAGCTAACGTTAATGACGGAGGAAGAAGTCCGGAGCCGCCCAGCATCCGTTGTGCACAAGACGTGTCGTTTTGCAAAACGAAAAGAAAACGACAGAAGCAAAGAGAGGGTCCAATTAATAATTTGAAAATTAAAAATTGGCCTTCACCAGGATGACGCATGAGCATACTCACTCCACTTCTCCCCGTCATTCAAAGTAAAGCATGAGACATGATGTTACAAAACCTCCCCGGCGGGCAAAATAAAACAATTTACAGTACTGTACTGTATTAGGGGGGAAAATGTCAACACAAATGTAAGAAATACGACTGTGATTAGCTCAAAATTATGGGCCATGGGGAGAATTTTGTTTGGGATAACAAGGACTTGAGAGGCACTGGATTCAGCAGGGTCACAGCCAGTGCTGACAACTGTGCGTGTGTTGTGTGTGTGTGTTTTTAAAGTTGTGTTAATTTTATTGGGGTTTTTTGTGTGTGCTGCCTTGGGAATGGTGAGCTTATTAAACGCTGCAAAAAACTAACTCCCCCTCCCCAGCCCTTCGCGATTTCTTCCACACACATCCCTGGCCCGTAACGCTTTGAACCCGCATCTTTTTGTCCATTTCCCACGTTCGCCCGCGTGGACACCCCGCTCTCCAACAGGACCCGTGTTTGCACGATTTCAATAGGCTTCCTTCACAACAACCCTTTAAGGTAGGCCGGTTGCTCTGTGTAAGGCACACAACCCCCCCCCCTCCAAGGCTGGGCTGGTGCTGGAAGGCACAAGGGCCAACCTGCTCCGACCCTGACCCGACTCGGCGCCGTTCACACGTTCCCCCAGTCAGTGCAGCAGGGCAAAGGAAGGGAGCGTCTCACCATGGCGAAGCCGGAGAGGAGCGCCGAGGTCCGGCTGGAGGCTTTGAGCTTGGCCCGGCTGAGGTAGAGCTTCCGCCAGGACAGCGCCTGCATCGAGTGCTCGTTGAGGCTCATGAAGGCGGAGGGGAGGAGAAGCGGCCCCGCGGGTTCGAGACCCGCCGCCGCCCTGACCTCGTCCTCCTCCGGGCAGCAGGGCAGGGCGCGCCCCACAGGGTCCCCGCCAGGCGCTTCAACGCCCCTCCATCGGGGTGGTGGTGGTGGTGGTGGCGCCGGGCTCTCTGGCTGGCTCTCACGCCGGGACACCCCCGGCAGCACCTCCCTCCGGGGCTGGGCCAAGGCCGGATACGGGGCCCCGGGGCCGCTCCGCCTCTCCTCCGGGAGGGAGAGCTGCAGGGACCGGCTTCTCCTCCTCCTCCTTTGCGCCCGGGACTCCTTCGGGCTTCAATCTGGGGCAGCCAAGCCAAGGAGGCCACATTCATCCAGCGCCTGCCTCCTTTCCTTGCTTGCAGTCCTGGGGGATCGAACTCGAGACGAGTGGCTCTAGTCTAGGGGCTTCCTTCTTAGAGCTGCTACGGCCAGGATGCCCAAAGAAGTGAGATTTGGTGCGTAAAAACGCAGTGGCGAAGACGCCGACTGGAAGGCAGGGAGGTCAGCAGTTCGGCTCCCGAGTGAGCTCCCGTCTCTGTCCCAGGTCCTGCCAACCTAGCAGTTCTAAAGCAAGACATTGCAAGTAGGGAAAGGGCACTAGCCAGGATTCTAGGTGTGGGGGGCTACGGCCCTGAATAGGGACCACTTCAATGGGAAGGTCAACAGCGCTCCGTGCGCGCCTGAGTCTAATCATGCCTGCCACATGACCATAGAAACGCCTGCAGAAGCAGACAGCAGCTCTTCGGCTTTGAAACAGACACGAGTAATGAACCCTAGAGTCGGACTCTGATACGACTGGCTTTCGAGCAAGTGAAACCTTTACCTTATCCATCTCTCGGGCTTGAGGCCAGAGGTCTCTCTCTCTCTCTCTCTCTCTCTCTCTCACACACACACACACAGACAGGGTCCTTTTTAACATTTATGGCAAGAGACATATTTCAGATACGGCACAAGAAGAAAGAAGAACACTCTTGGGGGATTTTTTTGGATGGCTAGGTTGGGGTAGAGCAGGGCTGTCCAAAGTATGGCCCAGGGGCCAGATGCGGCCCCCAATGCCAATTCATCTGTCCCACGAAGCCCTCTTTGCTCCTGGAAGCATGGTGGTGGGGGTGGGGACAAATATAGGGAAAAGAATCAGAGCTCTTTAATAAATCTCTTTCACTATTTTCATTTCAATATGTCATAATTTTCATAGAAAAAAATAATTGCTCTGATCTTGTACAAGCGACACAGATTGTAAATGATTTCAGGTTATATGCCACAAGAGCTCTTTGTGTCGACGTCTACACAGCGTTAAGAGCTTTTAGAAAATAGTTATGCTTATATATACCTGTACTGTATATATATTGTAAGCCACCCCAAGTAGTGCTTGCATCAAATGAGCGGTGGTGGAAGAAGGCCAAGCACATACTTTTCCTCTGTGTGTGTAAAATAATTTCTAAACATCTTCATTTTGCTGTCCTCAATCGTGTTAACCCCTGTCTGAACAAACCACTCCAGAGGACTCTAAACCTTGCCTTCTAAATTATCCTTTCACTAGAGGTGCCTCTTCTAGACTACATCTCCCAGAATCCATCAGGCCACAAAACATTGCACTTCCCTGTACTGCAGTGGTCCAGCAGCAGGATTTCCCCTTGATTCGGGAGAAAAATGTCTTAGATGGCTTTGGTACCAACAGAGTCTCCTTTCTGGAACGGGGGTGGATCACATCTCCATTAACCTTGCTAGGGTGCTTAGGACCCCCCCCCCCCGCCTTTTGTGATCTCTTCCTTTCCAAACGATCAATTTTAAAAATATATATCATTCTGCATTTTGTACCTCTCGGTGGGCTGCCAGAGATGAATTAAGGATTTGCTGTTTTCTCTCCCAACCCCAGCTATTCCTCTTCTTCGCCTACCTGGAGGCTTCAGGGTCTCTGTGCCAGCCTAGACCTCCCACATCCTACCCCAACCTAGCCATCCAAAAAAATCCCCCAAGAGTAGTGTTCTTTCTTCTTGTGCCGTATCCGATTCCGAATACTGGCTATCCTCATGGCGAGCAGTCCTGGGGACAATATACAGTAATGTAGTAGTCTTGGACACCCGTCTCCCTGATCCAGCTCTGCCAGTCACTTTCTGGTCCTGTGCCCTTTTGGCACACAAAGTCCTCATCATCCGCCCCAGGAGGCCAGGATGGGTGAAGCTGCTCCCCTCCATCAAGATGGATTCAAGTGGGACCATTTAATCCACTTGGGAACTATATCACCCTTTTCCCTGTGGACTTGGCCACCTAAAATCATCTACCTTTTCCAACCCTCTTTGCGCTTGGAGAGGAAACTGGGTCCATCTCCCCCCTCCCTTCCAAAGCTTTTATCTGGTTTCCCCCCACCCCACCCCGATGCTTTCCCCTCTTCTACTCCGCCCACCCCTCCACCACCCTGACCCTCCCTGGCCCCAAAAATTGCCCATTCACACGCGCAAGCAAACCCAGCTTCGGCGCCTGCGTGCTCTGGCGCACTCATGGCCAGCCAATATGAAGTCCCGAAGGAGGAGGAGGAGGCAAAGGCGGGGGGGGGGGCAAAGGGGGGGGAGGGAGGCGGCCATGCATGGAGTGCCCAAATAATCCAGGCTCTCCCCCCGCCCTCCCTCCCTCCCTACTTTCCGAAACCATCCACCCGGATTGTTTACGTTCCGGGGACTTTCATGACGCCTGCGCGCCCCCGGGTCTCCCCCCCTCCCCCCTCTCTCCCCTCCCTCCCTCCTGCTTGCTTTGCACGCTTGAGACTGGGAAATGATTGTTGAAGAAGAAGAAGGGCTTCCTCTTCCTCCCCCCCCCCACCACTAATTCTCTATTTTGCATAAGAAACATTTAAGAGAGAAAGGGATGGAATGATAAGACAAGCCCGCACCAAAAGCCAAAACACATCCCTTTCTTTCTCCCAGAGTGGCTTGTGTTGTGTTGTGTTTTTGCCTCGCCTCTTGGATTGCCAGCTCTGCCATCGCTCCTTCCTCCATCCCCCCTCCCCCCTCCAATTACCAAGTGTTGATTGCAAATTAGCAACAGAAGAAAGGGGGGGGGGACGACTTTAAAGAGACCCGGATGGCTTTTTAAAGAGGATAAAAAAAAAGGAGGGAGGTTGTGATTGTTTGGTTGATTGATTGGCATGATTTATTTTTGATCTTTTTTTTGGGGGGGGGGGAATGGTTAGAGGTGGGTAAATTTCCTGGGGTTTCCCTCCCCACCCCCCCAATTTTGGTGAAGGCGAGGCCAGCCAGCGGGAACCCGGAGCGAGAGTCTTGAATCTCAAGCCAAGAAAGCTCGGTGGACTTTTTAGAAAAGAGATGAAACTTCACGGACCACCATGGACACCGCAGAGAAAGACTCTGGCAGGAAACTGGTGTGTAGCAGCTTTGCTTCTGCCTTCTCTTTTTTTTCTTGGGGGGGGGGGTTGGAAATGCAACTCCTGAGTGGCTTTATTAAGGGTGGGAAGTCTTGCTGGGGGGGGGGGGTTGTTAGATTTCCTCCGAGGTGGCTTTGCTAGCAAGTTCCTGTGTTCGGATCTGGGGGTCGGTGGTTATTTATTTAGGGTTTCTCTTGAGATGGGGGGGGGCACCAATAGTTAGTACATTGCACCCCCCTCCCTTGAAGGCGACCCTTTGATCACCCTCCATCCCAGGGCTGGAGGGTGATCAACTAGTTGAATTCACACGTTGCTGAGAGAAGGGATGAAACCAATACTTTGCGCACCCCCCACCCACCGTTGCTGAGCCTAAATAGTGGGGTGTGTGTGTCGATTTCTACAAGTCTGGGCCTACCCTTCCTAGTTGTTGTGGAGAGGGGGGGGAGGAGGAAATTTAACTCCTTCCTTCCTGCCTCTTCATCCCCTCCCGTAAATATTGCCCTGATCACAACAACAACAATCCCACCTACCCACCCACCCCCCTATCCAGTTTACATTGTTTTGCCTTGGAGCACCTGAGATGCTTTGCTAGTTTTGGCCAAAAAGAGAAAAGGGGGGGGGGAGGCTAAATATAACAGTGGGAGGTCGAGAGGGTAGAGAGGTGGGTGGGTGGGTGTCGAGTTCCCGATTCCCCACGTTACATAATGCAATTTGTTTTTTAAAAGGGTGGCTTCCGGTGTGATCAGGGAAACAGTTGGTTTGATGCACATTTTGCTGCCTGGGTTTGTTTTGCAGTGCTCTGCTTGCGCCCAGAAAAGTCGCTAAAATATATATACATACAGTATATATATATTGGGGGGGGGGTTGTTGTTTTTTAGCAAACGTGTTGATAAGAGGGAAAACCCCGCGCTCGTCAGAATGTGAAAGGCTGCTTAGGAAATCCGGGTCGCCAACATCCCCCCTCCCCATCATCCTCACACAGTAGCTTGGGTATCTTTCCCACTCCCTTTTTGCGCTGCCTAGATTTCTACCCCGCCTGGTCTTTTGGAAACACGTGTAGGGAGAAGGGAAACGTCCCTAGGGAAGTTCAGGAGCACTTTAGTCCTGATCCTTCACTTTCCCTATATCTTGGGTTTGAAGGGGGTGATAAGTCGGATTCCCCAAGGCTTTGGATTTGGACCCACATCGTTTTTTTTTTTTGGGGGGGGTCTCTAAGCCCCGTTTGCACAACCCCCATGATGATGACCCGTGTTCCCCCAGGCAGTCAGGAGTTCAAATGAGGGCTCGGAACCATGTGGCTCCCCTCCTTTTATTTATTTATTTTTGCTGTCCTTCAATCTTATTTCTCAGAGTGCAAGAAAATGTCTTGCACTGTCCAATGTCCAACTCTAGCCTGGTTAGGAATTCGATTGCAAATTTTGCATTTCCTTTTTATATGTAAAATTGTAAAACCAAACCAAGGGCCTTTTCATTGGACTTGTTCCGTTTGTTCACACGTGCCAGCGAAACTTTTTTGTTGCATCTCTGGGGTGGGGGTGGTGGAAATAGATGAGAGGAGCGCGCCTCCACTGATGAAGTGTCTTTGCATGTGCGTGTATGTACGTCTGTATATGTCTGTGCATTGGGGTTTTCCCGTCCATGTTGCAGCGATCCATCGGCCGAAGGCTTTACGACGAAGAAACGGATGTCTCCGATGTGGAAGAGATCGTCAGCGTCCGGGGATTTAGTTTAGAAGAGAAATTGAGGAGCCCAAAGTTTTGCGGGGATTTTGTCCGCCCCATGGAGGGAAAAGGTACCCGATTTACACGTGTTTCTGATTTATTTTTAAAGGCAGCAGGCAAGTGCAAAGGAGATCAAGGGCCTGAATGCTTTACCTTTTTAGGGACAATGAGTTTATTCCCTTTTTTTGGAGAGGGAGGTGATGGAGAAAGAGGAATCCCAATCCCTCAGATGGTCTTTCCTCCCACACACCCCCACGTGCAAATTGATGAATGAACTTCGTATTTCCCGCCACCATTATTTTTTTTCCAGGGGATCCGGTGACGGCAGAGCAAGGAGGGAGGGGGTGGGGTGGGAAGGAGGCAATGAATGGGTGATTCACGCACATGCACGCATGTATACAGTACTGTATATACATATCAGGGGAGAAACCTGCCAGTGAAATTGACATTCCTGCAGATGTGCCTTAGGTCTTTGGTAGGGCTGGTTGCAAAGTACCAGTGGAGACCAATGGAGACCAATTACATTGATTCGATTTGCTAAAAAGGCAGTCTTGCGTTGTGGATCACTATGGAGCATTGCTTCAGCTTCCCAAGTTCCCTGTTTTCTCTCCTTCAGGATGTCCCTGGGCCTTCCTCTTTCCCATTCTGATTTTAATCTGGAGCGAAACCAGGTTGAGCACCCTGGTTTAAGGATCAGATCTATGGTCTGGGTCTTTAATTTCAACTGGTGGGTTGGATTAGGCCAGGGTGTTCCCATCCTTTTCAAGCTGAGGGCCAGTTCCCACTCTCTCAGTCAGCTTTGAGGGCCAGACAGCAATTTTGCACTGCCTGGATGATGGGGGCAGCCGTTTTGTCCCAACAGCTTCAAAGGGAGTGGCCATGTTGTTTCTCAAGTGCCCTTGGAAGGGTGGGAGGGCTACATGAATTGGCGCCATTGGCCTGATCTGGCCCACAGGCCTTAGGTTGGGAATCCCTGGGTTAGGCCAAGGAGATTGATTGGCTGTCCAGTTATATAGCTAGATGCGTAGGTTTTACCATCCATGCTCCTAGTCCATATTGTTTTAATTTTCAAAGTTATTTCTTGCTTCTGAAACTCAGGGGTTTCTTTTTTTTTTTTGTCGGATCGAAAGAAAGTCACTATTTTAGTTACTTAGTGAATATTTACCCCACCCATCTGGTAAAGCACCATTCTGGCAACATATGAAATATCAAATCACATAAAAACACCATATAAAAATATCAGATCAATAACGATAAAAACAATCTGGCAGGCACCCGGAGCAGTATCATTAATAAAGCAAATCAGACAGGTACCCATGTAATCTTGTATTGAATTGATTGAAGGGGGAAAGGCAGAATAGAAATGCAATTCATTTTTTTAAAAATGAATTGAATAGCCTCACCCCTTAAGCAATTTTTGGTTGTTAGAACAGTTTCAGATGTGTTTGCCTAGCTGCCTTAACTGCTTCCTTGAACAATTCCTTCAAGGACAATCCTAAGCATTGTTTACCTGGAATCCTTGTTTCCTGCTAAGGTTGTACACTGTGGTAGTCTTGTGCTTCTGCAACAGTCTTAAAGTGTGATTCTGTGCATGCTTACTCAGTGTAAACATGCAAAATTATGTTGGTTTCTTGCCTCAATCGGTTGGAAATAAATGTGTTTTTTTAATGGTTTTGTTTGGATTGGCAGCTATCTGTAAAGTCATTGTAATTGATTTTCTGCCTTTCCATCCATTAGTTAATTAAAATCAAATTCACTTATAAATGAGGAAGACCTCTATAAAGATTCAGAGCCATTGATTTCAAAGTTATAGCAGTTGACACCAGTTGACCGTCAGCACCTTTCTTAAAGAGTCCTTGGGTTTGTAGTTAAAAGAAACAGATTTCTTTGTTGTTGTTCAGAAAGGCATGTTAAGCAGGCATCGTAAAGATGCTTTCCGCATTACGAACGCCAAGGTTTCCTTAGTATGGAGCCACTGCAGTTAAAATGGAAGGAGATCGCTATGGTTTCGTAAGTTTAAACGTGCTATTACAGTACCTGTAGTATTATTATTAGTTTAAATCAGGGATTCTCAACCTGTAGCCTGCGGGCCAGATGCAGCCCACGGCACCATTTCATGTGGCCCCCACTGCCTCCACCACACCAGGAAGTGCCATGTGGTGGAGGAAGGGCAAAATGGCTGTCTGGTCCCCGAAGCTGTCTGAGGGAGCGTGACCCGGCCCTTGGCTTTAAAAAGTTGAGAACGGTTGGTTTAAATGCACCTCTGGAAGAAATCTGAATTCAAAGCTGCTATTCCATGAAACTTATGTAGCACTGAGTCACTTTCTTAGCTGAGCCTACCTCAGAGGGTTGTTGTGATAAAATGAGACAAAGAGTCAGAACTAAAACATCTTTCTACACTGTTAGGTAAAGGTTGCCCTTGCTCAAAAGCCTGTCCTATCCAACTCTAGGATTCAGTGCTCATCTCTGTTTCTAGCCAAAGAGCCAGTGCTGTTTGCGTTTGCAGATGTTTCCATAGCCATATGGCAGGCATGATTAGGCCCTGGAGTGCACGGAACACTGTTTACCTTCCCAATGAAGTGGTACCTATTTATCTACTTGCAATTCCTTGCTTCTGAACTGCTAGGTTGACAAGAGCTGGGACAGAGATGGGAGCTCACTCCATTGTGTACTCTGGTCTCAAACTGCTGACCTGCCAGCCTTCCAGTTGTCAAGTTCAGCATCTTAACCACTGAGCCACTGCAGTCACTAAAATGCATTTTTAGCGATGTTCTGATCTAAAACCCTAATTCCACTAATTAAACTTGGCTAACGTGCAAATATTTACTTATTACTTAATGACCGTTGAGTTTAAGAAGAAAATGATGCAGTGCAAATCTAAAGATATCTACTAAAATGTAAGCTTTGCTGGTTTGAGTTGTAATTTCTCATGACCTGTTGGGTTGCAGGAGGAATTCGAGGGGCAGCTATGGGTAACAAGACACTGGATGGGATAGGGCTACTTCGGTCTCATCGAACAAGGCTTTCCTTACATTTCCCCCTCTCTTCTTTCCATATTTAGATTTCACTTTTGAGTATGTGCAGCGCGAAGCACTTAAAGCGCCCCTCATCTTCAGAAGTAAGGACGGACTGGGAATTAAGTAAGACAGTTCTCTTAATGTCTATTTATATAATCTGTTTTTTTAAAAAGATGTATAGTCACACCACAAGGATTTAGGGTGAGTCATAATGCGGAAAGCCTTCTGTATGCTTGCCAAACTAGATGACTAGTTTGGAATAAGCATATAGAAATATAGAGAATGTTTTGTGCTACTTCTGTAGGATGTACTGGTTTGGGGCTTTGGCAGTTCCCGAAGACAGAAAATTGAGGGGTAGGCAGGGGGAACGATTTTTGTTTAGAGAAAGGCAACCTTGGACCATGTCGAAGACGTCGTGGGGAGCTAGTTTTTTTTTTTATTATTATTATTATTTATTAAATTTAATACCCCGCCCCAATCGGGGGGACCCGACTCTGGGCGGCTTACATCCCAATAAAAACAGAAATAAAACCCAACTCAATATCACTAAAAACATCGGAATTAAAAAAATCAGAATTAAAAAATCATCAAACTACATGGGATTTCTGAGAATAATGTTGTCCATTTTATAAGTTTTTGGACAGTGTATGCTTTTCTAGAGCTGGAGTTAGTGTAAAGGAAAAGTTTTACTCGGAGTCTCTGTATAGGAGCCTCTTAAATTCTGGCCCTGCCTGATTCTAGAAAAACTCTTGAGTATTCTAGTACAATCCCAACGTGCAGTAACCAGAGGGACAGGAAATCCTAGCCTGACCTAAAGAAAGCTGTTTTGCATTGTTTGCCTCTAATTACAATTAGAAAGGTTATTTCCTGCTTCAGGGATCACCTGACCCTATTTGCAGGTGCACATGTTATTTCTGGCCTCATCTTGTGAGTAAATGATATTTTTCTTTCTCTCAAATATTTAGTCTAAGTGGGTTTGTTAGCTAGGCTTAAAAAGAATGAACTGGAAGACCTGGATTCAAACACAAAATTGCCTAAAACCTGCTCCACTTTGCTGTGCAGCTGCTACAAATAACTTAACAATAACTAACGATAGGAACTATTGTATTGCTGTCCTGCTAGTGAAGGCTCTGCAATGTGAATAAGGAATCTCATAGTCATATCTCAGATTTGTAATAATTAAGTTGTCGAGTGTAACCACATTTCCCCTCTCACTGGCTCAGTTCTTCAGTTTGCAATCGGGTGATAAGAAAACTGATCAACTACGCTGGTGGGTTATAAGGAGGTTTGAGATAATCAGGGTTTGATATCTATTCCACTTGTTCTTAGATATAAAAACTAACCATTATGGTGTGACCCAAGATATCAGTCCTTGGGTAAATGTTCTTGTGTGTTCAGTTTCCTGAATTCCTATGTATTTACCGGTATTCTATAATCCTGATTCCACTTTAATTTCAGGATGCCAGATCCGGACTTCACTGTACGGGATGTCAAGCTACTTGTAGGTGAGTTGGTTTAGAGGTTTTTAGAGTATAGGGCAGTGGTTGTGAACCTATGTCACACGTGCCAGAGGGGGCACTCAGGGCCCTCTCTGGGCACACGCACTGTCACTGCAGCACTGAGTTCGCTCTGCCCAGAAGCCCAATGGAAACACTCCCTCCCTCCCCCAGCACAGAATTCGCCCTGCCCCTCTGTCCAGCAGAGGCTTGTGGTTAAAATGCTGAACTTGATGACTGGAAGGTCAGCAGGTCTGTTTGAGACCTGAATGCTGTACGACAGAGTGAGCTCCTGTCATCTGTCCTAGCTCCTGCCGACCTCGCAGTTTGAAAGCAAGAAATTGCAAGTAGATAAACAGGTACCCCTTTGCTGGGAAGGTAACAGCGTTCTGCACACTCTGGTGTCTAGTCATGCCTGCCACATGTCCATGGAAAGGTATGCAGATGCAGACAACGCTGGTTCTTTGGCTATAATCAGAAATGAGCACTGAACCCTGGAGTTGGATACGACTGGTTTTGAGCAAGGGAGACCTTTACCTATTACAGGATAGAATAAAAGTCGTCTTCAACACCAGGGGCTCAACCTGGAAAAGGAGAGGAAAACATCTCACTTTCAGAAATATTGTATAGGTGCAAAATCCTCAAAATGACTTGGGCTGAGTTCTCCCAACTGTGGTTACGTTATAGCCATAGCTTAGAAAAGTCCTCTTTTGTTTGGTACAGTATTAGTATCTCCAGTTGCCATGTTGACTGGGGAATTCTGGGAGTGGTAGGCGAAGAAAGGAATTTATCGTAGCTCTGATTCTAGCCGGCTTAATTTCTAGGGCACCAGCAGCAGACGGAGAACGTGTTGTGAGGTCTCTCTCTCTCCGGCTTTTAGGATCTAGTTTATTAACCAAAAGCTTTTTACATCTCCCAACCGTGACTAAGAGTTAATGGTGCTGCTCGCATTAACAAGCCCTGGGTAATTATCTCTTAAAGGGGGAAGCTTTATGGTTTTCTCTCTTGCTCTTGAAAAATGTGCCTGGTCCTCTGTTCCTTTCTCTTGATGCCAATCAATTTGCCCGACGGGCATCTCTTCCAGCTGTGGCCTTGATCCATATCTTGGCATCCTGCAGGGAACTGTTACTCAAGGGAGAGCCATCTGGAACATTGTTTTGCTAAATTTAGTAACTACAATAGCTGCTTTTCCTGCCCTTAAAATTCTTCCCTGTTGGTACGAGTTTTGTGAGTACCAGTCCTCCACCTGTGAACTACTAATCCAGGGGTTCCCACCAAAGTCCCGTGGGCCGGATGTGGCCCATGGTGCCATTTCATGTGCCCCCTCCAAGGGGATTCAAGAAACAAAATTACAACCTCTTTAAAGCTGTTGGGACAAAATGGCTACCCCCCATTGTGCAGGCAGGGCAAAATGGCTGTCTGAGAGAGCGTGACCCGGCCCCCGGCTTGAAAAGGTGGGGAACCCCTCTACTAATCTAAGTTTAGATTAGTGATTGGGGTGTCACTACACTTGCTTCTTTTTACTCTCTTTTTTACTTTGTCCCATATAATAATTTAATGTCAGAAATCATTCTGGGTTGAAAGGATTTTTGCTGGAGAAACTCTGCTCGGGGGACGCCTCGATGAGGCTTTTTCCATGTCCCGAAGATCTTTTCCCACAGAAGTGGTCCCTATTTATCTATTTGCAATTTCTTGCTTTCGAACTGCTAGGTTGGCAGGAGCTGGGACAGAGACAGATGCTCAAACCGTCATGCAGTACCCGGGTCTTGAACTGCCGACTTGCCAGCTTTCCAGCTAACAAAGCAAGCTTCTTAACCGCTGAACCTCAGCCCACTTTGTCCTGTAAAGAGACAAGTTTCTTTCTGCCATGTAATCTCTAAGCATCTGGCTTTGCGTTCAGTGGATTTGGAGACCAAGGTAACTTCCCTGGGCTGTGATTCTCAAATTTGGGTTATTCTGATTTTAAGGGTGGCCATGATCAGAATCCTTGGCCATTAGCAATGCCATCTGGGTTGTACGTGCGCAAGCTTCCCCCATCGTTTCATTCACATCAGTACTGGATACATGTCAAGTAAGTAACCCAGAGCTGTCATTTGTGTCCCAAAGGCAAAGGAAAATGTCTCTCATTTCCTTGTTATGGCGGCAGGCAGCTGTCTAGGAAAGGAAATCTCAAGGGAAAACGAAGGAGAGTGTGATAATGTTTGTGCAGATCGATAGGTTGGTCTAAAAAGCCATCTCTAAAATCAAAGGAGAAACAGTAATTTCAGGGTATTCGGTGTATTGGAAGCCTGCGAAGGCCAAAAGATTTAGGGTATGGCTGGGAATGATGAATCATCTATGCTAGAGGTTTTCAACCTAAGGCCCATGGGCCGGATCCGGCCCATAGGCATCATTTCATGTGGCCCCCCGCCCCTCCAAGGTCATCTGAGAAACAAAATGCATACCCCTTTGAAGCTGTTGGGACAAAATGGCTGCCTCCACCATGCAGGCATGGCAAAATGGCCATCCAGCCCTCGAAGTTGACTGGGAGAGCATGACCTGGCCCCCAGCTTGAAAAGGTTAGGAACCCCCAATCTATGCCAATCTTTCTCAGAACTGACTACTAAAGAACCCACTGCTGTAAATTAATGATGGAGGTCCACCAGTTTCTCAGATTGTAGTTCAAATCTCCGATCACGTTCTTAGACTTGATGAGAAAGGTGACATTTCCCACTCCTTATTTCAAGCGTTTCTCAAGGTAGGAACTAATTTAGCTTCTCACGTATTCAAAATCTTTCCAGGGAGCCGTCGGATTGTGGACGTCATGGATGTGAACACACAAAAGGGCACGGAAATGAGTATGTCTCAGTTTGTGCGATATTATGAAACCCCAGAGGCGGAACGGAAAAAGCTGTACAACGTGATCAGCCTAGAATTCAGCCATACCAAGCTGGCAAACATCGTCAAGCGTCCTAATGTAGTAAGTGAGGATATTCTTTTAGGCACGCTTTGCGTTTTGGGGCTTAATTGTATTTTGGATTATTTTGTTTGTTTGATTGTGTGTATACAGTAATAGGTCACGGGTGTGTGTCATTTTTAATATTAGATAAATCAGTTATAATTGTTCCTAACTGGTAAAAAAGAGCCTCATTTAATTGGGCAATCATTTTTTTAAAAGTCGCTTATTTCTAATATACAATCTGTGGGCCCTTATGTTCTGCCATTCCAGAGAGATTATATGAGGTGAGGGTACAATTAATATATCAACTAAAACTAAGAATATATGCTTTGTTCTCACCGAGGCCACATACTTCTATGATGATGTGCACATACTGGTTGCCCTATATCTGTGTGTGTGTGAGAGAGAGAGAGATATGTTCCAATAGGCTCCTACTGTGGATATCTGAAACTACAGATAATAGTGACCCCTACATTTTACATTACAGACAGTGGCCTCTAGTGGCTGGGTCTGGTAAAGCTCCATGGAAATATTTCAGGATTTCTTTAACTGAATATTTTTAGACCTGCAAATAACTGAAACTGAGGATACTGAAATTGCAGATATGATAGGATAACCTATATATACAGGTTTAAATGATTTATTAAACTATCTCTATGGAGCAACTGATTCTAGATCTAGAGCTAACTTTAGAACTTTCTTAGCTCTACTCTTAAGATAATGTCATTGATCATAGTGTTATAGTAAGTAAGAATCCACTGTGACCTGTACACACATTTCTGTCGAATCTAGATTTTAGGAGTCACCTAAAATTATTGGCAGTAGGCACAGAAAAAATTTCAAAGGACTATTTTGGACTGTGGTGTTTTTTCACCTAAAATAACCATAAAGGCTCTCAGTGCTAGAACAGTGATGGTGAACCTTGGCACTCTAAGCTGTTCTTGAACTTTGATTCCCAGAAGCCCAGGTAATTGAAGTCCTTTCGCCATCATTTCTTTAACTTTGGATGGTCTTATAGGTGGACTTAGTCGATTGGGTGGACAACATGTGGCCTCGCCACCTGAAAGCGAGACAGACGGATGCCACCAATGTAATTTCGGAGATGAAGTATCCAAAAGTGAAAAAGTAAGTTGAGTTTGTTTCTTTAAGGGCTATGATTGCAACCTTTCGTTCATGTAGAATACCTGCCGGTGTTGAGTTTTGGATTCTGGAAGAACTTCGATTAGTGCAGGGGTGCCCAAACTTTTTGGGTTGTGGGCCAATCATGTGGTTCAGGGAGCTGGTCACTAAGGCCTGGGGGCCGGGTGCGGCCCCCGACGCCAATTTATACGGCCCGCGAAGCCCTTGTCGCTCCTGGAAGTGGAAGTAAAATGCACCTGTACGTGCACCCTTAGGGTGTGAGGCACATGAAATGGCATCACGGGTGTGATCCGGCCCACAGGCCTTAGGTTGGGATCTCCTGTTATAAACCAATGCTTCACTTTGTTTCTTTGGAGTCAGATTGGGACGTTATAAATATTCTGTTTCCTGATGCTTCTGGGGAAGTTAATAGAAAAGAGATTTGTGTTCTGATTTTTTTTGTCTTGGTGGTTTCTTCTTTCTGGAGACGTTCTACTGGCTATGTTTAGATGTCACATGTATCTTGGGACTGAAAGCCATAGGGGACTGCTTGCCCACTGACAGTTGTAGGTTCTCAGAGGGGGGTTTGGTTTGTTCTTCCAGAGAAACAGGTTGCTGGATTAGAACAGCCTTTAAGCACTCAACAAGGCTGTTATGTTCTCAGTTATTATCTGATCAGCGAGCATAATAAAGATATCCTCATGTCTCTGCCTCTAGGTCTGTGTTCAGCTTTTGATATCTGATGGTTAACTGGTTCTCTTGGGCAGAAAAGGGACCAGCCCCAAAATAAAGTGGTGACAGTCATTTCTACTAACACAGATGGTGCGGTCGGATACAGATGTCGGTTTTGGCATCAAACATGGCACAGTTCTCTGCTGGGACGGGAGGGAGGGATTGTTCCATCTGCTTCGTCAAGTTATTGCTGTTATTGTTTGCAGTATTGTGACCTTGTTCCACAATAAGGGAATACGAGCAAAATTGTGTGCTTATAAACCATGTGGAATTCCTTATTAACTAGTTAGACACGGGCCATTTGCAGTGATTTCTAAGACCCAAGTACTGCATGACGGAGTGAGCTCCCGTCTCTGTCCCAGCTCCTGCCAACCTAGCAGTTCAAAAGCAAGAACTTTCAAGTAGAGAAATAGGGACCACTTCGGTGGGAAGGTAAACAGCGTTCCGTCCACTCCAGTGTCAAGGCATGCCTGGCACATGTCCATGGAAACTTCTGCAGACGCAGACAGCGTCTTTGGCTATCAACAGAGATGAGCACTGAACCCTAGAGTCAGATACGACTGGTTTTCAAGCACGGGTGACCTTTACCTATATAATAATGGAATGGAATGACTTTCTTTGAGAAGAGGCTGTCTGTCACAACTCTGAGTGAGTTATTGTGAATATTTTTTGGAAAAGGTATCTCTCACTCATGCGGGCAGGGCTCGCTTCCCTTTGAAGAATTCTGCTTTTTAGCCTTATTTTATTAAAAAAACACATTTACATCAATGTTGAGGGAAGATGCTATTGAGGCCTTAGTTGACATTGAGGTCTTCTAAAATTGAGCCTGTTAGAAAATTCTTCCTCAGAATTAATTAAGTTGATAAGATAAATTGATGCAATCTCTCTCTCTCTCAGAGCTTGGCCTACCTCACAGGGTACTTGAGAGGGTAAATAAGAGAAGAAACCATGCTTTTTACTTTGTAAGGAGTAGGGTGTGTGTGTGTTACAATTGTAGGAAATACAGTACTCAATTGTTAATGATGCTAAGCCCTCCAACTGATAGTTGAGTCCGCTCCTTGCATTAATTGCATAATTTGTAGTTATGTAAGCCCTGCCCTTTCAATGGGTCTCCTCTAGCCAGGACTACCAGTTGTCCTGAACCCCAACTAAGCCCCTGGGAGGAACAAGAGGCTTCCCTGCCCCATAATTGTATACGATCCTTAATTAACTAATGCACATAGGATTTTCACAGGCATATTCCTGACTACTCAGGGAGTTTGGGTTTTTATTTTATTAGGATTTTCTCCCTCTCCCAGGGTGGGCCAGAGCGGAGATTTCTCCCCCATCTGTGGCCTGGTTTGCTTTGTGCAGCTTCCCCCCCTCCCGAGGAAATGTAGAGAGGCCTTAGGGGGCCAGAGGAGGCCATGGGGGCAGCCAGGGCCTTCCTGTGGGAATCTTTGGGAAATCTGAGATGTCAGGAATTAGCTTCGCCTGTTCCTTTGAAGCAGAAAAGGAGCTGTTTTGTGTGTGTGTGTGTGTGTGTGTGTGTGTGTGAGAGGGAATATTTCCACATGGGGAGCCCCCACCCTGCCCGAGTAGTCTCTACTTCATTCCCTTCTCTTATGGCAATCCTAACTTGGGTTGCGATTTCTAGTTTATGTCTTAATTTTGTTATTTAATGGTGTCTTTTTTGGGGAGGGGGGGCACTTAGGCCTTTTCAGATGCATCCTCTCCTTCGGCTGTGAATTTAAAGCTGGTTTGAGGGGGAGCAATTAGCAACCTCCCCCCCCCCCAGTCCTCTACAATTAGTTTTATGGCTTCCTTTACTCCTGGTTCAGTACAATATGAGCTACCCCTTGAATTATTCAGGGGGGCCTCTTCCCCATGTACCTCCATAAATTTATTTATTTATAAGATGATTGGCACCCAACATTTATTTATGTACCTGTTTATTGTTTAATAATAATAATAATAATAATAATAATAATAATAATAATAATAATAATAATAATAATAATAATAATAATAATAATAATAATAATAATAATTCCGTATCAAACGTACGGTATTTATCACTTAGTCTTTCTTGGATTTTTAAAATTCTTTTGGTCTCTATTAGTGAGTCTCAACCTTTTTTTGTCCATGCCCCAGCTAAGCATCTCTAAAATCCTAATTTCCCCCCCCTCCAGTGACATATAATTACGTATTATTTAAAAAAGGGTACCCCTATTCACTTGGAAGAAGCCTCAAAGACCATTAACGTGGTCTAAATAAGCTTCCAAAGAACTCACTGTCAATAACTCATTCTCGTATTGCCTCACTTAAAAGTTGCATTCTCCCACTTAAAAATCAAATTGCTCCCCTGTGGGGCGTGTGCCCCATGTTGGGAACTACAGGTCTATATCGATCATCTTTTCCTTTCATTCTTTGGTCTGTTTCGGCCCTTAAAATCTACAGCTGAGCAATCTTTTTCTTGGTCTCTGTCAGACATTTATATCTGCAGGTTTTTTTACTCAACGCACATCGCTATATTTTACGTCTGAATGTGTAAGTTCCTGTGAATTGGTATCCAGATCTTGACAGCTGGCATTGATTTAAACCACTGCAGTGTCTCATCTGTAATTGGTAGGAGTTTGGTTTGGCACTATGGCAACCTCTAGTCATGTAATACAGAATCTGTTGCTTTGAAGAGCAATGCCAATGTCCCTTGTTTTGAAATAAGATACGCAATTGGGTTGAGGGACAGAAATCCTGTTTTTCTCCCATACAGTTGCCGAGCATGTGTTTTAAAGACAGTTCGTCTTTGCCAAGTTCATATATTTCTTTTGGAAACAAATTCTCTAGCCTAGAGTAGTGGTTGCAAACCTTGGTACTCCAGTTGTTCTTAGACTTCAATTCCCAGAAGACCAAGTTTTTGTGATTCCACACAAATGGGTTTACTGTGTGTGTGTTTGGACTTCAATTCCCAGAAGCCCAAGTCTCTGTGGATCCACTTGAGTGGGTTTACTGTGCAGTAAACTGTGTGGGTGGCCATTTTGTCCCAACAGCTTCATGGGGTGACCATTTTGTTTCTTGAATGCCCTTGGAGGGATGGACGGGTCACATGAAATGGTGCCGTGGGCTGGATCCGGCCCATGGGCTTTTGATTGGGAACCCCTGGCCAAGAGCCTCAAGCAAGGCAAACACCTCACACATCTACAGGAACAACATAGATAGAAAATAACACCCACGGAGCACAGATAAATGTTTTTGTTTTGGCATTGTGACACTCCAATGTATGCAGATGTTGGGTCATATTTGTTTGTAATCTGAGAGCAATCAAAGGCGGAAACAAAAATACAGCAGCTTGAAGCCTTTGAGTCGAGTTCAGCTCTGGCTTCGTTTGTTTGTTTCCTGTACATTTTCTCTTTATGCTTTTTACTGTATATCAGCACGTTCCCAATTTCCCTTGGCCCATGGAGAAAAGAAACAAAAATAGAACAGCTATTGAACGCTTTTTTCTTTCTGGTCCAGGATGTGATTACAAACTGAGCGTTCTTGGATATTCCAGCACAGTAGAGAACCTCTTAAAAAAAACATACAGTTAAACGGCTCTTGAAATAAATTGGAAAGCTGTTTAAAATGCTGGGTGCGGGGAAAAGTCTTCAAGGAGAACTGGGACCTTTTTGCAAGTGCCTGACCTTCAAGAAGGAATTAACTGCGGTTTTTCTTCTCATTCATTCCCTGCATTTCTTCAGAGGCATAGGTCGAAAGCCTTGCTCGTCATATCCAACTCTAGGGTTCAGTGCTCATCTCTCTTTATAGCCAAAGAGCCAACGCTGTCTGCATTTGCAGACGTTTCTGTGGTCATGGCAGGCACTGAAGTGCAGGGAACACTGTTTACCTTTCCCACCCAAGTGGTCCCTATTTATCTACTTGCAATTTCTTGCTTTCAGATTGCTAGGTTGGCAGGAGCTGGGACAGAGATGGGTGCTCATTCCGTGATGCAGCACTCGGGTTTTGAACTGCTGACCTTCCGCCTCCCAGTCAGCGTCTTAATTAGACTGCATATTCTTTGCCATCTTTCACCTGCTGCAGGCAATTTTCTCCCACCCACCCCAAATGGGACACCCATGCAGTTTACTGGTCTTCAGAGAAAACACCTTTGAAAAGTTTGGGCATTTTCCTCCCAGATGAAAGGGGCATCTGCTCAGTGGTGGGGTGAAAAACATGCCTTCGGATTCCTGAGTAGCAACTCAACATTGAGTATCAGGCGGCAGTAAATAACCATTACTCCCTAAAGGGCCCAAAGGCTATGGACAGATGAGCCCCTTTAGGTGGGGTGATGATCCCCTCATTGGAGGAAATACCACTGGAAACCATCCTATTGGTCCCAATGGCAAAATGAGCGGAGGAGGAACTCTGATTCCCAATGGTCATGGAGGCGGAAGAGGCCATGCCAGATGGACTGGCTGTGAAGGTGCGCCTTGATAATATCCTCAAGGCTGTAGCAGTCCATTGCAGGTGTTAAATCCTGCACGTCTCATTTCATATGTGCCACAGGAGATGTCTCCATCATCACAGTGTGTGGCAAGCTGGGGATCCACCTTAAACAAATTAACGTCAGTGGCATTTTTCCTGCTTCAGGAAACGAATGCATTCTTGGATAGGAGTTGCAGCCGACAATGGCGGTGGAAAGCGTTGAGCACACCTACCATGTGATTGCAGCATTATGTTGGGAGGAAACGGTAGAGGTCAAGGCAAAGGCGTTTGGGCAGAGACCGCCTGCCTTGCAGATCATGAGAGCCCCTCTCCAGATTCCTAACCTCTTTTCTCAAATGCTGGTGCTGAGCAAGATGCATCCTCCACCAGACTCGTAGGGGAAATTTCTAGGACATAATGGTTCCTTTTTTGCTCCGCATTCAGCTGGTGGGCCAATCCAGGGGCAATACAAGTCTTCCTAAAGACCTTTTCACAATAATTGATCTTGCCTTCTGTGACGGGCAAGCTTTCCGTTCTTAGTTGATGTTCAGCTTCAGAGAGGAGCTGGTTGGAGGGCCGATGAAGTTGCCTTGTTTTAGAAGTAGGTTTGTGTCAACTCCCTCCGTCTGGATTTCTTTGGTTTCAGAAGCTTAGAAAGGCCCATGGGTCCTTAGGTAGGGAATCCCTGGCCTAAAGCTTCACCTAATAGTGACTTTTCTTGCTTGGACACCATGCTAGGTCCAAATTAAATTGATTGTTGTATCATTTTATCAAATTAAAATGATTGTTGTTGACTGTCTGCTTACCGTTCTTGGTGGACTTGTTTATACATTTTGCTGGGGTCTTTTTGTGTGTTTGTATTAGTCTGACCAGTGGAATATAATGCTAGCCATAAACACGTGCTTTTGACTTTGTAAAGAATTTGGAAATGATCAATGCTTATGAATGGCTTTCCCTTGTGACCAATTTTATTCAAACGTTGTTTTATGTTCAAAGTTTCTTATAAGTTTCTTCAAACAGGTAAAACAGGCTTCCATTTCAGTTGTCCAAGTAAAATAAATAAATAAATTGAGTTATGAAAAGAACATTGTTTTGAAAGTGTGAGGGAGCAGAAGACGTGTGTGTGTGTGTGTGTGTGTGTGTGTGTGTGTGTGTGGTTTTTTTAAATTGCATGTGGAAGTCACGATCCAGCTTCAATTATGGCTTCTTAAAATCTGTTGAGTCCAACCCAGCTTTAGCATTGCCTTCTTCTACGGCTGGGTCGCAGCCTGAGAGTTGTAACAGATTCTCCCTGAACTCTTTCCCTTGACCCCTTTAATTCCTCATTCTCCCCCCAGTTCTGGGTGGGAAGAGGAAGGAAACCACCAAAATATCCCCCCAGGATGCCGAAATATAAATCGCTATAAATCTTCAAAGTGCAGTTGAACTGTTGAGCGTGGGGGAGACCGAGGCAGCCGTCGTAATTGTAGAAGGGAAGCTTTTTAATTGCCAGCCGGAGGAGCGAGGAAGGGTTGTTTTGAGAGAGTGCATGAGTGTGTGTATGTGTCCGTCCGTGTGTGCGCACTCTTCTCCAAAGCCTGCAAATTTACCATCTTCCTGACAGCATTGCGTATCACTCTTGTCAACTCCGGGCTCTGGATGGTGTTGCTAGGCAGCCGTTTTCTTCTGTATCCCAAGACTTTCCGATTAGCCAGTCTTCCCCGGGCGCATGGGAAGGCCCTTCTTAGCCTATCATCTAGAGGGGCTTTTGCATGCCATTTGCATATAGCCCAAGATTTCTTGCACCTGGGATGTGATGGTGGGGAGAGCACACACGCACATACGCGCATCGACACAGACCACGGCTCACCGAAGCCTTTCTGGGATGTAAGGAGAAGTAAAGGGCAACGTTTGGCTTCTAAAACGGTGTCCTCCACCAGATTAAAAAAAGGTCGGATCATATATATATATAGTGGAGGAAGAGAGAGGGACTCTGCAATCTGGACCCTGGACCAGCCACCCGAACGCGGAGAAGAGGTTAGTGGCTTAAGTGGTTTGTGTGTTTCCTGCTTTTTGAGAAAAGGTGTCCGTAGTGGAGCCTGGGAACCGGAGGCTGCAATTCGGCCATTAGGTTCAGATGTGGCGCCTGGAGCGGCCATGTGGAAAAGACCAGGGGAAGCGGTGCGGCCATCCGGCTCATAAAACTGCACTCAAAAGTCTTGCAGGAGGGAAAGAACTAAACCCTGTGCAAATCCAATTGGTGCAGATTTTCTTTCTCCACTTTGCTCTGAGCATTTAAAACCCAAAAAGTTACGTTGGAAATCCGAGCCAAGGGCAGGCAGTGTCCAAGGAGAACCAGTTTGACTCTGTAATTCTTCGGCTTTGAGGAACAGAGTCCTGTGGTTTTTTTTCCATTTGGATTCCTTGCATAAGAAATTAACCATTTCATGGGTGATCTTTCGGCCAATAGGAAAATCTCTTTGCTTTTTTGGAACTCTGGAATGAAGACGAACATGGTATTTGAAGTGTTCTGGGTATACACTGCTACTGCCAAACATGATTAAATCAGGGAGGAATGCCTCCTATTTACCAGGAATCACTCTAAAATTGCCGTGGTTGGTTGGTGTTTATTTAAAAACATTAGTATGTGTTTTGTAGGTACTGTTTGATGAGCGTGAAAGGATGCTTTACAGATTTCCACATTGATTTCGGGGGTACTTCGGTTTGGTATCATGTTTTCCGTGGAGGGAAGGTAAGTGAAAGGGGGGGGGGGTCTCATCTGCTCCGTTTTTCCATTTCTTATAAAAATCCTTTTGATTGCTTATCATACCTAGAAATCAGCTTGGACAGTGGAAATTCCAAAGGTGGAAAGGGAATTTTGCTGATGCACACACACAAAATGGGAAATTTAACATTTTTTCTCTCTCTAAGAATTGCTCTGTTTTTTTGACTCTTTTCTGGTGTGTTGTCTCAAAAGAACCATGCATAATTTAAAAAGAATAAATATTCTAAAATTGAAAATTCCTTGGAAGGAAATCAGAGCAAACTAAAGAACCATGTGAATCAGAGCAAATTCTTAGCAAATATATATTTTAGTTCTCAAATAAAAAACCCAGAAATGCAGTGGCTCACTGGTTAAGAAGCTCGCCTTGTTAGCTGGAAGGCTTACAAGTCAGCAGTTCGAGACTTGGGTACTGCATGATGGATTGAGCACCCGTCTCTGTCCCAGCTCTTGGGGACATGAAAGGAGCCTCATTTGGGCGTCCCCTGAGTGGAATTTCTCCACCAAAAAATTATTCAACCCAGAATAATTTCTGACATGAAATTATTATTATTATTATTATTATTATTATTATTATTATTATTATTATTATTATTATTATTATTATTATTATTATTATTATTATTATTATTATTATTATTATTATTATTATTATTATTATTACATGTGTATGTCTACAGTGCATTTCCAGAGCAGGCCACTAGAGGCCACTGTCTACAATATAAATTACAGAGTTCATTGCTATCCACAGTTTTAGGTATCTGGCAGGTCTTGGAACATCTCCCTCACAGATGAAGAGAGTGGCCTGTATTCCTTTCTCTTTGGGCCAATATGTTAAAAAATGTGAGAAAATGTTTAGTAATTATTAGAGGAGACATTGCCTTTTTTTAAATTTTCTAGATCTTTTGGTTGATTCCTCCAACTTTGCAGAACCTAGAACTCTACGAAGAATGGGTTCTGTCAGGGAAGCAAAGCGATATTTTTCTGGGGGACCGGGTGGAACTATGCCAAAGAATTGAACTGAAACAAGGACATACTTTCTTCATTCCATCAGGTAACTCTGCTTTCAGAAGTATTGTCTCTTTTGAAAAATTATCCTTTTCATTAGTACAGTAAAACACCGGATAACAATTGGATTGGATAACGCTAAAATTGCATAACGTTAAGTAATCTGGAGAGGAGAATTGGATCGAATAACGTGAAGATCCTATGGGATGGATCGGATAACAATCGCTAAAGCCTGTGCGGCTACAATGTATCTCTATGGAGCTTTAACGTTATCCGATCCATCCCATAGGATTTTAACATGCATCGGATAACACTAAAAATCGGATAACACCAAGACTTGTGGAACCAAGTTTTAGCGTTATCCGGTGTTTTACTGTATTAGTATTAGTATTATTGCTTAATCTATATCAGGAGTTCCCAGTCTAAGGCCTGTGGGCTGGATCTGGCCCATGGCACCATTTCATGTGCTGCCCCTGCCACTCCAAAGGCATTTGAGAAACAAAATGTCTGCCCCCTTTGAAGCAGTTGAGACAAAATTCCCCCCCTCCATTACGCAGGCAGGGCAAAATGGCCATCCGGCCCCTGAAGCTGTCTGAGGGAGCGTGACCCGGCCCTCGGCTTGAAAAGGTTGGGAACCCCTGGAATAGATAAAACTATTGTTATTAATTACATTTCTACCCTACTTTGACCCTGCCGGTTAGTGCTCCTGGTTCTTGGGGGCCGCAAACTAGAGGTGAACACAATGTCAAACATAGAATATGCTGGTCCAGTTTGGCAATAGAACTTGTACTCGTGTCTTGCTGGCAGGTTTCAAAGAGGCAACTGGATGGCTACAGTGTGTACAGAAAGCTGGGCAAAATAAGCCTTTGGTCTCATCCTGCGCATCTCTTATACACTTAAAGTTCTAGCACAGTCTTCTTCCTTCAGTGGTGCTTTTATGTTTGCAAGGAATTTTTGATCAGAGTAGCTTTTAAAAGCGCTGAAAATGGAGATTATCCTGCCTTTTATGGCGGAGGTCTCTGTTCATTAGATGAAGCGAGGAATGAGCCTAATATATGCGCACATGGAAGCATAGATTAGTTTCTTGGGTCAAGCCCTCTTTTTACTCTCTTTGCGTTCTACCCATGCTCATTTCAGTTTTGTCTTTGTGGCTTCCCTAACCCCTTCTGATGGTTTTTTTTTTCATTATGAATATTTTTCTTTCTTTTTTTGGCTTTTCGCGTTGCCTTTCTAGGGTGGATACATGCGGTTTATACTCCAGTCGATTCCCTGGTATTCGGTGGAAATATCCTGCATAGCTTTAATGTTCCCATGCAACTTCGCATCTACGAGATCGAGGACAGAACCAGGGTAAGGATGGTCAGGTCTCTTCTGACTTTGCTCATGCATGGGGAAAAAATTAATGCGTTCAAAGAGTCAAGACTCAGAAGCTTCTAGAATGCCATGAATGAGACCGATGACTTGCCCTTAGAACAGTGGTGGTGAACCTTAGCACTCCAACTCTTGTTGGACTTCAGTTCCCAGAAGATCAAGTCTCTGTAAATCCACATGAATGGGTTTACTGTGCAGTAAACCCATTCATGTGGATTCACAGAGACTTGGGCTTCTGGGAGTTGAAGTCCAAGAACACCTATATGTGCAATAAGTCCATTCGTTTGGATTCACAGGGACTTGGGTTTTTGGGAATTGAAATCCAGCAACAGCTGGAGTGCCAAGGTTCCCCATCACAGCCTTAGGAGATTATGAGGTCTGCTGAGTGAAGCAAGGATTCTTTAAAGCAGGGGTGCCCAAACTTTTTGGGCTGTGGGCTGGTCATGTGGTTCAATGGGCCAGTCATGTGGTTCTTCTCACCGGAAGCGGAAGTAAAATGCAGCTTGCAATCTGTTTTGCAACAGGATGAGATAGATTTTAAAATGCCATTTTCTCTGCTTAAAGCAGGGGTGCTCAGATTATGGCCCGTGGGCCAGACTCAGCCCCTGACAACAAGTCATCCGGCCCATGCTTCTCTTGGCGCTCCCAGAAGTGGACGTAAAACACATACCAGATGAATTGGCATTGGGGGGCCAGATCTGGCCTGTGGCCATAGTTTGGGCACCCATGCTTTAAAGCTTTGGGCACTTAGTGCTGTGTTGGGCAGGAATGTCATATTTCACTCAGAAAGGGGTAGCATGAAGTCATTGAAACATCTTGTTGTCTGTTAAGCTTTGATTGCAATTTGTATAACTAGACTTATGATGGGAAATGGCTATTTTTACCACAGAAGGACCAAGGTTGGTAACAATGCGAGCCGGTCTGGTGAGCCGAAACTTCATGGGATGTGTTAGAATTAGCCTAGCTAAACTTAATGTCCCTCAATGGATGGATTAAAAACCACCTTCCGCAATCCATTGTGGGGTATTCTTAAAACCATCATTGGGGAAAACTTCTGCTCTGATCACTAAAACAACCAAAGAAGTCTTGTGGTGCCTTAAAAACTTAACATGCTTTAGACCTGTACGGACTGCAGTCCATTTCATCAGATACCGTAGCCTGGAATCCACTGAAGGCTTCAGGGTTTCTTGTTTCTTGGCTGGGTTTTTTGCTAGATCAGATTTGAATGGATACTTCCCTAGAACATTCATACAACCTGCGTGCAGAATTTACAGCATTTCTTTACACATCTGAATCATAAGAATGTCTGTTTGAAAGCGAGTCCCACTGGAACTGTTAGGTTGTAATCTGCAAGGAAATTTATTTAGTACTGTACTTCTGTGTTTTTAATTGTGAGATCAAATCCAGTAACTTCTTTGTTCCTAGTATTGTAAAGGAGCTGCTGGTTGTTTTGTCCAGCTTCTCCCATGGACACTGTTTAGGGGCTGTGATGGCGAAACTTGGCACTCCAGGTGTTCCTGGACTTCATTTCCCAGAAGCTCAAGTCTCTGTGAATCCACACAAATGGGTTTACTGCGTGTACTTCAGTGTTTAGTCATTCCTGCCATGTGTCCATGGAAACGTCTGCAGACGCAGACAGCGCTGGCTGTTTGGCTATAAACAGAGATGAGCACTGAACCCTAGAGACAGATACAACTGGCTTTCGGGCAAAGGAGACCTTTACCTGTTGAGCAGGAAGCAGTAGTCATAAGTCAGCAAGGAAGAATTCTCAAAGGAGACCTGTTGACCAAACTGGATAGGGTCATTCAGTACCTTTGGAACATGGTTAGCCAAGCACAGAGCTAATTGTCCGTCTCCTTCTCTCCCCCCCCCCCCAGGTCCCGTCCAATTCTATCTCTGGAAATTTCTCTGAGAGAGATGGGTTGTTGTTTTTTTCCAGTGTTATTTTTATAGAAATCCCTGAGCTCTCTTAACTTTTTTTTTTAACTTTGAACTATGAGTTATCCTTCTCCATTGAGGATATATTCCCCACTCACTGTTCAGAAATAATTAGGGGAAAATGTCTGTGAATTGTAAATTATTGATCATAAGACTTGCGTCTCAAAAGCATCAATTAAATCCTTTCCTCTAAACCAGGGGTTCTCAACCTAAGGCCTGTGGGCCAGATGCCCCATGGTGCCATTTCACCCCTCCAAGGGCATTCAAGAATCAAAATGGCTGCCCCCATTGTGCAGGCAGGGCAAAATGGCTGTTGGTCCTCGAGGCTGACTGAGAGAGCATGACCCGGCCCCTGGCTTGAAAAAGTTGTGAACCCCTTTTCTAAACCCCTTTTGGGGTATGCTTCGTTCCTTTAGTAGAAGATTTATTCGAATCTTGAATGGTACCATTTCTGTTATTCTTGTTCGCTGCTTTAATTTCCTTGCCATAATTGCCCTCGGCTCCTTGAAGCCTCATAGAATCCAAAATTGGTGAATTATTCATTTGTTAATAGCTTTATATTCCACCTTTCCCAAAGACGGTGGAAGGGCTTTCCTCCAACCTGGCATGTCCTCACAGCAACGTTGTGAGGTAGATCTGAGCAACTGGCCAAAGTTCACTCAGTGAAATTTGTGGGTCATTAAGGGTAAGATATTGGGAAATCTAAGGGGGGTAGTATTAGCAATCAGCCTTATATATAGTGCCCCAATAGTGCTTAGTCTACTCTCTAGGGCGGGCAGCTTACAAGTTAATTAGCATTTTGCCCCCAACAATGCTAGGGACCCATTTTACCGACCTGTGTATGTGTGTGTGAGAGAGAACACCCTGAAGGATGAGATCAATAACAATATTTATGTGCTGCCAAGATGCTCATGATATAATTATGATCACCCTTTCTGGGTTTTTCTAAGTATAGATCTGCTCAAAAGCGGTTTACCATTCCTGTTTTGAGTGCCAGGACTACTCTGGGTTGACCTAGCGTGCCCAAGCAAGCTTTTACCACCGTGGCCGGGCAGATGCAAACCTGAATGGGATGCATTCATCCTCTGGTTATTCTTTGTTCTTCAGTGGTATTTGGCTTGTTCTAGAGCAGTGATGGCAAAACTCTTAGAGACCGAGTGCCCAAATTCAACAAGCTGCCATCCGTGCTGCAGAGGGGTGGGGCAAACTCTGTGCTGGGGAGGAGGGAGGAAGCTCTCCCATTGGGTTGCTGGGCAGAGGGACGAGGTGAACTATGCTGGGGGGAGGGAGGAAGCAATCCCATTGGGCTGCTGGGCAGAGGGGTGGGGTGAACTCTTTGCTGGGGGGAGGGAGGTAGTGCTCCCATTGGACTGCTGGACAGGGGGGCAGAGCTCCGAGTGCCCCCTCTGGCACGTGTGACATACGTTTGCCACCACTGCTCTAGAGTAGAAGTTCTCAACCTTTATGTGCTGCCAAGATGCTCATGATATAATTATGATCACCCTTTTAAAATTGGAGGTCGGGTCACGCTCCCTCAGACAGCTTCAGGGGCCGGACAGCTATTTTGCCCTTTCTCCACCACATGGCACTCCCGCATGTGGTGGAGGCGGTGGGGGGGGGGGCACATTAAATGGCGCCAGGGGCCGCATCCTGCCCACAGGCCACAGGTTGAGAATCCCTACTCTAGAGAGATGTTTACTCATTATGAAACCCCATCCAATATGAGACTATCTCGCCTTGTCCTTAACCCTCTCTCCAAACGTAGCTGCTTTCTTCAATTAGATCAAGAGCTTATCTGGTGTGAAATGTGGTTTTTAACCTTGGTCAGTCAGGGATTCTTCTGCATACATAAGTGTGTGTGTGTGTGTGTGTGTGTGTGTGTGTGTGTGTGTGTGTGTGTGTGTGTGTGTGTGTATATATGCATCGTCCATCCCCCCAGTGCCCTAGCAACTGGTTCCTGGATGGCAAGGCATCATCTTTTATTCACAGCACATGCTGCCCGTATTCCTGCGTCTGAGAATTTGCAGAGCCTAAAGGGCAGATTTCAGGAAGATATTGAGTTGGAGACAGCGAGGGAATTGGCTTTTGGGATGGGTCCATTAGGAACTCAAATTGATGATTCGAGATTGATCCTTCCACGGCACCCGGGAGCACTGCATGCCTTTAAATTGCCTTGTCTTGCACACTTGAATTTTTTATATTGATACAACTCTCTCTCTATTTAAACCGGTAACCAGCTAAATTTGTTGACGCTCAGAAAACCTGTCAGCAAAATGTTGAGCAAACCCTGTCTTTAATATTCCCCAGGCATGGTGGCTGAAAACCTTTTGAAGGCCGAGGGGTGGAACAGGCGACTTCCTGTTTTGTAAGTCAAATTCTTTGCAAATTTTTATTTCCTGCAGTGCTCTCTTAGGGGGAGAAATTTTAAGGGGGAAAAAAATACATAATTTGAGTTCCTTTTCATGAACATCCCTCATTCGGCATAGCTGATTCCCTTAATGCAGTGGTTCCCAACCTTTGTGCGCCACAGGCCGGACCACACCGCCGGACGGCTGAGCGGGCCAGTCACGTGGTTCCTCCCGCTGTAATACTGCTGTAAAACGCGTCCACGGCTGTCGTAAATGTGTTTACAAAAGGCACGGGTGCATTTATGGCAGTTGCAGGCACTTTTACACATGTGCGGGCATGTTTTGTGGCTGTCGTAAACATGTCTGCTTCCACTTCCAGTAGCAGCAAAAGTGGCGGCGGGCCACATGAAATGATGCCGTGGACTAGGTCCAGCCTGTGGGCCGTAGGTTGGCCACCCCTGCCTTAATGTCTAATCTTTATGTAATTTTCAAGGGGCATGTTATAGCTGGTTGCAATAAAACAACGCTGCATCTGTAGTTGATGATGTTTCTTGCAGATGAGGCCAAAATAAAGCATGTTAAATCTTTTAAGGCATCTAAAGGCTCTTTGTTGGTTTTGATCTGTAGTCAGGAACCTTGGAAAGATTCTCTCTAAGAAGTTAGGGGGAAAAACACGGTTTGAATGGCTAGTGTAAAAGTTTAATGTATTGTATTGGCAATGTGTCTATATTATTTTCAGCATTGGTGTACTGAAAATCCGGGATTCAAACGGGTGACTCAATGAAATGGATCAGGTAGCATGTGATAGTGAAATGCTGGGAAGCATCCGGCCCACGGGCCTCAGGTTGAGAATCCCTGATGTCGTCCAGGACATTTCCTGCACTGCTCAGTCAGATCCTTGAAAGAAATTACCCTTTTCTTTCTATCCATCTTGCACTTCTGGTAGTATTTAGAGCAGTTCTCAACCTTTTTAAGCCGGGGGCCAATGGGTCACGTTCCCTCAGACAGTTTCAGGGCCTGGACGGCCGTTTTGTCCTTCCTCCATCACATGGCACTTCCTGGTGTAGTGGTAGAGGAGGTGGGCCTCATGAAATGGTGCCTTGGGCCGCATTTGGCCCACAGGCCACAAGTTGAGAATCCCTGATTTAGAGATACACGTCCTCTGTACATCAGAGGTTTTGCTGACCTGTTGTGGTCAGTAAAATTTGACAGCATTTATAAACAAATGCATTTCTTTCTGAAGCAATCTGAATCGATGGTGGTGATGAAGAATTGGCGGTCGGGGCTGGATCCGGCCCACGGGCAAATTTTCCCTGCTTCTCAGATGTACTCAGGATGTTTCTCATCCTGCTTTTAGGTCCACGCCAAGTTCCGTTACCCTTTCTACTATGAGATGTGTTGGTATGTCCTCGAGAGATACGTCTTTTGCATGACCCAGCGTTCCCACCTCAGCAAAGACTACCTGAAAGAATCAATGTTAATTGGTGAGTGAATTCGTTTGCCGTGCATTTTTTTTTTAGGCACGGGGCAGGCAGGGTGATGGAACGCCGGATCTTTCCTTCCGATGGCACTAAACAATTGTATGTTCCACAGGAAACGGGCCTCCTCAAAGACTGTGGTATTCTTGAACCACATACCCTGGTAATGGCCACCTTGTGTTGCCAGCTAATCTTTCTCACACTAGGTCAGGCAAAGGAAACTGTAGAATGTACTCACCAAAAGGGCACCTTCACTTTTAACAGTTTCATGTCTGGCCTAAACAAGAAGAAGTTCCAAATTGGAGGAATGTGAAGATTCTGAGAGGAATTGTTTTATTGTAGAGAGCCTTGGTGAAGTAGTGGCTAGGCTGCTGCACTGCGCATTGTGAGTTTGATCCTGGTGGGCCTCAAGGTTGACTCAGCCTTCCAACTTTCCAGGGTTAGTAAAATGAGTACACAGCATGTTGTGGGGCAAAATGCCTAATTACTTGTAAACTGTTCAGTATATAAGTATAATTGCTATTGTTCCCTTAAGGAGCAGATGGGTTACAGAACTTTAAAGCATGAGTACAGTAAAACCTTGGGAGATTCTGCCCAAGGCTTTAAGATACAGAGACCATTCAACATCTTTTGGAGACAAAAGCTAATAGCATCCAGTAGAGGAACAGATTGCAAAGTAGCAGCCTCTGCTTCGTATTGCTTGCCACTTCGGGAGTAACAATTCATTTTCTGTCTTCACTGCTCCCTAGTAATACCTGCCAGCTATTTATTGGGATGGGAATCGACATATCGAGTAGAGTACTGTATTCCAGTTTAATCCCATGATGGCAAACCTTGGCACTCCAGGTGTTCTGAAACATCAATTCCCAGAAGCCTAAGTCTCTGTGAATCCACACAATTGGGCTTACTGTGCATACTTTGAACAGCTGGAGTGCCAAGGTTCGCCATCACGGGATTAATCAATGAGCGAGGGAGACATGTGGTCTTTGTTAAGGTATTTAGGCTTCCAATACTGATAGCCTGATCCCCCCCCCCCTTTCTTCCAGATACAACACGGAAACGCAGCCTAGACAGCTTTTCCTCTGATTCCTGGGTAGACATGGACGACGACCTGTGTGGTGTCCCCAGCAAGGAGGAGAACCCAGAAAAAATCCCCAAAGCTCCAGCGGATGGTTCCTCTTCTCCCAACAGCACCCATTCCGAAGGGAAGGAGGTTCTGGGGAAGAAGCAGAAAGCCACATCTGCCCGATTCCTCAGGAGGACTTTGTCTGACGACTCGGACGAAAGCGTCAAGTCCGGTGCTGTGGACTATCCCAAAACGCCAACGGGGTCCCCAGCCACGGAGGTGTCGGCCAAATGGACTCACTTGACTGAGTTTGAACTGAAGGGCTTGAAAGCTCTTGTGGAGAAACTTGAATCCCTCCCAGAGAACAAGAAATGTGTCCCGGAAGGCATCGAAGATCCCCAAGCCTTGCTAGAAGACATGAAGGTGGGTGTGGAGGTCTTCCTCGGCCAGGGATAAGCTCTGAGGAGACACAGCCTGCCCATACAGAAGTAACTTACTTCTGCACTTTTCCCATTACTCTACGTTAGGGGTTCCCAATCTAAGGCCCGTGGGCCAGATCTGGCTCACGGCACCATTTCATGTGGCACCCCCACCCCTCCAAGGGAATCCGAGAAACAATATGGCTGCTCCTTTGAAGCTGTTGGCACAAAATGGCCACCCTCCATTGTGCAGGGAGGGCAAAATGGCCATCTGGCCCTTGAAGCTGACAGAAAGCATGACCCGGCCCCTGGCTTGAAAAGTTTGGGAACCCCTGCTCTATGTGTTTTACAGGGACTGCAGTGGCCTAGTGGTACCAAAGTGGTACCTATTTATCTACTTGCAATTTCTTGCTTTTGAACTGCTCGGTTGGCAGGAGTTGGGACAGAGACAGGCGCTTCCTCCGTCATGCAGTAATTGGGTCTCTAATTGCTGACCTGTCGACCTTCCAGCCCTCAAGTTCAGCATCTTAACCACTAAGCCACTGTAGTCTCTTTAGCTGACATTAAGCGTTGGCAAAACCCAAGTCCTGAGACTTCCCTCCGCTACAACTTTTGGAAACCTAGTCGGCACATCTGCTACTTCTGTGAGGCCATTTGCGGCCCAAAATGTGGGGACCACTGAGAAAGCTAACGTGAGCCATCTATCACTGTCTTTGTGAATGACTCTTCATTGACCCCCTGCCCCAAGGAGCATCCATTCCAAAAAGTCATGCAGAAGGCAACTGAGTGCAAAGAGGGGGAAGAAGGTATAATCTGCTTAACTGCGTGACTTTAACAAAGATTCACAGTTCTACATAAATGAAAATGCTACTTCTTAGCCTTGCCTAATGGCCATGTTAAGGTAGTAGGGAAAGTCCTCCTCAAAGGGCAATAGCCATTTTAATTGGGGGCATGGGAATTACCCGCATTGGACCCTGGCTGTCTCACGGGACTCTAAGCACTTTCACCCACCTTACCGGAGGTAAAGCACTTCATGATTCATTACTTCTATTTCCTGTTCAAAGAGTTTCAGCTTGATTTAGGAGCTCGTGGCCCATGAAGGAAATGGATGTTTTGCTTTCAGTTACTCAGGAAAACAAAGGACTTCCTGTCCAGGGAAGAAAGATGGCATGTGGCTAATTAAGTTGAGCTTGCCTAACTGCTCACCTTCAAAGCTCGGAAATGTAAATGGGGATAATGCATCGCCACCTTTACTGAATGAAAAACCATCTCTTGCCTGATTAATAGCCCAGTGTCCTGTTTTTTTTCCCTGGGGAATGTCGCTACAGTCAAAAACAGGGGTTCCCAACCTAAGGCTTGTGGGTCAAATCTGGCCCACAGTGCCATTTCACGTGGCACCCCTCCCAAGGGCATTTGAGAAACAAAATGGCCACCCCTTTGAAGCTGTTGGGAAAATATGGCCACTCCCATTGTGCAGGCAGGACAATATGGCCGACTGGCCCTTGAAGCTGACTGAGAGAGCGTGACCCAGTCCCCAGTTTGAAAAGCTTGGGAACCCCTGGTCTAAAAGAATCCTAGAGGCTTGGGCTAGGCCAGGGCCCTGGTGGCACACTGGTTAAAAGCTGCTGTACTGCACCCAAAAGGATGTGAGTTCAATCCTGACCAGAGATCAAGGCTGACTCAGCCTTTCATCCTTCCAAGGTCAGTAAAATTCCAAGGTCAGCATGTTGGTGCAGAATACTAATTAACTCGTGAGCTACCCAGAGAGTGCACTAAGCACTGTGGGGTGGGATATGAGTGGTTGCTTTTTGTTTTGCTATTGCAGTTTGTGTTTATATAAGCCTTCCCAATGTAAACCTGGGAATATACAGCCTGTGCGGCCTTGGACAAGTTGCACAATCCCAGGATACATCCAGATCAGGGGTGCCCAAACTTTTTGGGCTGTGGGCTGATCATGTGGTTCAGGGAGCCAGTCACTAAGGCCCGGGGGCCGTGTGCGGCCCCAACGCCAATTCACCCGGCCCGCGAAGCCCTCGTCGCTCCTGGAAGTGGAAGTAAAATGCGCCCGTTACTTCTGCTTTCAGGAGCAACGAGGGCTTCGCGGGCCGGGTGAATTGGCGTCGGGGGCTGCCCCCGGGCCTTAGTTTAGGCACCACTGCTCCAGATGAAGGGAATGGCAAATGACTTCTGAGTATCCCCTACCTTTAAAAAAAAACCCTGATCAAGAACTAACTTGATGGCAGGCTGTTATTGTTGTTGCTATTTGAATGTATAAATTTGTGATTTAAAAGAAGGAAACTAGAGGTTTAAAAAGTGGAACATAAAAGGGTTTATTAATTTGGGCTTTAGTTCATGGATTTCTTTCCTTTTGGCTACCTATGGTGTATGCTCCGCTCTTACTGAGTTAATGTTTTAGACAGCCAATGCGTGCGATTGAGACTTGAGAAACCCAACTTTTGGTTGTCACCAAGCCAGAATATTTATTAGTCCAGCCTTGTCATGACTTACCTTTCAGAGTTATTGTGGAGACATTTGGGAAGGAGGAATGCTATGCACGTTATTTTAAACTCACAAATACAAATTTAAAAGCTACAAAATGAAAATTAAAAGAACCTTCTGGTTAACAAGTCTGTTTTCCTTTCAAAACAGAACCTCCTAAAGGAACATGCAGACGATGACCAGAATCTTGCTATTTCGGGATTTCCTGTGGTTTCCTGGCCTAAGAAAAATGCAAAGGTAAGATTTTGGAACCACATGTACCCTTAAATGTTGTTCCAATTCCCATTTCTTTCTCACCTAGAAAACCAGCCAGCAAGCAGTCATTTCTCAGGGCATAGTCTCAGATTTGGAAGTTAGTTAGTTTTCAACAGGCAGTACTTAAAGATAGTTACAGAAGGCAGAGAGCACATAGCTGTTTCATACAGATGATAAAAGGACATAGATTTATCAGGGAAGCCCTGCTCAAATCTTATCCTCTTTCTCCAGATAATACAAGTCCAAATATAATGATGATGATGATGATGGCTGGGTTATTTTAAGAGAATGTCAGGCCCTTACTATTGATTTCTTTCCTCCCAGTGGAATTAAAACATGGCTTTTCCACAAGGCATTATTTTAACTTAATCTGTGTCTTCAGGATCCCTGTTGTTTTACGTTTAATGGTTTAAAACCTAATAATCTGGTCCGCTCCCGGAAGCAGAAGTTAAATGCACCCGCACGTGTGCCAAACTGCCGTCAAGCAGTCGCAGCTGTCGTGAACGCAATAGCCGCAGGTGTTTTACAGCAGTGTTTTGTGCATGTGCAGGCGCATTTAACTTCCTCTTCTGGGGGTAGGAACCACATGACTGGCTGTTCAACCATGTGACCAGCCCACAGCCCGAAAAGTTTGGGCACCCCTGGTTTAACTGACCCAGTTGTTGGGTTGCTGCTACATGTTTATCGTTTGTTGTGTTTCTAGTTTTGTTTTAAGTTGTGCATGCTTTATGAGTGGGAGAACACAGGGAAATAAATGAGCAAATGACCATTGGGAGAAGGACTCTTACCTCACCAACCTGCTGCTGCTTTAAAAGGCATAAGTAAGAAGTCAAAAGGGTGAAAGAATCAAATAGAAGCCACTTCTTTATTAGGAAGGGGCAGTCTGTGGTTAAGATATTTATTTATTTATTTATTTATATTTCACACTTGCTAACCCGCCCCAATCGGGCAAGCCCGACTGTGGGCGGCTTACAACCCAAGTTAAAACACATCAATAAAAAATTTAAAAATTCATAGACTAAAACAGTATCTGGGGGTGTCGTCAGAAGGGTAAAATCCTTAGACTAACCACCCCACATGGGATCCCACATCCCTGGAACCCCACACATGTCCTGCCAGCCAGGTCTTTAAGCTCTTCCGGAAGGACAGGAGCTCTGTCTGCATGCGCAGCTCAGTTGGGAGGAGGTTCCAGAGGGCCGGGGCGAACACGGAGAAGGCCCTCTTCCTGGTGCTAGCGAGGTGAGCCTCCCTAGCCGATGGTACAACAAGAGAGCCCCTCCGATCCGCCCTGGTGGGACGGACAGATGTTCTTAGGGTGACGCGGTCTCTTAGGTATCCTGGCCCACTACCATATAGGGCTTTAAAGGTAATGACCAGCACCTTGAATTGCACCCGGAGACAAACTGGCAACCAATGCAGCTCCCTAAGCAGTGGAGAGGCCCGAGCATAACGCCCGCACCCCATCACTACCCGGGCTGCCGCATTTTGGACCAGCTGCAGTCTCCGAATGGTCACCAAGGGCAGCCCCATGTAGAGCGCATTACAGTAGTCAAGTCTGGAGGTGACCAAAGCGTGCGTGACCATAAGCAAGGCGTCCTGGTCGAGGAGCGGGCGTAACTGGCGTATTACACGAAGTTGTGCAAAAGCCCTCCTGGCCACGGCTGCCACCTGCTCATTGAACAGTAGCCGTGAGTCCAGGAGGACTTAAGATAGTTTAAGTCATTGGCAAAGCTGTGTCTTATGTGTAATAAATGAAACAATTACTAATGTCTTCTTAGCAAGGCTTGTATATCCATAAAATGCTGCCTTCAGCTTTTTACTCTACTTTCTGATGCCTTAATTTTGACGTCCTGTTTTACTGGTGCTTCCAAGAACTATTCAGGTAACGTCAAAGTATATAGGCAGTTCCTAGTAAAGACGTTTTTAAAAAAATAATTATATATAATAATAATATAATATAGGTTACCCTTGCTCGAAAGCTAGTGGCATTCAACTCTAGGGTTCATTGCTCATCTATGTTTATAGCTGAAGAGCCAGCTCTGCCTGCGTCTGCAGACGTTTCTGTGGTCATGTGGCAGGCATGACTACTAGACACTGCAGTCCCTAATATATAATTATAATAGTTGTTGTTGTAATAATAATAAATACATTTAATAAAGTAATTATAATAATAAATATTTATTATTATTTTGTAATGAAAAGGTTGAAATAGATGGATGCAGGAAAATTCTCATTGTGTGCATTATTATTATGTGAAGGGGGAAACCGGTCCCAAAGGCTGGCCTGGGCGTGGACCCGCCCCCTCGACCTGTCAATCTTCCTCCTTCTTCCCGCCCCTCTCTCTCCCCCTCAGCCAATCGCGTGCTCCCCTTTGTTCTCCCCTTCTCCAGTCCTGGCTTCCGCGGCGCCTCCCATTGGCCGAGGCCGGGCAGGGAAGCCAGCCTTTTCCGGGTCCGGCTTCATGCATATGCATGAGTTCCCCCTCCGCCCCTTCCTCCCGGGGCTTGCGCGCATGCGCGGCGGGCCAGAAAAAGGGACCGAGTGGGCCAGGCGGGCGGCGACCAGCTTGGCTCCGGACGATGAGCGATGGCCATGTCTGTCAGCCCGGACGAGGAGGACTATGACTCGGAGCAAGAGCAGGTCTCTCTCGCCTGGGGGGTTGTGGTGTTGTGTTATTGTGTGTGTGTTGCTTGGAGATGGCCTGGAACACCTAAAATGGGGGCTGGGGGGGGCTTTTTAAAGGCCAAATTTGCAACAGGAGGGACGAAATCCTAGCCAGGGTTGGAAGGAGGGAGTTTAACAGGGATGCAGGGGGTCTCCTCGCGTGTAAAGGGGTGGGGGTGTCGGAGAGACAATGCGAGGCCTGCCTTTTCCCACCCACTCCTCTTTTATGCCCCTTCTTTGCTGTTTTGTGTCTCTCATCCATTGACAATGAGGAAGCCAGAAGAGGCCTGATATGGGTGGGGAGAACTTGCAAGATGATGGGCTTAGAAAGCTGAGAAGATGATGATGAGGATGATGCAAAAAGAGGAAAGCGAATTTGCTGATTTGAGAGTCAGCAAAACAAAAAGAGGGAAGGGGGAGGCAGAAAAATGTTGTGGCACCTTTATTATTATTATTATTATTATTATTAGATTTATTATATTATTATATTATATTATATTATTAGATTTATACCTTAAAGACCAACTCCTGCATTTAGATGTGAGCTTTCGTGGATCAAGTCCCCTTCATCAGACCTTGGTCCACAAAAGTTCACATTTAAACACAGGGGGTTAGTCTTTAAGGCGCCATAACATTTTTGATGATGATGATAATGATGCTTACTCTCTGATAGGCTTGCATAGACTAACATGGCTGCCACTTCAGACATTTGCTGTTTTGGGGGGGTTTGAACTTCAAAGCGTATCCTGTCTCGAAATGAGTCCTTTAAAAGAAGCAATTTCATCCTAGTACATTTCTCTTATATTTGGGTGACTGCCTCGAGCAGGGTTTTGGACTCAGTGGCCCCTTCCAACTCTATGACTCTAGCCCAGGGATTCTCAACCTGCAGCTTGGGGGCCAGATGCGTCCCGCAGTGCCAGTTCACGTGGCCACCAACTGCCTCCACTACACCAGGAAGTGCCATGTTTTGGAGGAAAGGCAAAATGGCCATCCGGCCCCTGAAGCTGTCTGAGGGCGCATGACCCGGCCCAGACTTAAAAAGGTTGAGAACTCCTGGTCTATCTCCTTCCTTGATAGTGCTTTGAAAGGAATCTCCCTAACCTTTGTTTTGCAAATTACTGTTTTTCTGGGGATTGGAGGAAGAAGGAAAAGTAGTGGATCCAAGGCTATTGCTTTTTAAAAGTAAATTGAGTGTTGGGAGAAGGGACCAAAGATCAGCATTGCTTCATGATTTTATGATTAGTTTGGGGACCAATTCTGTTTGTATGCTTTAGTGTATTCACATGGAAAACACGCACCACCATCAAAAACATGGAAGCCTAATGAGTAACCAGTACCTTTTGTGGCATAAACTTTTTTGGGATTCAGGCCCTTTTGTTTGGAGGTATATCATATGCTGGACTGGACGGTTGTCAAGTCAGCAGTTTGAGACCCGAGTACCGCACAACGGAGTGATTTCCTGTCTCTGTCCCAGCCTCAGCAACTGCCAACCTAGCAGTTTAAAAGCAAGAAGTTGGAAGCAGATAAACAGGGACCCCTTCGGTGGGAAGGTAAACAGCGTTCCGTGCACTCACTCCAGTGTCTAGTCATGCCTGCCACATGACCACGGAAACGTCTGCAGACGCAGACAGCGCTGGCTCCTTGGCTGCAAACAGAGATGAGCACTGAACCCTAGAGTCGGATATGACTAGCTTTTGAAAAAAGGGTGACCTTTATATCAGTGATGAGGGGGGGAACCTTGGCACTCCAGCTGTTCTTGGACATTAGTTCCCAAAGGCCTAAGTCAACACTCCTGCTGTTTAGGGCTTCTGGAAATTGAAGTCCAAGAACAGCTGGAGTGCCAAAGTTCCCCATCAGTGACCTATATTGTACAGTTGCAATTCTGGCAGAAGAGCTTAATAAATGAAGGAGAGCTTACGTTTGGGAAACTTCTAAGGTCAGGCTTCAGTATTACTATGTTTGCTTTGCTGGAAGTGCGTCTTTGTGTAAAATGGGACTTACTGATTGTTATTCAAATTTACTTCTTTCCACAATGTTTACTCCCAGGTAAAGAGTGCGGCCTGTTTTCTTACACGGGAATGAAAACTCAGGAAAGGGTTACCCTAAGTCAGAGCTGAAAGCATATTATAATACACACTTACCCGAGAAGGTAGATCACAGATAGGCTTAGATTTTGCTTCTAAGTGAACATGCCGTTACATGCACTTCACCCCACAAAGCTCGCAATGCAATGCATTTCTTATTATTTAAGTCCCTACAGAATCTATCTGTTGTGTGCTGCAGATTAAAACAACAGGCCTTTTTTAAAAAATCAAGAGAGCTTTCAATATTTACACCGTTGTGTGTATTAACAGTTTTCCGTTGCTACTTACATGTAAAAATTCCAAACGAAAAGAACAAAGCTAAATGACTTGTCTCAAAATGCTTGTTATGAGCCCCAGGTAAGTTTCTACTTTAAGATAAGGTGCCAGGCAGATGGACAGGAAGGTTTTCCCCTCGATAAAAAAATGGACTTGTTGCTGATAAGGAGACCTTGTTGCTGATAACCCAGTTTCTGTTTTCATGATGGTCAGCTGGAGTTACCTATTGATTGTATCTAAAGAGGGACTGCAGTGGCTCAAGAGGTCAAGACGCTGAACTTAACAACTGTAAGGTCAGCGTTCAATTCCTGAGCAATGCACGACAGAGTGAGCTCCCGTCTCTGTCCCAGCTCCTGCCAACCTAACAGATCGAAAGCAAGAAAATTGCAAGTAGATAAATAAGGGACCGCTTTGGTGGGGAAAGATCTTGAGGACAAAGGAGCCTCTTTCGGGCATCCCCTGAGCGGAGTTTCTCCAGCAAAAATCCTTTCAACCCAGAATAATTTCTGACATTAAATTATTATTATCATCAGATTAATATCTTTGCTATAACTGCAGCCATAATATTGTTACTCTTCTCTTGCTTTCTAGCTCTGGCTTTTTACTCTTTTGTTTGTTAGCTCTTAGAAGCCCATGCATACAGAATTTGGTCTACAGTATGTGGAACCAGTTTCTCTCCAGAATACTATGTAGGGGACGAGTGCTGGTTTCCTTCCGGTTCCCACAGGCTAGTTCTTATCCTTAGGGGGAGATAATGTACCACTTTCCCGTTGAGGTCTTTTCATCAAGATAATTAGAAGAAAATAAAAAAAAAATCCTCAAGATCGACCACCCTTTCACACCAAGCATTGCCAACCCAAATGAATGATACGAGGGTGATTTCTCTGTTTCTCACTTTGGCCGTTGTTGAGGATGATTTGATGAGTTTAACAATGCCGCGTTGTATACTGTCTTTCCCAGAACCGGGCCGTGGGGAGACCCAAAGGGAAACTGGGACCCACCTCGGCTGTGAAACTCGCAGCCAATCGGACAACTGCCGGGGCACGCCGGAGGCGGACGCGATGCCGCAAATGCGAAGCCTGCCTGCGCACCGAGTGTGGCGAGTGTCACTTCTGCAAGGACATGAAGAAGTTTGGCGGGCCTGGCCGGATGAAGCAGTCGTGCATCATGAGGCAGTGCATTGCGGTGAGTGGTTTTGCCTGGTCCTCCTGGGGGGGAAATGGGAATCTCCTCCAGGTCTTCTTCTTCTTCTTCCATGTCCCAATCAAACCCTGGGCTGCCAAAACGAAGCCACTCTCTTGCCTTTGTGGTTGACCAAACCGAAGTCCTCACTTGAGACTGTTGGTCTTGCATTTAGGAACTCCAACCTTCAGCCTATTCAGGGTCCTCCAAATGACGTCGGGGAGGTTGAGATCTTCAGCCATATCTTCCTTTAATGATGTTCCTTGCCCAGTGAGCTCCTTCCTCCGGCTTCTCATTTGGTTCTCCTCTTGTGTGCCCTCAAGAATGTTTGTTCTTGCCATAAAGCTCTCCCTGGATCTGAGTCGGCAGACTTGAGGCTCGTCTCCATTCAGAGGATGTGGAGGGCCATTCTCTTCCTTCGTTCACTCAGCGCCCGCCGCTCCTTCTCTCCTGATGTCAGGTGGAGCGATACCAACCAGATGGAATATTTTCCCAACTGTCATAGGTTTGAGGCATCTTGTCACGCTACACGTGGCTTCATTAAAAATGATGTCAACTTGTTTTGCATCTGTGGCCCTGAACGTCTGCCACTGAGACACTCGGAAGTCAGAACTGATGTGGTTGAGTTCCCCATTTACAGTTTGTGAGTTTCCTGATGTTCTTGTTCTTTGTACTGACTTTCGCTTTGGTATCCAGACAGTGCTGCCTAAAAGAATACACAACATGGACGGTTGAGTTCCCCACTTATGCTTTGTTGGTTTCCTGATGGTATTGTTCCTTATACTAACTTTAGCCTCTAGGTGACCACCTAGGGGAATGTTGGCAGCGGTCAGTGCTCTTGCCCCAGACCAAAAAACGAGGAAGGAAAAAATTAAAGAAGGGGGGGAAGTGCCAAAATAAATACCTTTCTAAATCTTGGGGAAATAGAATACAGCACATGCTGTGGAATGAGTGAGGCTTGGAGTGCGTTGAGACCCTGTCTGATCTGGCGGCTGGAAAGGGGTAGTTTCCCCCCTTATTTTTAAAGCTTTGGAGCTGGATGTGAAATGCAGTCAGTTTGGGGGCTGTAACCCTGTCCCCCGCCCTGTATCGGTTGCTGCAGGACAAGTGGAAATGGGAGGTGTGTATATATATATATATACACACAGACTGCCATTTTGCCTCCATAATATGCCTCCATTCATCAGGGACTGCTCGACCAGCCACGATTTGTAAAATAAGGCATGGTGCGTGTTTAAAGGACTTTTCCAGGAAACCCAAGTAGCGATAGTGCTGGAGGAAGGGAAGACTATGGCAGGGTCTGTGTTACCGCATTGCGACCTGGTTCCTGATCTTTTTCTCGCCCTCTGTGTATTTTAGCCTGTTCTGCCCCACACTGCCGTGTGCCTTGTGTGTGGAGAGGCTGGGAAGGAAGACACAGTGGAAGAGGAAGAGAGCAAATTTAATCTCATGCTTATGGAATGCTCCATCTGCAACGAAATCATACACCCCGGCTGCCTTAAGGTAACGGGTGGGTGGGAATTGATGACAAAGCAAAACAATCACACGTATATACTTCTGCCCCATAGCGCTTTAGTGCACTCTCTGGCCGGTTCACAGGTTAATTAGCATTTTGCCCCCAACATGCTGGGGACTCATTTTACCAACCTTGGAAGGCTGAGTGAACCTTGAGCCCTGGTCAGAATTGAACTCACAACCTTTTGGTTGCAGGACAGCAGTTTGACTCCCTAGGCCACCAGGGCTCCTTTTGCGGGTGGGACAGGAGACCAAAGCCACAGGTTAGATTTGAACCACGTTGCTACACATTTTGGGCCGCGGGCCTGGTCACGTGGTTCCCCCCACCGGAAGTGGGGGGAAATGCACCTTGCAATCTGTTTTGCAACAGGTTGAGATATATCTTGAGCTGTCATTTTCTCTGCTTAAATCAGGAGTGCCCAAACTACGGCCCACAGGCCAGATCCGGACTCTGATGCCAAGTCATCCGGCCCACACCACTCCCAGAAGTAGAAGCAAAATGCACCTGCCGGACATAGTTTGGGCACCCCTGACTTAAGTTGTCATCTAAGCACCGTTTACTATAACTCAAGCAGATCTACAGGACTGGCATGAAGTTATGCTAATTGTTACTAATTGTGAACGGTGGCTAGATTAGCCTGGATTCTTAGGTTTGTGTGCCTTTTTCAGGTGCAGGAATCGGACGGCGTGGTCAACCAGGAGCTGCCGAACTGCTGGGAATGTCCAAAGTGCAACCACGCGGGGAAGTCCGGGAAAGTGAGTGTCACGGCACTGGATTGCGTGAGCCGGGCTTTCAAAACTGGGGTCATTATCTGTCAGGTCTTCTATTATGATTAAATCACTCCTCTCCTTCACCGTCCTGAGATGGAGCCCTAGAGTGCCATGATGGCCAACCTTGGCACTCCAGGTGTTCTTGTACTTCAATTCCCAGAAGCCCAAGTCTCTGTGAATCCACACGAATGGGTTTACTGCATATAACCAAGAACACCCATATGCGCAGTAAACCCACATTGGGAACCACTTCTTCTGAGTTTCGGCCTGACTATCTTGTGGTGTTCTGATAACAGTCCATCGGTTTAAAAGGCTTTAAAATAGTCTTGCATGGGTTGTGTTCTCTGCTGCCCTTCTACCTTGTGATGGTAGAAAAAAGCAGGTTAAGAAGCTCACTTTGTTCACTGGAAAGTCAGCAGTTCGAGACCCGGGTACTGCATAACAGTTTGAGTGCCCTTCTCTGCCCCAGCTCCTGCTAGCCTAGCAGTTCAAAAGCAAGAAATTGCAAGTAGAGAAATAGGGACCTCCTGGGTGGGAAAAGGTCTTGGGGACGTGAAAGGAGCCACATTCAGTCCTCCGCTGAGAAAGGGAGTTTTTCCAGCAAAAATCCTTTCAACCCAGAATAATTTCTGACACAAAATTATTATTATTATTATTATTATTATTATTATTATTATTATTATTATTATTATTATTATTATTATTATTATTATTATTATTATTATTATTATTATTATTATTATTATTATTATTATTAAATAAGCCCATTCAGATGTGGGGATTTGATTTCTGGGCGCTCCCCAAGAAGCCAGGGTGAAAAGGCATAAGATATAAAGTTTGCTTGTGTGCTTTGTCCCTCTCTGGCGTACAAGCAAAAGCGCGGACCTGGGTTCAAGTACGCCTCAAACCTCCCCGGCTCTCTGCTCAAAGAACAGAAGATCAACCGGGAGAGCAAAGAGGTTGTCCCGGAGACCGTGAAGCGGAAAGTCGAGTGCGAAGAGCCCCCTAGGAAGAAAATGGAGGAACGGCCCCCCAAACCACCCATGGACCCTCTTTTGAGGAGGAAGTCGGAGGAAGCGCACCTGCGCCGGAAACGGAAATTTGAGAAGCCCCAGGAGCCAGCCATCCGGAAGCGGGTGAGTCTGGAGGCCTCGCCTGCTCTCTCCTGGGTCTTTGCAGCCCTGAAGGATGTGATTAGCAAACGTTTCAGGTGCTCCTCAGGGGTCCCCCTGGGCAACAGTAGGGGGGAGAAGCCCAGGCTTAAAGAATCCATGAACTAACTGGGTAGAAAAGGCAACTTACTCATTTCCTGTGTCCTGAAGATCATGCCCTAATGCAGGGGTTCCCAACCTGAGGCCTGCTGGACGCATCTGGCCCATAGCACCACTCCAAGGGCATTTGAGAAAATGGCTGCCCTTTTGAAGCTGTTGAGACAAAAATGGCCTCCCTCCCTCCCTTTATAATGCAGGCAGGGCAAAATGGCCATCCGTCCCTAATGAATGTATTTTCCGGCCATTGTCACTAGATGGCGCCCGTGGGCCTTCTGGAGGCTGAATCTCTTTCACATCCTTCTCTCTCCTTGTGGCCATTTCATGTCTCAACGGTGCTAAGATACAAGGCACCACAACAACCGATGCTCTGTACCTGCGATGGGGGCTGTGTGGCCTTCTGGCTGTTGTTGGACTACAACGCCCATTATCCCTCATCCTTTGGCTGTGGCAGCTAAAGTGGAGGGGCGCAGGTCTTCTCTCAGTGCTCTGTACCCTTCTCTGAGGACTCCAGGGGTCCGTCCTTACCCAACCACTGTCTCTTGAGATCCCTTTTCCTATCCCTATCTTTTCTCTACCCGTCTGGCCTGGTTATTCTGTTATGGTAATAGGGCAGACCCTACTGCCAGCGCTTCACCGCCGAGCACCGGTTAACTAACCTGACCACCTTGAGGACTAATGGCCTTAGGTGTCAAAGTCCACAGGGAAGGGTGAGGGTCCCCAAGTGGATTAAACCCTACTTGGATCCATCTTGATGGAAGGGCAGCAGCTTCATCCATCCTGGCCTGGGGCTGAGGAGGAGGACTTTGTGTGCCAAAAGGGCTCAAGACCAGAAAGTGGCTCATGGAACTAGATCAGTGTTACTGTGTCTCTCACGCTGCGATGTGGAAGGCAGGTGAAAGGCCATGGCATTATATGCGCAGGACAGTCTTCATGGATGGTCGCCAAGATTCGGATTCAGATACAGGCAAAGAAGAAGGTGCTTTTAAAAAAGGTTCCTCTTGAAAGGTTACGTGTCACATGGGGTGGGCGTGTGTGTTGTTAATGATGCCTGTTTGTTTATCAGTTCAACTATTTCTTCCTTTCTCTTTCTGACCCTAGTTAAAACTGGGCAAAGAAGAGAAGCTGTTTAGGAAAAAGGTACGTTGGTCATTTCTGTGCTTTTCTCCACACCTGCTCCTTTGCCCCCAGTGGTGTTCCACAACACTCCTTCTAGAACAGGGATGCTCAAACTATGCCCCCGACAGCAATTCATCCGGCCCGTGCTGCCCTCATGGCTTCCAGAAGTGGAAGTAAAAATGGACAAATCTGAACTTTGATTCTGCCTAGGCCGTCAGGATCTTAAGTTAGCAAATCTCGGCCTCTTGGTTAGGTTCTTGCGTTGATCACGTGGGGTATATTAGCCACAATGGTTGCAAAAATTGTCCGGTTTATTAACACAGCTGCACATACTCATCTTTACCTCAAAACGGACTCACCATGGCCTAGCTGTACTATCCAGTAAGATGGTTCCGCACTAGAGACAAGCACTTGGTCCATGTCGCCTTATATACCTATTTCTGACGTCAGCTCACTGACGTCATGCCCAGACATGCCCAGTCGCTGCTGGAACATACATGCCACCAGGGGACATGATTCAGCTGAGGTGGCAGGAGGCTCAATGGTAGCTACAGCTGTTATAATATTCCCATGTAAAAATACGTTACTTCAATTACTGACCACTTGAACAGCACTAGCATGCCTTAAGATCTGTACGTGATAGGCACATTCTGAGTTCTGATTTGGAATCGGCACACTCAATATGTAAATCACGTGTGTTATCCCCAATAGCAAAATAGCCCAGAATGGGAAAACTTCCCAGATTATGGTGTGTGTGTGTGTGTGTGTGTGTGTGTGTGTGTGTGTGTGTGTGTGTGTGTGTGTGTGTGTGTGTGTGTGTGTGTGTGTGTGTGTGTGTGTGTGTGTGTGTGTGTGTGTGTGTGTGTGTGTGTGTGTGTGTGTGTGTGTGTGTGTGTGTGTTTTACAAGTGGAATAAATAAAAATCGTTGTTGTGCTGTGTTACTGCCTCGCTTTCTGAACCCTCCCTCCCTTCTCAGAGGCGATCCTGGAAGGCCACGGACGACCGAAGTGTCCTGGTCAAACCCTTGCGGCGCTTCAAGCAGGAGCCGGAGGACGAACTCCTGGAGGAGCTTCCCAAGAGCAAGGAGAGCGACCAGTCCCGCTCCAGCTCCCCCACGGCTGGGCCCAGCTCGGAGGGGGCCGAGTCCCGGGACAAGAAGAAGTTCAAGATCCGCCGGAAGACGCGCCTCCCTAACAAGGAGCTGAGCAAAGAGCTGAGCAAAGAGCTCAACCAGGAGATCCAGAAGACCGAGAACAGCCTGGCCAACGAGAACCACCAGCCCATCAAGTCGGAACCCGAGAGCGAAAACGAGGAGCCCAAGCGGGGCCCCGAGCGGCCCCTCCGCTTCAGCAAGGGCCTCAACGGGGCCACGCCCAGGGAGCTCCGCCACCAGCTCCTCTCCAGCCTGCGGAGCAGCAGCGGCAGCAGCAGCAGCGGCAGCAGCAACAACGGGAGCCCCAGGGTCGTGTCCCGGCCGCCCCCTTCCCTCTCGCCCCCCAAGTGCGTCCAGATGGAGCGCCACGTCATCCGGCCGCCCCCCATCAGCCCCCCGCCGGACTCGCTCCCGCTGGACGATGGTGCTGCCCACGTCATGCAGAGGGAGGTCTGGATGGCCGTCTTCCGCTACCTCAGCCACAGCGAACTCTGCGTCTGCATGAGGGTCTGTAGGACCTGGAACCGATGGTAAGGGAGTTAAGGTGATGAACTCAAACAGCTGGAAGGTCGGCAGCTCAGCAGTCCTGAGACCCTGAGTGCTGCATGGCGGACTTAGCTCCTGTCTCTGTCCCAGCTCCTGCCAACCTAGTAGTTCGAAAGCAAGAAATTGCAAGTACTGTAGATAAATGGGGACCACTTTGATGGGAAGGTAAACAGCATTCTGTACACTCCGGGGTCTAGTCACATGTCCACAGAAATGTCTGCCAAAGCAGACAGCGCTGGCTCTTTGGCTATAAACAGAGATGAGCACTGAATCCTAGAGTCAGATACCCCTAGCTTTTGAGCAAGGGCGACCTTTAGCTTAACTTTACCCAGGGGTCCTTTGGGGTGAAGATGGAGTCGTTTTTCTCTTTTGGATAAAACAGAAGCCTTAGAGCAGGGGTTCCCAAAGTTTTTGAGCTGTGGGCTGATCATGTGGTTCAGGGAAGCTGGTCATTAAGGCCCGTGGGCCGGGTGTGGCCCCTGAGGCCAATTCATCCGGCCCGCGAAGCCCTCGTCGCTCCTGGAAGCGGAAGTAAAGCGCGCACGTATGGCCGCGTTTTACTTCCGCTTCCAGGAGCGACGAGGGCTTTGCGGGCCAGATGAATTGGCCTCGGGCCGCACCCGGCCCACGGGCCTTAGTTTGGGCACCACTGCCTTAGAGGCTACTTCCTGGCTTTTCATCCCCTGGAGTTCTGAGATGCCTGAGGTCCTACTGTCCCAGGGCTGGGCTGGCTTGCCTCTGAACCGCCCCTGCCTCTTCTCTTTAGGTGCTGCGACAAAAGGCTGTGGACCAAAATAGACCTAAACCATTGTAAATCCGTCACTCCGCTCATGCTCAGCGGTATTATCCGGAGGCAGCCGGTCACTCTCGACCTGAGCTGGACAAACATATCGAAGAAGCAACTGAGCTGGCTCATCAATCGACTCCCAGGTACTTCGGCCAGGGGCCGTGCGCTCAGTCGGGAGGAAGGAGCATTAGGATGCATGGAATTTGTGTGCGCAGCCCTTATCTTACATTGACACAAAAGAGAACGGCTGTCACCTTATCCATAACTCTGGGCTTATTTAGCTTAAAGGAAGGCAGGGGCTGCTCTGCGGTGGGTCTCTGGGGTTGTGGGATGTACAGTGTTCTGATGCTTCATCTTTGCTGGCATAAAAATGTCCTTATTGAAAACCTCCATTAGCAGCAGTGAATGGATGCCAAGATGGCATTGAGAATGCTAGGCAGTTTCCGAGGTGTCTTGGCCCCGAGAACCAATTGTAGCTCCGCACACAACACTGGTTCAAGGAAGGCAGCCATGCTCCGGGGCCCTGGGAAAGGAGGCCAGAGGGAGAATGGCTGGCCAGAGGAAACCTCATAGCTGGGCAGGGATCGAAACATGGGACACACACACCCTGGCTCTAGTCTGGAACTCCCAACCTTTGTATCAGATATTCCAGCTCAGATCCGTACAGGTGGTTGAGGTGCTAAGAGTTGCACCGAGTCCAGTGATGGCAAAGCTTGGCACTCCAGGTGTTCTTGGACTTCAATTCCCAGAAGCCTGAGTCTCAGTGAATCCACAGTGCACGCAGTGAACCCATCCATGTGGATTCACAGAGACTTGGGTTTCTGGGAATTGAGACCCAAGAACCCCTGGAGTGCCATGGTTGGCCATCCCGGGTCTAGGACGTTGGGCTTCCTAGCTGGGAGGGAAGCCATTGTTGAGAGAGGAGGACGTTGAAGCGTCTCCATTGGCCTTCTGTGGTGCTCCGTGGAGGTCATGTCAACAAGACCCTCCTGCTCTCTCCCCCTTGGGCTTATTGCTCTTCTTTTCCTCTCCTCCACCCAAGGCCTCCGGGATCTTCACTTGGCCGGGTGCTCCTGGATCGCCGTCTCTGCGCTCTGCAGTTCTGGCTGCCCTCTCCTCCGGACATTGGACGCCCAGTGGGTGGAAGGCTTGAAAGACGCCCAAATGAGAGACCTTCTCTCTCCACCCACGGACAACAGACCAGGTATAATAACTTCTTGAGTGTACCACTACTTGTAAAACGTGGTCTTGGCTTTCATTATAACATTCCTAGACTTGTGAACTGCGATGGCTCAAGTCAGGGATTCCCAACGTGCGGCCCATGGGCCATATGCGGCCTGCGGCGCCATTTCACAACAGAATGAGCTCCCATCTGGCAGTTTGAAAGCAAGAAATTTCAAGTAGATAGATACCACTCTAGTAGGTATTCCGTGTACTCAGATGTCTAAGCTATGCCTGCCACATGTCAGTAGAAATGTCTCCGCATGCAGACAGCACTGGCTCTTTAGCTATAAACGAAGATGAGCACCAAACCCTAGAGTCAGATATGACTAGCTTTCAAGTAAGGGCGACCTTTACCTAGGCTTGTCCAGGCAGGTGTGTTGTTGATAAGAGAGCTTAAATATTGACTTGAACACGCCTTGTTTATCACCCAGGCCAAATTGACAACCGGAGCAAACTGCGCAATATCACCGATTTGCGCCTGACTGGGTTGGACATCACGGATGCTTCCCTGCGCCTGATCATCCACCACATGCCTCTCCTGTCCAAGCTCAACCTCAGCTACTGCAACCACATGACTGACCAGTCCATCAACCTGCTGACTGCTGTGGGAACCACAACGCGGGACTCCTTAGCAGAAGTGGTTTTGCAAGGTGTGGTGCTAGTATGCGTGCTATGTGCCATACGGGCACGTTTTACTTCCGCTACAGGGAGCGACGAGGGCAGCCCTGCCCGGATGAATTGCTGTGGGGGGGCCAGATCTGGCCTGTGGGCCGTAGTTTGGGCTCCTCTGCTCTAGAGCAGTGACCATTAATGGGGTACAGCCTGTAAGGACCAGATCTTTGGTAACTTTTTCCGGTCTCTTCCCTGACAGATTGCAATAAGGTGACGGACCAGTGTCTCTCCTACTTCAAGCGCTGCGGGAGCATCTGCCGGATCGACCTGAGGTACTGCAAGCAAGTGACCAGGGAAGGGTGCGAGCAGTTCATAGCGGAGATGTCCGTGAGCGTCCAGTTCAGTCAGGCGGAAGAGAAACTGCTCCAGAAGCTGAGTTAGTATTTACAGTGACGAGTGTCGAGAGCCACACGGGGAGGGTTTTTTTACACATATGGACAACTTTCAAGATGTGAAATCTCAACCGGTTCAGATTCTCCCAAGAAAGGGCAGCACCCAGACTTTCTACGGACCACTTCCGCCTGTGCTGGATTGCGGTACTTTTCCAGTGGTGTGACAGCAACGGACTGTTGAAACCCCAGCGGAAGACTGGGACGACACCCCTAAGTACCATTTCTGGGGCAGGAACAATTCTGGTGTCATTAAGGTCGGCCATAATCTGCATTTCTACCTTTTGAACATTTTTTTTGTTACATCCCTTATACAGGACTATTTTTGTACGACTTTATTTTTAAAAGTTATTTATGCAAAAGTTCTTGAATGCATTGCAAAGTGTTTTATCTTTGGTTTCAAGTCCCCAACAGATCTGGAGGTAGAATCAAACCTTAGTCTTTTCCTTCTTAAAAGCAAATAACCAGATCCGCCCCAAGAGGGGCGAATGGGGGAAAGCAGGTTAGTTCTTTACAGCAGGGGTGCTCGGCCCACAGGCCGTAGTTTGGGCACCCCCGCTTTAAAGTGCAAGGAAACGCATGCGTAACTGGATGTTTTCCGACCTGCTTTGCATACTCTGGAAATACTGTAAGCATGTGGAGGAAAGGAGGTGTCACATATAATGGGTAAGGAACGGAAACGTGGCCAAGTTTCCCTTGTATAAAATTCCCCTTTTCTCGGTTTTGAAACTTGGAATTACAGCCATTTGGGTTTTGGAGTGAGTTCGGATTTTAAGATTTAACCTGGCCAGTTTCCGGTTGTAAAAGAGAAAGGAAAAGAACAGTCCAGTATACATAAGTGCCATTGTTGTAAAGTGGTATTATTATTATTATGATTATTTTCTCCCATAGCCCCTTTCTTCCGGATACACTTTTACCTCTGTTGATTTGTACAAATGATTGTAAAAAACAAACAAACAGCCAACCTGAAGAAACAAACTGTGTGTCCTGTTTACATTTTATTAACAGATTGTGGCTTCTTATTTGACTACTTTTGCGTCAGGGAAAAAAAACTTTGCCCCATCTCCACAGATTACTTAAGGTGTCACCCTTGCTTGAAAGCCAGTCGTATCCAACTCTAGGGTTCAGTGCTCATCCCTGTTTATATCCAGAATGAACGCTGTGAATCCACATGGAAGGGTTTACTGGCACTCCAGCTGTTCTTAGACTTCAATTCCCGGAAGCCCAAGTCCCTGTGAATCTACATGAATGGGTATATTGTGCAGTAAACCCATCCGTGCGGATTCACGGGGACTTGGGCTTCTGGGAATTGAAGTCCAAGAACGAGTACCAAGGTTTGCCATCCTGGGTCTACTCTATTACCAAAACAGAATAACCTGTCCAGGCATACGGCTGGATGTCTAGTAATAGATGGAACCTCTCTGTAAAATGAGGTGGTTTTGGAAGGACTGGTCATCAGCCTGGCTCCAAAGAGACCCAGACCTGGCCCTTGTCAGCTCCTCCATCACACGTCTTTGAGGAAGATGACTCAGAAGGCAGGGAAAGCCCATTAACAAAATATTTATTAAAGTCAGCAACCACTGTTCAGAATGGCACGGACATCGATGTGCTACGTTCTCTTTATGCTTGTTGTACCCCCTAAACAAGGACTTGATCATTTGAATTCGCACCTTAGCTTTTTAAAAAAATATCCCACATTTCTAAAAATAAAGCCATCGTGTCTTGCTCCCTTCTGAAAAATAAGTTTATTTTCAAGGGATGAAAGTCACATCTATTCATTCAGTCTGCGAACGCTGTTTCACCTATATTTAATGCCTTAGGACGGTCATGGTGACCCTTGGCTCTCCAGGTGTCCTTGGACTTCAAGTCCCAGAAGCCCAAGTCTCTGTGAATCCACATGAATGGGTTTACTGCACATACACTACAGGTATTCTTGGACTTCAATTGCCAGAAGCCCAAGTCTCTGGATCCACATGAATGGGTGTTCCTGGACTTCAACTCCCAGAAGCCCAAGTCTGTGAATCCACACGGATGGGTTTACTGTGCAGTAAACCCATCCGTGTGGATTCACAGAGACTTGGGCTTCTGGGAGTTGAAGTCAAGAACATCTGGAGTGCCAAGGTTTGCCATCCCGGACTTAGGACATGAAACACTAAAGTTTAACTTGTGCGCATTTGTCTGCTTTCTAGCTCTGTTAGAGAAACTTATACCAGACCACACTTCACACCAAACTTAGAAAGATTCTGGGCCTCTACCCAATCCTCTCTCATTCATGGTAAATCTCCCTTTTTGGAGTTGTATCCTCATTTAAAATGCCTCTTTTCTGCAGCTTTGAACTTCAAAAATAAGCTTATACAGTAACTGTTAAGTATTAGTACAATGCAGCGCAAATCTCCACATGTCATTTCTGTAGAGGAAGCCTTCCAAAATCAACTGCCGTTATTCTGTGCCGAAATACCATCCAACTGGCCTCTGGAGCTGTTACTTCTCTGTAACAGTTCCCAAGCATTACAACTACAATAACATCTAGGGCAGTTTGCGGAGTACAGTATTGTGCAAAAAAAGCACTAAAACACTGATTTTATAGGCATGAAGCCTTAATTTTTTTATTAAGTAACCAGTGTGTCAAGAAAAATAAAATAAAATCTAAATCACTAGAGGAAAAGCCCTACCATCTCACAAATTATTAACAGTCATAACTGAAGTAAGCCTTGGAATGAAGCCCTCTCTCAAATTGGTTTCCCCTCTTAAAAATGGGTAATATTTAGATAATTAAGGCTAGTAAATCATGGAATTACATTTTGGATAATTGGCACGAAAGGCTCCCCCCCCCCCCCCCCGCAAACACTAAACATTCACTCGTCCCCTTGTGGAGATGGGGCTACACGTCTGAATGTTAAAAGATGCTGGTTAACAATTATATCCCACTCCAAGACTGCAGCAGGAAATGATGGAGTGGATTGAAATCCTCTTTCTGGGTTTGCTTCCATCCTGCCCTTTGGAAAGGCAACCCCCCCCCCCTCTGCTCCTCGACCCTTCCGTAGGCTAGGCTATTTTTGAGAAGAGAGCAATCGGTCGCACGATGACAAGGTGTTACAAGCAATGAACGTTCTGTTTCTTGGCCATGTCACAAAGCTCTTGTCTTGAGCGCCGGGCCATGGGGCTGCCAGAGCAGGAGGAGCGCCTCAGCCAAGCGCCCTGGGGTGCTCTGAGGCCTGCCCTGGCCTGCGCCCCACCCTGCAAGAAAAGCGGAGTGGCAAGCCCCCAGCGCCACCCCCGCTGGCTCACGACTTGAACACATGCACGGCTCTCACGACGTACTGGCGGCAGATCGGGCATTCGCTCATGCGCTTGCCGCATTTGGTGCACGTGACCATGTGGCCGCACTCCAAGAGCACACAGTCGATCACGGCATCCATGCAGATCCTGCAGAGGTTGTCGTCATCGTCGTCGTTAAACGCAGGCTTCTCCACTTCTGCCAGGGAGTAAAGAACAGCTGTTAGGGGTTCAGTGGGTGTGGGCCTAAGGCAGTGATGGCGAACCTTGGCACTCTAGGTGTTCTTGAACTCCAATTCCCAGAAGCCCAAGTTTCTGTGAACCCACATGAATGGGTTTTACTACCCCTTAAGGTAGTGTTTCCAAACCTTTGGTTTTGGGGACTTCAGTTCCCAGAAGAAGCCAGAGTCAATCCCTCAAAGCACTGATCAGACAATGTACTTACTTAGGCTTCTGGGAATTGGAGTCCAAGAACATCTGGAGTGCCAAGGTTCGCCATCACGGTGGCAAGCGATGCTTCTGCTTCTACCCTGAATTCTGAGAGGTTAGCAGCATCGAGGAAGCAGGCGGAGCAGTGAGTAAGATGGAAGCTAGATGGAAAGGCCTGAGTACCCATTGAACCCTCTTTCCCCAAGAACCCTCCTTCCAGCAAAGCAACCGTGAGGCACGCGGATAATGAGCGCACTTGCCTGGTCTGTGGTTCGCCTCGTGCTCCCTGTAGAGCCTGCCCACTTTCTCCACCAGCTCCCATTTCTCACAGCATCCAGAGTAGTTGACGAAGTTGCGTGCGAGTATTTCCTTCAGCTGCCGAACGCTGAGCCCTTCGATCTCGTCCAAGTTTGAAATGTCCGACAGCGAGGCTCTCGTCCGCTTTCTGGACTGCCCGGGGCTCTGAAATGCAAAGCCAGTCAAGTCGGATTGGCAAAGAGAATGAATTTTTCATTAGGACCTCCCGAGGAAGTTCTTCAGCTTTCTCTAGGTTTGCTGTGTTAGGTAAAGGTCGCCCTTGCTCAAAAACCAGTCGTATCTGACTCTAGGGTTCAGTGCTCATCTCCGTTTACAGCCAAAGAGCCAGCGCTGTCTGCCTCTGCAGACGTTTCCGTGGACGTGGCAGGCAGGACTAGACCGTGCATGGAACGCTATTTACCTTCCCACTGAAGTGGTCCCTATTTATCTACTTGCAATTTCTTGCTTTTGAACGCTAGGTTGGCAGGAGCCGGTACAGAGATGGGAGCTCACTCTGTTGTGCAGTACTGGGGTGTCATACTGCTGGCATGAGGGCCTTCCAGTCGTCAAGTTCAGCATCTTGACAGCTGTATTAGAGGATCCTTAAAACAAGCAATGTAACCAGCATTGGCTCTCAGCAAGTCCATTTAAAGAAGCCCATCAAATTCCACCTTGAAATAGTCAGGAAGTTGGTAACATTTCATCCTCTAGTGACTGGTGCCTGATTGCCACTTTATAGGGAAATAGAAGGAGCTTTGTTCTAAAATACAGTCTTGCAAGCCTGAACTTGCTGTGGGGTAGAAAGAGGAGAGAACGGGCTTTTAAACAGGACTTTCAGTGCAAGTGCAATTTGGCTTCTACCCCAGCAGGTTATCCTTCCTTACCTGCTCTTCTGCATTGTCTTCCTCTTCGCCAAGGTCAGCGATGAGTCCCTCACTTTGTCCCTGCGTGTATGTACAACAGCATAAGTGTTACTCCACCATCCTCTCCCACTCTATCACCCAGACAGGAAATGCACTTGGACACATTTAATTTCTGCTGCAACTCAAGTTACAGTTCCAAAGTCCCCACTACCAACACCCTAACTATAGAACAGGGGTGCCCAGACTGGCCCGTGTGCCGGATCTGGCCCCAACATCAATTCATCCGGCCCTCGATGCTCCTGGAAGCAGAAGTAAAATGCGCCTACAGGCTTCTCGGAGCGCCGAGAGTGGCACAGGCTGGATGAATTGGCATTGGGGCCAGATCCAGCCCAGGGGCCATAGTCTGGGCACCCCTAATTTAAGCGGAGAAAATGGCAGCCTAAAATCTATCACATCCTGTTGTAAAAAATCTGTTGTAAAACAGACTGCAAGGCATGTTTTGCTTCCGGTAGGAGGAACTGCATGACTGGCCCACTGAACCACATGACCGGCCCACGTCCCAAAAAGTTTGGGCACCCAGGCTATAGAAAGACAAAATGTTACCACCTGCTATCGGCAAACACACCTGTAACTGCATCTCATTTCCGGTGCGCTCATTCCTATTTGCAAATTCTCCCTGAGAGGAAGATACGGATTCCGAAAGAGAAACGGGATGTGTGGAAATACTAGAAGTCTGTGACTGTATTGAATACAAGCTGGTTGTTTCCGTCTCTGTTTCTGAAGCCAAGCCATGATGACACAGTATAAGGTCCACCAAGTCTTCTTTCTCTCGACAAGTGTCTATTGGGATGTTCCTAAGAACCAGATACTGGCGCAAATCTTTCACTTTCAAGCGCATCAGCTGTGGCCTCTGGAAAGCCGTCTCCTCCAACAGCTGGCAAGTGGCGCACCGGCGAAGGTTCTCTTGCAAGACTGAGCAGATGGAGCAAAAGTCCTTCTTGCACTCACAACACAAATGCTAAGAATGCACAAAGAGAAAGGGAGTCAGAAAACCAAAGACACGGCCACAAGCACAACCAACTACCAGACACACATCCCCGCACTACTTCAAGAGCTAGTCCTACGCTAAGAAACCACCAGGAGATCAATTGGATCGCTGTGTTCAAAAGACAGGGTGTGGATTTCTGGTTCAAAATTGAGACACAGCCTAGCCCAGCGATGGCGAACCTTTTAGAGGCCAAGTGCCCAAACAGGGGTGGGCCAAACCCTGTGTTGGGGGAGGAAGTGTTCCCACTGGGCTACTAGGCAGAGGGGCGGGGCAAACTCTGTGCTGGGGGAGGAAGGAAGTGTTCCCATTGGGCTACTGGGCAGAGGGGTGGGGCAAACCTTGTGCTGTGGGAGGAAGGAAGTGTTCCCATTGGGCTACTGGGCAGAGGGGCGGGGCGAACTCTGTGCTGGGGGCACGTCCCAACAGAGAGGGCTGGGCGTGCCACATCTCACATGCATGCCATAGGTTCACCACCACTGGCCTAGCCTGTTTTCTGATCCTTGGCAAACCTAGGATTCTCAGGATCACAGAACATGGATTCTAGGGACAAAAACCCTCTGTGGTTCAGATGTCTGAGCATGATTGTCTTCTATGCGCTCATTTCTAGGCTGTGTTAATCTCCAATAGGTATCCTTCGCATGCATGCAGTCAAGCATTCAGTAGAAAAAAGCAGTAAGAAAAATAAGTTATATCCTTTATTATGAATAGAAAACATATTTCTTTAGTATACTGAATAAAAATATTAAAACATTTATGATATTCTTAATTTCTTTCGTATTGTATTTATTATACCGTGACCTTACAAACAAGAACTATTTTATGTTTAAGTAGTACTTAGAAGGCTGGCAGGTAGAGATCGTGAAGATTTAAAAACCCTCTTGGCAGGAGGGGACCACAGACTCACCCTTTTCCTAAATACGGAAAACGAGAGGCCACAAGATTTACAGGCCAGATTGGCTCCTCCAGCTGCTGAAGAAGAGGTATACACGGAGAAGTCCGTATTGGGTGCAAATCTAAAGGGGTTTGCCCCACTTCCGAAGCCAGGCCTTTGTCCACGAACCGCTCCGGTCCCCATGACTTCATTCAGCAGCCCACAACAGGAAGCCCACATGGACGTTGCTCCCGCCTAAAGGAACGTTTAAAAATAAAAACAAAACACTACTCAATATAATCCATTCATTCATTCCTCCCTGTCTGGCCAGGTTACCCTGCTATGGTCATAGAGTGGACCCCACTGCCAGGGACTCAGCGCTGAGTGTCAGGCGGCAACTAGCCTGTCAATCCTGAACCACCTGGGGGAAAACTTGTTTTGAAAGGAAACAGCTCTACAGAAAGCATTCCGGAATACATGTTTTGCTCTGTTACTGCAATAATAACTCAGGGATGCCTGTGCATATCGTGTTTCCAGAATGTCAGCAACTAAACAACTACCAAAATGATTCTAGAGCAGTATTTCCCAACCTTTGGGTTTTGGGACTTCAATTCCCAGAATTCTAAGTCAATTCCCCAAAGCACTGATCAGCCAATGGCCTGACTTAGGCTTCTGGGAATTGAAGCCCCCTTTGGGGCATGGCCCCATGATTGGGGACCACAGCTCTAGGGTAAGAAGCTTGCACTCTTCCTTGAAGTACATTTTTTTAAACTTGCAAATCTTAACAACAAAGCAGCCATGACATGTTTACAAAAATAAATCTAAAAGAATTCCAATTACAGCAATACAGCATACCACAAAATAAAGTCAGTGGAACCTCGGTTAACAAATGGCTCAGTTAACATAAAAATTGCATAACAAAAGGAAATCCACAGAAAATAGTGGCTCAGTTTACAGAATTTTTTTGGAACAGATTAATTGGTTTTCAATGGATTCCTATGGGAAACTGCATTTTGGTTAATGCATTCTGGTTTTCAGTGCATTCCTATGAGAAACTGCATTCAATGCATTCCTATGGGAAATTCGGTTAAAGTAATTTTCGCTGTAAGAAACGTCCTGAAGAACACATTAAATACGTTAACCGAGGTCCCGCTGTACTGTGAAGTACTGTGGTGTGAACTACAGTAACCCACAATTGCAAAAGAAAATATGAATGTAAGGGAAGAGCCCAGGGAAGAACAAGCAAGGGATCCTGGAGAACCCATATTCCACTAATGGAGCAAGCGCAATAAAGGCCCTGCTCCTTGCATGTAAATTTCAAGAATCCTGAACCAGGAAACAGCACATTCCATCTTGGTGGAAATGTTTCTTCTGAAACGTGAAGAAGCCGGAAATAATATGTTGTCTTTCTTAGTTACATGTATACATAATTGACTAGTCAACTAAGCCTCTTAGGAGATTCCGTAATACAATCCCATGATGTAAGGCCTACCAGTTTCAATGGGATTAAGTCTCTTGTACACATGCATGCACGAGGATGGCAGCTCAAACTTCAATCAGAGGAGCAATGCTTTTGTACATGAAACTTATTTTTATGGCAATGCAAATTCAGAATACAGTACATATTGATTATATCAGGCCTCTTCAGAGCTTTAATTATATCATGCCATTTGCTAGATTTTTTAAAACAGAATATCCTTTTCTTTTTATTAATACACAATAAAGTAAAGGTAAAAATCAGCCTTGCTTGAAAGCCAATCGTATCCAACTGTAGGATTCAGTGCTCATCTGTTTACATCCAAGGAGCCAGCACTGTCTGCGTTTGCAGACGTTTCTATAAATATGGGGCAGGCATGATTAGACACCAGAGTGCACGAACTGCTGTTTACCTTTCCCACCAAAGTGGTCGCTATTTATCTACTGGCAATTTCTTGCTTTCGAACTGCTAGCTTGGCAGGAGCTGGGACAGAGAAGGGAGCTCACTCCATCATGCAATAACTGGGGTGTCGAACTGGTGACCTGATGACCTTGCAGTCGTCAAGTTCAGTGTCTTAACAAATAAGCCACCACAGTCCTGCAATTAACTGCACTCTTATTTCATACTACACAGACTTTACACAAACTTTGTCTAAAAAGCCAATAAATAAATACTAAGTATAATATAGTACAGTACTTAATTTAGAAAACAGACCTTATGCTACAATTCTGTTTTTATTAACTAAATTTACAGCCTCCAATGAGCTCAAGGAAGTATAAATGACTCTTCTCTTCATCATTTCCCTGACAACAACCTTCTGAGGTAAGGCCAGGCTGAAAGACTGCCTGGCCCAAGGACAAACAGTGACTTTCTGTATCTCGAGCTCTCTCAAATAACCACTACATCAAGCTACCCGACAGGTCTGTGCATGTTTTAATTAATTTGTATCCTGTCTTTCTCTCTGCAGATGGACTCCACTTAGCCACATGCTGCTGAGTAGGGAGAAAAGCAAAGTATGAATTAAATTTTTAAAAATGGGTACTCTTCCACCACCCGTTATAAAGGGGTTTCAAGCCTAAAATTCCTCACCTTACAGCAAGTTTAAGAAAGAGGGTTTATTATGCTTTCAGTAAACAAAAATAAGCTGTGTGACCCATCCATAAAATTAAACAAATGCAGGCAGGCAGATGATGGTGTCCCAGCCAGGTTTTATTCTTAGATGCTACATGGGAAAATAAACAGCAGCCTACAGCTTTTCACAATCCAAAGGCAGGAAGTCAGGGGAAGGTGCTATGCAAATCCCTGGCTTACTGCCTTTGGATTGTGAAAAGATGTAGGTTGCTGTCTATTTTCCCATGTAGCATCTAAGAATAAAACCTGGCTGGGACACCATGCCACAAGGAAGCCTGAAGAAGTAACCTTGAGTTACAAAAGCTTGCAAAGTTTTGAATTTTTAAGGTAAAGGTCACCCTTGCTTGAAAGCCAGTCGTAGCTTACTCTAGGGTTCAGTGCTCATCTCTGTTTCATAGCCAAAGAGCCAGCGCTGTCTGCTTCTGCAGGCATTTCCATGGTCATGTGACAGGCAAGTGACCTATAAAAGGTATTGCCTCCCTCCTGCATTTGTTCGATATTATGCTCTCAGTTACTTACTCCAGAGTAGTGTAAGCTTCCTTCTTTTGGAGGTGCCCCTCGTGGCTTTGTTGGGCAATGTGCCTCAAATCTTGAAGGGGGCCGTTAGCCACTCCAACTCCCAGCTTGGCCCCAGTTGTTGCCAGCCACAAACTATGTTGATTTGCCTACTTATCTGCAATGCTGATTAATCACTCTATGCCTCTGTATCCAGTGTATATAAGTTCACGCCTTGGAGGCCTCACTCCTAGGTCTGATGAAGTGGACTCGATCCACGAAAGCTCACATTTAAAAAGGAGGACAATGATATTACATTTAAAGAATACAATCAGTTCCCTACACGGGTGAAGGGCGCACAAGATTGAATTTTTTCTTTTGGATGCTTTCTTTCCCTCTGTACTTTTACTTTCCTTTTCATTATTGTATTATTTTATATCTTTAATAAAAAAAATTAAAATAATATAGCAGTTAGGCTTTAAAATCCTGCAGCTTTTTTTTCCTGATATGCGGGTTGGGGGGGATTATTATTCCTCAGGAAAGGAAGTTCCCAGTCTGCCCCCCACAAAGTGTTCCCCCCCCCCCAATCTCAATCTTCTGAGGGAGGGGAAAGAAAGGCTCCCTGACGTTCCTTATTTAGCCCAAACGAGTTCTCGTTGTTTAATTACCTGCCTCCCTTCTCAGCCCCCCCCCCGCCCTGTCACCTGACACTTCAAGGTCTCGCCCCAAAATAAAGACCTTTTCCCCACCCCACCGCTCACCTTCATGGCCGCTCCTGCCCCTCCTTCCTTCGCCTCACCTGAGACAGCGCGCAGGCAGGCGGGGGTCGCAGCAGGGGCCACCAACCGCCCCCAACGGTCGCTCGGCTCCCCCGCCAATGCGCAGGCGCGGAACACAATCTCCCCCCCCTCCTCCTCTCCCTTTCAACCTTCCGCCTTTGCGCGGCCGAAAGAGATTACCAAAAGGGAGGGGCCGCCCGGAAACGGACTCGCCCGGCATCTCCCACAGGCCCCGCCCCCGCCTTTCCCTCTAGGGCCCAATGAGAGCACGGCTTTCCTCAGTGTCTCGGCCAATCAGAGGGAGCGAGAGGATCCATTTTCTTCTACAAGATGGGGGTGGGAAGAGAAGTAAGTTTATCGAGGTACTCAGGAAGAGTTTATTCGACCAAGAACTGTAGGGGAGAGAAGAAGGAGGTGGTGACGTCATATGCTTTGCAGTATTATTATTATTATTATTATTATTATTATTATTATTATTATTATTATTATTATTATTATTATTATTATTATTATTATTTACAAATCAAACATTTGATTCACTCTTCAGGACTGAAATAAAATTAACAGTTCAAACTCTAACCAAAGGACCTAAGAACTGTTAAGGTAATGTCTGAGTACAGTAAAACCTCATATAACACTAAAACCTGGTTCCACAAGTCTTGGTGTTATATGATTTTTAGTGTTATCTGATGCATGTTAAAATCCTATGGGATCCATAGAGATACATTGTAACCACACAGGCTTTAGCGGTTGTTATCTGAAGCATCCCATAGGATCTTAATGTTATCTGATGCAATTTTTTCCCCCAGATTCCTTAATGTTATGCGATTTTAGTGTTATTCGATACTAATGTTATATGAGGTATTACTGTATATATATATATATGCAGTTCCTAGTAGAGTTGGTCTTTTTTTTTTTTTTAGAGTTAGGATGTTCAAGTCCAAGAAGTCTAAAATTTCCAAATTTCTAGGGAGTTCTTTAGGGACTGTATTGCTCCAAGGTCTCCAATTACTATGGAAACAACAACAGATTTCTTCCTTCACAGACATTCAACTTACTATCATCATCATCCTTCTAGAAAAGAATGCAAAGTAGGAACAATTATAATTTCTTTTAAAAGCTGCATGTCAGTTCTGAACTTTTTCAGAAATGCCTGTACCAAAGCTGTTACACCCGAGGTTTTCTTCCTTGTTATTCCTCATCTGCACTTGCAAGAACTAATAAGATTATTATGTCACATTGCCTGGCTAGAGAGGTAAATCTCTTGTGTTGCTATTTTTATGCCAACAAATCTTCTTAAAATTACACCGGCGCTATTCTGAGGCTTGTCAAAGATAAGGAATGTAAAGCGAAGAACGTCTAACATATATAGTAAAACCCTTTTTTTTAAACCAACACCTTTTAAATTTCAGAATCAAGGTACAGTATATGTACAGTATGTGTAAAACATCTCTAGAGAGGGAGGAGACTGGATTCAGTGGATAGGGTCCTGTTTGTGGAAGGAAGGAGCAGCACAATCTTAGTTTATCAGGACTAGTTCCAATTTTACTGAGTTAACATACACCAAGTACTTTTGAAAGTTAAACACAGAGTAACCTCTATAAGAAAGGATCTTTCATGAAACTTCCCCAGAATGTTCCTTTTTTAATTTTTTAAAAAAATCCCATGTTTATACCAGTTTTCAAAAATCAATGGCACAGATCATAGAGATTAAATGGATAATCTCATTAACTTCAATAAATAGGTACAATGGACAGTGATACAGACAGAATCACAGTTAATTATCCCCAACCTTTCTTCAAGGAACTACAGAAGCCACACATACCTCCTGTTTGGTAATTCACACCAGCCTTAAGTAAGATGGATGAAAAAGAGGTCAAAGCTCCAATGCCTTTGATGGTTGTGTAAAAGAGGGGATTCCAGCATAGGTGTCGTTTGCTGTACATAGCAAACTACACCTGCTGAAAGTCAGTATTAAGGTAACGTTGAATAGGGTTGCATAATTATTAAAGGTGTAGGGGCAATGACCTGTTTTTAGAGTACCATGTTGCCAACATTATAGCATAAGGTGAGGGCGGAACGGAGAGGCTCCCTTGTTATTCCTTCAGTGAGAGAGGCGCACCTCGCCTGTACTAGGAGGAGAGCCTTCTCCGTGTCCGCCCCGACCCTCTGGAACCTCCTGCCCACCGTGCTGCGCCTTCAGACAGAGGTCCTGCCCTTCCGGAAGGGCTTAAAAACCTGGCTGGCAGGACAAGTTTGGGGACCCGGGAACGTGGGTTCCCATACTAAGTGGCGGCTTATTTAATGGATTGCCACCCCTGGGTCTGAATGTGGGATTTGTGCGTAGTTTCTGTATTGTTTTTAACTTTTAATGACTTTTAACTTTGATGATTTTTATTGTTATAGATTGTTCTATGTTTTTATTTTTTTATTTTGATGTAAGCCGCTCAGAGTCGGGCTCTCCCGATTGGGGCGGGGTAACAAATGTAATAAATAAATAAATAATAATAATAATAATAATAATAATAGTGACTGCACAAAGTCACGCAAAGACTTACAGTTGTGCAAAAGGAGTTTGAGACCCATATGTGTTTCCACCCATTTCATCTTTGCAGCAATCCTGCAAAGAAGTTACCAAGAGCTGGGAAATAGAAATGAAAACTTTCCCACCACCTAGCCTAAGTAAGGGGTTGCACATTTTGGCCCACTAGATGGGCTGGGCCTCAGTTCCCATGACGCCTTGCGGAGTGAAAATTGCCGTCCAAACATCCTTAATTCCTGCCTAATGAATTGCCCAGACTGTGAAGAGGAAGTCGCTCATGGAATAACTACAACACACACAGCGGAACCTTTGGCAGTGCGGCTGCCGTTTCCGTACGAACTCATTAGTTCGGCACACACTAGCTGCGCACTGATTGGCTCAGAACGCAAGCGGCGAGTTTACGTAGATTTCTGCCATTGGCCGGTTTGAGGCCGAGGGTGGTCGCCCGGGTGACGGCCGCGGTTGCCTAGCGCGTGTGCGCCTCCTTCCGTTGCCCCCCATCCAAAGAGGTTGACAGCGGCGGCCATGGCCAGCGTCCACGAAAGCCTGTATTTCAACCCCATGATGACCAACGGGGTGGTCCACGCGAACGTGTTCGGGATTAAGGACTGGGTCACTCCCTACAAGATGGCTGTGCTGGTCCTCATCGGAGAGCTAGGCCGGGCCGGGCCTCACCTCAGCTTGCTCGAGAGAAGGCGCCTCAACCGCCTGCTGCTGCCTTTGCTGCAGGTGCGAAGGGGAGGAGGAGGAGGACCCGGAGGAGGACCCCCCCCCCCCCGTTTGGCCTCATGAATGTTGGGGTGGTTGTGCGGTCTTTAGGGTGGCCAGGCGGAAAACTGGACGAGGCTCCTTCACCTTTAATAGTTGTTTAGAAGAAGGGAAAGACTTCTAAAAGTGTATTTGCTTCCTCCCCGATATTTTTATTTTTTTATATATAACACATTTCTGCAGCAGATATAATTAAGTGTGCAAATAATACTTACTTAGATCAAGTGGTTATAGTTGTAATGGCAACAATAACCACAAATGTAATAAAAATGGACACGTCTGCGAGAGATGTTTCCAAGTGTTAATGCGTACACATTGTGCAGTTGTAATCTTTTCCCTCCTCACCTTGAAAAGGGAGGGAATGAAGAGACTGCCTAGTCTGAGATACCCCGATGTGGTCATTCTGAAGGCCATATTTCAACTTAAGATCCAGCACAATGTCCCTCATTTGCAACTGATTTATTTGACATTTTATTATTGATACAGTATCTCAATAAACAAAAGCACTGTTCATACCTGTGTAGATATAAACCCTTTCCACAGCATGTCTTCCTAATCTCTCCTAGGTGTTGTGAGGCCTAAGTATGGTTACTGAGGGGATTAACCCAGTGTTTTGTGTTGTTATTGTTTGTAAAGGATTCTGTTTGTTAACTGCAATGTCCTTATGCCTTTCATGCAAAGGCTGCAGAAAAACTACATTTGTCTATTAATTGTAAGTCTATTGTATATTTGTATTGGAAGTGATTGGATAATCCTTTAAGGACCCAATACAGCAAGTTGGCAATGATGACTGATTGGAAAAAAGTTTCCAAGATTAATTGTACTTCATTTTCCAAGAGTTTTCCTTCATTAAAAACCCACAGTTGGATTGATTTCTTTTCCACAACACCTGATATGGGAAATCCTGGCAATTTTTAAGGGGAGCAGACAATAAGTAAGGACATTGTCTATAAAAAATGATTTTCTGTTATGGTAAAGAGGGAATGACTGGTGCAGGTTGTACCTACATGTGATCTAACCTTTTTTCTACCATGTTTTATTTAGGGTCCTGATATGACCCTGTCAAGATTGATTAAAGCTGTTGAAGAATGCTGCCCTCAAGTAGCATCTTCTGTTCAAATACGGTAAGTTCATCTGTCCTTCCTGTTCATGTTAGTGAAAGTGCAGCAGTGCCTCACCATTATTTGTCTTTTCTGTTTTAAACTTAAAGTTCTTCTGTGGGACTAAATTAATGTTATAGGTTCTAGCCAAGGATTTGTTTAGTTGCTTTAAAATCAGAAGAAAGGAGCTGAGTAACCTGAAACACAGTTATGTGACTGCTTAGTTGCCTAAAAATAGAGCTGGAACAAAATCTTGCAATATGGGAATGTGGTACAAGCAGTGCCTTTTCTAGGGTAATCCAGTCCATGTCCTCTTTCTAAGTTTATTTTAGAGCCTTGCTCACTCAATAGGCTGTATTATGTGCCCCATAATCATACTAGAGTCTCACTGGCAGAGACTGGAAAAATTACTTGTTTAGATTACAGTTTCCAGAATCGAGTGTTCATAATTTCATTCTCTCCTTTGCTACTTTTCCAAAAGAGTGTTTTTGGGAGGACATTGTTGCAAATCTGCTGCTCTCTCTCTCTCTCTCTCTCTCTCATTCTAATGTCAATACAGCTTTCAAATTATGTCCCTCTCACAAACAAAAAGGTTTTGTTTTTGGGAGGTCTGGGGGGTCCAGTAAGAGATCATTCTCTTTGCTTGAGGATGCTTGGTGTCTTTTCAAAAGCAAACTTAAGAGAGCTGACATTCAGGAAGGTAACTGTCAAAGTAGACACTACGGGGGTTACAGAGAAAGCCAGTCACATCTAGAATCATGCAGCCTTTTTGTTGTCTTGCTTTCTAGGATAAAGCTCATGGCAGGAGGTGAGCTGAAAGATATGGAGCAATTCTTTGATGATCTTTCAGAGGCATTCAGTGGAACAGAACCTGAAGTTCACAAAACAAGTGTCGTAGGTGCTGTGACATTTCTTCTTCAGATTTTGAGAGAGAGGATTCTTATCCTCAGAGGAACTAGGGGCTGCGGTGGTTAAGAAGCTCGCCTTGTTAGCTGGAAAGCCAGCAAGTTGGCAGTTCAAGACCCAGGTACCCCATGACAGATTGAGCACCTGTCTCTGTCACAGCTCTTGGGGACATGAAAGGAGTGTTTCCTGGGTGGAATTTCTCCAGCAAAAATATTTTGAAAACAAAATGATATGACAGAAAGACTTTTTCTGATCAAACCTGGAGTGCCAAAATGAAGCCACTTTTTTAATGTCCAAGAGTGAAGTAGCCTTTAAAAGGCTATTCAGAGTTTCGAGTGTTTCCTAGTGTGGTGGTGTTGAGAGAGAGATGAACAAGACAGGGCCCTGGAAACCAGTGTTCAGATCACAACTTGGCAATGGAAACTAATTGGGAGAGGGTTTTGAACTGGTAAAACCATTCCTTAACATCCTGATATCACTGGGGTCAAAGCCTAGAGGCCACAGCACTTTCTAACCCCATTCAGACTAAATGTTGGCCCCTGAATCTGTTCAAGTTGCCCACCTAGAAATAAACATATCTCTCTCTCTCTCTGCATAGGCTTGTTTTTGCGCCACATGATCCTGGCTTATAACAAACTGTCCTTCAGCCAAGTGTACAAGCTTTACACGGCACTTCAGCAGTATTACCAGCATGATGAAAAGAAAAACGGAGGAGGAGACGAAAGCGCAATGGAGTTGACCCACTGTGATGAAGTAGAAGGGAAAATGGAGAAAGAAGAATTTGATGGGCCTCTTAGGTTGGTATTTTTCCTTTTGGTTTTATTTCACGTGCATGTAAAGCTCAGTACTTTTGAAGAGATTTCATGGTGGGTCTTTCTGTGCTTGTTTCAGGGAGGAGGAAATCTCTTGCAATGGGCCACTTTCACAGAAGCAAGCAGAATACTTCCTCTCTCAGCAGGTGGGTTAACTGCAATTATTAAATATATCTATCAAAGATTATGGCATGTGGAGGCCTACCTGCCCTTGCTGTCATTAGCTAAGCATGCAGATTCTTACTCTATTGAGCTACTGCGGAGCTTTCCATGTTACAAGATGTATTTCTCTGGCTGTTTTTATTATGTTCTTTACCAGGGGTTCCCAACCTTTGCAAACCAGGGGCCAGGCCACACTCTGTCAGCTTTGAGGGCCGGCTGGCCATTTTGCCCTGCCTGCACAATGGAGGTGGCCATTTTGTCCCAATAGCTTCAAAGGGGCAGCCATATTATTTCTCGAATGCCCTTGGAGAGGTGTGGGGCCACATGAAATGGTGCTGTGGGCCAGATCCAGCCCCTAGGTTGGGAACCCCTGCCCTAGCATATTATTCCAAAGATTTGGCTAAATATTTCCATGGTAATGTCTAAGCATGCTGTTCTTTGCCATTTCTTCCCACTGCATAAGAATTCTATGGTTGTGATAGTAAAATGAAGTGATTTTTTTTTAAAAAAATAATCCTGTCATATTCACACTTCTTTTTCTGTGCTTTCTCAAGTGACTAGAGTTTCTGATTTAATTCCAGGCCTCGTTATTAAAAAATGATGAGACAAAAGCTCTTTCTCCAGCGTCTTTACAAAAGGAGCTGAACAACTTATTAAAATTTAACCCCGATTTTGCTGAAGCGGTAGGTTTTATTTTGTTTCATTTCCTCAGCACACAAAGCCCAAACTCTGTCTGGTATATTCTCTTTCCCCAAGTGATGTGGTCATACTAGATATACAGTGGTACCTCGTATAACGAAAATAATCTGCAAGGCAATTTTTTTTCATTATACAAAGCATGCTTCGTATAATGAAATTTCCTATGGGGAAATTCGTATAATGAAAATATCCATAGGAATGCCTTGAAAACCTCATTGTCTGTCCTGCCATTCAAACATATGCCACCAAATCAATGTGTTAATGTGGTCACTGATGCCTCTTGGATTCTCAGATTTCTCTCTCTCTCTCTCTCTCTCTCTCCCTCCCTGGGCCATATTTTTTCCAGCACTATTTGAGCTACTTAAACAGCCTTCGCGTCCAAGACGTCTTCAGTTCAACCCACAGCCTCCTCCACTACTTTGACCGCTTGATCCTCACTGGCGCGGAAAGTAAAAGCAACGGGGACGAAGGTTACGGACGGAGCCTGAGATATGCCGCCCTCAATCTTGCTGCCCTGCACTGCCGATTCGGTCATTAGTGAGTATCTTGTGGGTTGTTGTGGGAAATGTCTGCAGACGCAAACAGCGCTGTTTCTTTGGCTTTAAACGGAGATGAGCACTGAACCCTAGAGGCGGATACGACTGGCTTTAGAGCAAGGGCGACCTTTTCTACCCTTTCCATCTCATGGGTTATTAATCTCGTGGTGATCTCTGTGCTTTCTTGCAGCCAGCAGGCTGAGCTTGCCCTACAAGAAGCCATCCGGATCGCCCAGGAGTCCAACGACCACGTCTGCCTGCAGCATTGTTTGGTAAGCTGACGGGGGCTTCAGAATCTTTGGGGTTTCGCTGCTTTGAGAGTAGAGAAGTTGAGGCCACAAACAAAGGTCACTGGTCCAGAACCTTCAGGGATAGAGACCCAACCTTCTCTTAGCCAGGGTTTTGCTGGTCTGGCCAGCCCACATTTAATCTGAGCTTTTATTGGGGATGGAGAAGACATCATTGCTGCATTAGGCTTTCCCAACCTCTTCTTTCCAGCTAACAAAGCACTTCTAAGCATTTCACTTCCGCTTCCAGGAGCAACAAGAGTGGTCAGATGAATTGCCGTCGGGGACTGGATCCGGCCCATAGGCCGTAGTTTGGGCACCTCAGGTTTAAATAGAAAAAACGTCAACTTAAAACCTATCTCATCCTATTGCAAAACAGATTGCAAGGCGTGTTTTACTTCCGCTTCTGGTAGGAGGAACCACGTGACCGGCCTGCTGAACCACGTGGCCGGACCACGGCCTGAAAAGTTTGGGCACCCCTGCCTTAAAGAAAGGGGAAGTAAACAAGACTGCAGCCCAGTTATCTTCCTAGTTGAAAGCTGAATTCCAGCTCTTTCCTGGCAAACGTAATGCAATGAATGTTAATGTTTGAGAAAGCTGGTAATAGCCCTTGATACAGATTCTTGGGAGAGGGGAGCAGCCACAAACAGGGAGAAGAGCCTACCTTAATTGCATCCTAAAAGCTTTATCTTAGACACTTAGCCACAACCGTGGTTGAATCCCGTAACTTTAAACTCTGGGAATCCATTGATTTGTGGCCTTCTTGCATCCATTCATCCTTAATAATGAGGTTGGTTTTGCACAGTGGCATTTTTGAAAGGCACTTTGTTGGCCTCTCCAAGTAAGGCTATTGTGTTGCTTTCCTTTGATACTTCTCCAAAGTTAGAACATTGCAGCAATTTTGGCTTTTTTGTTCATTTGTTTGTATGACTTACCCTCCTTTCACTCTTCTATTGCCAGAGCTGGCTGTACATCTTGGAGCAGAAACGGTCGGATAGTTGTGTGCTTCTAGAACACTCTGTGAAGAAAGCCGTGTACTTTGGATTACCGGTATTTCTCTCCTACCTTTGCTCAGCTATTTATTTAAAATGTGCTTCTATTTCCCTTTGGCCAAATGCGTCCAGAGTTGTTTACACAAGGTAGTAAAACGTAACAAAAACATTGTTAGAAGCAGCAAAGTTCCGTACTGAGCATAGTCACAGGAGAAACCAAGTGATACATCAAAGACTAAATGCCTAGGGCAGTGATGGCGAACCTTGGCACCCCCAGCTGTTCTTGGACTTCAATTCCCAGAAACCCAAGTCTCTGTGAATCCACACAAATGGGTGTTCTTGGACTTCAATTCCCAGAAGCCCAAGTCTCTGTGAATGCACACGAATGGGTGTTCTTGGACTTCAGTTCCCAGAAGCCCAAGTCTTCGTGAATCCACACGAATAGGTGTTCTTAGACTTTCTCAAATGCTCTTGGAGGGGTGGCACATGAAATGGCACTGCAGGCTGGATACGGCCCACAGGCCTTAGGTTGGGAACCCCTGCTTTAAAGAAAACACACTTCCTCTCTCTCTCTCTCTCTCTCTCTTTTGTCTCCCTTCCTAATTCCTCAGTATTTAGCTTCACTGGGAATCCAGTCCTTAGTTCAGCAAAGAGCTTTTGCTGGGAAGACAGCCAACAAGCTAATGGATGCCCTGAAGGACTCAGACCTCTTGCACTGGAAGCACAGCTTGTCTGAACTTATTGACATCAGCATTGCTCAAAAGACAGCCATTTGGAGACTGTACGGCCGCAGGTACAAACCAAGCCAGGGGAACAGAGATGTGGCAGTCAGTCAGAAACCTGGCAGACCTGCAGAATATAATAGTTGGATGTGATGCTTGGCTTTCTGAAAACTTCCTGCTTTTAGCTTAAAAGGTTCCTGCAAGTTATGAGTGTGAAGATATTCCTAGACGGCTGTGAAATCTTGAAAGCCAGAAGGTTTAGGTCAGGGGTTCCCAGCCTTTTCAAGCCAAGGGCCGGGACATGCTCTCTCAGTCAGCATCACGGGCCGGACGGCCATTTCCCCCTGTCTGCAGGATAGGAGTGGCCATTTTGTCCCAACAGCTTCAAAGGGTTGCCATTTTGTTTCTCAAATACCCTTGGAGAGGTGTGGGGCCCACATGAAATGGCACCATGGGCCAGATTTGGCCCACAGGCCTTAGGTTAGGAACCCGTGAAGTCTGTGGTTCAAATGCTGAACTCGCTGACCGGAAGGTTGGAATTCGATTCCTGGGTGCCGCATACAGTCCTGAATAGATGCGATGTGGGCCTTATGTGCTATATTTGTGGTCTTTCTGCAGCACCATGGCCCTCCAGCAGGCTCAGATGCTGCTGAGCATGAACACCCTGGAGACGGTGAATGTCGGCGTTCAGCAGAACAACACTGAATCCTTTGCCGTGGTGCTCTGCCACCTGGCTGAACTGCACGCAGAGCAGGTGGGAGGCGCATTGCTGGTCACTTCTGGCTCGCTTTATTCTCAAAGGCAAATGGGTTGACGCACTCCCTCTGACCTTCCCCTTGTCTTCTGCACTTCAGGGTTATTTCACCGCTGCCTCTGAGATCCTGAGGCACCTGAAGGAGAGATTTCCTCCCAACAGTCAGCATGCACAGGTGAAGCCTTAATTTGGAGGCAATTAATGTGTTTCTTGTTTTATACTTTCTTGCCGGTGAAATCTTGGAAAGCCTCAGGGGCACTGAAGGCCACCGGTTAGTCACACGGTGTGTTGGCAACTGGCTTCCTGCCTGCGAATGGATTTTTGCATCGCGTTTGATTCCAGACCTTTTAAAAAAATAGGGAATTCCTTAGAATTAGTCTTGTTGCCTTGAGCAGTGGGGTTGGACTCCATGTCATGCTCTCTCAATCGGCTTCAAGGGCCAGACGGCCATTTTGCACTGCCTGCACAATGGAGGTGGCCATTTTGTCCCAACAGCTTCAGAGACATAACCATTTTGTTTCTCGAATGCCCTTGGAGGGGGGGGGGCACATGAAATGGTGCCATGGGCCGGATTCAGCCTGTGGGGCTTAGGGTGGGAAGCCCTTGCTTGAAACAGTGATGGCGAACCTTGGCACTCCAGCTGCTCTTGGACTTCAGTTCCTAGAAGCCCAAGTCTCTCTGAATCCACATGAATGGGTTTGCTGCACATCTTCTTGGACTTCAGCTCCCAGAAGCCAAAATCCCTGTGAATCCACATGAATGGATTTACTACGCATATGCACAGTAAACCCATTCGTGTGTTTTCACAGGGACTTAGGCAAGAACAGCTGGGGTGCCAAGCTTTGCTGTCTCTGTTCTAAGGCCATGATGGCAAACCTTGGCACTCCGGGTGTTCTTGGACTTCACTTTCCAGCAGCCCAAGTCAGAATTCCCGCTGATCAGGGTTTCTGGGAATTGAAGTCCAAGAACAGCTCGAGTGCCAAGGTTTGCCATTACTGCCGTAAAAGGCCCCTTCCAACTCAGTTATTCTATTATTCTAAGAGTAGCATAGAAACTGTAAAATAAAGTATAAATAACATATCGGGAGACGCAGTGTGGTTACAGGCAAGTGTGAGTGGAGCGTCTGTGTGGTGACAACACCCAAAACAAGCTTCTGGACCAAATCCTGAAATGTTCTTTGTCCAGTTGTGGATGCTCTTCGACCAGAAGATCCAGTTTGACAGGGCCATGAATGACAGCAGGTACCACGTTGCAGACTCCCTGGTGGCCGGGATTACAGCCCTAAATACCATCGAGGGGGTTTACAGGTAAGGCATCACCAATATGCCAAACCAAGAGTCTCTTTTGAGATTCTGTTGCAATTGGATTCATCTTAACACAGGGTTATAATGCCCATGAGATAAGGCGTTCTTCATTTTAGCTTACCTTAGTTATTATGACTTAGAAAGCAGTTACTCAGGATTATCTACACCATGGGTGCTCAAACTTTTTGGGCAGTGGGCCAGTCATGTATTTCAGTGGGCCAATCACACGATCCCTCCCATGTGATTCCTCCCACCGGAAGCGGAAGTAAACTGTGTTTTGTGCATGCGCAAAAAGCCGTAAATGCACCCACGGCTATAATAAATGTATTTATGACAGCTGTGGGTGCATTTACGGCAGCTTTTTGCACATGTGTGGGCGCATTTAACTTCTGTTGCATGGGCACCACGGGCCATAGTTTGGGCAGCCCTAATCTACCCAATTCAAAATAATATATTAATATGCAAATAATTAGTCTGATTTATTATATTCCATTCTATCATTCCTTCCCTTACTCAGACCCAATGTGATTTACAAATGAGAGCTGAAGTCCAAAAACTAGGGAGTTTTTCCCAAGCCATGGAGATAAAATATTAGGAAGTCACCAAACACGATGCCATATTTCCTTGTGCGTAACGTTGTCGGGATATCAGTGTATCTCTAGTGTCCCAGGGAGGGAACCCAAAAAGGATCTGCATATTCATAATGTGCTCCACCCACTTTCAGTGCCTGGGGAAGCAGACTTTTTCATGTGTTATTAATCTGTGCCCATATGGCATGAATACCCTGATTAGAGCACAGTTGTCTCCACGGCCATGCAAAGGAAAAGCAGGATTCCCAGGACCTTTCAAGAGCCCGTTCCTCTGGGTGGAGACCGCTCTACCCCCTCTGAAATGCCCCACCTGGGTGACTTTGCCGGCCTTTGGGCTACTCAGTTGAGTGGAAGAGCAATTCCTACCCTTACGTTACCGCCTCCAATGAATGCCCGGAGTGCTCTGCTCCTTAGATCCAGTGCTCCGAAGTCTGAATTGTTGTTCTTAATGACCAAGGGTTGTTAAGCCGTTCATCCATCCGTGTGCTGAAAAAGCAGTGCCAAAGTATCTGAATTAAAATAAAACAAAGTCCTGAGAATTTTGGAGGCAGAATTATGGACATCAACCTCCTTTTTGACATTCAGGGGAGGGAGGGATGAATCCCGTGCCGAACTCCCACTGAAAATTGCGTTGAATCACTTGGGATGGGGGAGGGGGGGAGGTCGCCTTTGTTCAAAAGTCAGTCGTATCTGGCTCTAGGGTTCAGTGCTTATCTCTGTTTATAGCCAAAGAGCCAGTGCTGTCTGCTTCTGCAGATGTTTCCGTGGACATATGGCAGGCATGATTAGACACTGGAGTGCATGGAACACTGTTTACCTTCTCACCAAAGTGGTCCCTATTTATCTACTTGCAATGTCTTGCTTTCGAACTGCTCGGTTGGAAGGAGCTGGGACAGAGAGGGGAGCTCATGCCGTGTGTGTGTGTAGAGGCAGGCCTATAAAATCGTCTGTTCGTCTTTCAGAAAAGCCGTCTTGCTAAAGGCACAGAATCAGATGTCCGCGGCACACAAGCTGCTCCAGAAGCTCCTGATCCATTGCCAGAAAACCAAGAACACCGAGATGGTGATTAAGTAAGACACAAGATCCTAACCGTTTTGGGGGGCAAAGGGTTGAAGCTCTTGGCCCTGCGGGGTTGGTTTGCCCTCCCGTCATCTCTTGCCCAGCATCCTCTCGTTGCTTCCTCTTCCACTCCTAGCGTTCTCCTCTCCCTTGCCGAGCTCTACTGGACGTCGCTCTGCCACACAGTCGCTCTGCCTGTCCTGCTCCAGGCCCTGGCCCTGGCCAGGGAATTCCGCCTCCAGTATTTGGCCTCTGAAACCATCCTCAACTTGGCTTTCTCCCAGGTATGGCTAGCAGTAGCAACACCAAACTTGATGGCTGGAAGGTCGGCAGGTCAGCAGTTCGAGACCCGAGGGCTGCACGACGGATTGAGCTCCCGTCTCTGTCCCAGCTCCTGCCAACCTAGCAGTTCAAAAGCAAGTAGATCGATAGGTACCGCTTCAGCGGGGAAGGTAACAGCGTTCCATGTGCTCTGGCATCTAATCATGGCTGCCACTTGTCCATGGAAACGTCTGCAGATGTAGATAGCTCTGGCTTTTTGGCTGGTAAACCAGGGATTCCCTACCTTCAGCCTGCTATGCCATTTCATGTGCCTCCCGCCCCCTCTAAGGGCATTTGGGAAGCTGACTGAGAGAGCGTGACCCGCCCCCCCCAGCCTGAAAAGGTTGAGAACCCCTCCTGTAAACAGAGATGAACACCAAACTCAGCTGGCTTTCTAGCAAGGGTGACCTTGGCCTTGGTCGTCTCTCATTCCCTTCCAGCTGATCCTTGGGATTCCAGAGCAAGCACTAAACATCCTCCACATGGCAATCGAACCAATCCTGGCTCACGGCTCCATCCTGGACAAAGGGGCTGCCATGTTCTTGGTGGCCAAGTGCCAGGTGGCGTCTGCGTCCGCCTACGCTCCCCAAAAGAAGGCCGAAGGTAAGAAAGCCCTGGAACCTTCTAGTCTTTCAGGGCCTGTGCGGCTTCCAGTTGCTTCTTGCAACCCGTCTGCTAAGTGGAGGATTCTGAAAGCCTCAGTCCCCCCCCCCCCCAAAAAAAAGTAACTCTTCCGGCCTCTGGTGTGGGTGCCGGGCCATTGCTATGCCTTTTGACGAAGGAAAGGACCTCCCTGTGTAAAACTGTGGCTGTTTCATTTTCCTCCCTGCAGCTCTGGAGTCTGCGATCCTGAATCTCAACGAAGCCAAAGCCTATTTTTCCAAAGTGGACTGTAAAGAGCAGCTCCGCGACGTCCTTTACCTCCAAGCCAGGCTCTTCCATAGCCTGGGCAAAGTCCAAGAGAGGAACCAGTGCGCCATGCTCTTCCGGCAGATGCACCAGGAGCTCCCTGCTCACGGGGTCCCATTGATCAATGCCTTTAAATAAGAGATTCATGCAGAGAGACCCATGACCCACTGGCAGGACTCCCGGCAAAGACTTCCCCTTCTGTGGCCATGTTGATGTGGTTTGTGGAAACTTCACTCTTTGGAAGTAAGGTGACGGAGTTTCACTGTCGGTGGGAAAGATGGAAGTTTGTGCCTAATCACACACTTTGTTCTCTTTCTTTCCTTCTCACTTTCTCTCTCTCCTTCTCTCTCTCTCTTTCTCTTTCATTCTCTCTCTTTTTCATTCTCTTTCTTTCTCTCTCTCCCTCTTTCTCTATTCCTGTGCAGTGACTCACGTTACAAACAGACATTTTCCTGGAAAGGCCTCCTTTGAACCACAAAAGAGGCCATTGTGGGGCTGGGGGATGAATAGCGGTCCTTCCAAATAGAGATGTTTGCAAACTGTCCTGTATATTCCACCTGGTAGGCAGGTGCCGTTTGGGTCCTCTCAAAGGGAGACTTCTCCACTTGTCCCGGATGTCTTTGCATATTTGAAACCATGTCCCAGGATGACTCATCTCCTCTCCTTATCGGTGTCATGGCAATAAATGATGCTTTATGCCCTGTAGAGGTGAGATGAATGGAGCACCATGAAACGGCCAACAGCTACCTTGAACAGTCGCTGTTTGCTCAACAACGCTTTGTGGCAGGGTATCTGTGACTTTGTTTGTACGTACGAGAGGGAGAATGTAGGTACATCTCTTCATGTATAGACCAGCCACACTTGCTCTTCTTGACCATATCTTAAACTTTGTTGTATGGGTTCCTGAGCATTTCTTGATCAAACCCTGGACTGTCAAAATGAAGCCACCTTCTTGGCTTGGTCGTTGGCCAACATTAAATCTTCATCTGTACATGTTTCTAGTAGTAATCGGCAGACTAGCAAATGAGCCAGATTCTGCACCTTTCCACATTCACACAGTGTGTTATTGTCCACCACTTGAGTCTGTTGGTCTTGCATTTAGGGACCTCAGCCTATTCAGGGTCCTCAAAGTGATGTGGGGGGGGGGTCGAGTTCCTCAGCCATCTCCTCCTTTAATGATATTCCTTGTCCAGTGAACTCCTTCCATCTTCTGGTTGGATTTTGCTCTGGCCTGCCCTTAAGAATATTTGTTCTTGCTGTAATGCTCTTCCTGGATCTGAGTTGGATTACTTGAGGCCATTGTAACTTATGACAGGAATTATCAACCTTTTTAAGCCAGGGGCCATTGGGTCACGCTCCCTCAGACAGCTTGAGGGGCTGGAAGGCCATTTTGCCTTTCCTCCGCCCCATGGCACTTTCGGGTGTGTTAGAGGCGGTGGGACCCCCACATGAATGGCACTGCAGGCTGCATCCAGCCCGTGGGAAGCAGGTTGAGAATCCCTGACTTAAGATGAAGATGGTATAAACACTAAACACTTGGAACATTGCCTGGGGCTTTTAACACGTACATCTTCTTCTTCTGCTATACCCAAATCCAAATACAGTAATACCTCGGATAACGCTAAGACTTGGTTCCACAAGTCTTGGTGTTATCCGATTTTTAGTGTTACCTGATCCATGTTAAAATCCTATGGGATGGATCGGATAACGTTAAAGCTCCATAGAGATACATTGTAACCGCACAGGCTTTAGTGGTTGTTATCCGATCCATCCCATAGGACCTTAATGTTATTTGATCCAATTCTCCTCCCCAGATTACTTAAACATTATGCGATTTTAGCGTTATCCGAGGTAAACGTTATCTGAGGTATTACCGTATAAGCAATCATCATGGCGTTTAGCTATGAAGATTGTCCGAGGAGCAATATAATGCAGTGTCCTTTCATCTTCCTTCTGCATTGCAACACGACCCCTGTACATCTGATCCAGTTCTGCGAGTCACTTTCTGGCCCTGAGCCCTTTTGGCATGCAAAGTCCTCCTCAGCCCCAGGGCAGGATGGATGGAACTGCTGCCCTCCATCAAGATGGATCTAGGTAGGATTTAATCCACTTGGGGACCATCACCTGCGGACTTTGCCACCTGAGACCGTTAGTCCTCAGGGTGGTCAGGTTAGTTAATCGCCACCTGACACTTGGCATGGAGTCACTTGCAGTAGGGTCTACTATATGACCATAGCAGGATAACCTGGCCAGACTGCACACAGACTGCCTTCTTCCATCCAATCTTCTTCTTTCCCTAGCATTACAGTTTTGGGATTTAGAAGGGGAAAGAAGAACTCCACGGCTGCAATCATCTCAGCTTCCATGCTTTCTACTTAAGGGCGAAACTACTGGAACACATGCAACCAGACGCTCCTGTGACCAGCCCGGTGAGGGGGAGAAAGACAACACCTGTGGGGGCCCGGGAGGCTTTAAGACCATGCTGACGCTGCCTCCAGCCTCACCAGACGCTCCTGTGACCAGCCCGGTGAGGGGAAGAAAGACAACACCTGCGGGGGCCTGGGAGGCTTTAAGACCACGCTGCTACCAGCCATGAGTGGAGTCTTCCAATGCCGGGGAATCTCCTGGGGTTGGGAAAATGCATGGAATTTGCTGGGTGGCCAAAGATCACCACCCAGCTGGCCTTGGGTCCCACCCTCCTGGGGCTGGGGAAGGATCTCTTTGCCCAGTGCCTACTCGGATGGAAGTGACCAAAACTGTCTATTTGGAGAGAAGTGACTCTATCTGTCTGCTCAGAGGGAAGGGATTGTTTTGCACTGCAATTTGTTTTATGATATGTACAGATGATATTAATGTATTTGCTGCTATTCTGCTGCCTTGTAATTATAATTACCTGCCTGGAGGGAAGTGATTGTTTGTAGTTGTTTCTATGATATACACTGATAATATTGATGTAATTGTTCTTATTTTTCTGCTGTGTTGTATTGTATCGTATTGTATTTTTTATTATATTTAATTTCAAATTTATTGTGATTATGTAATATAGTGTTGATTATAGTGTTGAATCATATTTTTGAGTTTTGTGAGCCGCCCTGAGTCGGTTGCACCGAGTAGGGCGGCATATAAATTGAATTAATAAATAAATAATAATAATAAATAAATCAGAATTGCCAACAGAGCTCGAGGAAAATGTGCCTCTCCCAGCAAGTATGGCCACTGAAGGGTTTTGGAAGCCACTTCTCCAGACTCTAGTAGAGCTGTCATTCACATTGGCAGATACGGGTCACACACAAAAACGGCCTTCTGTTTATTGCCTCTGTTTCCAGATGTTTTAACTTCAGCCAAATCAACCCAGCAGTTTATTTGGATCGACTCAAGCCAACCTGATGGACGCCGCCAACCTTCACCCCTGCCCCTCTTTCAGGAGATCAGCGTTCAGAATTTAGCCCTGCCGCGTCAACCGTGACTGTGTACCCAACCTCCTTTTTTTATGTTGACATAGTAATGTGGTTGTTGGCAGGTGAGGCTGTGTTTTCAAAGTGAAAAGTGCACCTGCCTTCCAAAGTCTGTTAAGACCTGGGCAGGCTTCCCAAAGGGACAGGTTTTGCAGACGGCCGTTTAGGAATCCAACCAAGGTAGCGTGTGTTTTTATTTCTGCATGATTGAGACCTTTCTCTCCAAAGTCCTTTGGATGCAGTCTGGGGAACTGAGGACCCATCTTGGACCAGAATTTAGTGCTTGCAAAAAGTAATGTAAACCCATCTTGAGCCGTTCTGTTGTGGATCCATAGCTGTAAGTAGACTTTTTCTACCACTTTGGGGCTTAAAGTCGATGGTCTGCACAAAGGAACTTTCACAGGCCTGGTTCAGCTTTGGAAAGAAAGCGGCCAGGCAGGAATTCATCGTCCCCTGCCATATGGTCTTTTGTGCAGCTGTAAGTTGCAAATTTTGCAAGGAATATTGAACTCTTCATCGTTGCTTCTTTGTATAGTGCTGTCTGCCTATCTGAGTATGTGAGAGAGGGAACGAAGAGAAAGAGTGAGTGATACGTTATTACTTTTCGGGCCATGGGCCGGTCATGTAGTTCAGGGACCTGGTCACTATGGGCCGGCTCCCAACACCAATTCATCTGGCCCACGCTCCAGGATTGATGAGGGCTTTGTGGGTCAGATGGATTAGCATTGGGTGCTGGATCCAGCCTACAGGGCGTACTTTGGGCACCCCTGCTTTAAAGAGACCGATGCCTTCCCCAAGAGGCAATTACACAGCCACAGGGAAGAATACGGCATTGGTCAAATACAAGCTACTGCAATGATTTGACTTTGGTTCAGTTACAATTAGATTCTGGAAAAAAATAATTTTCTGAGCTACAACTCCCGGTAGTAGTCAGCCTAGCCATTGGGAGTGGTAATCTAGAAACAAATGTTTTCAATATCTGGTTTAAATTGGATATAAAAAATTAATTTGTTGTACCCCATCACCAAACTACTTTGTTCTTGTTTCTGTCAGAAGAAATACGTCTGGGTGGGTTAACATAGAAGGTAGTTTTGGTAATTTTTTGCTACATTTGTGACTAATATACCCTAGCGTGATCAAGGCAAAAACCTAACGAAGAGGGCAAAATTTGCTAATTTAAGATCCTGACATTCTAGGCAGAATCGAACTTCAGATTTGGATTGAGCGCTCTTGATTTAGTATAGGACACATGGATTAGACCAAGCAGCAGACAAATTTGCGTGATGCAGCGTTATAAATGAACCAACCTGAGGATAGCAAGAGTCTCTTTCCTAACCTCACCTGAGAAACTAGCATCATCCTACTGAGTGCAGAAGAATAGACGCCTTTGAGATGTGGTGTTGGAGGAGAGTTCTGAGAGACCCCTGGACAGCGAGGAGGACAAATAAGTTGATCCTAAAAGAAATCAACCCTGACTGCTCCTTGGAAGGTCAAATAGTAAAGATGAAGGAAAAGTACTTTGGGCATCAAATGAGAAGAGAGGATTCACTTAAGAAAGCCTTGATGCTGGGAAAGGTGGAGGGCAAAAAAAGAAGGGGGTGACCAAAGATGAGATGGCTAGATGGTATTGTAGACGCAATGGGCACAGAGCTGGGCGGGTTGAGGAGGAGGATGGAGGACAGAGGTGCCTGGAGGGCAAAGGTCCATGGGGTTGCGATGGGCCGGAACCGACTTGAGACTGAACAACAATTTCACTGGCCTGTTGGTTGCAAACAGGCCACAGCTGAAGGCTGCATAGCTTTCTAATCTCCTGGGAGGATAGTTCTACACTTCGCATTTTGTGTTGTTTTCACTTCATTCTCCATCATCATCTTGGTTTTTTTTCCCTCCAATCTTATTGCAGGGCTTTTTGCCCAGGCGGGCGTCTCTGCTTGGCTGGCATTCCTGTGGCTGGCTTGCCGATGTCTCTCCAGCCTTCTCTTTTGCAGCTCTGACAGCAAACGGAAAGAAGGAAGGAAAGGAGGAAAATAGCAGAGAGAGAGAGAGAGAAGGAGAGGAGGAGGAGGAGGAGGCCCAGCTACAGCCTCCACATCTGGTCCACTCAGCGCCTGTTTCGGCGGTGCGACTGAGCCAATCAGCATCTCTCCCCTTGCTTTGGTAGCCAATCCGCACGCAGCTGCCAGCATCTGGCGCACTTGGAGCAGGGTGGGCAGTACAGCGCAGCAGCCCTGGCAGAGATGGAGCTATATTGGATGCGGGGGATACCGGAGAAGCAGCCACCTCGCCTAGGATGAAGCACCACCAGGTAAGCTGACAGGTTGGAAGCAGGGTTTGATGTCTCATTTCTCCTTCCCACCAGGATGATGCCTCCCTCCCTCCCTCTGGATCTTACCCTCCTGCCTATGATTATTATATATATTTTTTCCTGGTGGACTGGACTGGGAGGGATTTAAACACGAATGGCTGGGTCAGCCAGTTTCATGGTCTAGAAATGCTGGCTGCAAGGGAATAAATCCCAAAAGCTAGGGGGTGAGATGAGTATTTCTTCCCCCTCCCCCTCCCCCCCCCCAAAAAAGAGAAAACATGAGATGGGGTGGGCGTAGATGAAAAGGAACTGAATGTCAAATTTTTAGCACGAATCTAGACATCTGTCAGACAGTAACTGTGCAGTTGGGTGTTATTCTGAATACTGCATTGCTCTAGTTTTAAGAATGTATTAAAGCAGGGGTGTCCAAACTATGGCCCGGGGGCCGGATGTGGGCCCCGGCACCAATTCAGCCGGCCCACAAAGCCCTTGTTGCTTCTGGAAGTGGAAGTAAAACGTGCACATATGGGTGCCTTTTGCTTCCACTTCCAGGAGCAACGAGGGCTTTGTGGGCCAGATGAATTGGTGTCAGGGGCCAGATCCGGGCCCCAGGCCATAGTTTGAGCACCCCTACTTTAATACGTTCTTAAAACTAGAGCCGAAAAGTTTGGGCGCCCCTGTATTAAAGCATACCTTTCACAGCATCTGTTTTTTAAATAGCAAAGCAGACTAGTCCTACTGTATATAGTAAGGGTTGGTGATGGATACCAAAAGGGGGTCCCTCAGTCCAGAATTTCAGGGGGTCGCAACACCGCTTCAGTCATACGCTGCCAAAAATGAGAGTCCGGTTGGAAATCTGGGCCACTGTAGGTAATCCATGACCCATCCTCTAATATTAAGAGATAAAACACTTGGCTTCTCTACCAGATTCTGTTTGTATTCTCCATGCTGCTTTCTAGCCCTGACTCTTCTGAACAAGGCAGGCCAGAATTGGTGGGCAGCTGCGTTTCAAATTCAGAGCATTCCCAAACCAAAGTTTTGTTCTGGTTTTGTTTCCCGGATTTGGGGCTGTGTTTCAACCATGGGGGGAGGGAACCAGTTTTTGTTTTGTTTTATTGGACTGGTGAAAAGACGAAGAAAGGATTTTATGTCAGATCAACATATGTTGAAGAGAAGGAGGGAGGGCTAATTTGTTTAACCAGCCATTCTTCAGTGGCTTTCTTATTAATGCAGAAGTCCCGGATTGGTGTAAGATCCCTTCTCTTTTAAAGGCAGGTTTTTGCCTTCTATGGCAGGGGTTCACATGGATATCAGAGCTGTCTAGAAGACGCACCGTTGGATTTCCATAGCAATTATTAAGAATTTATTGTCCCTCGATGTTAATATTCCTCTGGAAATGTAATGTGCCCTTTCCTATGAAAGCCACCTGATGGATTATTCATCGGAGACCTTTGGCACCCCGGGAAATACTTTGGATCTTAAGAGTTTCTCCTAATCCCATACGCCCTGCAGAGCAATTTACCTCCAATGATGCTAGAGTAGCAGAATGCCTGTGAAAAATGCATGTGGTTTTGAGATAAAGCAGGAGCGCCCAAACTACGGCCCATGGGCCAGATCCAGCCCCGGTGACAATTCATCCGGCCCACACTGCCCTTGTCGGTCCTGAAAGCTTCCAATCATATCAATGTTGTTATTTGCTAGTTGTGTTAGAAGGAAAGTGTGTGTGTGTTTATTTTGATTGAGACAGAAAATGCAAAGTTGACCAAACTGCAGTTGGCCATCTTCAGTTGCCAACTTCTCAGTTTGCTGTTGTGGCTCTGACATTCATGGAATTCACAACTACCTGCCCCGGGTAAAGTTTGCCACTGTGCAGTAAATTTCCTTAAATCGTTAAATGTTGTACATCAGTTTGCAAGCAACACTGCGATTTAGAGAGGCATGACATGATGCGTGCAAATACTTCACACCAGCCCCACTAAAAACAGCCACCCTGTACCAAAATTGTGTGCATGACCTGGTTGTGTGACATGGGCTAAAAATGGAGAAACTTTCTCTAATTGTGGATAGCACAGCTGCTAATTTAAGTTGTCACTTCCCAAAATGGCCCAGAAGGGCTCTATTTCTCCTATTTCAGATCTGCACCCTGTCGACTTCTTGGTAAAGTTTCAGCAAAGACCTTTTTACTAGGCAAAGTGAGAATAGAAGACCTCGTTTCCACCTCACACCTCAGTTCTAATTTCCTTCACATACATCGGCGGCAAAAGAGATCGCCAAAAAATGTGGATATAGACTTGTTAGTGTTTATTTAAAGACTGGGGAAGGCATGTGGTTAGCAGACCCCAAGGGTGACACCAGTTCCAAAATAAAAACAAATTAACATTCTCCCTGAAGAGCTAGATTTTTCCTTGCAGGTTCATTGGGATGCAGGGACAATTTCAGTGACCTGAAATACGCATTCTGAGGCAGTTGTGTAACGTGAGAAGACTGTATCGCAAATTTAGAAATCAGGAGTAAAGGAATAAATATGATTGATCTCTTTTTTTTCCCTTATGGCTTAAGAACTAGATTTCTAAGTGAATCTGGCAGCCCTCAAAACGTCGTCCTGTAGAGTGTGTGACCCATCTCAGTATGTACTCCACATTGACAGAACGATGGTAGTGTGAACCCAGAGATTCATCATTAATGGTAATTAATGCTGCTGGCTTTAAATATAAAATAAAATAAGGGATTTAGAAGGGGCCTATAAGTTTATCAAGCCAATCTGCTTATTGCCAGAATCCAAGCAGAGGTATATCTGTGTGTTGAACAAGATCTATGAAAGTCATCTTGCATTAAAGGAAACACTTCTTAATAACAACTTAATACTATTATCTTTACGTGCACCTTTACTGTTCTTGCCCTGCTCTGGTCACTTTTCACTCCTTGCCTCCCATTCTTTTCCGCTTTTATGTGTAGAACAAGCTGCCCAAACTTTTTAGGCCTTGGGCCGGACACATAGTTCTTCCCACCGGAAGCAGAATTAAAATATGTCTTGCCATCTGGTTTGCAACAAATATGTTTCACAACAGGATGAGATAGATTTTAGGCTGCCATTTTCTCTGCTTAAACCAGGACTACCCAAACTATAGCCTGGGGGCCGATTCTGGCCCCAGATACCAATTCACCCGGCCCACACCGCCCTTGCTGCTCCCAGAAGTGGAAGTAAAATACGCCCATACTTCCGCTTCTGGGAGCGACGAGGCTGGCGTGGGCTGGATGAATTGGTGTGTGGGGCCAGAACTGGGCCCCAGGCCATAGTTTGGGTACCCCTGATGTAGAAGTTCATTTCAGCCTGCAGTGATCTTGGGTGCTGTTTGTATACCAGAGAAAATACACCTTTTATTGCAGCTACATTTTAAAGGACCCTGAGTTCTGGATTCCTAAGGATTTCGTTGCTCAGTGTGTGTGGGTGGGTGTGGGTGTATCGAACAAAATGTCTGGTTTTTCATCCTCAAAAATGAAATAAGATTGAAGCCCAAGGAAGAGAACGACCTTGTGTTTAGGGGCCCTGGGAACTGGAATTAAATAGAAGAGGAAACAAAGAAACAAGTTCTTCCTCTCTAAAAATATATATATACATAAAAGTCCTTCAAGCAAGCAGAACTTTCTTCCTCCAGCTGACTTCTCTCCCCTTTTTTTGTCCTTGTTCCCTCGGTTTTATCTCGCTCTTTTTAACTCCCATGCAGGCTCTTATCTCTGCAAATTCTCTGCATTCCCTTGAGCTGACTGTGGTTTAACCGTTGCTAAAATCGGTGTGACTCCTTGGTGTTGCCAAGGGCCGTTGTTTGACACCCAGCTTTTCCTTCCCTCCCCTCCATCCTGTGCTTTACTGGTTGGGGGTCTCAGCTTCACCTTTACTGTGATCCACAGATCCAAGAGGGGTAAAGCTGTACCTTTCCAATTCCAGGTGTGCCTGCATGAGAATGCGCCCCTTGGGGAGAGGTACGCAACAGAGAAAATCGTCAGCAGGAGCAGCTGGGAGGAAAGAGGACGGGGACTCAGGCACCTCTGAGACTTGCACAGGAGAGGGAATTTCAGCAGGTGTTAAAGGTACAGGAGCCTCAACCTCTTTGGGCTCTGGGTCTTCAGTGCACACGTTGGCTTAAGGGTCAACACTCTCCAAGTGAAAGCTCAAGGTATATAAGCCAGGGGTCCCCAAACTTTTCATGCCGCCAGCCGGTCATGTGGTTCTGCAGGTCAGTCACGTGGTCCAGCGGGCCGGTCACGTGGTTCCTCCCACCGGAAGCGGAAGTAAAACACGCCTTGCAATTGTTTTGCAACAGGATAAGATAGTTTTTAAGCTGCCATTTTCTCTGCTTAAACCAAGCGTGCCCAACCTATGGCCCGGGGACCATATCTGGCCCCCCAATGCCAATTCATCCAACCCACACCACCCTCATTGCTCCCATATAGGCGTGTTTTACTTCCGCTTCCAGGAGCGACGAGGGTGGTGCAGGCAGGATGGATTGGCATTGGGGGCTAGATCTGGCCCACAGGCCGTAGTTTGGGCACCCCTGGTATAAGCAATAGGCAATACTCACTTTCTCTCTCTTTCGTTGCCCATAACTAGAGAAGTGCTACCATCTTTCCCCATCCTGACATCCTGCAGGTGCATTGAATTACAACTCCCATCGTCCCCAAGCAACATGGCCAAGTTGGGATGGGTGATATTGATGCTGCTGGATCACATGGAACAATTATTTTCTGCCTTTTAAGACCGAGCCGTCTCTGGCCCTACCATTAGGCAGAGGAGGGTCTTTGCCTCGGGTGCCGGATGTAGGGAAGAACATGGTGTCGGAGATATGGGTAATAATTCTAACCAGGGCATCATTTGAAACATTTAAATTGCATATGTAAATAGATGCACACGTAAGAGTATTTAATTGTTCAGTGAACTGCTCTGCAGTTATTTCCTGAGCATACCTTTTCCAGCAATAGCCCTGACCATCTGTCACTTGGCTATCAGTGACAATTACTCATCTTTCAGAATTACCTCCCCCCCCCTCCCCGCACAGGATACTTTGAAAAACTGCAGGCTCAAAGATGCCTGAAACAGCTTTTTATTAAATGTTCGATCGGCATAATTTCGCGTTGATATTTTTTTTCTGCTGACCTCAGCATTTTACCCCCTGCCTCTAGCTCCTTGATTCACATGCTTGATCTGTAAAGTTCTTAATTGTAGGTAGATTGTGTTCATAATATAGCAATGAATTGCTATGAGAGCTGCACTCAGACAGAGTATAAATAACATATGCAACATACAGTATTTGATGTAGGGTTTTTTTAAAAATGCAATCAAAACTTTAAACTTGAAGAGGAAAATCTGTCTTGTTGCTAATGTGATTAATTTATTACAGGAGTTCTCAACTTTTTAAAGCCGGAGGTCAGGTCACGCTCCCTCAGACAGCTTCAGGGGCCGGATGACCATTTTGCCCTTCCTCCACCACTTGGGACTTCCTGGTGTAGTGGAAGCAGTGGGGGGCATGAAATGGTGCCATGGGCCGCATCTGGCCCATGGGCCGCAGGTTGAGAATCCCTGATTTATTACCCCCCATCATCTGAAGGATTTGTGATTAATTGCCTTTTAGAGCAAGGGAAACCTTTACCTTTAACAGCCCCCAATTTTTAACCATATTTGCATTATGTTTAATTTCTGTTCCTGCAGGATGAGTGCAAGGCGTTCAAACTGTTTCCCCATTTCCTTTCAGTTTTAAATAACAATACTGTTCAGTACTTACCTGCTCCACTCTCTGTATGGAAATAGAATTTGACATTCAGGCCAGGCAAGAAGGTAGTCAGCAGTAATGCCCCAGAAAACCTCAAGAGGGAGCTCTAAAAGGGCTAGACTCTTTCCTCCAGCAGGAACCTTTTAATTAAAGACACAAGGGCCCACAACAGTTCTTAATTGTGCGCAGCAGACTGGCCTGAATGCACTGTACATTACCATAAACTAAGTAGCATAGAAACCATTTAAAACCTGCTAACCTTCCAGAGTTTTATCATACAAACTGTTAGATATATTTTTTCCAGAATTGCCATTTTCAGAGCACTACTTGCTTTCACTTATTTTGTTTTGTTTTGACTCTCCAACCATTTCCTTTCTGGTGTTAATCTGGCCCCTTTTTGCTTCCTCCACTAGCAATATCTGCCGCCCACCCACCCAAAATAATTTCTGCTTCCTTTTTTGGTGTGTTTTCTGGTGTGGGCTTCATTTGGGGTTATAAGGGGTGAGAGAACAGCTAGGGGTCCAGCGCCATGGGCATCGTTCCCAGTTAATGGGAAAACTATTTATATGCAACAGCTGGCAGAGTTTCTAAAACGAATACCCTAAAGTAAATGGAAAACTAGCCTTGGGGGCCATCTGTTACTCCTTTATGTATGCCTGTGTTAAATGCATTTTGGAGATCCAGCACTAAAGTGCATTTTAATGGGTTGGCAAGGAATCTTTTGTCCATTATAAGTGCGGATTCAGTGGCAACTGGTGTTCCAGTGGCAACATCTGTGTTATAGATTCACTCTGAGTAGTTGATAAGCTTTTACAGTAGCACTAAATGTTTCTACTCCAATGCTCTGGATTTTCAGTCTAGATCAGGGATTCTCAATCTGTGGCCCATGGGCCGGATGTGGCCCGTGGCACCATTTCCTGTCTAGATTTTATTCTATATTCAAATGAGTGGTTCAAGTATTTGCTTTATAATACATTCTTTAAAATCTAATTTTATGTGTGTGCGGGAGTGGAGACCATAGCAAGCTTTATGATGCATTTTGTGCAAATAAGCACACAAAAAGAATTCTACATCTCAAAGTGTGAAAAGCCAGTAGATAAAGGGTGCTGATGAGTATAATCTGGAGTGCACGGAACACTGTTTACCTTCCTGCCAAAGCGGCACCTATTTATCTACTCGCAATTTCTTGCTTTTTGAACTGCTAGGTTGGCAGGAGCTGGGATAGAGACAGGAGCTCACTCTGTCATGCAGTACTTGGGTCTTGAACTGCTGACCTGCTGACCTTCTAGTCATCAAGTTCAGAGTCTTAACCACCAAACCGCTGCAGTCCTATATCCTGATTGCATTGCAGCAGTTTATTCTCATTAACATAGGTAAATAAATACATGTCAGAAATTACTTTGGGTTGAAAGGATTTTTGCTGGAGAAACTCCACTCAGGGGATGCCCGAATGAGGCTCCTTTTGTGTCCCCAAATTCCTTTGTGCACACTCAGGTATCGAACCCTGACCTTCCAGTCTTCAAGCTCAACGTCTTAACCACTAAGCCACCGCAGTGCTGACGTTATCCTAGGTAACGGAGGTGGGTGAAACCACAGAGCTTGGAAATGTTGCTTTTCTTACAGCTGCCGGAAAGTTCCAAACTTTTGGAAAGTTATTTCCACACCCCGCCCGCATGCTCTGGGGGAAACCATGTGCATATATGAACCCAAGCGTTGCACCAATTAGTCACAGTGACAGTGGAAATTTCTGAAGTTTAGAAACGTCTGGTTCACGATCCAAGGAAGGCAAGCGTGTGACCCCATGAGTGAGGCATCCAACCCATTCGGCTTGGAAGAAGATTAAAATAAATCTGCCCTGTTCAAGAGGCACAACTGGGAGGTAGGATATGCGTTTGCCTTGAAAGCATGCGCCTTGTTGCTTGTTTCTGGAGTGCTTTCTTGGCCACGTTTGCTGTCTCTGTTTTATCCCTATTGTTACCTCTGGTTCCAAAAAGCTTTTGCAACGAAAGGCTATCATTCTTGGCCGTGTTCCTCAAGGCATCTGCTTAATGGATGGGCTCATTTGGTTTCCAAAGGGAAGGGCCAGTTACGGAGGGAAACAGCAGATACCTATTTGTCAAACAAACAGGAGGCTTGCTAAAGACAGACCGTGATGAACCGGGCAGTGGACAGCTTTTGGGAGAATGCCGGGCCAACTCCTTAGAGCGGGGCTGCCTTGACTCAGTGGTTAAGAAGCTCGCCTTTAGATCACTGCCAGAAAGTTGGCAGTTCAAGACCCGAGCACTGCATGATGGTTTGAGCGCCTGTCTCTGTCCCAGCTCCTGCCAACCTAGCAGGAGCAGAGTTCCTCCAGCAAAAATCCTGAATGTCTGCAGATTTGGTTTTCAGGTTCACTAACGGCTAAGGAAAATATGCAGTACAGTAAAACCTCATATAACACTAAAACCTGGTTCCACAAGTCTTGGTGTTGTATGATTTTTAGTGTTATCTGATGCATGTTAAAATCCTATGGGATCCATAGAGATACATTGTAACCACACAGGCTTTAGCGGTTGTTATCTGAAGCATCCCATAGGATCTTAATGTTATCTGATGCAATTCTTCCCCCCAGATTCCTTAATGTTATGCGATTTTAGTGTTATTCGATACTAATGTTATATGAGGTAGTATTAGACATTTCTTACTAACAATGCAGGGGACTGCAGCGGCTTAGCTGAGCTTGACGACCGGAAGGTCAGCAGGTCGGCAGGTCAAGACCCAAGTGTTGTCTGGCGCTCTCATCATCTGCTCTAGCTCCTGCCAACCTAGCAGTTGGAAAGCAAGAAATTGCAAGTAGATAAATAGGTATCGCTTTGGTGGGAAAGGTAACAAGATTCTGTGCACTCTGGCATCTAGTCATGCCTGCCAAATGACCATGGAAATGTCTGCAGATACAAACAGTGCTGGCTCTTGGGCTGTAAACGGAGATGAACACTGATCCCTAGAATTAGATATGGCTGGCTTTTGAGCAAAGGAAATCTTACTCACAATAGTCTCTGGGCACACTGACTCTTCTGCTCATGGGGTGAGTAACAGTACAGTTACCATAGCTTCCCATTTGTTTACTCACATTATCTAAAGCTTTCACCCTTGCTAAAAAAAAAATAAGGCCAGATGAAGCATACAATGGCATCTAAGTTAGGATACTTCACAGTGATCTCAGTGGCTCCTGCGCTATTCAGAAAGTTTAAATATATTGCATTTCCAGAATGCATCGCTAGGCAAGTCACTGCTGTTCCCCGAACAAGTAATAAATAAACTTGTTCTTTGACACTGGCAAAGTGTGATGCACCGTCAGTCCACCAGAATGCCAGAGCCTGGCAGTTGCGCAGTTCAAGATGACTAGTCACAACTCATCTCACAGTCACCACTCAAGACTCATTTCATGGCATGGGAGTTGTCTGCAGTCTAGCTGAAGGCCTTGGGAATGTGATCGGAGGAGACCATTTGGGCTTGGCGTGGGTTGTGTTGTTCTCTTGAAGAACAACCTGCCACCACCTCTGCGGACTTATTGTGTAGGTAAGACCTCAATACTCTTGGCAATAGCAGTGTATTCACATGGTTGTTTGACAGTGTGTGTCTGTCTGTCTATATCTCAACTGGAAAAAAGTTACTTTTTTAAGGATAGCAAATGCCACTGGGAGCACCGACTCAAACCAAGTAATTTTTCCTAAGCATATGAAATCCCTCTGGTCAGATTGTGGTCATTCCCCCACCCCTTCCACTTTCTAACACTGAGTTTTAAGACGACCAATTAAAGCAGGCTGTAAGGCAGGGATAAGGAAAATTCAGCCTTCTAGACCAGGAGTTCCCAATCTTTTCAAGCCCGGGGCCGGGTCACACTCTCTCAGTCAGCTTTGAGGGCCGGATGGCCATTTTGCCCTGCCTGCACGATGGGGGTGGGCATTTTGCCCCAACAGCTTCAAATGGGCAGCCATATTATTATTATATTATATTATATTATATTATATTATATTATATTATATTATATTATATTATATTATATTATATCTTTCTCAAATGCCCTTGGAGGGATGCATGAAATTGTGGCAGGGCCGGATTTGGCCCATGGGCCTTATGTTGGGAACCCTTGTTCTAGGCGATGCTGAACATGACTCCTAGCATTACTCATTGGGCTATCTAAGGCTGATGGGAATTGTAGTCCAGCCATCTTTTTGGAGAGTTCCCCACTTTGTTTTTGAGATAGGGCAAAGGATGGAGCAATTATTCTAATCACCTATTTGGCCTACGAGAGAAGCAGGTGAGTTTCATAAAGACCACCTGAAATCTTTCAAAAGCAGCTGTAGAATTATAAAGCACAGAGGTTGGCCCCCCATTACCACCTACTCATTATATTTCCAATATTTGGATTAGTTGCACAGATTAGATGGAACTTTGGACAGTGATAAGAGGTCATAACAGGGATTCTCAACCTACGGTCTGCAGCTCCATTTCATGTGGTCCCCCACCGCCTCCACCACACTAGGAAGTGCCATGTGGTGGAAGAAGGGCCAAATGGTCGTCCTGCCCCTGAAGCTGTCTGAGGGAGCGTGACCCAATGGCCCCCGGCTTAAAAAGGTTGAGAACTCCTGGGTTATAATGTCGGAGGAAAACATAATCTTAATACATTATTGTTGTTGTTTTGCCTCTGTTGTCATAAGGGTCAGATCGCGTTCGCTGCGACACCTGGGGAATGAAGCCACCCGGCGCATCATGACAATATGCGCCTCTAGCAGGTCTGCTGCCGAACATCTCCGTCTCTACCATGAGCCCTTTGGGAAGGGCCAGGAGGGCCCTGGCTTCCCGTACGGCTTGCCAGTACTGAACCTTAGCGGCTTGGGCAGGATGGATTCCTTGGTGGCAGAGACGACGGAGAGCGAAGCGACTCCCAGACCCTCCGAGGTCCAGCGGGAAGAGGAAGAGGAAGAGCCAATGGAAGAAGGGGGCCCTGAAGAGGTGGGCTCCCCTTCTGGAGAACAAGAAGGAAAGGGCTTCCTCGGAGATGTCCCCGAGGCCTCCCCAAGAGAGACCAAAGCACCCCGAATCAAACTGAACCTTTCAAGTCGCAAACTCTCCCTCCAGGAAAGGTCTCAGTCGGCCCAGTCGCCCAGTGGCAGCAGCAGCGCGGGCGTCAACGGCCGTTACATTTACCCGTCTCTCCCATATTCCCCTATTACATCTCCACACTCGTCACCTCGTTTGCCCCGGCGGCCAACGATCGAATCCCACAGGGTTTCTATCACAGGACTTCAGGTAAGTAATTTTATATATATACTGTAGAGCCTCTTTCTTGGCTTTGTCATTGGTCAAACTTGAGTCCTCGTCGGTCCACGTTTCCATTGGCAGACCAGTAAATGAACCAGATTCTGTATCTCTCCACATTCACACATTCAAGAGCAAGGGTTCCCAACCTTTTCAAGGCAGGGGCCGGGTCATGCTCTCTCAGTCAGCGTTGAGGGCTGGACGGCCATTTTGCCCTGCCTGCACGATCGGGGCGGCCATTTTGTCGCAACAGTTTCAAAGAGGTGGTCGTTTTGCTTCTTCATTGCCTTTGGAGTGGTAGGGGGGCACGTGAAATGGTGCTGTGGGCTGGATCTGGCCCACAGGATATGGGTTGCCAACCCCTGCTCAAGAGTGTTTGTTTTTGCCCTAAAGTTCTTCCTGGATCTGAGCCGGCGAACTTGAGGCTCATCTCCATTCAGAGGGAGTTGAGGGTCATTCTCTTTGCTCAGTCATGTCACACCATCTGGTGGTGCCAAAACCGAACCGTTGAGTTAATGGAACCCATTTGGCTTGTTATTGTTATCGGGGAAGACGGTTCCTGGCTTGGCGATGGATGTGTGGGAAGTGGTGAAGGAGGGGGAAAGAAAATAAGACGAGGAAGGAAATAAAAAGCTCCCCCGGGGAACCATATATGGTATTGCATGATCTATGACAATGGCGGCTGATTAAAAACAGAGGTGGGTGGTACCGATGCGTCCGCCCCCGTTCTTTCTCAGCTATGTATTAGAAAGCAAGATGCTAATGCAGTTCAGCTTCTGGCGTGAAATCTCTATTTATTACTAAGCAGGTGGGAAAATTGGGCATGAAGAAGGGAAGAAAGGAAAAGATGGTTTCCAGGGAAGGGTGTGAGAGAGGAAATTATGCCTTTGGCTAAACAGTTGTCTAGAGCAGGGATGCTCAAACTATGGCCCAGGGGCCGGATGCAGCTCCCGATGCCAATTCATCCGGCCCGCAAAGCCCTTGTTGCTCCTGGAAGTGGAAGTAAAACGCACCCGTATGGCTTTTGAGCAAAGGCCACCTTTACCTAAACCAATTGCTTCTCTTTTCTAGGACTGTGTACAACTGAATCAATACACACTGAAAGATGAAATTGGAAAGGTGAGTGTATATGTGCATATATTTAAGATAGGAGAACTTGATGCTTGTGGTGGTGGTGGTGGTGGTGGTGATGGTGATGGTGATGAAAGGGCAGCTAGTGAAGTGAAATCCTGACTCAGTCCTTCAGCTTTGTGTAAGTAATGTCTCGACTCCATCAGCAGTAGGCAGTAAACAAAATAAGAGTGGGCATTTTTTGGCCCGCCTATACTTCGTGCTTGTTTCACACACACACCCCTCCCGTTTCCCCAGGGCTCCTATGGAGTTGTGAAGCTGGCCTACAACGAAAACGACAACACCTACTATGTGAGTAAGAACCTGTGTGCCGCTGTGTTTGGGGCTAGGAAGTCATGGTGGAAACAAGAAAGTTGCTAGATCAAGCCCCAGAAGATATAAGAGAATGGTTGTGATGCCACAATTCAACTGCTGGACTGAGATGACACAGGAAGTTGCATTCAAATCTTGTGTAGCATCAAACTGGATGTGCTACTGGGGGAACTTGTGGTTTATCTAGTCCAGTATTTCCAAACCATTTTGGACTTCAGTTCCCAGAAGCCTAATTCAATCCCCCACAACACTGATCAGCCAATGTACGGACTTAGGCTTCTGGGAATTGAAGTCCCCCTGTGGGGCATGGGCTCCAAGTTGGGAACCGCCAGTCTAGTCAGTCTTTCATTTGCTTGATTTCCTATGCCGTCAGAATAACAACATTTTGGGAGCAGTTTGCAATATAAATCTAAAACAAACAAAAACTAGGAACAACAATAATAATAAAAGAGCAACTGAAAGAAGCCAGTGTTTTACTGTGCTACTGATTTTTCCTCTTTAAAAAAATTTAACAGCTCTCGTTGCTGCTTTGAAAATTGGAAAGTGGTAATTTTACCTTCCAATATTCCATTATTTTTATAAATCAAATCTACTCCTAAATCAAGAGCTGGGCAGAGGGATGGAGAGCGAACGATAGGTGTTACCTTCTGCTTGCCATGCCTAGCTCATCTATTTTCCTGTTTTTTTTAAAAAAAAAATATTTCATTTGGCTCAATATTGGGAGCAAAATGCAGTGACAATTTCTGACCATTTCCTGACCCCGGTTTATTAAGTTTGCATTTGTTCGTCTTGCAGGCAATGAAAGTGCTTTCCAAAAAGAAGCTGATGAGGCAAGCCGGTTTTCCACGTAAGTGAGAAAGAAAGTCTGGTAAGGAAATGGGGACACAAGACACAAGCGAGGGTGGTTGGGTGGGCAAGAAAGAACCAGCCTTGCTGTTAGGTAAAACGAGGCAGTTGCCTTAGCCAACAGATGCTGGGTGTTACTGGGTTAGTTGATTTCATATCTTCGTGACTCTGTGATTTGACTTCTAGGGAGGCAGATTCCTACATTCCTGGGTTTCATTGAAGATGGCAAGGGTTGAACCTGGCTGTATTCATGGCAGATGTTCTATCATAGTTCCTGGATGAAATTGGCAGGCCTTGGAGACGTTTCTTTTGTTTTCTAACCTAGAGCTTCCAGAACCCATCCTAGCTAGGAGTTCCTGATGGTTCTAGACCAGTGGTTCCCAACCTTTGGACTTCAGTTCCCAAAAGCACTGATCAACCAATGTACTGGTACTGACATAAACTTCTGGGAATTGGAGTCAAGGAACCAAAGGTTGGGAGAGACTGGCCTAGACCTTCCTCCCGCACTAAGAGAATGTTTTCAAGGGTCAGGTGTGAGACATGGGGCAACTGGTCTGTGGCTGCAGTGTGCTATGGAAACCTTGCCTTATAACAGGGAATCTCAACCTGCGGCCGGATGCCGCCCAAGGCACCATTTCATGTGGTCCACCTCCACCACACCAGGAAGCGCCATGTGGTGAAGGAAGGGCAAAACGGCTGTCCATCCCCAAAGCTGTCTGAGGGGGCGTGACCAAATGGCCCTCGGCTTACAAAGGTTGAGAAGTCCTGCCTTATAAGAAGCTTTCTGTCTTTGCAGCAGAAGACATTCACATGTCCTCCCTCCCTCCCTCTGTATTCTCTTACTAGGCCGGCCGCCCCCTCGTGGTGCCAAACCCCTCCCAGAAGGCTTCTGCCCACCCAAAGGGCCCATTGAGCAGGTCTACCAAGAGATTGCGATCTTGAAGAAACTCGACCACCCAAATGTAGTCAAGTTGGTGGAGGTGAGGCTGGTTCTTGGTCATCTGCAACACAAAGAATGTATGGACCTAGAGCAGGGGCAGGTGTGAGTCCTCAAACACTGGTCGGGGTGTTTACCGAGAGAGGGAAGATGGAGGAGAACGGGCGGTCAAGGTAGTCAACTAGCATGGCAGAGAACAGTCCGGCCCCCCCACTTATAGGTCTATCATTATATCACTTCCCTCTAGTGCCTTTTGGATAAACCCAAGAATGGGCAACAGCTGATTCCTTTGGAAGTGACATTTCTGTACGGATGTAAATAGCTGCCAATGAGATTTTATAATGACAATCCTCCAGCAAAAGCTGCATGGATTTAGGCTAGGCCAGTGGCCCTTGAATTGCAGGATTTATAGTGTAGTAAACTGTCATGTTATATTACGACATGTTTTATTACAGGATAAATGTGTCCAATTAGCTGTCCATTCAGATATTCTTTTTCTCTCTCTTTGTGTATCTGCTTCATTTATAGGTTCTGGATGACCCTAGTGAAGATCATTTATACATGGGTAAACAATTCTTATTTGCGTACATTTTCTATGAAGAGTACAATAAAATAAAAACCAAGAGCTTGGGGAAATGATTAATTTTTTTCCCACTTCACGAACTCAGTTGTTGCCTTCCTCATCCAAAATAACTTCCTCCAATCATCCACAAAGCAACATTAACTTCTATTTTGGTCGGGGGCTTACGTGACAAAGAAATCGTGAAAGGTGAACTTGTGGTCGCCACACGTGGTAGAGCAGGAACCAAGGTCTATTTGTTATCATTATTTAAAAATAAAATAAAGTCATGTCGAGTACAAGATTTTTGGGTCGTGGACAATTTTTAATGCTAAAAAGAGGCCCGTGATTTTGGATTTTTCATCCCTTCTTTTTTAAGTATTAAGTATTAAATGCGAACAAATAAATAAATAAATAAATAAATAAATAAGTCTTGATCTAAAGATGGCCAAGTGCTGGCTTGTGTCTTAGGCATCCCGTGTATACAAGCCAGCTGGCCCAGGTGAAAGGGAGACCAAAATAGATCTTGGAGGTTGTTTCTGTTTTCTGTCCCTCAGTGCAACTTCTGGTGTTTATTTCAAGTTGTGAATTATTATTTTTCTTCCTGCCATTGATTAGTAAAATCACAATAGGTATTTTTTTTCTCTTGTAGGTTTTTCTCCTCAGAATTAATCTCCTCTGTCTTTCTGTTTTGTATTTCAGTGTTTGAGCTTGTGAAAAAAGGGTAAGGCTTGCTTTTATTAATTCATGCAGTAATAACAACGCACCATTGATATCATCATCATAATTGTGTACTATATAAGTTATTTCCAGCTTATGTCTGCTATTTTATGTCTGAAAGAACATCCCACTTTCCGGGATCCCTTCCAACAAAACAAGAGTTTGTTATGCACTTTTATAAAATGAGCAAAGAATACTTTAAAGCAGGAATTCTCAACCTGAGGTCCGTGGGCCAGATGCGGCCCACAATGCCATTTCATGTGGGGCCCAACCGCCTCTACCACACCAGGAAGTGCCATGTGGTGGAGGAAAGGCAAAATGGCCATCCGGCCCCCGAAGCTGCCTGAAGGAGCGTGACCCGGCCCCTGGCCTTAAAGTAACTGAACTCCTGCTTTAAAGTAACTGAGACAGATGAATACATTAATTCTATTCCATCCCATGATGCAGCAAAGTAATTCATATAAAGAAAACTGGATCCTGGAAAACTGTATGAAGTCACTTAAACTGCATCAGTTATATTGTTTTTGCAATGGGTTATCCAGAGCATTTATGCTCCACAACCGCTGGTCTGAGATTGGATCAACGGTTATTCCCATGCCTTCAAGTTTGTCATTGCTGATTCGGATGTTATCAGATGTCCTCTACGCACTTGAGAGTGGTTTTGAAATCGAGAACGATGGTGGGCCACTTGTGGCCTTCAGCCAGTTGCCAGAGTGAAGAAACCTGCCTGCTTGCTTGTCTGTGTGCACTCTAGTGCCACCTCTGGTCAGACGAGGGGATTACACGTGTCCATTTAGCTAATGTGTGTCTTGCTCTCCCAGGCCGGTGATGGAAGTGCCAAACCTTAAACCTCTTACGGAAGACCAAGCTCGCTTCTACTTCCAAGATCTAATTAAAGGCATTGAATACTGTGAGTTCCCTTTAGAAATATTTAGAAAAAATAGCAGATACTTATTATGACATTCAAAGCACTGGCATTGATCTGGAGTCCATGACTTAGGTGCGCAATGGCAGAAACAATTCGAGGGTGTGTACGTCTGGGTATGGGACTGCAGTGGCTCAAGTGGTTAAGACACTGAACTTGAGGACTGAAAAGCCGCCAGGTCAGCAGTTTGAGACCCAAGTACTGCACAATGGAACGAGTTTCCATCTCTGCCCCAGCTCCTGCCAACCTAGCAGTTTGAAAGCGAGACATTGCAAGTACAGTAAATAAATGAGCCACAGAAATGTCTGTAGAGGCAGACAGTGTTGGATCTTTGGCTGTAAGCAGAGATGAGCACTGAACCCTAGAGTCAGATACAACTGGCTTTCAAGCCCCTCCCCCTGTGCCCACCCAACATATTTTATTTATTTATTTATTTAGTTAGTTAGTTAGTTAGATTTATTATCCCCCCCCCCCCCCCAATCAGGCGAACCTGACTCTAGGTGGCTTACAATATTGTATTGTAATGTAATATAATGTATTGTCTGTAAGCCGCTCTGAGTCGCCACGGCGAGTGGGCAGCAATATAAATTTGAACTAATAATAATAATAATAAAGCAAGGGCGACCTTACATCTGAGTATATGCAGAATAATAGTCCTTCACTGCTACAGAACAGCTGTAGCTGTAGTTGCTCTGTTTCCATTAGGGCCCATTTCCGGCCTACCCACGTGGCAACATCTTCCTAATTTTAACATTTACACACACACCCCGACTGGGAAGTAGGCCAAGACCGGGCGGGTCCTTCCATCAGCCTTAATTTTGTTTGAATGTTCACACCTAGCCCTGCCTTTCTTTGCAGTGCACTATCAGAAGATAATCCACCGAGATATTAAGCCTTCCAACCTCTTAGTCGGTGAGGATGGTCACATCAAAATAGCGGATTTTGGCGTGAGCAACAAGTTTAAAGGAACGGACGCCTTGTTGACCAACACTGTGGGCACGCCGGCATTCATGGCTCCAGAGACCCTCTCGGAAACCCGGAAGATATTTTCTGGAAAGGTGTGTATGTGGGACGGCAGACCTTAGGACTGAATGAACCTTGGTATCTTTTCTAGCGCTAGAGTTCTGCCACTCCTTGTTGAGGGAGTAACACTGGGTGTCTGTTCAGCCATCAGAGAATGACAACCGGGTTCCCTGTATTGCTCATAACTCTACACCCGAGGAGTCCCCAACCTTTTCAAGCCAGGGGCCAGGTCACACTCTCTCAGTCCACTTCAAGGGCCAGATGTCCATTTTGCCCTGCCAACAGCTTCAAAGGGGTGGCCATTTTGTTTCTCAAATGCCCTTGGAGGGGTGGAGGGCCACATAAAATGGCACCATGGGCCAAATCTGGCCCATGGGCCTTAGGTTGGGAGCCCCTGTTGTACATCAGCCATCAGTATAGTGTTGTAGACTAATTCATCAAACCGTACCTATTATGTGCCTTAGACTGCTTTGGAAAATCCTTTGGAAGGGTAAGAAAAAGTATATGAATATATTTATTTATTTATTTATTTATTTAAATTATTTAAATTTGTTTATCGCCCACCTCCCTGAAGGGCAATTCACAACACGTCAGCATATCGACAACCATTTAAAACCAGTTCAAAAATTAAAAGTTTTAAAAGAAGCTTAAAAATTTAAGATCTGGAAGGAATTTTGAATTGTTCTTCACCTGTACAGCCTAAAGGGCTTTTTCCCCTCTGTTGGTCCTTGAAGTGGTAACTATAGTAGTCTGTGTAACAAACAAAAGTAAAGGTGGTTTTGATTCCTTTATTTTTGCTGTTTTTGTTTCTTGTCTGATATATTTTTCTCCCTGATCACTGATGTTTTCTGGGTCTCTATTAGTACTCTTGCTCTATTAGTACTGATACTCAGGCTTGAATATTACCTGAAGAGATACAGTTATATTCCTAGCAGCTGTGCTTTGACGTTTTAAAAATACGTTGTCTTATGCCAAAAATAAAAATATAGCCATTTTTGTAGTGTTTAACTTCTTTTCTTCTTCCTCCCCTCTCCCCTTCTTCTTTTCAAGGCTGTGGATGTCTGGGCTATGGGGGTCACGCTATACTGTTTTGTCTTTGGACAGGTAATTAGACATGTGGCTTCTCTTAATTCAGTTGAGACCGATGAGCGTGTGAATCTGGGCCCTTTGTGTCACGCCTTCCTTGTAAAGGAAAATTATCCTAGTTTCGAGCAGTTCAAAAGAAAGAAATTACAAGTAGATAAATAGGCACCACTTTGGTGGGAAGGTAACAGTGTTCCATGAACTCTGGTTTCTAGTCATGCCTGCCACATGTCCAGGGCAACGTCTGCAGACACAGACAGTGCTGGCTCTTTGGCTATAAACAGAGATGAGCACTGAACCCTAGAGTCAGATACGACTTGCTTTGGAACAAGAGCAACCTTTACCTTTAATATATATGAGCTAAATAAAATCCAGATTTCCTTTCTGTATGAATGAGAGATAACACGAAAGAGGAAAGAACGGTTGATCACCTCTTGTGGGTAACTTTTTCCTTCCAGTGCCCTTTCATGGACGAACGGATCCTAAGTTTACACAGCAAAATCAAGAGCCAGATGTTGGAATTTCCAGACCAGTGAGTGTAGCTGAATATCTGACCTTATGAATAGTATAAAATCGGGCAGGTCCACGAAGACCCTTGAACTCTGTGGGTTGCACTTTGGACTGCGATGAGATTCTCCCGCACTCCTCCCTAAGTAGTAATGATTTAATTTGATTTGACATTGTCTCTTTTATAATCTCCCCAGGCCTGACATTTCGGACGAATTGAAGGACCTGATAACACAAATGCTGGACAAAAACCCAGAAACCAGGATCACCGTCCCAGAAATTAAGGTGATCAGTTCTAAGCCTTCTCCTGAAGTATATTATTCGAAACATTTTCCAGAAGCGCATTTTTCTGGCGGTTCTTTTGTTAACCTGGTTTGTGTTCCTGGCACTTTCGCCTCCACTGTTTTAATAATAATTGTGTTCCGTCAAGGCTGTTAAATTCTTCACCTTCCGTGCCTCCTTTTTATAAAATGGAAACGTTTCCACAAAGTCATGGCATTTGGTTTCTTCTGTCCAACCCATATTTGATAGTTGTGAATTCCATAAATTAATTGGGCATAATGTGGAGGTGGGGAAAGCTGTTTTGTCCCAAATCCCTCAACACTCAACATACGTGGATGACCATACGTGTTAGCACCAGGAGAGTGAGAAAAGCTATTCTGAGCGTGCCGTGGGATTTCTCTCCCCCCCCCTCTCTCTCATACAAGGTCCACCCTTGGGTTACCAAGAACGGAGCAGAACCTTTGCCGACTGAGGACGAGAACTGCACGCTGATTGAAGTGACGGAAGAAGAAGTTGAAAATTCAGTCAAACACATCCCAAGCTTGGCCACTGTGGTGAGGCCCAGGGTGTCTCCGTCCCTCCTTTTCTTCCTCTTCTGTGTCTCTTCCTTAAGGCCCCTTTTGGGAGGGGAACTATCGGGCTCCATATAATAATAATAATAAAATGAGTTAAGTCTGGAAAAACCATCATTCTTTTCTTCTCTTTCAGATCCTGGTGAAGTCAATGATCAGGAAGAGATCTTTTGGGAACCCATTTGATGGGAGCAGACGAGAAGACCGATCCCTCTCTTCTTCGGGCAACCTGTTGACGTAAGTCTCTCTGGGGCTATAGAACCAGCTCAGGAGGTTTAACAGGTGGAGAATTTGAGACAAGAAAGAAGGGTCTCCTTAAAAGCTTTTTAGGTGGTTCCCAAAGATGACAAGGACTGGTGAAGAAAATACCTTGTAGATCTTTGTCTACAGCAGAGGTGAGGACAATCAGAGACCCTCGAGCTCAGGAGTTCTTAACCTACAGCCCACGGGCTGGATCTGGCCCATGGCGCCATTCCATGTGGCTTGCCAAGTGGCTCTTAACATTGGCAATGCACAGGAAGATTTCCACGCTTTTCTTTTGCACCAAGAGGACTAGAAATCTATTTTTGTTAAAGTTTTACAATCACTCCTTTAACATCTCACTTACCTTGAAACCCCTAATAGAATTGCTGGCTTTGTGGCATATAACAACAAACAACAACAGCGAGTAGATCTCTTTTTGGTTTTGTTTGTAGTTGTGCTTGACTGGGGTGACTTAGTCCAGTTCATTTTTTTCTGAGTTGCATTCTTACACCCACTTCCTCCCTCTTCCCCTCCTAATCTCCTTCCCCGCGATTCCAGAAAAAACAAATCAGGAAATGTGAAATATTACATCAGTCAAAGGTAAAGAATACGATTGCCTAGTCATTCTTTCTACCTGTCTGTCCGTTATGCGACGATGAAGTCGGATGATTGGATGGTTGCAACCAGGCATGCTGCAGGGGCAAAAAGAAAGCATGAATCCCACGTTGGCACCCGGAATGCTGTTGTTTTAGATCTTTTCTGAAATGTGTAGCATGGATGTTTTGTTTTAAAATAGTAGCACAGGAAAGAGCTGAGCTGGTTGATTAGGAGAACAATTTATCTGTGCGTCGTTGTTGGCAGGGCATTTCCTTGTGCCTGCTTTGGTTTCTTCTTGGGTCATTCTCTAAAAACTGGCTGCTAAAGACGCTAAAGAAGGCTGTGATAGCTTAGCGGTGAAGACGCTGAACTTGACGACTGGAAGGTTGGCCGGTCAGCAGTTTGAGACTCAAGTGCTGCATGACAGAGTGAGCTCCCATCTCTGTCCCAGCTCCTGCCAAGGTAGCAGTTTGAAAACAAGAAATTGTAAGTAGATAAATAGGTACCACTTTGGTGGGAAAGTAAACAGCGTTCCGTGCATCTGTAGATGCAGATAGTGCTGGCTCTTTGGCTATAAACAGAGATGAGCACTGAACCCTAGAGTCAGATATGGCTGGCTTTTGAGCAAGGGCAACCTTTACCTAAAGATTCCAGCGGATACCTATGGAACACATTGCAATTAGCAGGAAGAATCTTAAGCATTTAGAGAGTTTCCTTCCATTTCAAAACATTATTTTACCCACTGGAGGGATTAGAGAGAAGCAACGAACAATTTCAGTCCAAAATCGGTAGCTGCCAGTTACAGAGTTTTTCCTGGACTAAACCATTTCGGGCCAATCCTCTGTAGGCATGGATTGCAATTTTCTCTCTCTCTCGAGGTCAAAACATCTGGATTTTTAACGTGCATTTTTATTTCCGTTTTAAAGCAGGAAGCCAAGCAGCGAAGACAATCTCAAGAGCATCAATGAACTGCCAAAAGTCGGAGAGAGTGACTTACTCTCTTGAAACGGGTGGCTCAAGTTATAACAGAGCTGCTGGCCATGAGGTCTATATATATAAATACACACATATATATATATATATGGTCCCCCTCCCCTCCCCTCCAAAACGTCCATCCATGACAGGAGAAAAAGATTCAATGCCTAAGTTGGACCAGCCCAGCCTTTCATCATGCTGGGAACCACATAACTGGTGAACTTAACGAGTTTTTAAATTATTTTGACGACGGCATGCTGGCCAAACTGGAACCCAACTGGAAAAGAATGACCGTCCAGTACTGGATAGTTTGTGACATCAACATCCGCGAGCCACAAACAGGCTGTCCTACTAGACCAGGAGTGCCCAAATTATGGCCCATGGGCTGGATCTGGCTCCTGATGGCAATTCATTCGGCCCACTCCGCCTTTGTCACTCCCAGAAGCAGAAGTAAAACAACTTCCGGGAGCGGCGAGGGTAGCATGGGGTGTATGAATTGCTGTCAGGGGCCGGATCCAGCTTATGGGCCATGATTTGGGCACCCCTGGTTTAAGCCGAGAAAGTGGCAGCTTAAAATCTATCCCATCCTGTGTGTTTTACTTCCGTTGGGAGGACCCAAATGACCGGCCCACTGAACTATGTGACTGGCCCGCCGAACCCTGTGTCCGGCCCACAGCTTGAAAAGTTTGGCCACTCCTGTACTAGACACCAGCCTGGAAGGCTCCTGGTCTTGGTTTTGCAAACATCAGGCAAGCAATGGAAAGAAAGAAGTTTGGACCGGAACACGTGTTATCAGGCCCAATGTTTCAGAAGAAGGGTGGCCTGCCTTTTTAAAACCCGTCGCCAACGGTGCTTTCTGCCCCGGACGGGAACGGAGTGAGTTTGCAATCTTTGGCAGTAACTGACATCATTTCCTACTTGGGTTTACATATTTCCCTCCTTTGTACGGAGCTTTTTTATTGTACATAAACAACACAAATGGGCTACATGGAGAGTTTTAGTAATATTTGCAATTATGCTATTTGCAGCTTTCTCTGAATAGCTCCCCTGGTGGCGTAGTGGTTAAGGCACTAAGATTGGAGACTGAAAACACGGGTTCGATTCCCGAGAGCTGCACGATGGGGGACATGGAAGGAGCCTCATTCGGGCATCCCCTGCAAAAATCCTTTTAAGCCAGAGTAATCTCTGACATGAATAAACCGAGCTTTCTCTGAGGGTTGTTGGGCTTAAGGAAACTCCAAACCTTAACGGCAGATTAATGTCGATCTTGAGTACTCTACAGCAAAACAGGGCAAGGGGTCTGTCTGTCTGTCTGAACTCTAGCAATGCCAGACACTTTGGAGTGAGGGGTTTCATCATGGCCACCTTCAAGCACAAATTCAATGCATGCACTGCTGGGTGGATTAGATTTTCTGTGCAATAATCAGAGCACTATTATAAATTACTGTTCGTAGTTTTACTGGACCTCAATGTCTGTATGGGTATGTATAAAATTCAGGGTTTTTAATGAAACAATTAACACTTCTCGGGTGTTCGGTTCATGGTTTAATTCATTTTACAGAATAACATGAAGCTTTCTGCATTGTTTAATATGCTCCCAAGAATCTTAATGAAATAACACATAGATTGTGCTGTTGATTTCTCTTCCAACCTGCCTTTGGCAGTCTCAGCTATGTCCTAAATTTCATGCAGGGACGGCAGTGGCTTAGTAATTAAGACGCTGAACTTGACGACTGGACGGTTGGCAGGTCAGCAGTTCGAGACCTGAGTGCTGCACTTCCGTCTCTGTCCCACCTCCTGCCAACCTAGCAGTTTGAAAGCAAGAAATTGCAAGTAGATAAATAGGTACTGCTTCGGCAGGGAAGGTAACAGCATTCTGTGCACTTTGATGTCTACTCCTGCCTGCCACATGACCGTGGAAATGTCTGCAGACATCTGCAGGCTCTTTGGCTGTAAACAGAGACGAGCACCGAACCCTAGAGTCGGATACAAGTGACTTTCAAGCAAAGGAGTCCTTCCCTTTTACTAACTTTTCATGCTATTTAAAATCCTTTTTTAGGAGGGGACCCACCGTACATATTCCTGCATGCTTAGAGCCGTTAGCTGAGGAATTGTCTGTCCAAACAATTTAGGTGCAGTGAAGAAGTTAAAACCTCACCTTAGGCACAAATGTTTCCTCCATATGTTTGTTTTTATTATGAAATAAGACTGTAGGTCTTAAAACCATACAAAACTACTGTGATTCTAAGGGGGGGGGGGAATCAGGAGCACGTTGCAGGTCTAAGTCAAATGAATATGGAGAGTTTGGAGAGGTGGGGGAGCCTGGCTATCAGTGGGGGAAAGAAAGGGGTGTAAGCCGTACAGATTTATGTCTCCAGCATCAACAAGTGCTTTCTTCCCTTTCTATGAATGCAAACGCCCCTGAAATAACAGCATTTTGTTACCGGCCTTGCTCACACGGCGACACAATCCTAACCCAGCCTTTTCCCACCCCAAGCTCTGTAATATTGCTAGTTTTATTGCTAAATGTCCCAGGCTTGTATTTTAGTCCTAACTTCTTTCTACTATGCATCCTGCCTTTATCAGGTGTTTAAATATGTGCTCTTTGTCACATAAATGACCTTCAAAAAATACAGACCCATGAAGGAAACCGAACTGCATCTCTCCAAAGAGGTTTTTCTGTTCACACTGAAATAAAATGAAGGGCAATAACAGATCCCGTCTGGAGTTTTTATTTTATTATACTTCTCTGTAGCCTAGTTGAGGGGACATTTAGAGTTGGAAGACTTTGTTCCTTGGGTCTTCCATAAAGCTGCGTCACTGAGATTGAAGAGTAAAAGGGTCTAATCCTGTGTTGGCAAACCTTGGCACTCCAGATTTTCTTGGACTTCAATTCCCAGAAGCCCAAGCCCCCACGAATGGGTTTACTGCGATTCATCCGGCCCACGCCACCCTCATCGCTCCTGGAAGTGGAAGTAAAATGCTCCTGTACGGAGGAAGGGTTAACCCGGAAGAGTTTTAACCGTACAGGCGTGTTTTACTTCCGCTTTCAGGCACAGGCCAGATGAATTTCAATAAACCCATTAGTGTGGATTCCTGGGGGCTTGGGCTTCTGGGAATTGAAGTCCAAGAACATCTGGAATGCCAAGGTTCGCCATCATGGATCTACTCCATTACTGTAGCAGGATGTCCAGCCAGACGACTAGCAAAACACACAAATATGATAAAAGTTTCCAAAGCATTTTATTTTGATGTGCAAAATAGATTCTTGCGTCTACCCCTACTTCGGATTTAGTTGGGTGTTTTTTTGGGGGGTGGGGTGGGTGGGTGGGCTCCCGTGAACAAACAGAGGAATGGAAAGACGGAAAGAGGTGGTCTACTTGTATAGTGTACCTTTCGGAACGTGGCAAGATACCTTAAATGAAATGAACTCCCGTTCTGTCCCCGAGAAGTCTTGGCAATGTCGTTCCAGAAGTGGAAAGAGGACCGAATGTTCGCAACTTGAGCAAGCTGGCAGCCACAGAAAAATGGTCTGGCAAACCCAACCCAGAAGTTCATGAAGACTGAAGAGAAAAAAAAGCCATGATGGGTGGTTGGGTTTCTAAAACAGAAACCAGACCGATCCAAAATGTAACAAAAGGAATCTCAGCCTCCGCATCCATATAAAAAACTTTCACAGAAAGTGTTAAGGGCTGTCATTTAAAGAAAAATCCCAACCTTCACACACTCGGAAGAAGGTGTTCTTTTAAGTGGGGCATCAAAAGTGCAATCGAGTCTGAACAGACCCCACCAAAGTGGCGAGACGCAATATTAGTGACTTCCTTTCCCTCCAGGCCGGGTTAGACATTCAAAACTTGCCGGTCAGTTCCTGAGAAAGAGAAGCATCACATTCACTGCGCATGAAATTAATTGGACGTGTTCACAGCAGAACTTGGGAGGCCGTCACTGGTTTCCATTGATTTCCTGGCTTCCTGACTGTGAGCCATAAGATGAATTGCCTCCCTAGGAAAGGAAATATAAGGGGAAATCATACAGAATTCACAGGGAGGGGAAAAGGCAGCTTCGAATTACTGGATTACAATTCATCAAACTCCCCACACAGTGCTTAACACTGTTTCCTTACACATAAACAAAAATAATTTAATGGATGACATATGCTCTTAGAGCTTCACTTTCTTTTTAAAAGCAGTAAAGACAGGAGGGTCGACATTTGCTCACCTTACGTTAGATTTTCAGGTGTCAGATTTTAAACCGGGGGCTGCTTCGTTTAAATTTGCGGTGGGACAATCTCAAACCTGATCCCAATTTTGCTTGGGGTGTTAACTAACATTTCCTAGTCCACTAGTTTCCCCCCAAAATAAAATCTAATATATGACACACCCAAAGGAGCCTTTTAGCAAAAATACTAAAGTGTGTTTTTGATATTATAATCTGGTTTAAGGGGCCTGGATAGCTCAGTAGATTGTGTACTAGCAACCCCTAAGGAGGAAATCATGATTTTTCCACCCTCAGAATCGACTGTGCGACTGAACTACAACAAAAACCCGAAGATATGCATCTCTCTTTTAGCTGCCCCAGAAGGCAAATAACAAAGGAAAATACTGTAAAAGCCATTCCTTAGAACTCTTTTTAAAAAAGCATTAAAAGACGTATTTTTATACCAATGAACTACATATGACATGAGGTCACTGCCAAACCTACCAATTCATAGTCTTCAACGTATTTGTATTTCTTTTCTCTATAATAATATCTTTTCTTCATGAAATAGAGGACAATAATATCACACAGGACTGTTGCCTAAGGTGTAAAACCAGACAAAGATGATTATTTGGCAATCAAAAAGTTGTCAGTACTTTATTAGAAAGCAAACAAGAAAAAAGAGAGAGAGAGAAAATACTTACTACTCCAAACAGGGCTAAACCAGATCCAATATTAATCATTGTAGGAATTATATCGAATTTTCCAGCCTAAAAAAAGATATAAAGAACAGGTTATTTGCCTACTTTCCACGGACGGCTCCTCAGAAAGATCTAAGAGTTTGGTTACCAGATCTACAACTATCCACAGAGTGAGGCCTCCACAAAGCCAAAATGTGATATAATGAAATAGTCCTAATGAATCAGAAAGACAAAGAGTCTGGCAAGAATTGGTACATAATCAAATCCATGGGAAAACGGAGAAAGGAAAGAAGAAAACAGAAATGAAGAGAAAAGATGTCCATGGAGAGTCAAAAGAACTGACGCACACCTTCCAGGATGGCAGGTCTTAGAGGGGTGAGGGCAATTAAACCACTCTGTTAATTGGGTTTCTGATGTAAGCCCCATGATGGCAAACCTTGGCACTCCAGGTGTTCTTGGACTTCAATTCCCAGAAGCTCAAGTCTCTGTGAATCCACACGGATGGGTTTACTGGATTTACAGAGACTTGGGCTTCTGGGAATTGAAGTCCAAGAACACCTGGAGTGCCAAGGTTCACCATCAGTGTGTTAGGCAATTGTTGTAGAGATATCCATGTTCAAACCCTGGAAACCGACACATTCAAAACTTCGATTCTGCTGCTAAGATACAGGTCCAAACCCCCTGAACAAAAAGAAAAACCAGAGGAAACCAGTATAATTCACACTGAACATTCTGCCAGAATTATGTAATTTTATACCTTCCCAAACACCATAATGTCAAAACGAATGCCGTAGGCCTTGATGAGAGTCCGGGAATCTGTGCCGTCGGCCGTCTTGTAATATTTTGCAAATCTGAAGCAGAGGACAAAGACCTTGGTTGGTTTTATACCAAGAGCCAGGAGCCTGTTGCGTGGTGCAGATGTTCTACACCCGTGATGGCGAACCTTGGCACTCCAGGTGTTCTTGAACTTCAAATAAACCCATTCGTGTGGGTTCACAGAGACTTGAGCTTCTGGGAATTGAAGTCCAAGAACACCTGGAATGCCAACGTTCGCCATCACGACCCTACACCAAGATGCTGGCTGCCCTCCTCTCCCTACCTGAAGTTGTACCCAGGTGACACGGTGTGGGCAGAATCCTTGTTGTCAATGCGGCGGAAGGTGTATCTTGGCACACAACGGGAGGCTGGTTTGTCCAGGTCGCAGTTCCAGTTGATCTGCAGCCCCATCACGCCCCCCTGTACGAATGGGAAGAAGGGCGTTCTGTTTACATTCACACGGCTCTTCCATCCGGCATAATTCACTTGTCAGCCTACAATTTATTTATTTAATTTATTACTGCCTTTCTCTCCACAGGGAACAATTCTCACACTCTCCCAGCTACCCAAAGCATTCTGGCTGGAGGACTCCAAAAATTTTGGTTTTAAAAAGTAACTTTCCAGGCACTGAATAATAAGAGGAAATCCATACGAAAGTGTACACCTCCAGGTGATTTCTAGAATGGTTGCATTGCTACGGCTCATTCCAAATGTTTAAGGCATTTTCAATGAACATTCTTCTTTTATATCAGCACTATAAAGCTCATAGCTTTATGTCCATTTTAGAGGCTGGAAGACTGAGGCACTTAAAAACCAACAACCCACCATTTGATTGGACCAGCAGAAGATCCAAACCAGAGATTTCCCTGACTATTATGTTGCCCTGTAGCCAGATCTAATTAATAATAAAGAAAGGCCCTTGCAAATGCCACAGGTAGTCCAACTGAAAGCGACAGTGCGTTGAAACAAAGGCCTCATCTTCAGAAGTCCACAGACCAAACAAGGAAGGTTAAATATTTGCTTTGTTAATCCCATCACTTATATCAGGAATTCTCAACCTTTTTAAGCCGGGGTCCGGGTCACGCTCCCTCAGACAGCTTTGGGGGCCGAACGGCTATTTTGTCCTTCCTCCGCCGCATGGCACTTCCTGGTAAGTTGGAGGTGGTGGTGGGGTACATGAAATAGTGCTGCGGACCACATCCGGCCCATGGGCCACAGGTTGAGAATCCCTGTCTTATAGCAAATGAGTGCCAGTCAAACAGCGGCTGTTTGTGAAAAGGGTTATCCAGCTGCTCTTGTTCAAATACATTCGTTATTCAAGAGGAAAGAGAAGAAATAAACATTATGCAGGCCATGGAGTCACAGAAAGGCATAACGAAGCAGAGGGAAGCAATGCGACTGACAGAGCTAAAAGTTGATGTTGCAGATACATGCGCTTCTAGCTTTCCTTGTGAACAGCACCTGTCTATTGTGCAAGCTGACTTTAGACTACTGCGAAGGAGACACTATTTGTGATCCAATCACAAAACGTAATGGAGGCAGCTATAGAATATTCTGAGAGTCATGGTGAATTATAGTCTTCTTCCCACCCCTCCAATGGTCCCAGGAACTGGTTATAAACAATACATTATTATTTATTTATCGTATGATGAACTTCAAACAATAAATTATTTTCTTATTTTCAGGGAGGCTTCCAGCGTCCCACAAGTGGAGGTGACTATTCTCTTTCAACACAGTTTTTCCCGCTGTTGTTACTTCATCTAGTTTGCAGCATTTTATCTTGATTTTAATTCTTGCTCTCCGACAATTACTTTCATTGTTTTATTATTTTAAAACGATGCACTGTAACTATTTTATGACTTTTAAAATATATATGTTAAAGCCACTTTGAACAAACATCCTTTTTCATACAAAGAAAGCAGGGGAATATATTTTTACATCAACAAGATGGATGGATGGGTGGGTGGGTGGGTGGGTGGATAGATAGATAGGCAAAGAATCAATTAATCAAGATAGATAGACAGGCAAAGAATCAATTAATCAAGATAGATAGATAGATAGATAGGCAAAGAATCAATTAATCAAGATAGATAGACAGGCAAAGAATCAATTAATCAAGATAGATAGATAGATAGATAGATAGATAGATAGATAGATAGATAGATAGATAGATAGATAGATAGATAGATAGATAGATAGATAGATAGATAGATAGGCAAAGAATCAATTAATCAAGATAGATAGACAGGCAAAGAATCAATTAATCAAGATAGATAGATAGATAGACAGATAGATAGATAGATAGATAGGCAGATAGGCAAAGAATCAATTAATAAAGATAGATAGACAGGCAAAGAATCAATTAATCTAGATAGATAGATAGAAAGAAATTGATTTTGATTTCTTAACAAATCATTATTTTTAAAGAACAAAAAGAACTTAAATGCTTTCCTCATTTTTCTGCAGGATGCGTAGAAACTGCCCCTCCCTTTCTCCCCTCTTTTAACATTTTCTGCTTTAACCAACCTCAACAGCCATCTCTTGGAAATTCTGCCCAGCAGCTTCCACCACGTCGCCAAGTCGGAAAATTGGGCAGAAGGGATCTGTGTTGGCATTATACGTGCAATTCTTGAGATACGTCTTACTGATGGTGGGGAGGATGTTTCGTCTAGATGGAGAAGAGGGAAAACAACACAGCGATGGTTACTAAGTGGAAATAATCATAAATCATCTCATGCTGTAAATTTACCTGGTTCTAAGACTGAGCCCTCTGGTGCCAAATTCACTATATAGCTACTTTTTTTTAACTACAAAAAAATATACCATGGCTACAGATTGTTAGATATCTCTGAGGAAGCAATAAAGAAGGAAATGCCGCTGTTACCCCACCTAACAACCAGAAGTCATCAGCTATTAACTCTCCTTCAGCACTCATTTAATTAGGCTGAGCCAGATCTCAAGATCAAAGAAACCGTTTCCTTGTTCTTCTCTGCCCTCTTCATTGCTTTTTCTTTTACGTCATGTCTTCTCTGACTCTTTTAAAATTGATAATTTAATATATCTGATCCAGCACAAGGGTGCCCAAACTACAGCCCATGGGCCAGATCTGGGTCATGACGCCAATTCACCTGGCCTGCACCATCCTTGTTGCTCCTGGAAACAGAAGTAAAATGCGACTGAATTCGGCCCGCAGGTCGTAGTTTAGGCACCCCTAGTTTAAGCAGAGAACATGGCAGCTTAAAATCTATCTCATCCTGTTGCAGAACAGATTGCAAGGCATGCTTTACTTCCACTTCCAGTGGAAGGGATGTGACTGGCCCACTGTACCATGCAACCGGCCCACTGAACCACATGACCGGCCCATGCCTCAAAATGTTTGTGCACAGCTGTTTTAGCAGCAAGAATCAATGCATTCCTTCCTTCCTTCCAACCAACCAACCACGACGTAATCACACTCTACCAATTAAATCTCTTTTCTTCTGGGCAACTGGTGAGACGGCTTCCTAGTTTTCTTAATTTCCCCTTCTCACCATTTCCTCTGAATAAATGCAACCTCAGCTTCTAACCACTCAATTGCACAACATTCACCACTGTGAACTTTCCCCCCATCTCAGTCAATGACTTCTCAGATTCTGGAACTAGATTCTCCTTCCAGCTAGAAACAAGATCTAACACCCCGAGGAAGCCACAACCAAAGAGCCAAGCGTTTTAGGGGGAAAAAATACACACTTTGTGAAGTTGAACTTTGGATACCAGATGTTGTTCTTCACGAGGAGGGTGAAATTCTCAGCACCCTTTAGGAAAGCTGGTCTAGAGACAATGGGGAAAAAAAGCAAGATATATTGTATTGTAATGTAATGTATTGTCTGTAAGCCGCCCTGAGTTGCCACGGCGAGTGGGCGGCAATATAAATCTGAACTAATAAATAAATAAATAAATTTATGGGGAAATACTCTAAAAACCTGGTCAGCAACCAGTTGATAAGGCAATGGTGTAGGCATAATGGGCCAAAACCCCATTTCCCCTTCATAGCTTAGTAACACAGATGATTGGCAGAGAAGATATCAGGTTCAAATCCTGCCACTTCCCTCTATAGCATCTGGCCCACAGATGGAGAATCCCAGCTCTATAGTGTATATCAGGGGTGCCCAAACTATGGCCTGTGGGCCAGATCCAGCCCCCAATGCGAATTTATCCAGCCCACACCATCCTTGCCGCTCCCAGAACGGAAGTAAAATGCGTCCGTTTGGGAACTCCTGGTTTAAGCAGAGAAAATGGCAGCCTAAAATCTATCTCATGCTGTTGCAAAACAGATTGCAAGGCGCGTTTTACTTCCGCTTCTGGTGGGAGGAGCCACGTGACTAGCCAGCTGGACCATGTGACTGATTGGCTGAACCACATGACCAGCCCACGGCCCAAAAAGTTTGGGCATTCCTGGTGTATACATTGATATTTTCACTCTTCTTCCAAAACAGACCTCAAGGCAAAATACACACAATTTTTCTAGGGCATAACGATTTCTGGGGAGCTGATCCATGGAGGCCAATGCCTCCTGGCTCCCTAGCCACATTCTGGTTTCCTTTTTTAAAAGTTCCCATTATTTCTGCTCCCTCTTACGGTACTTACTTAGGTACTTTATCATCATTCTCCACAGGACACCAAGCAAACACTTCACACGTTCTGACAGTGGCATTGTATGGAACGCATTTTCCAGTCTGAACACCTGAAGGGAGACAACATTAGGAAGACCATCACAGGGCAAAAGGCAAACAAGTGGCTAAGATGCTGAGCTTGACAACTGGAAGGTCAGCAGTTCGAGACCTGAGTACTGCATGATGGAGTGAGCTCCTGTCATTTGCCCCAGCTCCTGGCAGCTTATCAGTTTGAAAACAAGAAATTGCAAATAGAGAAATAGGGAAGGTAAACAGCATTCCTTGGTCTCAGGTGTCTAGTCATGCCTGCCATACGTCCATGGGAATGACTGCAGACAGAGCATATGAACGGCTTTTGAGCAAGGGAGACCTTTACCTTTACGACTTTCTTTGAAATATTCATTACACCTATTTTTTTTAACTTGGGATTGTGTCCTGTTTATTAACCAGGAGTTTAAACAAAAAAGTCTCAACATACAGATTTTATCTGAACGGCAAGTAATATTTTTCTCTTTATACCTAACAACACGTACCGTTACTGTGTGTTCCAGCGTATCCTTCTTTGCAGTCCTTATCAGACTGGCAACTTGTGGAATGATCTGATTCTGGTACCTGGAAGGGAAGAAGGCAAAACATATACCACGGAAAATAAGCTTTATCAGTCCCACTAGCGTATGTGCATCTTTTGATCCATTGAGACAGATTTTTTTTTTAAAAAAAGATAATACTCCTTCTGTACTACGATAGAGAACTGTTGAAAACTGAGATATTTCTCACATTTTGGCCTTTTGGCGAAGATCAAGTGAAAATTGAGGCGTGTGTATTTGTCTCTCTTTCAATTATAAGTCTCAAGAGTTCTGGAGGTTGTAGGTCAAAGACACAAATAAACAAGATTTAGTCAAAAACAAGCAAGATCCAAAATGGAGGGTTCTCCACATTTTATGAAAGAAGCCAAGATTAAGGGGAACCAGCAAACCCATCAATGATGCAGGGATGCCTTCATTGCCCTTGTTAAGAATGGTACATCCCAAAATGCTGGTTTCTGGAATGCTAAAAGAATGGGATTTCCCTTCATCTCCCTTAAAATTGCCCAGCGTTGAGTCTCAAACCTACCTCTGAACAGTGTCCTTGAGTTTGATTCAATGTGACAATCAAATTTGTCATGATGAATACAGAATTCTCACCCTAAAGACGGGACAGAAGGGGGGGGGGAAAGGTTACCATTTACAAAGCGAATCCACCATAAAAGTAAAAACAAAAATTAGACCAAGAAACAACAACCCCAATTATGGCACCTTAAAGACTTCAACTGCTATATTTTAATCTGAGCTTTCATGGATCGAATCCACCTCCTTAGGTAGTCTGAGGTATCAAAGACTCAATCCACAAAAGCTCAGATTAAAATATAACAGTCTCCCAGGTCCCATCATTCCATCAGATGATGGAGGATGTAGTCAAACACAGCTGCGAAGTTACGTCAAGATGGAACCTACCGGAAGCACAACTGGAGCAATTATTGTTTTATGACAGGGGTGCCCAAACGTTTTGGGCTGTGGGCCAGCCGCATGGTTCAGAGGGCCAGTCACTATGGCCCAGGAGCCATATCCGGCCCCCAACACAAATTCATCCAGCCCGCAAAGCCCTCGTCACTCACGGGAGCAGAAGTAAAAGCGCCCGTATGGGCGTGTTTTACTTCCACTCCCGGGAGCAACAAGGGCTT